>JARFIY010000174.1:6875000-7500000 GCA_036346155.1 Sinelater perroti
GTAGAAGAAAATTAGTTTAAAGTGAAAGGATATATTATAAGAGCGCGAACTTCGCACCTAACTACACCGTAAGGTTCTCTTAATCTAAATGGATTAAAAAAAATTAGATAATAGTTCTGGAGGACTAAATTACTTCACTCAAAAGTGACGCAATACACGTTGTCATGGTTTTGTTATCAAACTGACAAGTCTCTTAGCGTAGTTTGCTAATGGAAGGAAGACTTTTTAAGTATTAACAAGTTTTGCCTAACTGGCGATAACTAACTAGGAAATAATTGGTATCAAGTTTACTGGGAGTATGTTGAAGGGTCTGAGATTTACTTTCAATACTGAGAAGTTTAAATTTGGCAAGTCTGTAACGGGTATCAAGAAGATTAGTAACTTTATCAACACTTGGTGATCTGTTCAAGTCTGAATTGGTATTACACCGAGAAACCAAATTTGTTTAGGTTGTGCATTATAATCAAATTTTTGTAGCCGGAGACATTTTTTAATTGAAGCGTGGTCTGCTATCTGATATTTCGCGACTGTAATTATCTATAAAGTATTGGTAATACAAATTGTTGTATACCTATACCTGGGTTATTCTTGCTTTGTGAGCTGGAGCGGAGTCTTGCTGGGACACGTACTTCCATCTGGCGGTCACCTGTTCTATCCAGTGTTTGACAACTGCCTTCAGCTTGTTGCTATAGTCGGCGGTCACATTCAGGCCTTCCTCAAAGAAGTGGGGCGTCATGACGTCCGATTTGCTACTAATTAGCCCCGTCACAGAGGCGGGAAGCTTTGTATGCCTGATAGTAGGTGCTTTAGAGGCATCTTGCCAAATCCAATGGTCATTTTGGAAGTTAATCTTCCTGCCAACAATAATCTTTCGCCCGAAAAGAATCTCAGAAATCCAGTGCTTAAGCCTTTAACTTTCTGCCCATCTAGTGCTTGGTCCTCAGGACGCAGATCCTGGTGTATTGCTAAAACGACCGCCGACCTCTCTACGTCCATTTATGTTGCTAGATCAGTCATGCTACGCTCAGGATCCTGATAGATCTTATTAAATTCATGAAAGAACTTATCTCCTCTCTTAAAATCAGATCGCTTGCTGTAAGTTGTTGTCAGCAGTCGCCTTCTCTTGGTGGTCGGATTCCCTGTACTCCTTGGCTACGTCTGAAACTTGGGTTTTTTATACTCAAACTACGCAGTAATATCTGTGGGTGATTTCCTGGCGCGAAAAGATTCGAGTATAGCAGCTCTGCGGTCATATTTTATTATTCACTTCATGGACAATCGTAAATTGTTGATTATATGAAGCCAACTTGTTATCCAACAGAGAAATACGCAAGCGCATAAAATGGTTTTTTGGTTTTTGTAAAATATATTTATCTTGACGACCCTGTACAAGATGGAGTAAAGCAATACTAATTATTAAATAACACAAATAATTTGTCGTTTTTATTTCCTCATCTCTTTAATATTTATTTGAGTTTATTTATTTTCTTTTTTCACTTCTGTGTTGTCCTCAAATTTAGGATAAGACCTAGATTTTGTTAAAAGTTAATGTTATTTAGTCCTTTTTGTTGTCAATTGGCGGTAAATGTTTGTACTTTCAGTCCTAATTAATTATTATAGTTACAATTTTATCTTCTTTTAGACTATTAACAGAATCTTTAACTTGTTGATGATTTTTTTTGCAATACAATTTTAGCTGTCTTTAACACAGAATTATTGCTGTGGAAGGACACTCGAGCATTGCTATATTTGCATATAAAACGCAGATGATCGTAATTGGATTTTATGATCTCACTATCCATAAATCATATAAAGGAGTGTCTTTTACTCCAAGAGTAGAATGGGTTTACAGTAAAACCTAATCTTGACAACATCCATACGTCTTACAGTTCCCATTCTACTTTTAAAGTTATGTACTTGCGCAGTATAATAAATTATATTTTGCATAAAAGGCCTATTAATAATTCAAATCAAAATTTACATAGCAAAAATTCTGCGAGAAAATTACATTTTAATGGATTCGACTTGTGATTTAGTTTGTTAATGTATTACAGGAATGCAAAATAGGAAATATTTACGTTTGTTTGTGTTCTTAAATTTTCAAGAGTAATTTGCTTACAAATGGTTATAAACCGGACATAAATTCATCTGATACAGAACAAGCTAAAAATAGTTATAATTTTAAAATAATTAGTTGTCTTTAAATTTCTGCAAAAATCACATTGACGTTTACTTACAAGTAGCTTATGTTTTGCAAAATTTGCGATAAATGTGTTATACTTGTATAATCTGATCTTATATACCGCTTATTGTTACGTAATCCACAGGTAAACGCAATGGGGGCTAAATTGGAATATTAATAGCGAAATATAACTGTTGTTGCGAATTTAGTTAGTTGCCATTTCAAGCTTTTTTTTTAAATACCATAGTTTTAAATTTTTCTAGGAACCAAAGTTATGTTTGTGAATTGATATGCACTCGATAACTAAAAGAGTAGGTGAGAGTTTTATGTAATGAACGGAACATTTCTGCCGTGCACTTTCTGGTGGCATCGTGGTGGTCTTTGTCATAGATAATCGCCAAAGATTTTGGTTTGAAAATTTTATACCGAAAATCTGCAACTGATTAGTTTTTAATTTTTTTAGTCCTCACAAACTACGTGGTCTGTCCTGAAAGTATAGATCCATACCAGATAGATTAACATTGGCTCAATGTGGGGCATTTGGGGCAGCCCTCGTACTCTGGCGAGGGAACTTTTTCCTAAACAAATCCTTTAAATTAATGAATTTAAATTAAATTTAATTAAACTTCTATCTGCATAAGTCTTCAGATACAAAATTTTAGATTTAGATTTTAATTTGCAGTTCATGTAGAAAGTATTACAATGTAGTTCTTACATGAACATTTGCTTTGCGCTTCAGTATTAGCGGATTAAGAACAATTAACGTAAATATCGCAATAAGCGACTTCCTGATTTTAAGTTTTCCTTTCGTATTGTTTAACTTTCACGGAAGCGTGGTCGTTTATAGAGCATTTCTTGGGAAGATTATCCAATTAGCAGTCCTACAAAAGCTTCAATGTTAATTTTTCATCTTTAGCCTTTCTTAGTCATTTGTGTTTTTCCTAGTTGGACTCTTGATGCAGCTGATTCTACTAATTCTCTGTTAAATTACTCGCAATTATTATATTTTGTGTGTTATATATTGTGCTTTACGTATTTTGTACTAAAAGTTCTGCCACCATGTTAATATTTTTTTATAATACCATCTAAATGTTCTTTTTGGCTCTTTTATAAATTGCAAAATGACTCAGACAGATTGAACGGGCACTAACTAAAGTTCTTTTTAGACAGCAGTATAACATTTACACGCAGAAGGCAGTGCAAATGCAGCTCTTTCTGTTCACGTACCAGTTGTGTTTGTTGTTTTAGCTGCATTGAGATGATGGGTTTTCGTTCACATGGCAAGATAAAAAAGTTCCAAGTATCCGAAATCATGTTAAACTGCATCGAAACATAAAAGTTTTGTAAAAACTACTCAGTACACTACTAGATAATGAACCGAGCTTTAGCGACAGCAGAAGTATGTGGTGAATAAGAAATAAAAAATGGAGAGGCCAAGAATAAAATTAAGGAAAAGAAGGAGGCTCGGAGGAGATATACAGGAAATAAAACTGAAATAGAAGAAATACCTAGTAAAAAAAAAAAAAACGGTACAATAAGCAAAGAAAGACACGCGAGAAGAATTCTGTAGTCATAATCGAAAAACTATTAAAAAAAGGGACTGGCCTTCGGTCGAGTACCACATAAATACATTTAGAAAGCACTGGATTAAGTACAAGTAAGCTCACAATTACAAAGCTTATTGTGAACACGAATAATAATTTAGTTGTGTATCAAGAGAGGAAGCAGCCTAAGCTCGCGTCTGTTTGTGATATACATAAACTACATACATAACAAATGTAAAACACAAACAAGGAACAGCCATATAGGGTACTACAATCTAAATCCTGTGTTGACACAAGTTGTGGTATATGCTGACGACATATTAGTTATGGAAATAAATAAAAACAAATACAGAAAAACATTTAGAGGACGACAGGATGTCAAAAGTAAGGCACGCCACAAAAGAAGAGAACGAAAAAAAGAAGCTATACAAATATATGAACAACAAACACAAAATATGCATCTACATAAATATTTGGAAGTACTGATCAGGAAAACGAAAGAATGGATCAATAACTAGAGGGAAGCGACTACGTGTCAAACAAACAGCACGCCGATAGAGAAAAAACAATACAAAAACAAAATATAGCTCTATAAAAGAATATAAAATATACTCTAATGTTATTATACGCATATAAGACATGGGCACTTACAGACAAACAGAAATCCAGGATAACATCTGCGGAAATAAAATAGTTAAGACTTTAAGAAGTAGTAGACAAGAAGGGACAAAGTGAAAAATAAGAGTATACGAAAAGATTTAAAACTTATACCTTTAGATATAGATTTAGAAGTAAAACAATGAACGATACTGAAAAAAGATATTTGAAGTGAGATGTGAAGGGAAAAGGATTAGAGAAAACCTAGACTAAAACGGAAAAATTAACATCCAAAAATGAACTAGAGAAAGAAAGGCAGAGAAGATTTAGGCGAAGAAGAAGAAGAATATTAAAAGGTTACACATAAAATTTTATTATAAAATTATCTGAGAAACGTATTTTAGTTGTACTCTAGTGTTGTTGCGTTGTAATTTACTTCATGTATGTGTGTAATGTAAATGTAGTGTAAACTTTGATAATCTATAAACTTACCTACTACGAGTAGTGCTTCTGATCTTCGAGAACGGCTTAGAAGTGATACGTAAATCAAAGAGACGGATAGGAAGCAAGAAAGAAACTGTACATAAAGGCAGTCTGCTATTAGCAATTGTTGTAAGTGCTTTCAAAATAACTGTTTAAGGTAAAAGCAATGTAGCAATCTTAATTGGACTTACGGTTTTGTAGCTGTAGTACAAGTCAAGACTTGCAGACTATAAATCTGCAAAAGTTATGCCAGAAGTCAAATTTCCTTGAGAAAATTTGTAGAAAAAGCAAATATTTTAACGATACGTAATTTTCAAGGATTCTTAAATCAAATAAGTGCATAAGCACGACGCACCATTTGAACTGGCGTACCATCAAAAAGAGAATTTTCTTGTATGGCGCAGAGTACCCTTAAACTTCACTAAACGAAGTTTAAAACCACAATAAATAAAATAACGGGAGTCTGTTACAAGGATGATCTAAATTTAACAGATTAATGAACATGCCAAGAAAGTGAGAAAAGGTGATCAAATTAGAATGATAGAAAATTAATTAGACCCTAGAAAAATCTCAATACTCACAAGGAAACCGCAAGACATTGAAGTGAACGTATCGGCTAGCAGGTGCTACCAATCAATAGCCCGAGTGGACCCAGTCATAACCCAAAAAGCATTCCAAGTGAAAGACATAAAATTCCATGGAGGAGCTGGGTGAATGAGGGTCAAAGTTTTGAATATAAGCGCGATTTGCACGTTAACCTACTGATATTTTGGAATGATAATTGGGAAACGTAGTAAGAAGGCCTAGGCCTACATACTGCACTACTTAAATATGTTGCTAGCGCCTTCTTTAGCTACATATGAAAATTGATCTAAAACACTATCTCTCATTTCCGCTGGGAATGTATTTAGGGTTATGACCGAGACCACTCAGGCTATTGATTGGTACCACCTGCTTGCCGATCTGTTCACTGTAATGTCTTGCGGTTTTTTTTGCCACAAGACTGACTGATATCCTTAATGCTTTTATCCGGATTGTGTTAATTTTAATAACCATCATATCGTGTGAGTTTTACCAAAATTGTTAAGCATCTTTCATTTCTAGATTGAGCGCAGCGTATTATTATTAGAAGGTGAGATTTTCAGCTGCTACATAACCATAAAAGCAGTTTGTATATCTAAAATTTTAGGACTAAAGAATTTGTTGAAGTCAACGTTGGTAGTATCATAGTTGTTGAATTTAAAATGAACTATTAGAATAAATATGCGATAATCGTCAAGTACATTAGAAACAACATTTTTTAGTAACAAGAAAAACTCTGATAACCTTCTATTTAGATGCAGAATTCTAAAATGTTTATTAGAACATTTGTAGGGGAAAAATGCAAACATGTTTTTTTATTGATAACTCAAAAAATACAAATGCACTTTTAATACTTACATTTTACTTCCTTTCGGAAATTTTTTTAATAATCAAGTCGGGCACTACTAGCACATTTAAGAAAATATTTTCGTTCCCATTTGTTACCACCTATTGAAAAAGTACTTTGAGATTTGCTAATTTTGCTGCTTCTTATAGTATTATCATCTATTAATGCTTTTATAATTGTACTTTTATTTAAGTTAATTTTCTAAAAAGTTTTCTGTATGGTTTTTTCTTTTCAACTAGTAATTTCTTTAGTATTGAGTATACTTCAGATCAAACAAAAAACATTCTCCCGCACTTCTTCCTTTTTATGTGGTCTGATTATAGAATTTTTTTCGATGGGGCGCACTTACCGGCATTGCAGTTTTCGATGCTTATTGTATCGACTAACATGCACTTAATATAATATTACAACATAACATACACCCATAGATCTTTACAACTGAGCTATTGTGACAGCCCCATTATAGATCATATTTTTGTATATTTAAACAACCTTAAGAAATAAAAAAGATTTACGTCAAAAGTTTCACTTTTTTGAAAAAATCACAATTTTCAAATCTCTCTACTACAACAATTCCAAACTAATTTTACAAAAAACATTTCCAGACAAACGATTAATTAATTTAAAATTGCTCTAAAGAAATTTACGTTATAGTGGTAACCATCCTGTGTTTTGTTCGATAAAATTTGTTGCTCAACTCGATATTAGAACGTTTATGCTGACCGTAGAGTTGTAGCAATGATAGAGATTTCAAGAAAGATGTGCTAGTTTTCTTCTTTTGGAAATTGCGTAAAAGATCATTATGAATTAAAGAATTATCTCAAA
This sequence comes from Sinelater perroti, assembly GCA_036346155.1. Taxonomy (NCBI): domain Eukaryota; kingdom Metazoa; phylum Arthropoda; class Insecta; order Coleoptera; family Elateridae; genus Sinelater; species Sinelater perroti. The sequence continues at coordinate 6,882,061 of JARFIY010000174.1, forward strand.
ATACTACTGGGCTATAAATATGTAGTTAACTCAATTTTATTTTATAGTAAATCAAAATTAATCTCTTCCACATAAAGTTAGATTGGAAAACATTCTTGTGGAAGCAACAAGGTTGAAATCCATCATCTTAAAGGTTATATATCTATCAGGTTATATAGGATCTAATAAAAACTGTCCATGTTTGGAAAATGTATGTTGTAAAATTTATTTCGACCCACAATTTCCAACTCTTTGTTAATTAACCAGTCTCTCATCTGTTTTGGAGTTTAATAATGGTGACTGTGAATCGTGAAATTGGAGTTTTGGAAAATAAGGTTGAGCAATTTTATTGGTCGATGGGAGGTATGTTATGTTTCTCTTAAGAGAGACGATTGCAAATTTGCCACTTGAGGGCACTTTAATTAACAAGTATTTGCACAAGGGTTACCATTTATTATTATTATTATTATTCCCTTTAAGAGACTCATAATCAGTACTTTTTAACTATTTTAGTAAAGTAGGAATTTAAGGTCTTTTGAGCATCGCACTGAGAAATCCACGACTTTACTTGAGTAAGTCGTTATGGCTGCCTATCCTATATTTGGTGATTACTGATAGTATTTGTTAGGTTCAGCACCTTTTTCCGAGCTACTCATGGGCCTTTCATAAAAGATTATATTTTAAAGAACAAAAATTTCTATTTAGGTACATGATCTCACAATGTTCACTAGAAGAGTGGCATACAGAGAAAATTAGTTCAACAAAATATGTATTGATTTTATGCTATAGTCCAATGGGCTAGCGGACGATTGTCCCCTGAAAAAATCTAAACTGCCACAGATTTGGTACAGACGCGCAAAGAAAAATATTTTGGAGTAGTTAATTTACAGGAAAGAAGGGGTTTTTCGAGATGCTGTTGAAAGAGTAAGGTTTAGGACTAATTCAATTTTTTCAAAGTTTTTGGATATTGTCGGCATCACTGCCGCTAGTTGTTTATAGTTCTTAATTGTCCTACCATTTGGATGAGTGGTTCCAATTTTTTTTAACGATAATTTGGTTGACATCTCTCCCTTTTCACTTCTTGTCGCACTCAACTTTATTTATAATATATTTATAAAATAGCAATTGCATGGCCATTTGACTGGAAACATCTGTCACCAAGTAACTTTTAATTTGCCTTTTTATCGCTAGCGCCATTTATTACCAAATAGTTAAATTTGTTTTTGTCATGTCCCACTAACTGACGTAATATCTGTTTTTTATTTTTTAAGCTTTTCACTGTATTCGAAAGAGTACTAGATGGCACTGAAGCCTTCTGCGAATTTCAATTTGGGTTTATATAACCAACAAATTACCATAGAGCATAATCTCCAACTTGCACATTGTGCTGTTGTCTATTGGGTGCAGTTTATAATAGTTAACGATAAATTATTTGGTTAAATTATTTTGTTAAATAAGGATAAACTCTTAAAAATATTAAAACTATCTAAGTAAGGAAGTAAAAAAAAATAAAATAAAAATAAATTATAGAGCGATGAATGTATTAAATATGATTTTGGTATCATCAAAGCTATTTAGACGATTAAATGGCACTCAAACAAAAAATTCAAGATTGTGTGATTTTTTGAAAACATTCCCCTGCAAGGAGCAAGCCACTTTCACATCAGTGAATTGTAACAAGTAAGCCACATAAAATTGCTTGGTGGGCGAAAAAGAGGCTGCAAAATTAAAAGCAATACCTCTCTCCGATAGTACATAATATCCTAACAAGAATGAGCGACATGGCAGAAGATATTGCAACACAAAATGTTAAAAACATTAAGAAGTGTACATCGTTAGAGATTATTTGACACTTTTATGAAAAGTACTAAAATGTACGACTTTGGTTTGGCGAAATATATGCACCGATGACACCAAAGCTATGACAGAATATTAATTTGGGCTTAACGCCACATACCTACACTGTTTTTGCACCAAAAAGCTCTTGGGACAAAATCTTCACCTTCTGAAATGGATTGTATTCTAAAAAATGTCATTTGAGTTGCAAATTTCATCAAAGAAAAAAATTAAGAAACTCGTATTTTTTGAAAAAAATGTAAAGGTTTTTTATATTCTTTATTACACAGTAGTAATATGGCTTCCTTACAATAATGTCTTAAAAATGTTTTCCATTTAAAAGAAGAATTTCTGATGTATTTGCAAGTTAGAAATCGAAATAGGTCTCTTTCCTTGATCTTTTCGAGTACTTTTTGAACAGTAGTTGGCTAGATTATGGAGTTAATATAATAATCCTAGCAGTTATGCAGACAAGTAGCGGATTAAGTTGATTTATGGTCGACTTCAATTGGAAAATTCTATTAAGTAAAATGCATTTCGTTTAAAATTTTTTTTACATCACGCACAAATGGTTACTGATCCAGTTTTTAGACAATTTCTTTCAACCTGCAATTTCAACAAACATAAAAGAAAAACTTATTGAAGTGATGAAACGTTAATAGTATACATTTTTGCAGAATTCAGATCGCTTTTGGATCAAAATATGGCAAAGATAGTCCGAACTGGTAAACGAAGTTGTTAAGTTTTTGGTTCCTGTTGCAACATCACACGTATGCGAGTTAAATTGATCGTTTATGATTGGCATCAAAGCGAAAGTGAGAAATCTCCCTGAACTTGAGAATAAAAATGTGTGTATTGAAAATGTTCAGATTTGAAAAACTTCTGTAGCATGCCTTTCATTAGAATTTTCTATTTTGTATTTTATTTATGTTTTTTACGTTAATACTTTTGTTTATCTTCCCAAGGTGGAAGATTAGTCGTGTTTGATGCGTTTGGTTGCGTGTGGACAGACCCGGGTTCAATCGTGAGCTCAAATGCCTGGCGGCTGGCCTTACCAAATCACTTTAAATAAGGGATAATAATGCGGTGTAGGCCACATCGCCCTTTATTCGCAGGCCATGCTTCTACCTTGTATGCATGCAGGCGTAGACGAAAGTTAAAACGATCATGATCCTGTCTGTGTGTGAGCCTGTTGACCCGATATCTCCGGAACTATTTGACCTATAGCTACTACATCAGGACTGTAGCTTTCATTTTACTCGAGATATGGGGGGTCACAAAACCACATAAATGACTTGCCTTTCCGGATTTTACATCCGCCTTGTTCTTCTTTAGATAGTATCGTGGGAGAGATATGTTGATTTAACATTGCAGTCCTTTTTTACAAACGATTATTTGCACCATTTATCTGGTAAATTCAGATCTTCAGCAGTTCTATTGGCTTATTGGTATTTGGAATGCAAAATGCAACTGTACAATTCCTTTGTTTTTTGATTAGTAGTGGTTGTTGACATAAAAATAGATTTTTTTCTCTGGGGGAAATTTAGCTTTCCTTCCAAAATTTTTTTGAAAAGACTTATTGTCGTATAACCTATTTTTCTTTTATTCTCGCCACATTTAGATACAGCTGGTTTTAACGATCTTTAAATCTATTTATATTTAACAAGATAAGGGGTATATCTTATCGTTAAATATTCGATATTGCGTTTAGCAGTTTACATCACAGTGCACGAGTTGGAAATTATGCTTCATTGCGCTGTTCTGCTTATATATAAACTGAAATTTCAGAAAGGAAACTTCTGGAAACAACAAAGAATTCATTGTACTACTTGGTGAGAGATGACGCAAAATACAAGGAAACAAATTTTACTATTCAGTGCTAAATGACACTAGCAATAAAAAAATAAACTGAGCTAATTAGAAACAAATGTTCCCAATCATTTTTGTTATGAATGTTATGTTATGAGTGCGGCAAAAGATTGTGAGGAAGGATGTCACCAGCAAGACTCTTATAAAAAGAGAGTCCAGTTAGAGTGAGTAATATTAAATGTAATTTAGCCAATCTTACTGACTAAATAAAGTTATAATAACTGGTTATTTATTGCAAGCGTAAATTAATTTGCTATGCATGTAATGTTAATTGTAGTTGGAGGAAATTATTTACTGTCGACTAGATACAACAAAATATAAATTAGTGACGGGCTATATAGTGATTACAAGTACTGCAAGAATACTTGGCGTAGCACCATTTCAATTAATACTCCTACTCTACAGATATATTAGTTTCAGTGTTTTTTTTTATTGTCTTGTTGCTGATGTACCTGTGGAGTAGTTTCTTCGTTGCCTCAAGTAAAAATGATATAAAAATGATGGGTCAGTAGCGTGAAACCATACGTCGTAATTTTAATAGCTTGTAAATACATACATAATTAAAAACAAATCAGTGGCATCAAGTACACTATTTTTGCATGTCAATCTAGCACTTTACGTGAAAGGCAGAATCCATTATCGTATTATATAATTGAAATTAATTGAATATGTAAACGCCATGAATTTATTAAAATAAAGGAGCACAGCTGGAGTTTTTTTAAATTCTCAGCAAGATGTAGAAGGAATTATTCAAGTGAAAATGAATATAAAGGTTGTTTTATCTCCAAGGCCTTACGCAGATTTATCTTATAAATATGAATAACATTAGTTATGTTGAGCTGTTGTGTTCACTGAATTGAAAGCGAATGCGTGACAGAAATTGTTGTTGAATTTGTTTTAGCTAATGGGTTACTGGAAAAGGAACTAAAACACAAGGGCGCTTTTTTAGCAACTTTAAAAAGTATATTAATGCAAAGTATCCACTTCCATGCGGTTTCTCACGAAAGGCTCCGATTTAGGCACGGGAAAGGTCTCTGTTGGATTTCCGGATTGTCTATAACGAAGAAAAAACTGATAGAAAATTAAAGGTATAAGGTTATTTTTGCAAAAGTTTTTGCACATTGTGCATGAGGCGTATGATGTTAGACTAAATAGTTCTTGGATTGATCACTAGAAAAATGCATTTTAAGTAAATGACAATGTTAAATACATAGATCTATAAATTAGTGGTTTCGGCAACAGTGTTAGTAGATCTTTTGTTAAATTAAAATTTAAACAATAAATTTTATTAATATCACATACAACTAAAACGTCATTAAACCTCCTTTACTGGTGTTTTCTGATATAAGTCTATCAATGTTGCCGTTAAGTTTTTTTTGTCAGGCTTTTGCGGTTTTTCGGTCATATTTTGTTAAATAATGCGCTGAAGTTTTCTAAAGGGGTCAGTGCGTGGAAGCTGCCCAACCATGGCAAAAATTGAACTTGTTGCTCCTCTTTCTTTCAATAGTTGTACCTGTTTGATGACATATGGCGACATCCTCCATGACAACATTTTCCACAATGGGAATGTTATTATTGGACAGGTCCAATTACTAAAAATTTTACTATATTTGGTGGTATTTACAGTGTTGTTACCAAAATATTAAGAGTTAAAAATCTCAAAATTTTTTTTTTTATTAAAACCCTTTTAATATGAGTAGAATATAGTACTGGCCTCTTATCTCCTGTTCTCCAGCCGTTGTGAGTTATTTTGTATTTGCTTTTTCGCATACAGAGTGTCAATCAGATTTCAAGTAGCTCAGTACTGTAGTACGTCGAAACGCCCAGTCGCATTTCTTATCTCCTTGCGTGTCGTTAGAAGCAGAATGTGGGCATATCCAAAAGTGGAAGTAATAAACGTAATCCAAGGCCACCGAAACGTAAATTCTACAGATAAAGATAAAGAGCCTAAAAGAGTAAGTGCAACTGCGCGAAAATTATCACTCTCGACCCTGAAAGTATTTCAACAAACTTGACTCATTTTTATTAAATAATTAAGTTTATCAATTTATTTGATGCTTCGCCAAAACTTATTATCTGCATAGCTTGTAAGCAAAATGTGCACTTTGAAGAACCTGCTCTCAAAGGACTTGAGTTCAAAATAATTATGATTTGTGGGTATGGCGTTGCAAAACTTCATCTGGGTTTCATTTGAATAATGTGATCTAATGGATATCGGAAGGGGCCTTAGCAAGAACACATATGATCTTACAGTGACACATGCATAGTGCTTCAAAAACGACATTCGATATTCTGTGTCAAGAGGAGCAAATGAAAACAAAGGAAAAAATAAAAAACACGAAAGACCTTTGAATGATTTGAAAGTTTTTAGGAATGGTTGTTCTTGGAAAAAGCTATTACACAGGAAAGTTGATTGATTCGGATGTACTTGGAAGAGAAAGATAAAACCCACAAGAATTTATTTGAAAAATCTAAAGATTGGTACGAAGATTATGAAGAAAAATTTGGTGTCAAATACAGCTACTACATCGGTGATGGTGGTTCGAAAACCTATAAAGCAGTTCTAGATCTAAAGCCATATAGTAATGGATGAGTTTGAAGTTACGAAGATTGAGAGAATAGGAGTATAGAAAAGTAATTGCTTAAAATTAGGAGGGATAAAAAACTTAAAGAAAACGGGAAACTGACAGACATTTTGGTTAAAGCATTAACCACTTACTATGGACTTGTTACAAGGAAAAATTTATATTCTCTAGAAATTAAGTCAAAGGATACCATGGCTACATATTTACAAGGTGCATTTAAGTTCTAAGGTATCCAAATGTTTTTCGCAGTAGTGAGAGTAAGTAGAAAGATCCGGTCCATCGAAATTCATCGCCAATTGAGTGAGACATACGGTAAAAGCGTTACGGGTGTTCAAATGTACGTTTGTGGGTGCGACAATGAACCGAAGCAGCCTCGGCTACTAACCAGCCGGATTGAAACTATAATTGCGCGAGTGGAGCAAGTTGTTACGGTAGACCGTCGATTAGGTGTGCGTGATATCGCTTTAAACTTGGAATTTTCGTAGGATCTTTGGAGTCCTTTTTGCATGATGACCTGAAAATGCGGATAGTTTTTTTGAGGTGGGTTCCTCGTATGCCGACCGACGAATACAAGACTGCGCGGATGACAATGCGTTGGGACATGTTGACATGTGATACTGCCATGAATTTTTAACTATAAAAGACCCTTTGAGTAGCCGTTTATTTTTTAATTGAGCCGCTATTGCATCAGCGATCTCCTATTGGGAATAGCGTGCTCCTAAAGAGATGTTCTCAGCAGCCATAAAATCATGGCGACGACGTTGTGAAAAATGTGCACGTCCAGGCGGAGATTACGTTGAGAAGTAACAGAAGTTTTAACTTTTTTCAGAAAAAGCAGAAGGCCTAAAACTCGAACGCACCTCGTACATAAAATGTTCAGAAACGAAAATCCCAAGCACGAAAATGGCTCTGCAGATGAAGTAATTGGTATAAATACTGCTCCGCATAGGCTTTAGGAATGGATCCATTTCATGTTAACGTTGCCAATAATATTTTACCAGTATATGAAGAGCTACCTTAGAGAGATTTATTGGAAAGATGCTTCACTAGCACACTTCGGTACAAAAACTAGTGGAAACCTTCGCGTATGTTGCCGCAAAAGTACTCAACGAAGGATATGCGGCTATTTTACGCATTATGTAAATAATGGATGTTAACAAATAGACAAGAGTCGTATAAAAGGTCACGGGCTGCGATGCGGACGAACCCGGGTTCCATTCCCGGAGCTCTCTGGTGCCTGGCGGGTGGCCTACTCAGTCACTGAAAATAATTGAGTACCTGCGTTCACTCAAACAAGGGGTAATAATGGCGGTTAGGGGCGTTAGAGTCTTAGCATTATACTATCTTATATGGTCCTGGGATATTCGACTGAAGGATAATATTTTGTAATTTTCATTTAAAAGCCTAAGTCTCAATTTTTTCTTCACTTTGTACTCGCTGGAAGCTTTAAAGGCATTTTCTCGGTACTGCATTTTCTATATTTATGTACAAGATTACTCAAAAATTAATTAGCGTATCAACTTAGTTCTAAACGTAGTCTAAAAAACAGCATTCATTCTTGGGATAGCTAGAAAATTTTTTGTAAATTTCAATTTTAACCTCATTTTTACGTCATTTGGAAACTCAACTTTTCCTTTAGACTGTTCTTATTTTCTTTAGTTATTCTATTTAGTTCAAATCCATTATGACCCCTAAACAGTTTTGGAATTATTCGATTTATAGATTTTTGATAAAAAAAATCTTAAAATCCATGTTTTCTTTGTGTGTTGGACTAGGTTACTCTCTTAAGCTCCACAATATTATACTAACTTCCCTATATTTTACAGTCTAGTAAAGAAATTTATTATTCAGTTAACTGGACAAACACCTCTTTAAGCTTTCGCCAGAAAAAATGATAGACTATTAAAAGCTATCCGGTCAAGAATGCGTTTCAATATCGATGTTTCTTCTGGAAGGGTGTTAGCAAAAGTTTCTTCTTGTTGAATGGCGTGCAAGTTTGATATTATTGTTTGAGATTCTTAACAACTTCCTTCAGCACTGCTGATTTTGTTTGTACTAAGGGACCTGAAAGGGCAAGGTCTAGTGGTGTGTTCGTATGTTGTTTCTTTGAAACTGAGTAATAATTAAATTCTTTATAGACAACAGTATTTTTAAATACGCATTTGTTTCTTGTTACGAGGCACTGGGGTCAGCTAGAGACCTATGATACAGCCGTGATTAAAATCATCTACAAGCATGGCATGGTTCAAACAACCCTCGACGTAAATTACTAATTTGCACTTAGTGCATATTTTATTCCGCTATCCTAGCGTATATTTTGGATTTTTGGATCGAATTGAAATTTGATTGGTTGTCAAATTCTCTTGTATTTTCGGAAATCATAGACTGGTTCGGGAAAGTTATTAACTATGTATTCTTTGCTGGCAGAATTTAAGTGACACATTATAACCACAACTATAAAAAGGGCTAGTAGGCGAGATTTTATTGATATGTTTTTTGCAGATTAAAGGATGATCATAATTATTGCCTTAGATAGTTTATACTTTGTGTAACAAATGGGGCGTAAGAAAATCTTCTCAAATCGGTGTTGCATTTGTTCATCATAGAGCAAATACCCCTCCATTTAAAAGCTTTAACCAATTTGATACTATTTGAAAGTTTAATGGATTTCAACAGACTACTGGGTGAATGTGGATAAAAAGTACAATCGAACATGATAGATTAGTTAAATAGGTGCAAAGTGCTAGAATTGTAGAAGAATAAACACTAAAAATATCAGTGGATTTAAGAAAAGGTCTATGACGTAAGACCATAAAAAGTCACAAGTAGGAGGAACGTAAAAGAAGAAGCGCATAGAAATAATTTTATTTTTATATATTCTCTATTCAAAATTCTTGATTTATTGGTGTGCGAGACTCACTTATAATGGGATTTATTATCTTACAAATATTTTAAAGATAACAAAACATTGGGAGCAACGTAACAATTTAGAACAAATTAAGCGCAAAGAAATTTGCTCCTTCAAAAATCTACGTTTGATTTATTACATCTACGAGGTCCACAGATAAAATTTTGACAAAATTTACTAAAAATATAATAAGAAGCTGGCGCAAAAATCGAACTGAGAGTCAAAAAGTAGCATTTCAAACCTTTACGCTATTCTATTGATAACCTTTTTTTGCTTGTATCTTGTGTATCAAGGGTCGGCAACTGGCGGACCGCGGAAGGTAGAAAACTATAATAGACCGCCACAAAAAAATCTCTGTATAAGTGAGCAAGAAAAATCTGCAGAAACAGACGCTTAAAAAGCACCAGAAACCATTTTCAAACCTTAAGAGAGTAAGAGAATGTATATTAGTAGTACTCACGCCACTTTTTGAAGAGAAAAAATGTATCGTCGCGCTATTCAAGACATTTCATTGTGGACAAGAAGCAACATAAGAAGAATACAAATTTTAATTGCTGACAACAAAGCAGCTTGCGTGAACTTTTATAGAAGGCACCTTGCTACGCTATTCTACGTGACCAACCATGCGACATTGTTGATGACGAAGAAATGTCCGTCTTTGTACGACTTTGTGACATTGAAAGTAAAATTTAGGGATAGAGTTGCTAACCATATTGCCGTTTAAAGGCAAGACACGCGGGACTTTTGACGACTTTATAAAAAAATTAATAGGTTTAATAAAATGATGTCCCTTTCAACTGACGGGGTATTGACAATGATAGGCAAAGAAAAGAAATTGGTAAAAAAATCAGGGATGAGATTACCAAGTTACTATCTTATCACTGGAACCTTTACGGCAAACTCAATGCTACACTAAAATGCTTAATGGATAGCTTGGTCCAGTTGATCAATTTTATGAGGTCTCATTCTGCTTTTCAGTACAGGTCGTCCAGGGAGTTTCTGTCTAAATGTGATTTGGAGTATTCCGACTTACTGAAACACAACGACGTTTGTTGGCTATGTAAAGGCCAAGTGATCAAACTTTCTGGAAAATAAAAGAATTTCTTCTTGGAAAACATGGATACGTAGAAAGCGAGGGAGTATTTGGAGTTCCTAGCAAACGAGTGCAATATGCCAGCTGTGGCTTGCTTTCTTGAAAGACATTTCAAAATATTTAAATGCGCTCAACACCGAGTTACAAGTTAATATGTGATCTGACACAAAATGTATCTACTGTATATTTTTGAAATAGGTACTGGAAATCAAATATTTATTCATTTTCGAACAATTCTTTAATATAAAAAGAATTCCGAAACGGACACTACAGTGTTTTTAAGATTCATGTCAGATCTTAGGAAGAAATTTGGGGCGAGATTTCAAGACTTTGCGGAGATAGGAAAGCTGTCGCAATTCTTAAAATCGCCTTATAAAGTTTCTCCAGTGGCAGAATAGACCAATGTGGCTACGAATTGTTTAGACTTTGAGGCCTTCACTTCAAATGGAGATAATTGACCTCCAAGAAAATTTTTTTTATTTTATTGTATGTTTACAATGCAATCTGTTTTTTACAAACAATAAGCATATTTTCTGAATTTGTACAAGTGACATGCAGAGGTGTGCTCCAATGAGCAGCACTCTCTATGTGAAAACTTAATAACTTAATACTAATGATGCTGATATACAAGAAAATGTTTTCTCAAAATGCACAAAACTGCATCCACTGAAGAATTTTGGGCTAAATATGTTTCGGAAAAGTATGCAAAGTTTAAAATACTGGCTATTAATCTGGCTACTATGTTTAGCTTCACATATATACGTGAAACATCTTTCTCCAAAATGAATTTTTTGAAAAACAAATATCGTTCTAGGTTAACGAACACCCATCTTGAAGACACTCTTCGCATAAATGGTTTCTCGCGAGAACCAATTTATAAAAAACTGGATTAAAAGCGCAAATGTAACTTCTCGCATTAATTTGCAAGAACAAATACCTATCATATTATTTTTAAAAGAAAAATAAAAATTAAAACTAGCAATACGAGTTTTCCTTTTTTTCTCTGGACCTCGATTAAATTTTTCAGAAGTATCCAGACCCCACTAGAAATTACTTGCCGACCCCTGTATGTATATGAATTACTTTCTGTTTTGTCCAAATATTGGTACATCATAGCTATTATGTATCATTTTTTATTTACTTTTCTTGTTGAATGAATGGACCTTGTATCTTACCTACATTGCACACGAAAGTCGGTTACGCATTTTGATTTGTTTTTTGCCGATTAGCAAACCCGCCAGTTGGCGGTTCGCGGAGAAACTCGCCGAATTGCCCGAAATGAGGATGTCACAATGAATTCCTGGCGCGGAGATGCCAAGTTCATGCACCGCTCGCGGTCAGGCTTGACCGCCCGATTAACTTAATGCGATCAATTTGTCAGTGCAAGTCTTACCCCTTAATAGAACGCCGGAAATGGCGTGACGTCACCCCAGCAATTGAAGACGGTACGAAATTGCTCAATTGCCGGATAATAGCCCTGCGTCTGGCGATGGATCATGTGTTGGTACCGCCAAGGCACCCGCGGTACAGAAGGCGGCGTCCTCCCATTCAACAAGTACATCCATGTACCATTGCGAACACCCGCGCAAACACGCCAAGAGAGCTATCAATCAAAACACGGCGCGCGAACACGTCAAAACAATTTGTTATCGGGCCCAGATAACATTCCTCACTTACATGCTGATGGATTAGGCGGAAATAAAAGCCCGTTCGTTGCCAGGAAAGCAAATTTGCGGTTATCACAACTCGAAAGCACCTTCGTGAGCCGCCACTTAACGCTGAGACGGCGACGCCGTGACTGCCGAGATGTAAGGCTAGTGATTAGGAGAAGTAGCTTGTTTGCGTTTGGCGGCCGCCCTTCCACCCACGATTGCGAGCTGCAATTCCATGTAGATCTAAATCCCTTCAGGACTCAAAACGTGTGATGTTGCGCGCCGCGGCTTCCAAAAGCCGATTTTGGAAAACCGATTAGATAATCTGCGTCATTTGAATTGTAAATGAGAGCTGCGCCGTCTGCAGGCGTTGTGTTTCCATGAATTAAAAAGACATATAGATTAGGCGAGATAGTATACTTCATATCGAGAAAATTTTACAACTTTAAAAGTATTTTAATTGGTTAATAAAAGGCAAGATAATTTTTTAAAAATAAACAATATTTTTGCTTTTCTTGGTTGCTAAACTTTATTTGTTAGTTATTGCATTACTTTTTTAGGTATTCAACAAAAAGTTGCAAAGAACATTATCTGAATTTGAGACAAAAAATAATTATTCTTCAAAATACAACTCATAGTTATCAATAATTGTGATGGAAACAGGTTGTAATAAGAAAGTGCAAGACCGGAATTGTAAGCTAGATACGACAAGACCTCAATTTCATTTAGTTTAGTAACTTTGTTTGTGGTCTTTGTGGCACGATGAATCGGCGCGTTGTCTTGTTGATGAAAGTGAAATATTTTTGCTTTAAGACTTTGTAAGCATTTCTCAGTTTCTAGTTGTATAGCTTGGCGTTTACGACTTTTTTCCTTTTGGAACTAATTCAAAGTACACTATCAATATGTCGTCAAACTAAGGTTCATAATTTTTTTGCCAAAACGATACTGTTGGGCTACTGGCGGTAGATTTTGGTCTCAACGAATTCAGTGCTTATAATAACCACGATTAACAAGGTAAACTCAGTTTTCATCATACAGTCAGACAAGTAAGAACGTGTTTAGTATAATTAGCAGTTGGTAAAAGCTATCCCCCTAATTCTTTTGTGAGTCGATAGAGAGAAGCTTTGTCACAAAAGATTTAGATCGTACTGAATTTTTGCTAGAGAAACGCGTAAAGCACCATGAGTGCTGCGTAGGCGTCGCGCCTCGAGGCTATGTTCCCCTGTGCACCCCCGAAAGGTCCGAAAATTTTTATGCAACGGCTGCTAAGTACATGAACAAGTCGAAAACATGGAGCCGCGGTGGATTGGTGGCCAAGATCATCATTCCTTTGTCATCGAGCGAGTTCGAGTCTCGCTCAACCTATGGGTGTGTGTGATGTCCTAATATTAAAGTGCATGTAGTAGGCACAATCAGTTCTTGAAGCTGCAGTGCAAGTAAGTGCTCCAAAAAAAGCCGAAAATATTTGCCAGTAAGTGGGTGCAGCAATATGAGGAGACAAAAATGGTCTATAACATTCCGAAACGTGGCTTGATAGGCAAAGTCAAAAAATTGATCATAAATTTGTTTTCGCGGAACCCGGACTTAACATTGCGCCAAAGAGTAACAAAATGAAAACAGAAAGGTGTAGATATATCGTATGTGGCTACTCGAACTCCTCTCCGGCACATGATATCAAATGCCGTAGTTCAGTGAAGAAACCTTTGTTAGGTGGAAACCATGTGACGAATCGACTCGCTTGGGCAAAGGACAATATCGACCGAGATTAGAGCAATGTAATTTTTACGGACGAAGCTTCTGTTTGGGGATATGCTATCGTCCCACAAGCCTGGTCAACCTAATAGGTTGGTATAGTGGACTGTTAAACACCCTGTAAAAGTGCATATTTGGGGCTGGTTCTCAAAACACGGCTTCGAAACGTTACATTTGCTTACGAGATGCTCCAAAAATGCTCGAGATTTATAAGAAATATTTGTTACCGACTGCCAAACGTTTGTCCGTTAAGAAAAACAAGAACTGGATCCTGGAGGAGGATAACCACCCCAAACCCCGCATCGAGTGGAAAGAGCAATCTGGCATCGTTACACTTGATTGGTCGTTGCAGTCGGCTAATGCAAATTCGATTGAGAATGTGTAGGAATACATCAAGCACAAGGTTCGTGGAAGAGTAAACACGAGAAATTCGCCGCATTTGGAGGTCCTTGCCGGATGAATACGCCATCAATTTAGTCGAAAGCATGCCTCAAAGATGTTAGGCAATTATTGACGCCACATCGTTGGACATATTATTGATACAATAGCATCTTTGTTCTGATCGAGTACAACGTATTTGAAAATTTTTTTAAATAATTTTTCTCTACATTAACTCGAACACGCTCTTACTTAACTGACTGTATGTGGAAATGTACTTTTAAAATCGACAAACTAGCAAATTTTCAAAGAGTTGGTGCAAATCTTAACTTTTTTATAGGCTTGTGCACAAAGTCTTCTTCTTCTTAAAGTTCCGATCCGTTTCGGATGTTGGAAACCATGATGGCAATAATTGCCATCTTGATTTTTTCTTGGAAATGCACTTTGTGCCTCTAATCAGGTGGTTTTCCGTTGCCTTCCTGATCCCAATGCCGTTGATCTTCTTATCGATTCCTCCGCCTTCGAGGGCGATTTCTCACCCTCAGGACAATAGGGTGCCCATCCTGACCCGGGAGTCAGGTTTGTTTGCTTATACCGGCGCACATTCGGTCTCCAGAGCTACGTTTGCCACCAATCCTTAGGTGTTCCCATCCTTTACCACGGGGAGGTGTAGTTGGAGTTTCTCTATCATCGAGCTTAAGACCTTACGGCATTTCTTAAACTCTCCAGATCTTATAAAGGACTAAGTCAAGTTAACGTAAATGACTTTAAACAGTCATCTGTCAGATTCCTAGATCAATAGATAAATTGCAAGTACTTGATGAAAGTTCAGCACTCAAAGCAACTTGCAAGTCTCCTTCATCCATAACAGATGATCGGCCGTAAGATGAAGACAAAAATCGCCAGAATCGACCGTTTCTACCATTTCAAAATAGTCACACCTGGGTGTCATTTAGCATCGTACATCTTCTTTGCAGCATCTTTTGTTGACAGTTTCAGTTTCCAGCAATAACGGATGAAAAAAAAAGTTCAATTCTGTAAATTGCCTCCTGTAATCCAAAGATAAAGATTGTTGTTACACCATAAATATTAGAAATACTAAAAAACGAAAAATTAAGTTTTTTTGCAAGTGTTAAGGTCTTTTACAACTTGATATAATGGTATGTACACTGACGCTCACGGAAATATGGATACTAAATAAAAAATAAATTTATACACTTTGATGTAAGACTATGCTATATAATATATTATTATACAACACGTAAAAAACAAACGAAAATTATCTTTAATATTGGAAAAAATACCTGAATATTAAACATGTTTTATCAAAAAAAAACCCGATTTGTCTCAAGTGGTACATCTCTCCAGGTACCTTGAAAAAAATCTCAGAGATAATTTTCGTTCCTTTCTTCCTGTCCAGCTCATCCCATAGCCACTCTACCGGATTGATCTTATCATTTTGAGCATGGTTTGTGCTTCTTGGTTTTTTTTCTAGATAGTCCCTACAAAATTTTGAAGTATGTTCATAATTGTTGTTTTGCATCATTACGAATCTTTTCCCGATTAATTACAACCCAATGGCACGGCGTTTTCCGTTAATTTTTTTAATAATGTTTTTTCCTTCCAGTACCATTGACTTTTACCAAGTCCCCCACACCAGCCTAAGGAAAGCATCCTCACACTAAAACAGAGCCACCTACGTCCTTGACAATCGGAACAACACAGTCCTGGATCATCTTTTCTTCATTTCTGACTAAAAATTTCAAATTTGGATTTATCATATGTTTTGTCATTATTCAATTGTCCAGGAACGATGTTTTTGCGCCCATTGAAGCCGTTTAGTCTTATTACCACGTCGTAACAACAATTTTTGGTCGTAATACGGCCATGAAGATTGATTTCCTAAAGACGTCGCACTCCACAGCAATATCTGGAGCAGTTAATCTTCTATTTCGCTTACTCATTAGTCTGATAAACTAATTCTCTGCATCGGATATTACTCCTGATGGCCCAGAGCCCTAAGACTCCTCATATCTATGTAGCGATGTAATGTGAAATTCACCGTCGAAGCACAGACCCTTAATTTTTTGCGATTTATGCACCGATAGCCTTTCTCGATGTAAAGTGAGAACGGTTGAACAAGTTTCTATGGGAAGCGGCTTACCACGGGCCATTAAATGCAACAATTTAAACTAGACCCGACAAAAACCCAAGTAAACGGCACAAGGTCTGATGACAAACTGGTGAGGTGGGAGATCCAGATGGCGCCCGATTTTTTTAATGTAAACAAACATCTAAATTAAAGGATAGGGACAGAAAAAAGATTCGAAGTGTTGAGTGAGTTAAACGACGTAAAAGCTTTTTAATTTTTTTCTAGTTTTTGACCGAATATTTGCTTATAATAAAATCTACGTTTATTATTCTCATTTAAAACAATATTGTCTAAGAAAATGGTAAAGGGTTAAACAAAACCAAATCTATTCTGAATTTTAATAAGGTGTTCGTACTTCCGTGAGCGATAGTGTAAGTCCCATTAGCTTGCTCTTATCTAGCTCTGTACAGTCCTCGATATCTTTAATTGGTTTTTTTGATTCATAACCCAGGTTTCGCATCCATAGGTTAATGTTAGCCTTAGAACTGACTTAGAAATCCTATGTTTTGTGTTTCTGGATATCTTTTTTGCTCTTAATTATTTTTAGACTTACTTTTGCTAACCTTGGATCAATTTTACTATCGTCTTTGCACTTATTGGTCACCAAGACTCCCAAATACACATAGTTCACTACTTGTTCGAATTTCAAATTATCTTCATTTCCATTTGGTTTCTTAATACTGAGATTTTGTTTTTTTAAGGTTGCTTTTCTTGTTCTTGAGTTCCATGAATTCTGTCTTGTCGATATTGTATTGGAGACCTATTTTTCCTGTAGATTCCATTAGCTGTTTTGCGACTTTCTGGAGTTTTTTCCTGTTTCTTGCCAGTAACGCCACATCATCAGGGTATGCGAGGCACTGGCGACTCTTAGTCTTTTCTATTTATCTCACTATTTCCAGAGCTAGACTAAATAATACGTATCATAACGGGTCTTAATACTTTTCTTAATTTAAATTCATCGTCAAGTTTTGTATTATGTTTAACTGCTGTGACTGTGTTTTAATTTGATTAATTTTGATGGAATTTTTAACTCTTTTAGGGTGTTTCTACTTATGCTATTATATGCGCTCTTAAAATTGGTGAACAGCATGTAAGTTGGAACATTATATTTATAGCAGTGGTATAAAATCTGCTTTAACATAAAGACTTCATCTGTTGTTAACTTCTTTCTGAAGCCTCCTTAGTAATCTTCCAGGGTTGTTTCTGCATACTTTTTTATTCTTTGCTCTATTAAGGTAGTTAGTATTTTATGTTACACCTAACAGTGCAATCCTCTATAATTTTTATATTTCGCCTTATTACATTTTTTTTATATATTGGTAAAATCACTGCTTTAGTTCATGATGTTGGCATTGTTGCCATTTGCCGTATTTTAGTTATAAGGTCTAGAATTTGCTTCTGCAAATTCTCAGCAATTATTTTGTTTTCTCCCGATTTAGTATTTCCTCTAAGTATTGTATCCACCTTTCTAGTTTTTCTTTATTACTTCCCAATAAATTACCTTCATCTTTAATGAATAGCACGCTATTTTGATAACCAGTTGGAATGTCCTTTACGTTTTATAACAAATTCTAATTTGTTTTGTTTGGTATTTCTTTTCAATTTGATTTTTAAAATGCGTTCTTTTCCTTTTTCTTTAGAAATTATTTGTAACTTTTTTTGTTAAAACATTTCAGTTCTTCTTCACACTCTTCGTTTAACCATTTTTTATTCTTTTGCGCCTTTCGTTTTAGGATGTTTCTTTGTGTTGCATGTTTTATTGTTGATTCCAACCGTCTCCATCTTTCTTCAACATCATCTGCCGCTTCTTCCTTTCTGTGGAATATATTTTTTATATTCCACTTATATTTTTGTGCTACTTCCTCATTTCGAAGCCCACATTTATTATGTTTTCTTTTTTCTATGTTCCTTCTTTTTCTTTTACTCTTTCTGCTCTATTCAATTTTATTTGTACTCTCACAAGGAAATGGTCCGAATCTGTTTCGGCTCATCGGTATGATCTGATTTTTATTATTATAATAGTCTATCTGGCTTGATACAATTTTTCCAGGTATAGTGTCATTACATTATCCTTGCTATCTGTCTACTTGCTTTCGCCCCCTGTTACCGTGTTACAAATGTCTTCTTTTCCGACTTTGGCATTTGCATCGCCAATTACTATTACAATTGTTTTAGTTTGGGATTTTTGGGACTATTTTACCCTATAGTACTTCATAGTACATATCTTTTATCTCTTCTTATTTTTTTCAGTCGGTACATGGATATTTATTATAAATATGTTTTTTCTTCTATGCTTTATGGTTAAGATGCACACGCAGTCCGATATTTCTTCAAAATTCTTTATTTCTTGTTTTATTCTTGGACTTATCAGAAAACCCACGTATTTTAGGCGGACAATCTTCATCAAACCCTTCTTACATTACTATTAATTTCTGTATTAATTGGGACGTGTCACTTTTGCATTACCTTTAATATTTTTTGTTATCTTTTTCTTAAGTTTTATTTGTTTTTATTCTTTATTTACTTTCTTGCTAGACCTCCTCGTCTTGTCCGCTTGTAATATTATGGCTGTATTCCGCGCAATAAGATTTATTATTGATCTAATCTAAGAAATAAACAGTGACACAATACATGAAATTGGTTACTATCCTGATTTATTTAGATATAAAATTATTGAAAAGTGGTTCTGTCTTTTTCAAATAATAATTTTAATTTTTAACAGTGAAACAAAACAAAAATATAGTTAATACTTTAATTGGTTTGTGTCGTATTAGCCAACGTCCTGAAAAATGCTGTCCTAATCAGGCACGCTCAGTGCAGTAAAATGGAGTGGTGCACCATCTTGCATAAAAATAAGATAGCTAATGTCTCAACTAGATACCGTAGGTGACACAATCTACAAGAATCTAAATAAATTTAGCGGTTTGCATTCATGGTGTTACGCACAAGATAAATGCCAATGAGATTTACCGTCACCATTTCGCACCACCCGGCCATATTTGGTGGATCGCCATTTCGCGACACCTAGTAATTTCAGTAATTATGGTGAACGAAGTCACCGACGTGAAATATGGCCTAATATTCTTGCCAATCCTATATTATTGTTTTGTTACTCTACATTTACAAGCTGCCTAATATGTTGATGTTTTCAAGCTGTGAATAACATTTCCTGCATTGTCGCGATTAGAGATGGACAAAGTGACTCATTTCTGGGATCAGATCCAGATCGCTCACTCACCAAAAGAGCTAACTCTTTTTTATAACTCATAACTCATTTTCTGCTACATTTGTGCCTACTGGATATATCAGTTAGGCTATTACTGCTACCATTATAGGAACAATTGTAATGAACTGTTTAATTACAACGTTTTATTTAAATTTTACTTTTTCCTGACAATAGCGCTATTTTCATTTTCCTTCTTTGGTGAAATGGTACCAAATATCATTCGACAACCTACTAGCTCTCACCGACATTTCATTCTGAAATAGTAACAAAATATTATAAATAACATAAATCGTTTAAATATTATATTATAGATGTTATAGATAAATATTACATTCCAAGCTGTATAAAGGCGAAGACTGATAGATAGAATAAGCAAAGTCTCAAAAAACTGAGAAGTTATCGGAATCAGAAACAAGTCGAGATCAAGTTTCGGGAGTGAGTCAGATCGAGATGGGAGAACCAAGAGCTGTTCGCATATGCGCAGACCATACGACAGCAAAAGAGCGAGAATAGAGTGAGAGTTCGAAGAGTTATCGCTCTTATTTTGTGATTCATAACTCATTCACTCTCTACCAAGAGCTGGCTCTTTTGAATAACTTATGAGTGGATCGTCCATCTCTAGTCGCCATGCTCTTTGGGGATCGGGATGTGGGCCACTTGTTTTGCATCATTCATCGAGACTGTAGTTATCACCTTTGCCATGACACTTTTTTATTGTCTCCGTACGTAATGTTGCATTCCTCCTTTTTACCATATGCTATCATCTCTGTACAAAAACAATATCTTGTAGCTTACTACCATCTCAACTAATCTTTGAATAGTTAAGTGGTCGGCCATCTTTGCTTTCGTTGCATATACTGCCCCTCGTAGCCGGTGCTTGTACTATTAATGTGGTAAATATAAATTTCTACTTAGTATCGTCTATTTAAAGATTATTTTAATCACGGCTTCATTGATACCACAAGTTCTACTATATAGTTAGTTGGTTTTTATCTACTCTATATATTCGCCAATCATATTTTCTTTGTAATATCACCTTCTCTGGGCGATGCAACATTGTTTAATACATCAGAATTGTTTGGTAAAATTGCTAGGAAGAAAATGTTTGAACTATATGCTTTTCATAATAAAATTTCAAATAGAATTTGTATTTATATAACCACTTCTAAAACTTATATAACGCTCATTTTAAATGCTTCATTTCAACTGTTTTTCTCTGTTGAATAATACAGGTAGTTAATATAATAGTTGTTAATTAATTTGCATTTTGCTTAGCTTGCTGAAGCGGTAAGAACTACATTAAGTTATGTAATTTTTAATTTCGCTTTATTCTTCATTGTAATAACATTTAGAAAAACACTTGTTATGGTTTTGATTTCTTTACTTTATGTACCTTAAAAATTAAAAAAAAACAGGTTAACAATCAACTAGTTATGACACAAGAAATGAAAACGGTTGTAACAAGTAGAAATAAATTAGTCGATTTGACGTAAGCAGTAAATCCCATCATAATATTGTTATTTGGCAAAAAATAAAGTTGAAAAACAAATCGTTAAATGTTGCAAAATAAAACTGTGCTCGACATTTAAAAAAGTTAATTAAGTTGATTAACAAAGAAATGATTAAACAATATAAATTTCTTATATTTCTTTAAAAAATGCCATAGATAATTCCTTAAATGGATTTAGCAGGTTTCTAATTAAGTCTGTCTACGACATAGAAGTTAAAGTTGTAAGTTTCTAGCCCGAATATATTTTACATGCGATAAGAATAAAACAATACAGGTTATTTTTTAATATAGTTCTTATGTACCTTAACATATTTCAAAACCCCTGCAAATGCCCTACAACTATTCTATTTTAAAATTTTTTTCAATTTTGAAAATATATAGTATGTTTGTTACCGCGGCTAGTTTGTCGCGATAGTTAAGAGGGGGAAAAATTGCAATAAAAATTCCCTTATTTCCGATGGTGTTTTCTTCAATCAAACACTACGATTTATAAACAACGATTTAATGTTGACTGAAGTTAAACAAAAATACAAAGTTGCAAATGCGCTCGAGTGCATTAGTCGAGGCTTTCGATGAGGTTGCTTGTTAACGACTGACTGACTATTAATACAAAACTGAGTCGGCAAGTGAATGACATCAAATTCAAGGGGTGGGAAATCAGGGACAATAAATTACCTGCAAAAAGGCAGACGGCTGCAATTGTTCAGCTTAATGGCGGGAGGACCCGCGAATGTTTCTATCTTTTCCGTTCTATTGCCCGAATCGTCCACGATTCTGAGCCTTAAAGGAATATCGAGAAAACCAGTGTCCGGACTAGTATCATCTTGGTGACATTGGAGACCTTTCTGTTCTGCCAAATAAATGTCAGCTTGCTCATTGCAGCTTTGGCCATTTGAAGTAACCATCCAAGGTATATAAACTCGCCGACAAATTCTAGCTCCGAGAGTTCTCCCGTCCTAGAAAGTTGACCGGTTCTGTCAATGAGCATGACTTTTGTCTTCGATTTATTAATACTGAGTCGAACCGGTCCACTCTCGTACTATACTCTACGAAACAGATCGGCTAGCTCCTTCTCCGAAGATGCAAAGAGTGTAGTGTCGCCCGCATATCTCAGGTTGCTGATTTTTACTCCACCGATTGAGACGCCTCTCTCTTATTCTTTTAAGGCTTTCCTCATTATGTATTCACCATATATATTAATGAGAATTGGAGAAAAAATATACCCCTGTCTGAAGGCACGATTGTAGTCAGCCGTTGATTACGTAAAACACTATTTTGATAGTATGAGATATAAGTGCAACTGTGCAACGGTAGTTTCCGCACGTTCTTGTTGAGCCTTTCTTGTGCAGTGGAATTACTAGAAACTCTTTCCATTCAGTGCACCATCTGCCTGTTTCTAGACTTGATTGCATAAGTCAAGCACTATCTTCACCCTTTTATCCCATTTGTGCTCAAGGTCTTCAGCAAAAGTTTTGTCTCTATCGGCTGATTTGTTTATTTTGAGTTTGCACCTCGGATTTTAGATTTGAGGATATCGGGATCCATACAATGCTTGTCTATAGTCTCTGTACTTGCAGTTCGTTTGCAGAGTCGGTGTATAGGCTTTCACAATATTATCTCCACATTTCTGTAACTTGATATATCTCGGTTAAGTCTTCCCTTATCATTTTCTATGGCCAATGTTTTTGGTTTAAATTCTCGAGTGATGCTTCTAATTTTCAGAAGAGATCCCTTGTTTAGAATTTTTACGCATGAACTTCTGTCCTGATAAACTAAATTTAGGTATTCATTATTGTCCCTGCGGCACAGACGTTGAACTTTGCCGAAGCTTCCCGGTAGTCTGCAATAGCAGAGTCAACATTGCCTTTAAGTAGTTTCTTTCGTTCTCTAATGGCTTTCCATATTTCTTTCGTTACCCATACTTTCTCTGTGCATCGACTGCCTTTTTCTGGCTCTCCTTCCGTGATGAAAGTATAAAATTTTTCACTTTGTTCCGGTTGTCGTTGATGTCGTCGTGACAATTTATGGCAAAGTTGGTTGATTTGGTCTTAAAGCACTCACTGAAGACTGTTAGTTCAGATCTTCCTTGTGCCGATTGAACTAATCGTTGGCATCTTTTTAATTTAAGACATAGCTCTGCTACAGGGAATTTGTACTCACTCCCGCAATCAGCCCCAGGATATGTTTTAGTGCTGCTTATACACGATCTCCATTTTTTGTCAACGTCGGTGCAGTCTATTTGATTACGTACTTGGTCACCTGGAATTATCCATGTGTACAGTCAGGTGGTTTTTAAAGCAGGTGTTCATAATCGTTAGGGAGTTTTCTACGCAGAACTGTAGCCATTTCTCGCCCCTGTCATTTCTAGTAGCATGTCCATATTTACCGACTACTTCCTTTAGGTGGTTACCTTGGTATTAAGGTCTCCCAGCATAACTGTGATATCTCTTTTTGTCAAACTTTTTAAAGTATCGTCGACTTGGTTGTAGAATGCTTCAATATCAGATTCTCTTGATGTGGGCGGTGGCGCATATATCACTATCACATTGACACGACATGGTTTTGTGTCGATCCTCAGAGTTAATATCCGATCACTCATTGGGTTATATTCTAGAACCGATTTGTTGGTCTCGGGAGATACTGACAGAGCTACACCATTCTTACTGTTGTGGTCTAAAAAATATACAGTGTGGCTTTCGGGTATAGTATCCCGATTCTCTCATGTGAGTTTTGTGATTCCCAATATTTTCAGGCCGTAGTGTGTTTGATCTTTATCTATGATCTTTTTCCCCTGTTTACATCATTCCCTGAATATTCCAGGTTCCCAGCCTTATCTTTTTGCGAAGCTGTGTACGATAACCAGTTGTCCTATCACAAGTAACATACTGTCCGCACTGTGCTTGGTGAGTCGCAACAGTGTGGTCATTAACATATTTCACACCATGAGACCTGGACTCAATATGGCTCTGGCTGGTATCCGGATCGTATCCTATCATTTTCTTTTCTCGGTCCATTTTTATAGGATTTGTCGAGAAGATAGTCCAGTGGTTTTCCAATTCCTTCTGCACCGCGGTGGTGTTATATATGTAGTTAGTACGTCCTGCTGCCAGCGCCTAACATGCAGTTGAAGTAGAGAATATGACCGGACATAACACAGTTTGGTAATCTAAAGTAAAAATTAACAATAGAAAAATTATACGTTGTGAAATTCCACATTTAGTTATTACCACATTTAAAAATGCAACATCAAATTCGCAACCCACTTTGTTGGTCTGGTTTAAACTACTGCACAGTCACAGACGTGTCTTTATCTTTGAAACTCGTGTTTGGCACGGGTTATAAGGCCGCTAACAAATCATATAAGACCTAATATCACCGGACAACCCCTGGGTCTGTTACGGGAATATCAGCGCCGTTCGATTAATCCCCACGCTCTTGTCGAAATGAGAATAAGAATTTAAAATCATTAAGTAGAAGGACCAATTCTTTTTTTGTTTTGTTTTTAAGACCAGACGTGTAAATAGTTTGCTGTACAGCGACGCAGTGAATAATTTACGTACCTAACAATTTGGTATCTGATTATAAATATAAACTTTAAACTAACTTGTTCTATGGGTACTTAATTAGTTGCAAAAAGTATGACCTTCAAGGAGGCCTCATTGACGTATTGTTTTGTAAAAATATTTTTGTGCAACAAGTTTAATTTTTCTAAATACACTTATCCTTCTCAGTTACTATTTTTTGTACAGACAGCGAAAATTAGGTGCTAAAATATGTATAACTGGCATTTGAACTCATTGTAGCCTTCATATAAACACATGCATACCGAAGCCCATTAACATCCACTGACCTATTTTTAAACTATCCACAAGTAAAAAAAACTTTTAAAACAACAAACAATTGCGATAGAACTTCAGCTCTAATGCTCCAGCAGATTAAGAATATGATGGAAGAGCGGGAAAGAAAACAGGAAATATTTAATCAAATGATCTTAGAAAGATTAACTTTAGTTAGATAGCGTTTTCTAATTTATTAGAATTTTTAAATTATTTCTTAAATATTGGGACAATCTGTCCTACTTCCCAGTCTTTTGGTATTTTCTCCTCTTTCCATATTTTATTAAACATTTTTAGTAGTGTCTTAATTCCTTGTTCTCCCATTTTTTTTAACATTTCGCCTGTGATTTAGTCATGTCCTGGTGACTTTCCATTTTTGATTTTCTTTAATGCTGTTACTAACTCTTCTTCCGTTATACCTTCTTCTTCATTTCCTGTATTCTGGTGTCTATCTTCTATCTGTGTACTTTCTTCTTTAATCATGACTTGGGTCTGTAGGAGTTCTTGGAAATATTGCCTCCATCTGCTCATTATTTCTGTTGATTTTATCAATACCTTTCCATTTTTATCTTTTATTACTGTGTTCTCTGTTGTTTTTTCCTTTCTTTAGGTTTTTTAAAACTTTATAAAATAGTTTCTGGTTTGCTCTACTGGTCTTTTCTAGTTTTTCTCCAAAGTCTTTCCACGCCTTTCCTTTCGCTTCTCTCGTCATGTGTTTTACTATTGTCCGTTGTTCTTTGTACGCATTGTAGGTATCTTCTGATTTTCTTCCTAAGTAGTCTGTCCACCTCTTCTTCTTTAGTTTAACTTGTCCTTTTATTTCTTCGTTCCACCAGGCGGTTCTTTTCATATGTTTTTTTGTCTTAATTACACCGCATGCGTATCTTGCTGCTTTTAGTAGAGTGTTTTTATCTTGTTCCACATCTCTTCTATCTTTAACTGTTCAAACTTCTCTTCATCTACCAGTAGGTCTCTGCTTATTATGTTCTCATACTCCCTTGCTGTTTCTGTTTCTTGTAGTTTATAGATTCTTATTGTTTCTTTCTGAACTGTGTATTCTTCTTTTACTGTTTGCTTCTGGTCTTCTGGCCTCCTTATTTTTCCTACTAATAGGTAACGGTCGCTGTATATCTCAGCTCCTCTTTTAACTCTAACATCTTTCACTGTATGTCTGTTGTTTTTTTCTACTAGTATGTATTCTAATATAGTTCTCTCATCTCTACTTTTAACCTCTCGTGTGTATGTGTGTATCTTTTTATGTTGGAAGAATGAGTTTGCTATAATCAGGTTGTTTTGGGAGCAGTATTCTATTAATCTCTTTCCGTTGTTATTCCTTTTATCTTCACCAAATTTTCCTATCACCTTTTCTGTATCATTTTCTCTCTTCCCCACTCTACTGTTGAAGTCACCTGCTACGAATATTTTCCCTTTACTCGTTTCTGTTATCATTATTAATTCATCCCAGAATTTATCTTTTACTTCTTTTTTCTCGTTTTCATCAGGTCCATAGACTGCAATTATCGTTATTCTTTCTTTTCCTTGCATTTCTAGTTCTACCGTGAGAATTCTTTCTGACTACCCTGTCCAGTTTGTGATCTTATCACTCAAATTCCTGTTTATAATGCATGCCACGCCTTCTGCCGCTCTTACATTTCCTTTAACTCCGGTGTATATTAACCTGTGTCCATCCATTAATATCTTTTCTCCTTTCCATTTTCTCTTTGTCTCTGCTAGTACTAGTATATCTATTCCTGTTCTGTTAAGCTCGTATATAACTTCTTCTTCTTTTCTCGTTAGGCTTCTTGTATTCCAAACTCCAAGTTTCCAATCCTGTAGTTCATTACCTTTTCCATTGCCAGTTTCGTTGTCGCTACCCCCCTGCATATCTATACCTAATAGTTTTTTCGTCCGGTTCGGGTTACTTTTCTTATTTGTTCCTCAAAACTTGTTCCTTCTGGCGATCTCTCCATTGCCGTCCTTTTTAATGCATTGATTTCAGTCCTATCTTCCTTTACCTTCCTTATTTACCAAATCATTTGCTCTGTATATTTCATCGTTAATTATCAATTTATTATATTTTAGTTGTGCTCTATATCCTTTATTCCTCGCTTCCTTCATTTGTGGGATTAACATTTTTCTTTCCTCTAATACCTCCTTGGTGTAATCTTCATCAATCCATATGTCTGTTCCCTTGAGCTTTCTCGCATTTTGTAGTATTGATAGTTTTTTGTTGACTTTAGTTAACTTAACCAAAATTGGTCTTTTCTTGTCTTTCATATATTTTCCGACTCTTCTCGTTTGGTCTACATCATCATTTTGGTCTATGTCAATTCCTATCTTTTGTATTATACTAGTTACTTTTTCCTCTGTCCTACTTGTGCTTTCATTTTCCTCATATACTACTCCTTTTATTATAATATTATTCCTCCTGATCTCTCTTTCTAAGTTAGCTATTCTCTCCTCCTGCTGTACCATGTTCTCTTTTAATTTCTTATTTTCATCCCTCACTTGTTTCATTTCCATTACAAACATATCAAATTTCTCGTTCATTTGTTTCATGTTGCCCTCTATTTGTTGGAACACCTTCTCAATTCTCTTCATCTCATTCATCTTCAAGTCTGCTGTTGATTGCGTAAAGTGCCAGACCCCAGTCCGCCCGTGGCAGGTCTGTCACCTATCTATCAACAGCCCTCTTCTAGTTGCTATGATGTTTCAATTTAAACTTTATTTACAATAACGTTTGTGATTTACATTATTTTGGTGTATAATGTGTTGCCTACCCAAAATTTTTTGTTGTGGAGGTCACTCCAGTTGTATTTATTTCTCTTATCTACACTTGTCACATGCAATTTTCGACTTTATTCTCAAAATCCTTAACCTCAATTAACTATTATCTACATCAATTTACTCACTGTTCATCTGTTATTTGCATTTTCTCTCGCACTTTCTGCTATTTCACTCTTCCTAATTCTCTGCTTGCTTTTGCCTCTGCTTACTCAATATGGCCCTATTTGGACTTTAATATTGGAGTCAACAGACGGCGTATCGTGTGATCGAAAGTTCACGTTATATATTATATATATATAACGTGAACTTTCGATCACCCGATACGCCTATATTCCAAAAGAAATCATAGATTTAATAAAAGAAAAGAGAAGAGCCAGAAAGACGTGGCAGAGATCGAGAACAAGAGAAAATAAGCATACGTTGAAGGCTCTTACATCACAACTCAAAAGGGAAATTCAAAAAATTAGGAATGAAGCACTGAATACCTACCTTAAAGAAATCACGGCAGATCAAAGTACTGAACACGGATTATGGAAAGCTACTAAGGGAATTAACAGACCAATAAAACATATTCCACCGATACGTAAAGAAGATGGGTCTTGGGCAAAGTCTGACAAACAAAAAGCAGACACATTCTCAGTTTATCTAGAAGACATTTTCCAACCAAACGCAGAACAAATTCAAATGCAAGCTCAGACAGAACCAATTGCAAGAATGGTAGATATCCCATTAACCACTCCCAAACAAGTAAGAGAAATAAAAAAAAATATTAACCCAAAAAAGGCTCTAGGATTTGATTTAGTCAGTGGGAAGATATTTAAATAGTTGCCAAGGAAAGGCATTATGAAACTTACACACTTGATAAATGCAACATTTAGGTTACAACATGTCCCAGTTTCGTGGAAAACAGCTGAAGTTATCATGATACCCAAACCGGGAAAGCCTGTTAACGATGTAAGTTCATATAGACCAATATCATTGTTACCTATAATAGCAAAGCTGTTTGAAAAGTTATTTTTAAAAAGAATGAAGACGATAATTGACGATCAACAGCTCATTCCCCCATATAAATTTGGGTTCCGTAATGAACACTCTACGGTAGACCAAGTACATCGTATTACAGATGTGATAGAAAAGGCACTCGAGGAAAAGAAAATATGCTCAGCGATATTTTTAGACATTGCCAAAGCATTCGATAAAGTCTGGCATGAAGGTTTACTAATGAAATTAAAAAGATACTTCCCTAAGCAATATGTCCAGCTCTTGGACTTGTACCTAACAGACCGAACCTTTAAAATTAAGCAGGAAAGCTGAACTCAAAATAATAAAAGCAGGTGTCCCACAGGGAAGCGTTCTTGGGCCAGTACTATATCTGTTGTATACATGTGACATTCCTGAAAAAGAAAATGTTAAACTAGGTACATTCGCCGATGACACCGCAGTATCAGCTACAGGAGATAATATAGATGAAACAACGGCCAAGCTCCAAGGCGCAATTGATGAAATAAATACGTGGATGAAAAGGTGGCCTATAAAGGCTAATGAAGAAAAATCTGCTCATGTAAACTTCACGAATAGAAAAATAAACCACCTTTCAGTAAATCTGAACAACAACATAATTCCACATCAAAGAACAGCCAAATACCTAGGCCTAAATCTAGATGCAAAATTGAAGTGGAAAGAGCATGTCAAAAAGAAATCAACCGAAGTAAAATTGAGATATAACAGCATGTACTGGCTTATGGGAAGAAATTCCCAACTATCCACCCGAAATAAAGTACTAGTTTATAAACAGGTAATAAGACCAGTATGGATTTATGACATCCAACTGTGGGGCTGTACAAAAAGGAGTAATTATTCTTGTATCCAGAAATTCCAGAATCGAGTTCTACGAAATATGGTAAATGCCCTTTGGTACGTGCGAGACAGGGATCTGCATCGGGAACTCCAGGTGGAGATGATCGAGGACGTAATCAGGAAGTTTGCCAGAAGCCACGAGGAGAGGCTTCATAGACATCCAAATCAAGAAGCCCTACAACTTCTAGTCAATCAAGATCTTCTCCGCAGGCTCAAAAGAACGAAACCATTTGAGCTAGTGTAGTGTAAAGTGTAGTGAAAAGTATAGTATAGTGCAAATGTAGCCATGCCAGAGATGTGTGCAAAATGTTTCAGTAGCTAGGATGGGTCAATGGAAACATCTGGACTAACAAATACTTTAGTAACTTAGGGCATAAATAAAATGTTAGTTAATCTTAAAGATTAGGTGCATTACTTGAAATAAATAAAAAAAAATTGCGATAGAGATATTTTGAAGTCAAACAATAAAAAATGCCCCGATGCATGATTGAAATAATAACTATAAAATTATGTAATACGTTAGAATGCTTATATGCGGTTGTTTGTACAAAATCCTAATTTCTGATTTAATTAGCTTACCAGACGTAAAACAACAAAATTTAGATTTATATAAGTCATAAACAAGAAACTTAAAGAAAAAATTAAAATAAAAAAGGATCTATTAAACACACATTAAACTGTATTTGAAAGAAGTTAACCTTAACTTGTAATCTAAGTAGGAAGTGTTTCCCCAAATATGTGTTGATCACTTCAATGAATGAAGTTACCTTTAATGTACCAGACTTGAAATTATTTTTTTGTAACCTACATATAAATTTTCGGTATCAATTTATCACCTTTTTGGCTCTTTGAAGTGCTATAAAAAAATAAAAAAACAGCAAAATCTGCCTGCACGTAGGTATAGCCCCCAATACATTTAATCTAATTAAAAAAAATTTGATTCATTAAGTAGTTTTTGATTTACAGTGAAGACCAATTTGAAAAACATAATTTTTCAGGAAACTCATAAATATATTAATGTTTCTATTTTCGTGTAAAAATTTCGTGTAATAATGCACATAACTTTTTTATAAAATTGACTTCGGCCAAACTGTTTTGGGGATGTATTCTACATATGACAAACTATCAAAAAAATCGATTTTTTGGCCGAGCTTGATGAGAACCTCCCCTATATGTAATAGATCTAGTTTTGTTGTGAATATATAGCAACCGCCTACAATAAACTTTATCGTCGCTATTCACGCTAGTAACGAATTTTTTTTGCAAGTAGAAATTCGGTGGCGAACTGGTTGTTTACAATGTGGTAATATTAGTAATAGTATTAATAATAAAGAGTGGTGCAGATAGTTTGAAAATAGATACAAAGATATACAAATGTACAAATTATAGCTGCATAATGTATTAATAATTTTGGATTTCCCCCTCATGTTTCGGACAATTCTTGTTAGATTATGTAAATCTGTACCAATTCTGTTTACGAAGTGTTAATTAAAGGAATTATATTTAAAAACCTCAAATATTTTAATGAAAGAAAGAGCATTAGTATATGTTACGAAAACGTTAGTTTTTTTTAAGCTTTGTTCAGGTTTAAGCGGACTGTATCGTATTTTTAACTTCATACAAAGGGATTTTAGTTAAAAGGCCAAAAAACTAGAGACACTTACCGTGGAAGCGGTAGGAATTGGCTCCCCGGGGATGTAATTAGGGGAAATCGAGGAAGAGGAGAGAAGGTGTGGGCGGAAAAAGGACAAGTCACCCCAAGCTTTACTGCAGGGCCGATTGGAAGCGTCTTTCCTGATGTGAGTCCTTCAGCTGGTCGTGTCCGAGGTTTACAACAGGATTTTTCTATTTTTCCTCGCCGAGTCAAATACAAAAGAAATGGACCGAGTTTTTTCATCGGCAAATATCGACTCCCGTATATGCAATCGGCCAGCAACAAACGATCTCCGGGATGTGGAAACTCCTGTCACTAATCGAACTCTCGGTAAAAATGGTTTCGTACATACGGACAAATTAAAGCCGGTGGAACGTTTTCAAAACCGTTATGGCTACACCAAAAACGGCCGTAGCAACTCGGCTTTTATAGCGACGTCGCCGCGCAGGCGACGCAACCGCCGCGGCTATTTCTAATTAAACAAAACGAGTACAGAGGAAGCCACAAGATGGCCGACCCTATTTTAAGACCCAAATAAAAGGAATTGGTAATTGGCCCGAACAGCTATGCTGTGCCGTATGTTTTAATGCTTTTGAGTTTCCATTTTCTGTTTATTTTTCGTCTGAGTACTACGCAGTTGTGTCCTTGCAACCCAAAAGTTCTGCTTTTGACTCCCAAAAAACTGAGAAACACTCTTTGTGTCTTTGAAATATCCGCCTTCTTGGTGTGTCAAGGTGCCTTGGTGTCTATCATTTGCCTGTAATTAATGCAACTCTTTGTTTGCCACCGAACCAGTTTGTCAATTGCTACCATTTATTTAACGAATAAAATGGTTGCTTTTTTGTGTATCTATTCTTGTAGGTCGGGGAACAATCCAATCGTTCTATACAAAGCATTTATTTTATCCCCTATAGACTATTAATTAGTTCCAAAATTTTATTAAAATTCATCAACAACTTTATACTGCTACGCTATATTTTTAATTTAAAGATATTTGATTTTGAATGTGGCATGATGGTTGGGGCTCTGAAGAGAGTAAGGATGACGAATTGGATGTCATCGATGGTAAACATCACTAGTAATTTTTAAAATGCTTCTTATATTGTTGCTGGTACCAGAACTAATTGTTATCTTTACTTTATCTTTTAGTCGAGTGTTTAATGTCGTTCTTTCCATTCTTGTTTCGGACATCCTTAGTGTACCAGGAAGTATTTTATTTAACGACCACGTTTGTGCTCCGTAGCTGATTACGGGTAGTATAGACGCATTAAACACTTTGCCGTTAGGGTTAAAAAGATTTCGTTTTTGTTCTTTGTTAATGATCAAAAACTTTTCCACCCGAGCGAGATTCTTCGTCGGCTTAGGTAAATACATAACTGTTAGTACATTTAATCGTAGAGTTGTTAATTATAATATCCTTTGTAAGTATGTTTTGTCACAATTGATATATACTGCTTTTTCAATCTCATTATTTAATTTTTAATCGTCTTTCCTAATGGTACTTTCAGCGAAAAGAACAATGTGTCAGCAAATCTTAGGTTTGTTAATCTTTGTTTCCTACCTTCATTCCTGCATTTTCCTAATTTATATTTTTGAAGAGTTATAAACTCAGTATATAAAAAAAGTTAAGAAATTCTCTGCTATCTATAGGGTAATAAATGTTATCTTGTCTATTGCGAGAGTACTTTCCTAGTGTTATAAAAATCAAAATAAAGAGCAAAATGATTTAGATAACACACATTTGTTGGACAATTAATAGAAAAAATAGAGAAAAACAAATAGACACACATATGACCTTTATATATTTTGAAGATAGGGTACCCATATATGTGAATACAGATAATTTAATAAATAAATTACAAAACGGAAACACGTGAAAAAATAGGCAATCTGCGATAGTATGGACATGTGAGATGAATACTAGAAGACAGATGACCAAAGAAATTGACGATAAGGCGCCAACGCCGCGTGTGGGAGTACGGCTCGCAAATTGAGAGGTTAAGGCTTTCATGTTTGCTCTTTCTACCCGGTCGTCACGCATTATCTCCGATGCTGGGCGATCTGGCAAGCATTGCGCTATTATTACCCCTTTGTTTGGGTGAATGCAGGTACCCAATTATTTTCAGTGACTGAGTAGGCCACCCGCCAGGCATCAGAGAGCTCCGGGAATGGAACCCGGGTTCGTCCGCACCGCAGCCTGCGCCCCAACCACTAAACCACTCTGGCGGTCAGTCTCAAAGTAGGAAAAGAAAAAGAGGCAGACCAACTCTTTCTTAAGAAATCTACGGCTATGGTGAAAAGAAATTTGCAATAACGAGAGTGAGAGTACAGGCAGAATAGCACAGAAACTACAAAAGCAATAGGGTCAAAACCGAATAAGTGACCAAAGTAAATTGCTCAAATAAAAGTAATATACAACACCAACCAAACTCACTTAATTGTCTCTAACTGTTCGCACTTTATTTCTAAGCATATTTTCCAATGATTTTGAAAATCGACTATTTACAATACATACTTACAAATAGATGCGAAGGCCGGTGTTCTGGTGCATCGTGTGGTTGGTTCTCGGGTTATAAGGCCGTGGTCGCAATTCAGAAAATCTTGACGTTTTGTCCACAACTGCGGCGAACATCTCCAGAGGAAAATCTTCTAAAAATTAAGTGACTGTAATCATCATCATTTTGTCTGTCTAACACGGTACCTAGGTCCAAGCCCCTAACCGTTTTGCTCTAGGAAGGCCTGGCGTTGGTAGTTGATTGCCATATAGGCGCTTCCTGGATGGCGGAAGCCTAGTGCACCAGGTACGTTTAGCGTTTGCTAAACATGCCCAGGATGGTGGTGATGTCGGTGCGGCAGGTCATTAGTGCTATCACTACTTCTATAAATTTATAGCTTTTTCTGTGGCCGTCATGATGTTGTTGACGGCCTCTAGAAACGCAGAGGGGTCTACTTTTTCAAGTAGTGTCGCTAGGGTTAAGTGACTGCCCCGTGCGTTTTCACTTTTATTACTCGTGCCAGTATAGTAGGGATGGTGTTGGGGGGGAGTTGCTGACGTCAATCGGGTCGTTGTAGGTAATATTTTAGCATTCTCTGACGTCACTCGCTCTCTCACCGTACTGCGGTCTGTTTTTTGTCCCTTGAGAGCGATAAACCAATATCTAGGTAGATTGAATCAGTCGTCCCTGTTAAAATTATTTTTATATTTATAAATCTCCACCGCCTTTCTGTATAATCTCGGGTAGTAATTCCTACAGTTGGATTTAAACTTGTGTTTGCCCGAATTCTATCTCGTGGTCAGGATTCTCAACGCATGTTTAGCAACTGCTGATTTATCGGGTTGATTAAGGCGTAGATGACGTTTACGTTTCTTTATCCTGGTAGTAATCGTTCGGCCCGTAGTCCCAATGTAGACTTGCTCACGTGATCAAGGTATGCAGTATACCCTTGGTGTATCCTGTGGGTTTCTTATATCTTTGGCTAGTCTAAACAAATCTCGTATCTTAGTGGTGGTAGTATAGATGGTGTCCACTCTGTGTTTATTGAGAATTTTTCCTATCCCTGTGGATGTAAGGTAAAAAATGCCTATCGTAGCCGATTTTGGTTGTGTTTTCTTGCGCATTTCTTAGATTTGATTGTTCTATTTATCTCCGTCCTCGAGTAGCCATTCCCTTGTAAAGCTTGTTCCAAATGTTTCAGTTCTTTATCCAAAAACTGGGGTTGACATATACGTCTTGCTCGAGCTAACAACGTTTTCACAACCGTTCTTTTTTGACTTGGGTGGTGATTAGACTGCTTATGAAGGTATCTGACCACATGCTTGGGTTTTCTGTACACTGTGTGTTGCAAATGTCCATTCCCCGATCTCAATACCTGTACGTCTAAGAAAGCAATCCTATCTTTCGATTCTAGTTTTATGGTAAACTGTATGCTTGGGTGTATGGAATTCAAGTGCATAAGAAATTGTGGTAGGGTGTCCTTTCCGTGTATTCATATTACAAAGGTGTCATCGACGTATCTTAGCCATATCGAGGGCTTTAGAGGTGCTATGTTGATGGCAATCTCTTAAAATCTCTCCATGTAGTAATTGGCGATTACAGGGCTAAGTGCGCTATCCATTGCTACTCCGTCTTTTTGTTCGTAATACAAGTCCTGCCAAACAAAGTAACTGGACGTAAGGCACTGGTGAAACAGCTGTAAGATATTGTTAGGAAAAATGTTCTTCAAGTGATTCAGGGCATCTTGAATTAGTACTTTGGTAAACAGGGAAGTTACATCGAGGCTAACCTAATGGTTAGATCTCCCCCCCCCCTGTAGCTGGATGTCTTCAAGCTGGTTGATAAAATGTGCGGAGTCCTTGATGTAACTGCTGATATGTCCAATGTACGCTTGTAACAGATTGGATAAGTATTTGGCCAACTTGTAGGTAGGACCCCAATGGCACTGACAATGGGTCGCAGCGGTATATCGTCTAACAACTCCCTCCCAACACCATCCCTACTACACTCGCACGAGTATAAAAACGAAAACGCACGGGACAGTCACTTAATTTTTAGAAGATTTTCTTCTGAAGATGTCCGCCGCAGTTGTGGACAAAACGTCAAGAGTTTCTGAACTCCGACCACGGCCTTATAACCCGAGAAGCAGCCACACGATGCACTATACTTACAAATATTATTTATTCTAACCGAACTTTACACTTTCCTACTAGTCTACGAAGTTTTGGATCGCGAATTGCTAAAACGGTATATAGCACCGACAGAATGTCTACCCTTTTTTTGATATCACAATCTGATTGTCAGTTTACTTGAATGAAAAAGTTTACGATCGAAAACCGTAGGGTAGCCCCATTGTGAAGAAAGAGATCCATACCATTCTAGTAAGAATATATCATAAAGCAATACGTTACCTTTCATATCGTTGGTTTAAAAATAAACGGCAAACAAAATAAAGTGACTCTGGTCCCACTTTGCATTTCTCTTTAATTTGAGAAGTCAATTTTCCAACGGCACTATCTTACACTCTGTAACCATAATATTGTCATTACTGATGTGAGAAATATTTCTGACCTATAATATTATAAATATTTTTATTTATAATCTATGGTTTGATTTCTAGCATAATATTCTTTCTTGTACTAAAACAAATATAAATACATATAAAATGTTTGATTTTGGAGATCCACTAAAAAGCCTTTCTCGTGCCAGACATTTGCTTTCGACGCCCCTGTTCATTCCAAGGATTTTCGCCGGCGAGCACTAACTTCGCTGCGATCACGCTTAACCTGAAGCCAAACTCGGCTGATTAGCGAAATTAGATCTTGTTTCGTAATAAAATGAGAACCGGCAACAGCTTGCGCAATTGTTTAACTGTGTACATCAGCAATTAGCACTTGCACTGTTTGTAGAGCAAGAAGGTCACGCTGAAGCGCTCGAAGCCTTTTTGGAATTTCGTGTTCGTGTTTAGTCAGAATTATTTTGCTTGAAATTGATAAGTAGGAGTCTGAAGAGGAGGCTGTGACTTGCTTCACAAGCTCCGCAAATAGCCGGCTCAATTGCAAAATGATGCCACGTTTAGAGCTAAATTTAAACACATTAAGCTTGCTCTAATTAGATGGTGCGATTAATTATTACTTTCAATTTTTTTTATATCCGTCCTATCACAAGTTTAGTTACAAATGTTTAATTCCCAGAAAGGCTAAAAGCTCAACTTTAAAAGATTGAACTACTGTTTTTTGTGAAATATCTTCCATATTGTGTATGGCAACTTTAAAGTTAGAATTGTGAAAAGTAACCACGTTATACGGTATATCAAATTTAAATCAAACTTTTCTATGGTTACTCTTCAACCTCATTAAAAATTAAAGTTTTTCACTACAGCTGTTGACATATTTTCTAGACCAAAGCTGAAGCTATAGTAATATTGAGGATTCTTCAAATTTTCAACTATCTATGCATCAACCTTAGCGGTTTCTTTACTAAAAATAACTTTATCAACCTTGAACAATACGCTTTCTACTGTTAATAGTCTCTGCAAATTTAAAATTTTTCTTGCTGCACTAGATGAGTGAGCAGCTGAAATGTCGATATTGTTTCCAAATACGACACAGTCCCACCCGTAGTTTATGTTTTTTTTTTGTTGGATCGTGAAGTACTGCATAAAAAGATATGGGGCACATAAGAAATAAACGTCAAGAGATCTAAACGGTTGAACGATATCACCTAATCTAATATGTAGGTGTTTGAGAGCACGTATGGTGTTACCGTACAATTAAATATAAATTGCACCGACCCTAATTGCTATTCTTAATTCATTGATAGCGGAATACTAAAACATGTCAAAATCAAAACTAACAGGTATTTTTTGGTAAAAATAATTAAAAAGAACAAAAGAATCATGAAAACTGAAACGCGGCTTGATGGTCGAGGGCGAAAATTTACGACACGTACTGTTTTTATTTATTATTTAAACATGTGTTTAGTCAATTTACATTGATTATTTATGCTATATTTCAATAATAATTGCACGTTTGTGAGGCAAGAAAACTCAAAACATGATCAGTTGCATAAAAATATTAAACAAATTTAGAGTTAATTTTAGTCCCTACTCAAATCTTACTTTAGTGAGGGCATATGTCCTTACAATATATATGATATATATGGCAAATATGACATTAAAGTTGTATTTATGTAAGGTAATTTACTCACTAGCTGTGTTTTTAATTATAAAATTTGTATAGAAAAATCCAGTAATGGATCTCGGACAATAAAATCTTAGATGTGTATATAAAGAATAGAAAAGGTCTTCGGATAACATAAAGAAGAGAAGTTTAAAAAAATACGAAATATTGTATCAGAGAAATTACCAGTAAAATGGAAATTTTTAATTGTGTTTACTATCTTTCCATGAGATGTCAAGCTACGTCCACCGTTGTAAACACAACAACGAGAGAAGGGCAAGTAAACATTCAAAAACCAGATTTTATAATTGACTATAATAAAAACAAGACAAAGTCGATCAGCTTTTAAGCTAATATCCATTCTGCTAAAAGACTCTGAAGTAGTGAAAGAAGGTTTTCGTCTACTTATTTCTATTGTGTGTTGTCAATACTTGGCTGCTCTATAAAGAAGTAAGGAAAAAGCAACCAGGTCCAATAAACTTTATGAAGGATGTTGAAAGGGAAATGGAGCAATTGTAGCGGTATGGAAAGTTGTCAACATTTAAATGGTGATTTACCGTCGAGTGCAGATAGGATATTTAGCAGACATTTTCCAGAGAAAATCCTAACCACTACACGCAAAAGTAAGACAGGCAAAAAACTAAGAAAGCAAATAACTAATGCAATATTGGTTTTTGTGTGCGTATGTGTTAAATGAGGAAAATAGCGTAATGCAGAAAGTGTTAAATTAAGCTTTAACCGGTAGTAATTCATACAATACAAAATCAGAAATGGCACTTTATAGTAACAAAAACCTACTCAAGATTCAAACTGATCTTTAAATCAGTACTCCCTATTCTCTAAAATTAGACATAAAGAGATTGAAAATCAAAATTCTAGGCGTTAGCGAACACAAATGGCTCCAGCAGGATATAAGTAATATGATTTATATACAGCCTTAGTACGTCATAACAAAAATTGGAAACAGGGTTAAAGGCTATATCTTACATAATTAAACCAGGTCCAAAGTTAACAAGACACCGTAATAATCCAAGTATAAAAGGTGTGCCCAGAAAGTAATAAGACTAAATAATTCGTTTAATTTATGATGTATTTATATACACTTTATTTTTAAGAACACCCTTGAACAGCAATATACCGTTCTGCTCCGCGTAATAGCTTGTCTGGAAAATTTAAAGTGGAATCTCTTTTAAAGCTCTTGTCACAATATGCTGTATATTTTTAAAGATCCCAAAATGGTGTTCTCTTAAGCTAAAGTTCCACCAGAAAAACAAACATGAGTTCAACTGGACCAAATCCGAGCTCTAGAAAAGTTTATCGTACACCGCATAGCCCTGCACATTTTAATAAAGCATCCTTTTTATATCAAATAGCTGCGAAGGCTTTCGCGGCCGGTGTTCTGGTGCATCGTGTGGTTGTTTCTCGGGTTATAAGGCCGTGGACGGAGTTCAGAAACTCGTGACGTTTCGTCCACAACTGCGGCGGACACCTTCAGAAGAAAATCTTCTAAAAATTAAGCCACTGTCCCGTGCGTTTTCGCTTTTATACTCGTGCGAGTGTGGTAGGGATGGTGTTGGGGGAGAGTTGTTGACGTCATCGGGATGGCAGATGACGTGATCGGGCTAGCTGCTGACGTCAATCGGGTCGTTGCAGGTAATATTTTAGCATCCTCTGACCTCACTCCCTCTTTCGCGGTATTGCGGTCTGTTCTTTGCCCCTTGAGAGGGGTAAACCAACACCTAAGTAGATTGAATCCGTCGCCCCTGTTAAAATTATTTTTATATTTATAAATCTCCATCGCCTCTCTGTATCATCTCGGGTAGTAATTCCTACTGTTGGATAAAACTTGTGTTTGCCAGAATTCTATCTCGTGGTCAAGATTTTCCAACGCATGTTCAGCAACTGCTGATTTATCGGGTTGATTAAGGTGTAGATGACGTTTATGTTCCTTTATCCTATTAGTACTCGTTCGGCCCGTAGTCCCAATGTAGACTTGCTCACATGAGCAAGGTATGCAGTATACCCCTGGTGTATCCTGTCCGTAACCCTGTTGATGTAAGGTAAAAATGCCTTGCCTACCGTAGCCGATTTTGGTTGTGTCTTTCTTGCTCATTTCTTAGGTTCGATTGCTCTATTTATCTTCGTCCTCGAGTAGCCATTCCCTTGTAAAGCTTGTTCCAAATGTTTGAGTTCTTTATCCAAAAACTGTGGTTGACATATACGTCTTGCTCGATCTAACAACGTTTTCACAACCGTTCTTTTTTAACTTGAGTGGTGATTCGACTGCTTGTGAAGGTATCTGTCCATATGGGTGGATTTCCTGTACACTGTGTGTTGTAAATGTCCATTCTCCGATCTCAATACCTGTACGTCTAAGAAAGCAATCCTATCTTTCGATTCCAGTTCCATGGTAAACTGTATGTTTGAATGTATGGAATTCAGGTGCATAAGAAATTGTGGTAGGGTCTTCTTTCCGTGTCTCCATATTACAAAGGTGTCATCGACGAATCTTAGCCATATCGAGGGCTTTAGAGCTGCTGTGTTGATGGCAATGTTTGACAGGGCGTATATTACGAACAAAAAGACGGAGTAGCAATGGGTAGCTCACTTAGCCCTGTAATCGCCAATTACTACATAGAGAGATTTGAAGAGATTGCGATCAATACAGCACCTCTAAAGCCCTCGATATGGCTAAGATATGTCGATGACACCATGGGTTTTTACAACTTTTGAACTTCAAATCACCTTAGATGTTAAAATAAGTTCATCTAACTTTTATATTAAGAAGAAAACTTATATACCATAACAGCTAAAGATCAAAAAAGACCATAAGCTAATAAAGCGAATATCTTGGGCTATACTTAGATAGAAGGTTGAGATGGAAAGAATATGGAAGAAGAAGAAGAAGAAAAAACTTGGTTTACAACATTGCAACATGTGTTGGTTTTTGAAAACATTCACAGATAAGCCTGCGTTATCTTATAATATTCAATTGTGGAGAATAATCTGCAACATCCTGAAGAGATGTAAAGCGAGTAGACGCTTTGTTCTTGAAACGCTTGCAACCTAACTCAACAATACATATTCGTGAGTTTTTCGCCAAAAATTTAACAAATATTGTTCCCCAAGTGCCCCCAGATATCATGTGATTTTTTCCTATTTAGTCGATTAAAAAAACACTTTAAGGAACCCAATTTGATTCTATTGAATCGATGAAATAAAGGCCGAAAGAGGTGATAATGAAAATTCTAAAAAGGGAATATGGAAGTGTTTCTAAGATCGGTCAAAGTGATAGCGTAGCTGTATCGCCCCGAGAGGGATTACTTTGAAGGAAACAAAATAAATTTAGATGAATAAATGAATAGTATGTTTTATTCAGTCACATTACCTTTATAACAAAGTAGTATATAAACAAATAGTTACTAAATTTACTAAATGTTTCTAGACAGATGGTAAAGTGGAAACTAATAAATAAAAGGTATCATAGCGTTTACAAATTTTTGCTCGTATTAGAGGTTGCCTGTGTGTAAGCATAAAAATAACAGTTTTTTATTGTTTATAAAATAGGATTTAGAGTATAATGCAGATTTTAATAATATTAAAATCAATAAATAAACAACGACCAAAAATTAACACTAGAAAAGTATTTTATAATTAAATGTTAAATATAAACTTTGACTCCCATTTGTATTACACTTTATACTGCATTAGAAGTTGCCTATGCTTGGACGAAACAATAAACAATTGTTGCGGTTTATAAACTAAGATTAGTATATGATGCAAAAAAGATAATCAAGAAAAATTGAAATATAAAAAAATTATTCGAGGCGAGAAAAAAATTAAAATATAAAATGAAAGTGCTGGTCACATCATCTGTTAGTGCGTTTGTGAAGCATCATTAAGTGTAGAGATAAGTAATCGTAAACTGTAATTGTAATTTTGTTGATAGCTCCATATGTCGAAAACAAAGAAATCATTTACGTAAAAATTTTGTAATTTAGTATTATTTTTAGAATATTTAATTAGTCGTTTAGTAATATTATTATGTAGTATAAAATTATAGGATAATATTTTCTTGTTCATTTGGGAGATTTATTATTATTATTTTTTTTATTTATTTCTAGTTTTCATGATTTACAGTTGCGTATATACATAATTAAAAATTTATTAACAAAGCTACTGCTTCAAGCAAATAATTTAATTAAATGTAGAAAATAAATGTTAATGGTATAGCAATTAAATTAAAAAAATAATATTACAAAATAACTTTTTACTAAAATTATTGCCTTAAAAAATTTAACGGGTTTTTTTAAAGTAATGTGAATCTAGATAGCTACTGTTCCACAAGTTTTATTTATTATTTTTGATCACCTTTTTGAATAGTTGAACATCCATTAAAACCCATTTTAAATAAATAGATGTGAAAATTTTTTTATCATCGGCAAACCTAGATGATTTAAATTTAAACGATTCTTTTTGTATTGCTGCTGATAGGGCAACACCAGGGTGTTGTGATTAAATTGTAGTATTTAAAGCATGTGTAGGCTAGTTTAGAATGGGTGACCGCTATTCTATATTATTTTGTCTGCTATTAAGCAGTACCTAATATCAATGTTAAAGCAACCAATATTCTGTCTATATTTCATATATATTTTGGTGCGCGAAGCAAAATCAAAACAATAACGCTTGTGTGTTACACTTGCTTCAGCAACTCTTTCAAATTTTAAAACGTGCCTCCAAGTAAGGTTTTTGTTACTCTAATACTGAAGAAATGGCTAAACGTCTTTGAACACTCCTCTTGTAGCCTTGATTTGACTTCTTTGGGCTGTTATTTGTTTGGATTCCCCAATAATGCCTTAGAAGGACAAAAGGGAGTCCGGTCCGTACATTGAAGCAGAGTGGACGTGTGCGGGCTAATTTTACCTGCGATATCGCCGCGCCGAGCCGTAGTCTAAGGTCAGGCGTATTTATTTATTTATTTAACAATTTAATACCTTTAACGCATAAATCTACTATTGAATAAAACAAAGACTTTACCAATAAGAGCCCCTGCGAAGGGGTTCTTTATTCAAGATGAGCAATCCTAATCTTAAACGAACCAGCTCTACCTTATCGCCACCTGTATCCGAACCGAATAGAAAATATTTATTTATACACGAAAATCTAATAACCAAAAATAAATTTTACGTTACGAAACAAATCGAGAATGCTGGTAAAACCATTTATTAAGGTAAACTCGCTGCAGCTATAAAAGACATGGATACCTCTGTTACCGCTCCGTCCCAATCTGTTAATACTAAGGAGAATAAAATAAAGATACCGCCAATTTATCTGCATAATGCAGAAAAATTAAAATTTCAAGAAATAATTACTGATCTTAAGGAAAAAGCTACGAGTGAATTTACCACTGTAGTTAAAAACAAACAATTAAGAATAAATCTCACCAGTATAGAGGATTACCGAGTAATGACTAAGCATTACAGCGAGAACAATCTATCCTACCACACATTTAAATCCCAGAAGTTCGCAACTTATCTGTAATAATCCGAAACGTCCCTTACGGAAGATGAAATCAAAAACGAATTAACAACTCTAAAATATCCGGTACAAAAAGTAGCCAGATTATACAACAAAGACAGATATCTGATCCCACTATGCGCGGTGGATCTCGATGACACCCAAGAAGGCAAGGAAATTTTCAAACTAACAAAACTAAACCACAGCATAGTAGAAGTAGAGATACGAAGAAAATCGAAGGCCACACACGTAACTATTGCCACTCGCAAGCACGCTGTGTGAAGTGCACTGGCAATCACTTATTTACCGAATGCCCTAAACGACCTGCAGATGATCCTCAGTATGTAAACTGCTTGGAAAAGCACCCAGCGAACTACAAAGGTTGTAGTTATTACGCTAAGGTAACCCTGAACCAAACAAGAAACTCTAGCTTTAGAACTCAAAACAGATCATACTCCCAAGCAGTAATAAACAAACAAAATACTACGACTAATGAGTCATCGCGCCCAAGACGTTTTGTATCCAAACCCAACGTTTCCACTCCGACGAACAGCAATCATCAACCGACCTTATCTCCGCAGTACTTAAGAAATTAATAGAACTGCTAATCCCCCATTTAGACAAAATAATGCCATTCCTAACAACGTTATTACCAACATTGCTAAATAATGGATCAAAATAATCCTCCGTTAATAAATAATATAACAGTGACAAATTGGAATGCCAATGGTCTTAAATCTCAACGTTCAACTTTTATAGAATTCATGACACGACACAACATTGATATCGCGTGTATCACAGAGACACACTTTGTAAGCACCGAAAAATTCAGAATTCCTGGGTATCACGTATATCGGAAAGACCGAGAAGCTGTAATAGCATCAGGCGGAGTTGCAATTATAATTAA
This sequence comes from Sinelater perroti, assembly GCA_036346155.1. Taxonomy (NCBI): domain Eukaryota; kingdom Metazoa; phylum Arthropoda; class Insecta; order Coleoptera; family Elateridae; genus Sinelater; species Sinelater perroti. Next base: position 6,926,235 of record JARFIY010000174.1, read on the forward strand.
AAAGAAATTCAGCCACCACCTCCTCCATATGGGTGTTCTTCAAAACATAGAAGCCATTTCTATCAAAATACACATGAAAACTAGTGGCTCTTTAACCCTTACATCTGCATACAAACCCCAAATAAACGGCTTGTTGAAGACGAAATCGGTGAATTGTTCAGCAGCAACGAGCCCACGTTAGTTTTAGGAGACTTAAATGCAAAAAATACCATATGGGGATGCCGTGCTAGTAATCCAGACGGGATGAAGTTGCATAACATTATGGCCAAACACAGTATATTAATATCAGCCCCTGACGACTACACTTACCATCCATACCGAACAGACCATCAACCTGACATCTTAGATGTTATACTGCATAAAAATGTCACTTATCCAGTGTATCAAACAGTGGTATCTGAACTTGGACTCTGATCATCTTCCTGTCATCATCAGCCTCCACAACACCCCTCAAATAATACCTCCACCGCCTAGCTTAGCGCATGGTAAAACTGATTGGGACAATTTTCAGTCGACCCTTGATCAAAAACTCCGTTGGGTGGGACCACCTGAACTTCCCCCGGATATAGACAATGCCGTCCTACAATACACATCAGCCTTACAAGCAAGTATACAAGAAACAACCACTCCATGGAAGCAAAGGAAAGTTGCCGAGCATATTAGAACTCCCAACTACATACTTGATCTAATTAAGCGAAAGAATAGATATAGAAGGGATTGGCAAAGACACCGGTTACCATACCTTAAAACACTGTACAACCAACTATGTCACTTAGTAAAGAATGAACTTGACAGTCTAAGAATCCAAAGATACAATTCTTACCTTGAAGACACTAAACCCGGTGACCCATCTATGTGGTTAGCTACCAAACGATTATTAAGACAACCGAGTATAATCTATCCTATGATATCAAATAACGCCAGATACTCCTCCGATGATGAAAAAGCCAACTTATTAGCAACTCATCTTGAACAGGCATTTACGCCCAATTTTGAAGAACAAGACGAACACTTCGAAAGGCAGGTAACAAGCGCAATCGCAAATATGCAGTTACAGGATAACCACGAAATAGCTCCTACATCTGTCCAAGAAATTAAATCTTACATAACAATATTACCTAAGCGTAAGACCCCTGGGCCCGACCTTATAACAAACGAAATGCTAAAGCACCTATCAAAAAAGGCTCTGGGTTACTTAACCTCAATATACAACGCCAATCTCAGACTAGGATACTTTCCGACAGCATGGAAAACTGCAAATGTGCTCCCATCTATAAAGTAGGTAAACCGAAGGAAAACCCTGACAGCAACCAACCTATCAGTCTCCTGTCAACCCCGGCCAAGCTCTTAGAAAAAAGTGATACTTTCCAGATTACAAGATTACCTCCACCAAAATGATACTATTCCTCCTCTTCAATTTGGCTTCCGAACCCATCACTCGACCTCTCACCAGCTTCTCAGAATAAGTGAATCAATTGAAAGAGGGTTTGAAAAGAAAGAATACACTGCGGTTGTATTTATAGACTTGGAAAGAGCTTTCGACAAGGTCTGGCATGATGGACTTCTATATAAAATGGGGCTTTTAAACATTCCAAATTACCTAACCAAAATCATTCACTCATTTCTCACTAACAGAACTTTTAGGGTCCGGATCAGCTCAACCTTATCTAGTTCTAAACCTATTCGGGCCGGAGTACCCCAGGGCAGTATTCTGGGACCCACCTTATTCAACCTGTTCGTTCACGACGTACCTACAGATCTCAACTCAACGCTGGCCATGTATGCTGACGATACTGCAATTATTACACAGAGCCTCAGTCTTGATACAGCAATTGTACTCCTACAAAACTCTATAAATACGTTATGTGCATGGTTTCAGAAATGGAAAATCAAAATAAATTCTGATAAATGTCAAACAAAAATTTTTACCCTCAAGAGATATGAGCAAATTACAAAAATAAAAATAAATAATAACGAAATAGATTGGAATCCAAAGGACTCAGCTGTTAAATATTTAGGCGTGCACTTAGACGCGAAACTGAACTGGGGGTTTCTTATCAATAAAAAACTCAACGAGTGCCACAACAGACTGGGTGCATTATATCCCCTTATAAACCGCAAATCTCACCTCAGACCTGAGTGTGGTGTACTTATCTACAAAGGAGTCAGCTATAATAAAAAAAAGAAGGACCAAAGTTTAAAAACAACGCTCAATTAGATACATTTGTGTGTAAATGGCTCTAGGCCTTACGTATTTTTATAAACTGGTCTATTTGCTGGATGTGTATAAAAAATATGCGTGTGTGGTCATATAATGCTTCAATAAAACATTACAACAAAAATTTTGTATATTTATGATAAAAACGTTTTTCAGCCAAACCCTTAAAAGGCAAGAAGCAATTTGATATAAAACTATTCACAATTTAATGAGTTAAGCGTAGAAATGTAAAGTATTTATGGTCATCTTTTCCTACTTCTTATTAGATTTCGTCTATATCTGGAATGCACCCAAATTTGGTTTAAATCTGACGAGATTTGTGCAAGTTACAAAATATTCAAAAATCGTTGAAGGTCGCCTCCCCCCTCTAACCGAACTTGCCCATTTATAAACTTAGCAGAAACATTGATCCAATAAATATATGTAAAGAATTTTATACAATTCTGATAAAGACAGCTATCATGCTTATCTGTTGTATCCCAAACAGGAAGAGAATTTTCTCTGTTTAAATAACGTAAAAATTATTTTTTATTACTGATACCCTCGTTTTTAAAGAATTAAACCAAATGTCTGGTTTTCCGTAGTGGTTATAATTAGTCAACCTCTTGGACCTCTTGGAATGTGGTCTATTCCTAACATCGCCATAAATTACTTAAAATAACCCTCTAACTGTTTACAATTACTGCTTAACTAACATAAACGTTCAACAATTTCTTAATCTACTCTACATGTAGTATTAAGTAAATATGATAACACTACAGAGATATTGTTAGGAGAAACTAATCACTAAGAGAATTTATTAAGCAACCCTTCCAAGTTAGAATGTTCTTAGGTCGAAAGGCCAGCTTCTCTTTAATTTTCTGGGTGGTCGGGCTTCGGCTAACTGTTGTATCAGTATATTGTTGTAATCTTGGGGCCTATTATGATAGTTACCGGCAAATCTTATCAACAACAAATGAGATGCCGAGCTTCTCATAAAGAGTCTGATTTGTGACATAACATACTAGCGCGCGGAGCATTTTGTATAACTCTACAATATTTCTTTTTCGAAAATATCTGATATTTGTTTTGTATCCTATATATTCTTTGAGCTGTAGAATCATCTTTTGCATACCCGAAACGAAACAATGGCAGATGTGCTAGAATTTCCGTCTTCCAGTAATCTTTTAAGAACAATTTTTACAAGATTTTGCCATTTAAGGGCAAAAGACTAATTGGACTTAAAAAGCCACATCCTTTGGAGGTTTTCAGAATTAGACACCATTATTATATGCGTGTTCTTTTGCCTCCAGTATTCGACCTGTTATTGGGTCATAGCTTTATATTCATTTAATTTGAACAGTTTGACTGCACTTCCGGTGGTGAAAGCGTTTCATAGGTAAAGACGTCTAACAGACAAAAGTATTCGAAATTTTTTGAAAATATCTAATATTCCCATAAATACTGTTACAAAATCAAGCCTACTGTTGCTTTATACAGCATAGATATATCCGTGACATTAACTTACAGTTTGCAATTGTCAAGTCTTAAAGTTGTAAGTTATATTGTGTTTCTTGTCAAGTTTGGTTATTTACGAATAGAGTGGAGTAACACAGGGAACCGTATTGCATAAACATAAACTGAAAGAAAATGTAACATTTAATGTCCTGCATCTCCTCGATGTTAGCCGTATGTTTGTATATCAGGTTATAAAATTGTTTATGAAACTGGAGGTTTCGAGGATTGTCCAATATCTGGTCAGTTCAGACTATTCAGACATTTAAAGCCGAAGTGCTTGAATTAAACGCAAGATTACGTCTCGGAAAATGCAAATTTCCAAAACTTTAATGCCTCGTACTATTATGTAACAAAAACAAACGGGACGTTTACTAATAGGTGCTTTAAAGAAAGATATAAAAGAAACAGCAAAGAGGTTGTTGATGATGCGCATGATGACTACAGAAACATTTTGTTTACAGTAGGGAAATATTTGTAATAAACAAAATGATTTAAAGAAACATCTCAGCTAGTGCCAACGGTTCAGAGAGGCCATCATCCAACAGCTGTAAAGGATTGGTGGGGAATGCGTTATGATGGAGTAATTAACATTCATTTTTGTGAAAAGTGAGTCAAAACTTTGGCTCCTGAGTACCAACAAAATGTTTTGAAAGGTGTAGTAAAGCTTTTAAATCATACGCTTTTTTAAGTAACTCGTCCACAAAGTGCCGTCAACTCAAACATGGCTGAGCAACAATCCATTAGATTACAAATTATAGGCAACTTTAAAGAGCAAAGTTTTTTTAAAAAGACATCCTTATGTTGATTCTTTCAAGCCAGCTGTGATGGCCGCATTCAATACTTTTCCAAGGGATGTTTTAAAGCTTGTGTAGAAGCTAAAGATGGCCATTTTCTATAAATCCTGTTGTAATTATACTACTAATAACAATTTCATAAATCCCAAAAATATGCAAAAACAGTTGATCATTTTATTTTATCGTTCTAATCAATATTTATAGGCATACTATGTTTATCAGACTTCTTGTTAGATTGTGCCCAGTTTCCATTAGTTTTTTGTGTAGTTGGTATATTTACTCGCGGTCTTTTAAATTGCTTTACAGATAATATTTTTTTTGTTTATGATTTGGGATATAATAACTAAAAGTAGAATTTTGCCAATCCAGTAGAACTATACGGTATTTGAGTTAATTTCTTATAATTAAGTTTATAGTTGCTCTTCTTTCCTCAAAAATTTATTGGTTTATGTAAATTGTACTCTCTCGGAATGATTAACTTTGACAACGGAATTTTACGTTATTTCCATGTCACTTCTTAAACAGATCTGAATCTCTAAGTTCCTTTACGCGTATTTTGAGAATTACTTTATCTTTAAGGCTTTCCGTTCAGCACATGTTGAAAAATATTAATGGGTAAATTATGTTCTGCGCAAAAAATTCAAAACTACATCTCTGCTTTCTATTGATCTTAGTGGCAAAATTTTTTTATTTATTGAAGAGTTTAAAGTTTAAAGTTAAAATTAGAGAGCACGACAGCCGCAAGGTAAAGTCCTCGTCTTGCCACAGTATTGCGCGGTGAGACTGGGTCAAAAGCAACCCAAACATCAAATTCTGTCCGACCGCCACACAAACACCTTTGTCGGTCGTAAAGTACATTCTTCTTCTTCTAACGGGTTACCTGCTCGGGGTGCGCTAAACTTAGCTCGTAGTACTACACAAAATGTGTGGTTAGAAACAGGATAATAGCCTGCATATAAGAGTAAAAGCAAAAGAAGGTATAAAGTTCATTTTTATATTCTTCTATTGCAAATTAACTTAATCAAATAAGAGGAGATAAGAGGGGATAAACCGCCGACGATGAATCGGTTTCGATAAGACATTGTTGTGGTGGACTGAGGTTGAGATACGTTCTCTTTGAGTATTTTTGTTTGGTAACCTTAAAACTATTCCTCCGGGGATCCAAAACGGGGAACTATTAATTCCGGAATATTTAACGTAAACTTAACATGATGATTATACTAGACTTACCCAATTTAAGACATTTAATGTAGTGGCTACTTGTCTTCTACATTCGCATGCCGTTGGTCACTTAATGAGTTTTTAAGGATGTTTTTTTCTTTTAAGAACAAAAGTGGTCTCCTTTACTCGAATATGTTGGCTGGCAAGTGGCGATCGATTATATTGGCAATTATTCGGTTAGCAGAGCCTCTTTGGTTATCCAGAGGGATGTACCGCCAGCGGGAAATCACTTCTGTTACCCCATGGCGTAGTAGCTGGAGAAATTAATGGATAAGTATCAGCTAGTGATACATTCTCTTCTTAAAATGTAAGTACGTTTTTATTCAGCACACAACTCATCCTTATCCAACTCACAGCTTTTTGTTTCATAATTCTTACCATGATCACTGTTAGAAAATGGATTTATTTATTCTCAATTTACTGAGATTTTATTAAATAGCACTTTGAAAGGCATTTTCTTCGCAGGTAAAAAATGCCATTGAAACCAATTGCAGAATTAAACTCGCAATAAATAGCATTGGAACATAGTGTGGAAAATGCAGTTCAGTTTTGATGCTTCGTCCACAATTTTGGCGGACATTTTCAGATAGAAATCTTCTAAAAATTAAGTTACTGTAGACGTGGATATCCTTAGCTGGCAAGGTATCTGATTCTAAGAGCCTAAACTTCTTTTTCTGAAAAGCTCTGTCATTTCAGAGTGGTGGAAGCTTAGGTGACTCATATGTTCAGTCCTGCACATGACAAGCATGCCGATGTTGTTGTTTTTGTAGGATATTAGCCTGTCAACTATCTCAAAGAAGTAGCGTTCTGGTTGACTGCTACAATGTTGTTAAAAGCTTTCAGAAACGCAGAGAAGTCTGTGCTTTGGAAGAGTCTCACAATGGCCCGGCCTTGATGTTCGGGCTATGGCAATATGCTCTGGGCTGTGCGTGCTCAAAGCACTGTCAACAGTGGCACTGGCTAACAATCTTCTTCTTGTGTGGCTGTTCTATCGAAATAGTCACGTCGAAGACATTACGCATATTGAAAATGACCAGGAAATGAGGGGAATTGAACGATGCTGGGCGTTCTTCCCCATTCTTAGCAGCGAGAGAATTAAAAATAGTTTTCGCGGAGCTCCTGTTTTATCTCTACCTCAGTGGCGTATTCCAAGATACCCTCGCATTAGGGCTTGTTTGCCTTAAGCAGATGGTATTGCAACTCAATCTTTTCCTCCCCCAGGAAGTAGCAAGTCAAGCACAAATAGTTGTCGAATGTAGCAGTATGAATGGAGATTCTATCCGTTATATTCTTCGCCTTGATAGAGCTTTTTGTTTGTGAATAGCGTTACATATGGAAGGCCTTTTCACCCGCAGGATGGCGGATGGAATCCTTTTCCGAGGGGGTGTGCTTACCTAGCAAATTGGTGCGTAAGGCGGAGGCTGAAGACAGCAGGCATCTCGGCATTTTCTTCAAGGTCACTTGAAATCTCAAAGGCGTTGACGGTGGTGGTCAGCACCGGCACGAAGACGGTTTGGGGATCGCGGACATAGAGTCAATCATTCGCTGACAAGGAAGGTGGAGATGACACCTGGGCGATGACAGGCTGATCTTCTGCTTCGCGAAGACGGCTTTCATATTGCCGTCGTCATTATCACTAGCCATTATAAAAACCGCGGTTACAACCAGACGTGTGAGAGATTGAACGAGCAACCACATGCACTACTTGCTCGCGACTTTAAGATGCTGTTGAAGTTGACTTTACTGACAAAACTTGGGGTTTCTAAATCCAGCCCTTAACCCCCGTCCCTTTCAATCAAGATCTTTAAACGCCTACGACAGGCCCCTCTGCTAACCTGATAGTTATACAGATCATGGACGGTGGAGTTGCAGTGAGCTTGTACTGAGTTGTAGAGTGGTTGCGCGGTGTGGAATATAAACTGCTGGATAGTGGGTAGTTCGGCATTTCTATGGAAGTCCTGGGAAGTTTATTGATGTGGGTTTTTGCAGCCCACTCCTAGACTGGAGTCGCGTACATTGTGATAGGGCGGATATTATTATTATTTTATAATTATTTGTAATATATATATATATATATATATATATATATATATATATATATATATATATATATATGTTACAAATAAGTGGTATATTTTAGCAATTGATTAATTGACTTTATCAATTGATTAAGCTCAGCCTGGTACCTCAAGGAGGTTTCCAGTGAGCTGAATAGAACAAGTAAAGGGCGTTGTTAGTATGTATAGGTTGTATAACGTCGGAGGCAAGAGAAAGCAATAGGGGACGTCGGTTCGGTATATTTTAGCAATTGATTAATTGACTTTATCAATTGATTAAGATCAGCCTGGTACCTCAAGGAGGTTTCCAGTGAGCTGAATAGAACAAGTAAAGGGCGTTGTTAGTATGTATAGGTTGTATAACGTCGGAGGCAAGAGAAGCAATAGGGACGTCGGTTCGGTATATTTTAGCAATTGATTAATTGACTTTATCAATTGATTAAGATCAACCTGGTACCTCAAGGAGGTTTCCAGTGAGCTGAATAGAACAAGTAAAGGGCGTTGTTAGTATGTATAGGTTGTATAACGTCAGGCAGAAAAGCAATAGGGACGTCGGTTCGGTATATTTTAGCAATTGATTAATTGACTTTATCAATTGATTAAGCTCAGCCTGGTACCTCAAGGAGGTTTCCAGTGAGCTGAATAGAACAAGTAAAGGGCGTTGTTAGTATGTATAGGTTGTATAACGTCGGAGGCAAGAGAAAGCAATAGGGGACGTCGGTTCGGAGTCGTTTTTCCAATGATATGTCATTTCAGAAGAGGAAGGTCCGGATCAGCTGGACCATTGGTAGCGGGATAGGAGTCGAGACTATTTTGTACATTAGACCGTTGTAGTAAAACTTGTTAAAGGCCTTGGTAACATCAATAAAGACTACATCGGTGGTTTTTTCTTGGCGTAGCCCTCAGTGATGCATTAAGTTACTGTTGGCGCGCCTCCGCTTTTATACTCTTGCGTCGCGAAATATAATTCACTCAGCCACAACTCTTGTCTAAGTGTAGAAACCCGATATTATACAGAGAGCGGTGAGTATTTTTAAATACAATAATAATTTACTTAAATTTTAGTTCACTGCTGTAAAGGGGCAAAAAACAGACCTCCATGTAGCGAAAAAAACGAGTTACGTCGAGATATTACTTGCAATATCCCGATTTACGTCAGCAGCTGGTTACTTAAGTAACTAATCCGGGGATGTTAACCCACTCCCCTATAATTATTTTTATCGTAAGCGATTTCGTTCTAAAGATGTCTGTTGTGGTTGCGGAGGAAAAGTCAAGAGTTTTCAAGCTCCAACCACGGCGTAACTTGTCTAAACTAATTACTAAACACCCTTATATAAACCAGCAACAATTTTAAAAACAGACTATGAACATAACCTAACCTTTGAATTATTTGGACAAATGAATTTAGATATGATGATCTAATCTTGGTGTTAATGAAACAGAAGCTACTTATATATATTTTTGACCACAAAAGCTAAATGCTTTTAAAATAGCCATTTCTAACCTACACAGTCTTTAAAATTTTAAAATCACAAATCAACTGTACCAGAAAACATTACATACTTTTAATAGTGGGATGTCTCCTCTTACATAACATATCTTCAAGCACTGTTCGTAGCTGACAGTAAGATACGTTGCCTGTTTCGAATATATTGAACCAACATTAACATACTGAAAGCAGTTCACTAAGTCACTTAGGAGTTAATACCGGTGAGTGCGTAACTATTTCATTTGCGATAACTGAGAGAGTAAAATAGCGAATCTGCAGCATTTTTGAAAGGAAAAAGATTTTCAGATCAATAGAACCAAACAGTTATTTCCAATTTCAACACAGGACTTTCATTAATGTTTTGAACGGGAACGATCCCTTTGCCTTAAAAGTTGGTGCTGAATTTTAGTGAAAGCAGCATTGTTTATTATTAAATAAATTGTTCCTTAAATGTGTAATAGTATGCTTCAATACCGTGTATCGGTACATTTTGCAGAGGATTTTACTCCACAGATAGCCAGAGCTTTCTCACAAGCTTTGAGTGAGACTAATTTTTCCTAATATGGACTCTAAAACTTTTTTACTAAAGTAGTAACTGATTTATTATTAACGACTATATTGCCCAAACTATACAAAGGCTGAAAAGTGATTTATAATTAAAAAACCGCCTAGTAGTTCACTAAAATCTTTTGTGACAGTATTCGTGGTAAAACTAAATCAATTACGGTAATCGCTAAATTAAAATGAGGTGTTCGTAGTACCCCAAAGATGCTACATTTGCTACAGAAGAGTTAATCAAGCTGGAGAATTGAGCGGAGAAAAACTTAATAGCCCACACGCCTCTTGATAAATGACAACGTTTCGATAAAACACACACTTAGCCAACTGCAGCGTGGCTCCTCTGATGGGCAAATTTATGGCCACGATTTGCAGTAATAAAACGAAATTGGGTTTAACTGTAAACAGTTTTATGTAAGCTTCTAGTTTATGGCAGCTGGCAACCACTCGAAAACGACGGATTCGGCAAGCACGGCCGCCAAGGCATTTGGGTCGAGCGACAGCAGCGGCGGCGGAATGGTGGCGAAGAATTCCGGCATAAAAGTTGAATTTCAACTAACCGCGCCGCCAAAGAGGCCGGAGAGCGAGAGATCGGCGATCATGCACGCCTCTATTTGCATATTGGACGGGATTCACAGAAATTTGATGGTGCAGCGGAGCTAATCGAGCGATTTGTGGGTTGCAATGTTTTAAGCTCTGTCAAAGCATTTTATTATTTCTTTAGTGTTGTTTGAAGGCTGATCAGAATTCGACTTTCAATAAAGAATAAAAATATTCCTGTATCTTAACATATCAGTCTTAGTGTTCTGACTGATTGAATGATTCAAAATTACATAGCCCAAACCACTAAATGCAAAACTCAAAATTTTAGGTATATGGTGTAGGATTTCTTTAAAATTCCACCCATAAGTTACCTTAAGGGTAATATATTGTGTTTTGGTATTTATACTATTCATTAAAATTATGGAATTTGTGTTTTATTATTTTTTGATCTTTAGTCTCCAAGACGGTAAAAATCTTACAAAAAATATCGCATCTCTACCCACAAAAAGACAATTTTTGAGATTTTAACTTTTCTTAAATATTAAAAGAATTTTATTTTCTGATTTTTAAAGTTATCTCATAAGAGGGGAGGATAAAGGTAATATTAAAAGTACTATTAGAATCTTGAAATATTGATATGCAAAAATTGATTCAAAAAAGAACGAGCTTTTTATTTCTGTGTTTGGTGAATGTTAGGGTGGTAACAGTAGGGTAAAACGATGAAAAACTTCTTGAATTCTAAAACCTGGGAAAAATTGGCGTGCGTGTATTTCAGAGGAAATGAAACAATTGTTTCAGTTATTCAAACTTCCCCACTCGATCGAGGTATTGTAACCCAGAAATTCAAGACAAGTTTTTATTTTTTTCTTTAATCCTAATTAGCAATCATAGCTCTATGAGCTAATCATATGTGTATAAATGTTCCAGTGATGCTATCCCAAGAACTTCTATTAACATTAAAAAGCTGCCGACACTAGTTAACACTGGGTGGCAAACAGAACCCATATTTTTGAAATGGGTAGGAGTTGCCTGTAGGCAGCTCATCGAGTTCTGTTTTATTATTCACGGTGTAGTAGAATGCGCAAGATTGCGTTTTTGTTGTCGACCAGTTTTTTTTTTTTTAGAAATGAAGATTCCGTTGTCACTGTTCAACGCCTTTTCTATTAACAGTTCAATTTTGGTCATAGTGGGGTAATCGATGATCGTAACACGATACTCGGATGGGTAAAACCGTTCATTTCTGAATCGATCATTTACGAAGATTGTCTCCAGGAAAAGTTAAAAGACCAAAAATATTGGTTCTTTAGATTCCTCGGCGCTCCGCTAGGGGTCGTACTCGTCGTTCGCTACAGCGCATTCTGCATAGTAAGCGTCCGTACCAAGTCAAGATTATTCAAAAGTTTCTTCAAGGTTATTTTGTCTAATGCAAACTGTTCTGTAAAAGAATACATCAAATTATTGCTTATAGTGATGTAACTATAACGAGTGGTAGGTTACATTTTTATTTAAATAGTTATGTCAATCAGCAAAACTGTCAGTTTTGGAAAGCAGAAAATCCACGAAAATTACACAAAAACCTCTCTATAGCGTTAAAGTTACTTTTTTTAAGAAATGGGGTACAGTTACAGCATTTGCGTAGTTGTTGTGGTTCAAAAAAGATGAAGGCACAGCACACACGCCAAGGATTTTGATGCCACTTGTTTGACAAATGTTTTTCCGACACATAATTTTGCGTTTTGGCGATATCCTTTAGCACCCATGCTTACCAGATTTGTCTGTCTAAGATCCCCATTATTTGGAGTTATTTCAATTTTAAAAACTACGTTCGAAATCCCCTTGCAGTAGAGGTGCTAAATATTGCCATTCTCGAAGAAAATGCGACTGGGCTAAAAAAAATATTGCATATATGCATAACTTTAAAGAGAAGCTCTGGATGTGTGTACAGCAAAGACACCATCTTTTCCGTAATTAAATAATGAATACAAACCTATCAAAACTGCATTTATTACCAATTGTTGTGATTTTAATAAAACATTTTATATTAAAAATCAACGAATTTAAACTTATTTAAAAAACGATTTTTAACACCACCGTATACAAAATTTACTCCACTAATCATTGTTAAACTTCCATTAATAATGAGCATTTATTTTTTTATTTTAATCTAGTCCATGTTCCGTTAGGTGTTGGAGTGTATTTTACATATTTTCTATGCATTTTTGTCTTGTGGCGATATTTTCACATTATACCACGTTTTTCTCCCGCCTGTTATTCCTATCGTATTCGTGGTCTTTCAACATTTTTTTTGTTTTCTAGCTTCGTATGCTTCTTTGGCTATTTTGCCGTCTTTCATTGTATGCAAACGACTTGAACAACTCAACTGTCTTTCTTGTATTGCCATTTCTATGGGTTTTACCTTTGGTTCTTTTATCATTTTCGTAGTTCTTATTCTGTTCTTTCTAGTGATTATTTTTAAGAACTTCATCTCGGCAGTTTTAATTCTGCTTTTATTTTTTTATTAGAACCCAAGACTCAATCGTAAGTTAGGGATGGCCTTATCACTTTCTAGTATACTTGTGCTTTAATCTCTGTTGATATCTCCTTTTTGAACGTGTTTTTGAGCAAATTCTATGAGGCTTGCCAGTTCAGGCGCAGGAAAGTTAAACGCTTAATAACTCTCAAGTAATGATTGCATACTCAATAGAAGATTTTATTTTAAACATTCATGTATGCCATTTATGCATAAAAAATTGTATCACTCAAATGTTCACCGCGACTGGCTTTACAGACGCCGATACGATGGTCGAAATTTTCGATGACGTTTTCACAGAGTCGCTTCAAAGCATTTATCTTAGCAATTATGTTGTCCTTGAGGTTTTGAATGGTGGCTGGTTAATTGACGTAGACTTTACTTTTTAGATATCCCCACAAAAAAGTCTAAAGGCGTCAAATTGCACGAACGAGCAGGCCAATTACTTTTTTATTTTTCGAAACAGTCATTAATCATGCCGCGGTATCGCTCAGAATTTATAGTAATCGAATTTCCAACCTCAGAGCGTACAAAACAGTCACTTTTTGAGTATGCATTGGTTGTTCTCGCTATACTCTTGGATTCTCATTGCGACACTTGCTTGTTCACCGTGTCGTTCAATGTGAAATGCGTAGTTCAATGTGAAATCGCTGAAGATGATTTCTGGTCAAAATTCGGACCAATTACAAGATGTTGTAGGAGCCACTCGGAGAACACACCTAGGTTGAAATGTTCAACTGGTTTGACTTCTTGAGTCAATTGGATCTTGTAAGTGTGTAAATTCAAATCTTTGTGTCTCCGAAATGCCCAATTCTTGCGATCGACGAGGTATTGAGAGTTTTGGGTCCTCTTCGCACTCTCTTTTACCGCAACCGCATTTGCAGGTGTGCGAACACTTTTGGATTGTCCACTCTTTGGCATACCACCAACAGAACCAGTGCCTTTGAATTTTTGCACCAAATGACCGATGAGGGTCTTATTTGGACGGCTATGACGTCCGCAATATTTGCGGACAGCTTGATAGGTGGTTTTTATTTTTTCACCATTTTAGTAGTATTCTCTAATCATATTAACGCGGTCTTCAATCGAATATAACTCCGTAGAAAAAATTGCAAACCTTAAACTAAAAAAATGACGTTTGTGTCTAATTGACGTTTATTTTCCTGCGTTCCTATTGGCGGGCCCTTTATAACGTTTCTGCTTTTTTATTCTTTGTTATTTCTTTGTCTACTTTCTGTTGTATTCTATCATTGTTTCCAGATAATTATAACTTACTCCATTGTTTGTCTATTTATTTTTATTTTACGATTTTTTCATTCTAGCCGTTGTTACCGTTTGGTTTTATTTATTTCCACGTTTATTAATTTTAATTCTCTTTGGTATTCATTTAAATTATGTTGCAACTTTTTTTTAGAATCCGCAAATAATATTTCTTACAGTTGTATTGTTTTCATCTTACAATATCCTATTTCTATGTTTTTACATTTTTTCCTGTATTTTCTTATAGCTTCATTCACGACTAATGAAACTAGTAATGGGCTAAAACACACCCTTGTTTCAATCCTAGCCTTGATGTAAATTTTTTAGCTTCCTTATTGTGAGGTCTTACTTTGTTTATATAAACATGTTTATGTTATTATTTTCATTAGATCTTCTTCTACCCTAATTTTCCTTAAGCATTCCCAAACATTATTTCTTTGTATCTTGCCAAGGCTTTTTTCTAGTCTATGAATATAGTATGAATTTCTTTTCCTTTTCTTGTTAGTTTTTCTCCTACATATATTAATATAAATATTAGGTCTTGAGTACTTCTACCTTTTATAAATCCGCATTGCAATTTTCCTATGGTATCTTCTATTTTTTTATTATTTTTTTTCAGCTATACTAGTTAGGGTGATTCTTCTACAATTAGAACAGTCTTGTGAATTTCCTTTTTATATAATAGTAGTATACGAGTGTTTCAGTCCTGTGGTGTTTGTTTTGCTTTAATGATATTATTTAGTAAATCCTTAAACACTTCCTTTGTTTTCTCTCCCATATATTTCAACATTTCTGATGTGGTATCTAGCTTTAATTTGCTTATGGCTACTATAATTTTCCTTATTTCCCTTTCATGTTCCTCTTGGTTCATTTCTATTAATTCTACAAAATGTTGTTTTTATTTGTTCATAATATATATATTTCCTTGTTTGTTCTCTATGTTTAGTAATCTTGTTGGTTTCTTTTATTATAGCTACTTTAATGTACTATAAAATGTAATGTTCTCCCATTTTCTTCCCAAACTTAGTCTATAAGTATTTCTTTCCTTCTTTTCACTAAATGTTTAACCTCTCTATTTATTATTTTATATAATTTGTAGTCTTTTTCTTATTGCGACTGTAAATATTTTTTCCATTGTTGCATCTTTTCATTTACTTTCTGTTGCATTTCTGGCGTCCATTAGTTGTTTTTTTTGTATATACGTTATTTAATATCCCACAACTTTTCTTTGTTGCTAATATTATATTCTCTTTGAAGTAATTGTATTGACTTTCTATTTTTGAAATAGCGTGAGCGTACTTTTTTCTTATACATTTTATCAAAAAAGTATTGAAAATTTGTAATTTAAAAACCTTCGGCTAATAATTTAAAAAACACTTTTTTGCCTAACTTGATAGTACTGTCCTTAATTACTATGCCTAAAATGAGCACGATCTGTCAACCAGTTTGTTTACAGCAGCTGGTTAAATCAAAGAGTTTGCCTTAATTTCGTGTGCTGATTCGCTGAAAATGTTAGAAAAGGCTTATAACAAATCAGTGTAATCAAAAACACAAGCCTACGAGTGGTACAAAACGTACAAAAAGGGCCGAGAGATCGTCGAAGAACGACGAAAACATCGAAAAAGTGAAGGACATTGTGCCCGATAATCGCCATTTCAGCTTATGAGAGACAGCACGTGACTTCAAGATCTCTCACGGGTCCCTTCGTTCAATTTTAATGGTTATTTGGGCATGAGACACGTCGCCGCTCGGCTCGTTCCAAGAGCTGAATTTTCTAGAAAAACACTTCCATAAACAGGTCTCTTTAGACATGGTGTATCGCGTCAATTCCGATCCCAGATTTATGAGACGCATCATAACTGGTGATGAGATATGGGTCTCTAGGTTTGAGATATAAACAAGTCAACAGGCACTTTGTGGTATCTGTTGAGTCGATCGAGTCCATAAAACAACACTCGTGTAAGGAGCTGAAGGCGATACCGAAAAGCACTTGTAAAAAATGTTTCGAAGACTGGAAAAAACGCTGGTGTATGTGTGTAGCATCAAATGGGGCCTACTATGAAGGCGACAAACTAAATATTGATGATTAAACAAAAATTGTGTGTTTTATTTAAAAATACTTGGTGTTTTTTTGACAGTGTATAACTGCTTTACTTCTTCCTTATAGCACTGAATTATTTTTCTAGTTATTTTTTTTGTTTGTTTTGTTGTGGTTCCTTTTTTTCTTTATAACTTTTATCAATACTAAGTGGTAGTCGTTTCCAATTTTTGCGTGACATTTTATTTCTACATCTTTGATCCATTTCCAGTTTTCTACATTTACTATAAAATAATCTATTATAGATTTTTTTTATTGGTCGGGATAAATTGTTCATGATCCTTCTTCTATAAGTGTGCATTTTTTATTCTTTTTTATTTTAAATTCTATATTCTCCTGTATGTAGACTATTCTTAATTTTTGCTCCTACTAAAAAGGTCAATTTTCCTCTTGTCTTAATCCGACACTTTCTAATTGTGAGTGCCCCTTTTTATTTTATCTGACAGCAGTCCCCTGGTTGTGCGCTTTTGAGATTTTCTTGAAATATTATCTTTAATATTTTTGACTCCTTCATTCGTTGAACAGATCTACCCCATTAAAGTCTCTATAGTTTGATGAAGGTTGTAGCATAGGCTTCCTTAAACAGTTGATATATTTAGTCATTATTTCTAATACTCCACTAATTGGCCTCCTTAATTGGTCCATATACCTTCTCCCCATTTATGGCTGTTTCCTCTATTTGGACCAACATTTATGTCTCGCTCCCAATCTCAGTTTAGTTTCTATGTACATCGTTTAACTTAATTATGGACAAGATGCTGCAATATGCTTTATTTGTGTAATTAATCCGCCGTGTATTTATTTCATTTAGTTCGGTTTGTTACAGATGTTTGCATCTAGATATATGAAGTCAATCATTATTTTGAAATTTTGGTTCCTTATTGTTATCTTCTGACCTCTTGCTTTATTACTCCTGATCTGTTTGAGTGTCTTGGTTTTATTCTTATTGACTTTTACGTCGACCTCTGCTGCAGCCTTTTGAGTTATACATATATTTCTTTACTTGTGTGTATGTTTCTTCCAAGTAGTGTGAGAGTACGCGAATTACTATTACTTACCTGACTGACGTGGTACACTGAAAATGGACTGGTCTCTGACTTTAATCCAATTGAACATGTTTGCGATGAGCTTAAGCGAAGTGTTTTGGCCAGAAATCTTGCATAAGAGAGCGTAATGGAACTTAGAGCAGCGTTGATTGAAAAGTCATCTGGTCCATATGTACTCGCTTGAAAAGTATAGTTAGGAATACAGGTAACACCATGTATTGAAAAAATTAATTTCAACATTTTTTTAACTCTTTTGTGTTGCAGATCTTAGGCCCATAACTTTGTCAGAATAGGTCTGATTCCAATCAAAGTGATATCATTTAAAATCACAGCTTTTAAGCATAAGAAACAAACATGATTTCTTTGCAAGACAAATTTATATTAGTTTAACATGCATGTGAGGTCACTAGAAAGGCAAATGATTAAGTTATAGTAAATTTAACTATTAGCGTCCACGTCCTTTATTTATATTTTCTTACTACTTCTTGTTAATTAACTTCTTACCGATTTTATAGCCTTCCATACAAGTCAAGTAGTAACTTGAGTTGTTGCAACATTATATTAATTGGATATTTTTATACGTTATTACAGTGATTTAGTTTAATGTTTAAGTATATGAACTGTTGAACAGAACTTGATCTTCCAAACGAGTTACTGCAGCCTTCATTAATTAGCAAGGAAATGCTTAACCGATAAACGGTGTAGTTATTGAAAGTGCTGACAATCATTTTTGTTACAGCTACCTTAATAACAACTATAGTGGGAGTTAATTTGATTAAAAACACATAAAAATGTTTGTTTAATCGATTAGTCACTAGTTAGTGTTGAGTCATGCTACATTTTTTGGGCCGTTTCCGAAAGTTTTTCGAATCATCCGAATCGTTTCTGCGGAATGTTATAAATCATACACAGTTTTATGCTAATTTGCTACTCTGCTCGCTCAATTACATACCACAGGCATTTATTTGCCAAACTGACCCGACCAGTAAATTCGTCCTCATTTACGTATGCGCTATTATGAGCTGTCATTTTAAATTGCGATTACGCAAACTGCTGTCATAGTAACATTGGCTCGGTACTTTCGGGACAGACCTCGTATAACTTTTTGAGCAACTCTCCTAAAAATAGTAAGCTGCAAACATGTTTTTAATTGTATTACATTACTCCACCCTAGGTATCTCTTAATTCATGGCCAAATGCAGCAAACAATAGTTCATGGCTGTAACGTTCAGATTTAGAAGCTCGTCTTGGCCGCAGTCATGTTTGATCGAAGATTAACAGTTTACTTTCACCGCGGCTGGGCGTTAATTGCCTCGCAAATGTCAACCTGGAGCAGGATGTCTTTTTTTGGATCCTCCTGCGAAGGCGGGCAGGAATGCAAAATTTTAAATTTGATGCGGTACGGATTATTAGCATCTTTAATTGGACTGAAGACTAGGAAATTATCTAATAATTATATTTAACAGTTTTTTTTGAATAGAAAAATAACATAGTTAAGTTAAAAAAAACATTTTTAAATAAGCTAAAAATAATTTACATGTAATACCACCTATTTTACAATTCTAAATTAATAAAAGTTTTGAAAAAAATATTTTACGTTTAGTGATTTTGGTCTTCTGGATATTGAACACATATAGTAGTGTGTGTCAAGTTTTTTTAAGTTTCCTGTCAAGCAAGTCCACCGTTAGTCCATTCAGAAACGTAACGATTGCCATTTTTGGCTATCCCCCACTTTCAAAGCGCTAATGGCAAAATCAATCAGTAAAAATACAGCAGCCTCTAAAGGCAAAATGAGGACTATGAAGTGGTCTTATAAAGCTCCATTTCAAACGTTAAAAAATTGTTTTATTTATGGCAATATGAAGCCGAGCATTGTCCAGTAATCGTTATTTTGTGTAGGAGGATTATACCGCTAGACTATAATTTTCATTCGCGATTCGCGGTTCGTTGTATAATTTATTCATTATTGTACAATATGCGTCAGTGATTATCATTTCTTAGAATATAAGTCAACAAGGAGTCAAACCCAGAAACAGTTACAATAAATATCCAAATTTTTACTTGGTTCTTCAACTTTAATAATGGCATGCTATTGACCGATGTTGAATTTCAAATATAATGCGCGAACAAGATTCATCTTACAAAAATATATGTCAAAAATGTACATAATCCTAACAAGTATCTAGAGAAAATAGAATGCTGTTAGTCTTGTTTAATATTTAACACTAAGGGTTACAACGCGCAGATTTTTTTTGTATCCAACATGAATAATCTGTAATAATAATAGTTGCAAGCAAGTTGATGCTATCCTTGATGTAATTATCAATTGTGCGATTGAAAAACTTGTAGTAATTTTTCCATTAATTATTTCCTCTTAAACCGTTAGTTGGGTTGGAAGGTATTCTATAAAATCCTTCTTCACCAATACGGATTGATTGATATCACCTTGTACTTTTAACTTGAGTTTTTACTCTTTTCTCGAAAAAAGTTGAAAAAAACTTTATTTGACGTTGGATGAAACTATTTGTGTTTTATATATGAAAAACATTGGTTTGAAATTTATCTTCAACCGTTTAGTTACTACAGGAATAACTGTCTAACTCCGAAAATCCAGCCTTTTGCACTTTTCTCCCTTTGGTCGTAAAAAAATTCTTTTTTGTGTCATATGGAACCCTAATAATCTATTTTTTATGTCTCCATAGCTTATTATTATCCATGTCCGGTGTAAATCACATACAGGTCGTCTCTGAATCGAGTAGGGGTTGACACATACTGTGTGTGTGAAGCCGGATGGAGGACCTCGACTCCAACATGGCGCGTCCCCGGGTAGCGGATAGGGGAAGGCTCTACAGATATGTAGAGTAGGTGCAGAATGCACCCGCGGACCAAACGAGGAGTAACGTCTGACCTATAGTAGGCGGTTACAAAACAGCGTCTGTACTCCAAAGGAGCGGCTGAACATAATCCTGGCAGAAGGTATAAAATGCATACACCAAGATGCCTGGCCAGCAAGGTGTATTAGGCTAGATTCCTCCAACATCATGACAATAAGACGTAGAAGAAGAAGGCCCTCAGTCCCCAGCCGTCTCCAAACTCCTGCCCAAGGCAGCGGGCAGAGCAGGGAGGAGATAGAGGGTGCTAAGAATCCCTGGGTTCGGATAGGCTGCCACAAGACGAAAAAGAAAAAAGCCTTATTTGTATGCACATATAATACAAGATCACTATTAGGAGAAGTTAGACTAACAGAGTTAGAAGAACAGTTAAAAGAAATAAAATGGGACATAATTGGAATAAGTGAAATAAGAAGGAAAGGAGAACAATGTTTGAAACTTAAATCGGGACACATACTATTCTATAAAGGACACGAAGACATAAGTCAAGGAGGCGTAGGGTTCCTTATAAACAAGAAAATAATAGGAATAGTAACACACTTTAAGGCGATTAGTCCTCGAATAATATACATAATACTAAAGATATCAGAGAAGTGCAACTTAAAAATAATACAAGTGTACGCACCCACTAGCAACCATGAGGACGAAGAGGTAGAACAACTTTATGAGGAAATAAATACCTGTATTGCTGAAAACCACACAAAACACTTACTAATAATAGGGGATTTCAACGCCAAGTTAGGACCAAAACAAGAAGAAGGAGAAGAATATATAGGAGACTACGGGATAGGAGTACGAAATGAAAGGGGGGATATGTTAATAAACTATATGGGACAACAGCAAATTTATGCAATGAATATCTTCTTTAAGAAGAAATTACAAAATAAATGGACGTGGATTAGTCCGGATGGACAAACCAAGAACGAAATAGATTTCATCTTATCCTCACACATAAACATAGTGCAAGACGTATCGGTAGTGAAAAAAATAAATACCGGAAGTGATCATAGGTTAATAAGAAGTAAGATTGTTATCAATAACAAAAACGATAGATATAAAGCTATACAGAAATCTAAAAACTGGACAGAGGGAAAACATATAGTAGCAAACAAGGAAATATACGAAAACGAATTAAACAAAAAATTAAAAGAAGTAAATATAGTAGCGGAAGATAACTTAGAAGAAAGAAATAAGAAAATAACAACGGCACTTAAAGAAGCCTCGTCTAGAATAACAACATCAAAACCAAGAGACAGCAAAATAAGCGATAATACAAAGAAGCTAATGGAAGAAAGAAGGAAATTGGCAATCAACCGGGAAGAAAATATAGAGCCTCTAAAAGAAATAAGCAAAGAAATAAGAAGAGAGATGAAAAAAGATTTAAAAGCATGGCATGAACTAAAAATTGAAGAAGCACTGATTAATGGAGGAAAAACAAAACAATGGCAGAAATAAAGAAGACTGGGGGATACAATCATGACATCGCTAAGAGACGCAAATGGAGCCTTAATTATAGACCAAAATAAAATAACGCAAAAAACGGAACAGTTCTACAAATGTCTATATAGCACAAAAACTGATACAAATATAAAAGATATAGAAAGGAAAATACTAGATGTAAATTCAGAAGACATTCCTGATATTGAAATATACGAAATAGAAAAAGCTTTAAGACAGACAAAAAGAAATAAGGCACCAGGCGAAGACGAGATACTCCCAGAAATGCTAAAAGAAGGGGGACAGCCGATATTACAAGAACTAAAAGTACTATTAAACCAATGCATGCAAGAAGGGCAAATACCTAAAGAATGGGATAACGCAGTTGTAATATTACTATTCAAAAAAGGCGACAAACATAGATTGGAAAATTATAGACCAATCAGTCTATTACCACAAATGTATAAATTGCTGACAAAGATCATTACGAATAAACTGGTTAACAAATTAGACAACTACCAACCACCAGAACAAGCAGGATTTCGTAGCGGCTATAGTACCCAAGACCATCTACAAGTTATGCGAAATTTAATAGAAAAATCAAAAGAATATAACTTACCATTATGTCTTGCCTTCATAGATTTTGAAAAGGCATTCGATTCGGTTGAACACTGGGCCATAATACAATCTCTACAGAACAGCCGCGTAGATTACAGATACACGGAATTAATAAAATATATATATACAAACGCTACCTGTACAATCAAATTGCAAAGTACTACCAATCCGATAAATGTAGAACGAGGAGTAAGACAGGGAGACACTATCTCTCAAAATTATTTACCCTATGTTTAGAAGATGTGTTTAAAAATGCGCTTGGGAAAATAAAGGAATAAGAGTAGATGGGAAAAGATTGAACCATCTACGATTTGCTGATGCCGTCGTGCTCATATCGGACAATGTAGAAGAATTAGAAGAAATGATAACAGACCTAAACGAAAAGGCCAAAGACATAGGATTAAAATGAACAGAGGAAAACTAAAATAATGATAAACGCTCTAGTAGATGAGATAGTTGATATACAGATTGACGGGGAAACTTTAGAACAAGTAGGAAGTTATATATACCTTGGACAATACATCTCACTACAATCGGATAATCAAACAAAAGAAATAGAAAGGCGAATAAAACTTGGTTGGGCCGCATTCGGTAGATGGAAAGAAATATTTAAAAGTAACATAGACCAAACACTAAAGACTAAATTATACAACTAGAATATACTCCCTGTTTTAACCTACGCAGCAGAGACATGGACGTTAACGATAAAAAATATGCAAAAACTGAGGGTAGCGCAGAGAGGAATGGAGCGGGCAATGCTGGGAATCAGTTTAAGAGATAGGATGACAAATATATGGATTCGAAATAAAACAAAAGTAAAAGATGTAATAGAACATATATTTAAAGGGAAATGGCAGTGGGCCGGATATATTGCCAGACTAGAAGATGAAAGATGGACGAAGAGCATGCTGCAATGGAGACCAAGAATAGGCAAAAGACATAGAGGCAGGCCCCCCCTCAGGTGGACTGACGACATCAAAAGAGTAGCAGATTACAATTGGATGCAGAAGGCGAAAAACAGGGACCAATGGAAGATGCTTGGAGAGGCCTACGTCCAACAAAGGACTGAATTGGGCAGATGATGATGATGATTATGATAGCTTATATGACTTATTTTCTTTATAATCGATTGTGTGCTTTTACTTGTTAATTAACTCTCTATTTTTTATTGATTACTTTTTCTCAATTGTTGTATTTTTATTATTGTATTTCATCATATTATTTAGAGTCTTTATTTTTCGGTCACGTGAGTTTTTACTTATTATTCTTATTTTTCAATTTGTTTCCACTTTTTTTTTCGTTTTCATATTTTCAATTGCTTTTCATTCATTTTTCCGATACATAAAATTTTGGCTATATATGTTATTACTAACTTTAGTAGCCTCCATCTTAATATCTTCTTGTTCTTTACATTTATTTTTAAATTTTGTAAGTTAATATATTTTTTTAAACAACATATATATTCACCTATTTGATTTGCTGTGTCTTACATTTATTTGTTTGGTATTTCACAAGTTTTGTTTTGTTTTAATTTATCAACCAACATTATTTTCTTGCTTTTTTTAACAAAACAGTTAATTCAGTTTTTTCTATTCGTTTCTACTATTGTTAGGTTGGAAGTATATAAAACGACTTTTATTTCACTGATATTAATTGTTCTCTTTGTACTTGTATCTTATATTATGCTTCCCAATACTAGTCCAAACAGTGTTGCCAATAACGCACAACTGTGTTGTATACTGGAAAAGCTTCAAATATTTTTGTTTCCTTTCTAATGTTATAACTATAAACGTTATAATTATCATTAACTCTATCATTTGTATCAGTTTTGGTTGCACGAGGATATTCTGGATTTTAGGTATAACGTGGAGGGTAACAAAATTACGCGCACTTAGGTCTCAATTGAGCCCGTTTCTCCTCGTGCTCCTATTAGTTAAGCCAACCAATCTTTTGGATAAACTTGAAGATGTCCGTCAGAGGGGTAGCTGATGCTGGCTATACTAGGCTAAAACTACCCCAACATGGATACTTTAATTGGAGCAAGCACAGGGCATTCGCAAAGAACGTGCTCTGCCGTCTCGTTCTCTAAATTGCAGTCTCGGTAGAATGGGTTTGTACATATGGTTTTTCAGTTTGCAGTGTCCTGATGATATTTCTAGTACAACTTAAAGTTTGCTAGTAAACAACAGTCTGCAAAAGTTAGCCATTTTTGTCGTTGGATTTTGAGTAGCCAACCTTACATGTTGGCATATTTTTATATTGACTACAATGTTGATTGTGGATTTCTTGATTTATTAGTGTGCAGAGTATGGTTGATGATAGTGAGAATTCTGGCTCAAAACCACAGAATGACTATTCTGAGCCTTACTTTGCCATACTATCTGCTCCCTCGTTAGCATATAAGCCATAATGCTCTTTATTTATCGCAACTTGATCAAGAGTAGTCTGACACTGGAGGATTATTCCAGGTATAACTTTGCAGCTGTTTAATTCTAGTACAGCAGATCTGCTATCGCTAGCAATTCTAATTGTTTTGTTCTTAATGATCATTTGATGATTACATTTACATCTTGCATTATGGCCAAATTTCCGCTTGAAATATTGTGGTTAGTTTGCTTAGTGCTATGCTAACTCCGACGTTCACCCCATCTCACTCGTTTTAGAACCATCTGTAAAGATGATTATATTTGGTTTGGCTGTCGGGCCAAACAGAATCCATATTTGCTTACACAAAGAGAAACTGTTGTACGGCTTTCCTTATAATCCGGTAGTGTCTTTCCTCTACTACTTTGCTGTCCCAGCCCCTTTTACTTCAGTCTTAGAGCTGACTTTAGTGCCACCTTCTCCACATCAAGATTTAGTGGAGGAAGACTCAGGCATACTTTTATAGCTGCCATTGGAGTGAAACGCATTGTTTCCGTGATACTCATACACGCCAGTCTTTGAATGTGTGAGATCTTGGTTGCTGCAGTGACTTGTTTGATTCTAAGCCACCAGATCAGTGTAACATAACATAGCATAGGTCTAATTATGGCAGTATACAGACCCAGAATAGTTTTTGGCAAAGGACCTTAATGACATTGCCATCTACGCACGTTTTTTCGGTTTTAACTTTTATGTGCCTTCCCCAATTCAGCTTTTTGTCAAGTATAACTTTTAGATACTTGACTATCTAAAACGGTAAGGAATGTTTGGAATAGTCTAGGCACTTTTTGCACTTTGACCTTCCTTTTATTCGTAAATAGTATTATTTTTGTCTTTGAGGGTTGAATGATAATGACCGTTCTATACATCACTCGGTCATTCTAAGCGCTGTTCACATTAGGTTGCAAAGTACTTGTTCGTATTTACCGGTGAGCAAGATAGTTAAGTCGTCGACATAACTTACTATGTAAAATTCTTCACTATTGAGTCGCTCAAAAAAAAAAACAAAAACTGCCTACTACTAGTTCCCATAGCAAGGGTGACAGTACGCCTCCCTGGGAACAGCCTTTAGATACTGTACTGCTAATGATTTTATCTCTCACGGTAATTTGTACAATTCTGCAACATAAAAATTGTAGAATCTACTCTCGTAGGGTGTCATTTGCTCCTCCTTGCTGAAGGGTTGCACCCTCTATGTCAATAAATACGGCCAGAGTGAACATCTTGTTGTCCAGCAATCTTTCTATCCGCCTTTACATCAAGTGTAGTGCAGATTCCTAGGACATATGCATGCTGATTAAAGTGTAGTAGACTAGTTGCTAGTGCACTATCTCTTATTTTTTTGTTACAAAGTCTTTTTAATGTTTTTAAAAGAAAAGACAAGGCTGAATGGACGATAAGATTTGGACTAAGATATGTCCTTACGGTCCTGGTTTTAGAATAAAGACTACTTCCACTTTCTTCCAATTCTTTAGGATGTACCTGAAGGCGATACAAAACCTAAAGATTCGCAAAAGATATGGTAGCAATATATTCAGACTCCACTGCAAAAAAGCTAGAAGTATACCATCTAACTCTTGCGATTTGAAAGGTTGAAAAAACTTATTGCCTAGATTACTTTTTCTTCATCTACCACATGGTTGGCTACTTCCTAATTCTCCTTCATGGGTGTGGAATTAGCAGTTTTGTCCCTCATGGGCAGATTTTCGACTTGGCAGTCAGGAAAGTGTGTACTCATAAGTACCTTCGCTGTTTCTTCAACATTGGTGGTATAAGTACCATCCTCATATTTTAGACTTGTTGGCTGCTGCTGGGATTTCTTTGTCAGAATTTTATTAAAACAAACTGAGTCTTTATTAGTTTAAATTGTATTTCAAAAAGACTTACAAGACTAAAATAAACATCAGTTTTTGTCTCAAAGTTACATTCTATTTGAACGGCGGTAATTTCACGATCATTCAGGTATTGTAATAAGAGAGTTTGATTATGGGCTGGAAGAAAAATACAAGACCTAGGTTTATTATGTGTTTTGCCCATAAAAATAATACCTTTTAGACTACTCAATCCGGAAATCCTCAAGTTAACAACCCAAGGTTCCTGAATGAAGGAAATGTCCGGCTTACTGCTTAACTGTCTGTATAGAGTAACTGCAGTTGCTCAGTAGTGCTGCAGGTTAATTTGTTTAATTTCAAATCTTGGATCTTTGGAAATAAGGATAATATAAGAATTAGTTGGCCACCGATCCGTTAGATCTAGACTTTAATGGCATGTCTATGAAAGCCTGTTCTTTTCCAGTTACCTAACTGTCGTGATGGTAGGAGTTATTTCCATCATGGAGAGGATCTCTTGCGGGATTGTCGCAGCCATGTCGTGCGGTAATATTGCGAAGGATGGTGTTCTTAGGATAACTGTTCTTGCATTTGAAGGGTATCTAAGTACGCACCTTCCTTCTTTGGTTGTTGTTTCTTTACTTTGGTTTTAATATTTAAGGCCGAGAACTGGTAAAACAGTTCTCTTTCTTTGTTGTTAATGACAGTCACTGCTTACCCACTTATACCAAACTCTTATTCTACCATTCTCGAACTTTAGGCCAGAGGATCTACATTGCCAGCCTACAGATGACAATTTTTGTAGCCTCAGGTTTCTCTGGAATCAACAGAGTCGCCGTCCTCAATCTAGCCAGCCAATCCACTCGCACGACGTCCAAACGGGCTATATCCCACGGGGAGGAAAGATTAGCAATTACCTGTTTTAGCCACTGTAAAGCGTCTTTACAGGTGATTTTAAGAATCTTTCCAAAATAATGCCATCCCCTAAAAGTGGGTAAAAAAGGGTCAACATATAAGTGTTCCAAACTTCCAGAATCGCTGCTTGTAGTGTTTCAACTTGACCACTGGTTATTTTCCCGTATGGGTTGGCTAGGTTTACAATAGCTACCCGAAGGTGGTTTTTGAGAGCCTCTCTATAGCCTCGTGTATGAGGTTGTTCTTGACCTAATTGCTTTTAGCTTCTTTTTAGGGTTGGAGCTAGCTGATGAGTATTCCTCCAAACAATCCCTCTTATCTCCGAAGAAGAAGTTTTTTTTAGCTGAAGCCCTTGAGTAGCAATGAATAGTGCCGCTGGTCCTCTTTTTTTTAAAAGTCGTGTTTACCTCCTCCTATTTCTTGTACAAGGTTAGCTTTAGTAGCCAGCTTCTGTGAAGGTAGTAGTCCATTACTGCTCTCTATCTCGGGGTTAACTATATAAGCTAACACCTGCATGAGGTAATAAGAGTTGAGTTGGTTTGATTGGCTGCTGCTACAAGGCACGCCTTCCTTACTCATCTTCTGTTCAGTCCCAGAAATCATTTCTTTTTTTTAATGTTCTGTTAAATGTGCTGCTGTTTCTAAATTGGGCTACTAGAGTTTCCGAGAATGCCTTGCACAAAAGTTAATGACTTTACGTCATCCGATCGAAGGGGGCTCACTGGATGCCTCATCACTCTCAAGGAGCTTATTCCGCCGGCGGATCTGAGTCGACGGTGTAGCAGATTAATTTAGGTGGGTTAGTTTTGATCTCCCGTCTAGGTAAAGTTCAGGTCAAAGTATTATGCTTCCGCTCTCCAGGAAACTCAATCGTTCTAGAGGTGGCTCAATCACCAGGTAACTTTTATCCACCGACAAATCACCTGCACGGCACAAACATGAGGGTGATCTATCCCTGTGAAATCTACCGGTCGATCACCAGCCAGTAGAGAGGAAGGACGGTCCACGCTGGATGCTTTCAGTTTACTACGCAGGTTCCTATGCCTGGAGTTTCAATACAAATTTCGCCACTAGCTTTGGCCGAAAAAAGTCTCAGCCATTTTCCTCATTTCACTCTTTTTAATAGTGTTGTTTTCGATCTGTGCCTTATGTTTACTCAAAACTGAGAATCTTTCTGTTTTGATGAGTTCGTTGCACAACAGACAAGAACCCCTCTTGCTCCGATGTAATAATGACTAAACAAGTATCCCTATCTAAAACGTTCAGAAGCCACGCTCACCTCGCGGCGTGCAAAAGAAAATCGCGGTTTATATTTAATTTACCCTTATATATTTATTTTTTATTCTATTTGCGCCTTTTTGAATCTATTAATATATTATATTAACAAATATATTATATGTTATTATCTTATTTGTTTCATCATATGTATTGCATGTGCTGTTTAATCTACCGCCTTTAAATTCACAATGATACTTTACAGTTATTTTTTTTGGTTCCACAATTAATTTTCTTAACATAAACCTTATTTGTACGTTATAAGATACATTTAATAATATTATTATCAGTTATCCCTTAACTCTATATCTCTAAAATTTCTCTATTCTTTGGCATTTTCCATCATTTTTATATTTTACTTTTTTTATTTGTCTTTGCGTATTTTGTTATTATACTATTTACTTCACCACTTTCTCTTCATTCTTTGTTTAATAACCGTTTATATTCTTGCATCTTGGTTTTACTACTTATATTACTTATTTTTTTTCTATTAAAAGACTGGAGGCTGTTCAATTTGTATTTTTTGTTTAAATTATGTTGTAGTGGTTTTTTAACTTTATAATTTCTATTGCTTTTTATTTTAATTTTAGAGTTTATGGTAACCATATTTTTTGGTTGCATATTTTATTTTTCTTTATACCCTTCCAAATTTTCTACTTTTTTCATTTATATTAATTTCAATCTTGACTTTTTCTTATAATTTATGCATTTTGTTTTTATCTTTTATCGTAAATGTTACACTGTCTTTAATATTTTCTCATTCTTCTTTCTTATCTAGATACTATTTATTTTTTCTTGAGTCTCCTTCTTTTCAACTCTTATTTTTTGCTTTATTGTAAAAATCACTAAATATTTATCAGAGCCTACATTCACTCCTCTGTGTGTTTGTACTGCATTAGCGTTTTCTTTTATTATACAGTACATTGACAAATTGGTTATTTTTATCTGCCCCTAAATTAATACATGTTTTTACAAGGTATGCTTGGAAAGTAATAAAATGGTTTTAGATTAAGCAGAAAACTTTGGGAAGAGGGGCTGAAGATATCAGGTAAAGAATCCGACTCAGCCCAATCGCCTTTAAACCTTTACAGAGTAAAAATTGCTTACGAAATGGATAGTTACTTGAGAATAGGGATATGGGATAAAATTTTGCGTTAAACTTGAAAAATTCTCAACCTAGATGCTTGATATAGTACCGAAAGCATATGGAAAGAATGTTTTATCAACAGTTTAAGTGTTTAGGAGTTCAAAGCTGTAAGATAAAACATGGAGGATATGCAACGTCCAGGTCGGCCTTCAACGTCTCTCAAATCAGACAATGTAGCTCAAGTTAAAACCGTTTTGGGACTTTGACAAACGTTTTAGCATTCGATGAAGCGGGAATCTATTATGTGTGGCGGAATTGCAGATGCAGAAAGTTTGTGCTAAATTAGTTTCCAAGTTTCTGACCACCAAATATAGATTTTTCGTGAGCTTTTAGACCGTGTAAGATGTTAGTTTGATGGTTTAATGAAAGTAATAAAACATTTTCTTAGTACAATCTGAAAACTTAAAGCAGGTTTCTCACACTAGCAAGTCTCCCCAATTAAAGAACACTGGAATGAGCTAATCAAAGACGAAAGCGGTGCTCATTGTCTTTTTTGACTCTAAATATGTTGTTCGTGAGAAGTTTTTTGCACCCGGATTTTTCGTGTAAATGCTTAAATGGCTGAATGAAATGCGCGTCCGTCTGGAGATTATCAATAACCAGTGAGAAACAAGTGAAACAAAGTGGCCTTAGCCTCTACAACCCGGATCTGGCCCCTCCCGACTTTTTGTTTTGCTTTCCCGGTTTAGTTCGAGCTTAAAAAGACTATTTTAAGATTAAAACGCATTCTGCTGTGTCAAGCTACGACACGTGACAGAACTGTTATTAACAGTGTATTGGTGCTCAAGAATATTAAGTGTATATAAACGTATCTTCAATTAAAGGAATTTTTCGAAAGCAGTTTCATTATATTCGGGATGTAACGTATATGTTTGGCTTCATATTTAAATTGTGTGCTGTTTCTTGTTGCTGCATAGTTGCACAGCTTATGTCTATTATTACTTGTTTCATTATGCATTGTAAATTATTTTGGTACTTTGTTCAAACACTTTCTGTTGTGCATCCTTTATTTTTTCAATTTGTCATACAAGTTTTTATTATATGATTCTTTGAAGAGGGTATAATCCTTTTGTTAGTTAATGCATCTCCTACTTACATAAGTCAATCTTTTGTTTATTGGACTTTTCTTTATTTTTATTTTAATATTGTAACGTTTTTGCTCTAGGTGGTGAATAACTTGGGCAAATTTACTAAATTTACAACACTATTTATATATACAATGGATAATGTAAAACCACACATTATTTAAGTCAACGCACAGCTTCTACATTTGGATTTGCTATAGTAACTTCGTATTGGAATGCCGTGCGATATTTGTTCCGTATGGAAGCATCTAGAATGTTTATCGCGAATGTGTGAGGCAGTTGGATTGTTAGAAGGCACCGCGTTGGCCTCCGAGCGAGACTCAACGCAACAAAAACTGTGACCGCAAATACCTAGCCTACATGCTAAGGAGGGGGCGGGGGTGGTGGTATAGTAAGTTTGGAAATTTGCTACAACATTATGAAGAAAGTGAAGTAAGTACGGCTATAATTCTATGATTATAACGATTATAGAATAGCGTGGTGCCACGCATACACAGACACAATTCGTGTCTATATGTATATATTGTAAATAGAAGAGTTCCAACCCTTAACCACCCACTTTTTGATGGCCTGGCGAGGATAGTGGTTGGTCTTTATTAGGCTGTCTCCTTATATTGCCACGGGAAAATCAGAATCTTCAGGCGCTTGTTGCGGGCGCTTCTGTCCACTTCACAGTTGAGGCCACATATATCTGAATTTAATTTTTGGACGCTGTTGTACAGTTATAAGGCGTATTGCGAGGTATAGTCCTGGGTGGTTAGCATGTCGAGATCACTATTGTGTTTCCCGCATACTACGTAGCACCAAAGATTGCTTTTAGGGTCCAGTTTTGTACTACCTGAGTTTGTTTGTGGGCGGTTTTGTTAAAATCTTCAAACAACACAGACATGTCGTTATTGTTGTTATAACCATCAGATGACCTGTATCTTTTTGGTAGAGGACGAGACTATTGCGCTGTTTTCGTGGTTGATCCTGGTTCTCCGCCCGTCGTACCATTCTTTCACCTTATTCAGCTCTTTCTGGTCATGCCGTACTACCAGAAAAAATCCAGTGAAATTGACAGTGTAGCAATGTCGTCTGTAAATTGCGGAATTATCACGAAGATCGTCATCAGCATGTTTCTGCTGTGGAGTTTAACAGGGCTGCCGCCGAACTTGATATGAAACTTCGATTGTTTTCAGCAGTTACACTATCGGTAGGGGGTGGAATCTGATGACATCTTAGAAATGAGCTCATTGCACCTCACATTGTCGAAGCCTTTGGGTACATCAAAGAAGGCTGCAGCGGTGTACTGTTCCTTGACAAAGCTTTCCGTAATTTGTTCTATCATCCAAAGGACTCCATGAACGGTGGAGTAACCGAAGTGAAACCCAAACTGAGTAGTGTATAATGCGATAATCTTTAAGAAACATGCCTAATATTACGGGCTTGAGAAACATCAATACGTCTGTTATTTTCACAGGTTCTGAAAGTGGCGTAGCTGAAGAACAGCGTTGTTGATGATAGTGATGCAAACGGCTTTTTGTTTTGGGACAGCTCGCAGCGCGTGGTTTGGAATGTTATCCGGTCTAGGAGCTTGTTATAGTGGCAACGCACAAATTTATTGCTGGATTTTCTCATAAAACGCTGGCTGGATGTGTTGTCTGCGTTTTAGTAGGTGATCAATGATAAGGACACTGGCCCTACAAACAATCAAAAAACTCATCTGTCTTGTTTAGGTGATATGTTCTACACCGTTTTTCCCATGGATGGAGGCGGTGAGATGGTGTATCGCCCATTCCAAATTATTGTCAAAGCGGATACTGAAGATTGAGACTATGTATTCTCTCAGGTGAACAATAAAGACGGGTCATAAAATGCAAACGTTTTTGAGGGTGTGCTACATGCAAATGTCCTTGAAGATGGTGATGCCAAGGATGTCTGGGTAATTCATTGCTTGGCGTTCAAGTTATTTGCCAAAACAGTGACAACGTTAAAGATAGTGCTGAAGCCCTTGGAAGAAGTGTTAGCTTTGTATAGAGAAGATACATATTTTTATTTTATTCATTTAATTTGTATAGACGACCATAAAATTTAGTGATCTTTTGTTTGAATGCATACGGCTATTGAGCCTAGATAGTTATTTGTTAGGAGTGGGACTGGGTAATGCTTCAGACAAGACTTCCCGAATATGGCAGTTCCACCCGCTTTGGTTGATAGAAATCGGTCGGTGCTAGAGCATGTATAATTTAGAATCCAGACCACATATCCTCCCTTGCAATGCAAAAAATTTAGATAGCATTCAAATTACAGTGGTGTGCAAACTCTAGCAGCTGATTCTTCTTGTATTTCAGGAAGCCTGCGTTCTAGAGGAGAAGTTGGATGTAAAAAGGCAAGATGGGCAGATTAGCCGTTAATGGGCAGCAGCAGGCTCTGGAAGTTTTAGCGTAGGCCATATGAATTTGCAGCTCTGGGAAGGAGTTTTCAGTCTGGGAAATAATTGCTGCCAGGGCTGGAGCTAGGGAAACTAGAGCAACAGGAGTTAGTTGAGCAATGGAGGCAGGAGCCCCCTTACTATTTAGACATAAAAATATTCAAAAGTAGGAAAGCGACGAGGGAGCGAGTAATGTTTGCACTAATTTTCAGTACACAAAAATTAGCTAGAAATGTAATTGTTGTTATAGAATTCTTACATTCATAGATTCGTTTCTGATTTGGAAGTCCTATAGCAATACTACGTTTTAGTAAGATGTCACATTCAAACTTCTGATGATTAAGATTATCCTCACATTTGTACTTACACTTGCTTATGATTTTGTTTTTACTTTGTTAATATTTTTTAAATCTCTAAAGCTTCCATCTGATTGTGTATGCAATTTTTTGTTCTTATATATCGATTTACGCATGTGAGTTTATAGTAGCACTTTTTGTTTTGTAAAGTGAGTGGTGCTTATATCTCATTATACTTACATTTCTTGTTTATGCTCTTTAAAATTATCGCAAAATCATTTTTGGAATATCAACCAAAAGTTGAGTACTCTACTGCCGTATTGCAATAGTTATTTTTAACTCCATGGGTCGGCATTAAAAATTTGGAATCATTAAGATGTGGAACACCCTTTGCATAAAGAATATTAGCATTTTTAATAAAATTTCCTACTAAATATAGGCAGAAGCTGTAAAATGTCACAGTTTAAACTTTAAAACTAACAAAAAGGCATTCAATAAAATTCGAACAGCAGAAAATTTATTGACGTATGCTGATGCGGTTTTTAATGCCGAACGGCCGAAATTCAGGCGTTCTTTCAGGATGCTGGGTTTACTGCGATTCCCGCGGCGACCTTAATGCATAAGCAATCTGAAAATTAATATATATTTAAATTACCGCCACCTCCAGGGCCAGGTCGCGTTTAGCACTGAAGCATTCAATCTTGATCTTTAAGGGTCGTTAAGTACAAGACTTTTAGCAAACTGGAAATGGGTAATTCCAAAACGCGCTTCGATATAATGAAAGATGAAGCCAAAGAAATTGCTACTGAAATAATAACTTTAATAAAGTGGTAAAATAACTGACGTGCATAGTAAGGAAAAAATGTTCAGTTAAAATTATAAAAGAAACTGCCGAGTTCATCGTTTACCTTTATAGCTATATAACAGTCGTTTAACTAATAGATTGTAAATTTCAAATTTGATTATCGTGTGATTATAGCGTTTTAGTGCTAACAATGAGCATTATTTTCTTTTTATTTTGGAAAGGACATTATTGAAGATAAACTACCACAAAGCTGACCTACTGACGTACTTTTAGAAAATATTTCAGTTGCATAACGGAAAGCGTTAACTGATAATAAAATAAACAAAATAAAATGGTAAAAAGGTCATAATAAATTAGGTATTTTACAAATATCTGCATATGAACTTAATCAGTATAATGTAATTTTTTTTAGAAAGATTTGAACTTTTTTGCAAAGTTGCTCCACTCAGCCTTTCTAATTTTTTTTTGGGTAATTAGACGTTGTGTACTGATTTTGATTACAATGCTGTTTTGGGGGGAAATCTTACAAAGATTTCTTTCAAATTAAAATGGGCCCATTTTGAGAGTCCTCTGAAACAAAATATGTGTTTTAAACCACACTTTTAAACATTTCTTTATTTTTTGCAACAAAGATGAAGTTAAGTTAACTTGCCTCAGTCCAATTGAACACTTGTTTTTCGCTAGAGATAGCTATACAATTAACAGCATAAATAATTGAATAAATCTAGACATTTTAAACTCAGCGGAGATTTGTAGATTACAATATTAATTTTTTTTTATTTTAAAAGGATTGTCTACAAAGAATTTGTTTTAAGAGCATCAACATTTAAGAAACTGAAAAATATTGCAGCTAAAATGAACACAGAAATTGTGTGGTACGATTTGAGGGGCGCATGTTAACATCTTCAAAATTTCGACACATTAAAAAATAATAATAAATTTAATGACACCGTTATTGCACTACATCGTATCTCCAGAAATCAGATTTTCTTTCTTAAAAGAATACAAGAATATAATGGACAATCTTGGTCTACTTGCACATAATGACTGCATTTTAAAGATTAAAACTCAGACACTTTCCGCTACTGCTGGCAAATTACCTTTCTGAAACAAATTCTAATTAGAAAGACTAATCGAAGAATCTGTGGACGAAAATAACGTCAGACCACATTATGGGTGCGTTAGATTCTAGTGACTGCTTTTTTAAACGGAATTTCTTTGTGTACAGTAAAAGGCATTAAATCGAATTCTATATTTACCTAGGGTGCTTTTTTCCATTTTATAACTGCAAAATACATTACTAAACTATTGACTATGGCGATGAAGACTGCACCAAGACATCATTTGGAGATAAGCCAGCTTCTTTTAAATAACAAATGCTGCATTAAATTGGATGAAAGATCTTATTATTGCACTGTAATGGTAACCATCAACATTACTATATTTCAGAGGTTTCCATAGTCTTAGCACCATTTAGAAAGTCACGTTAAAAAACTTAAGTACTGAACATATATGTCATAAATTCAAAACATAAATATGCCTTCCATAACATATACAAAAGTATTAATGCTTTTAAATAACACAAGAAACAAAATGCAAAATAAGAATAAAATTAATGTAAAAAAAACTTCCATTAATTCATATTGTAAATGAAACCAATTACATGAAAGCTTCGTTTGCAAGTATGATATGTTCTTACATACTTTTGGTTCAAAACTGATATGAGTTGTGGGAAAAAGTCTACTTAACATTTTAATTAATATTTTTTATGTATGCTGGAATTTCGGCATGTTTTGATCATTATCTGGATCATATCTTGAGTAAATAGAATTTTAGAGAGAAAACATGGAGCTTTAACAGTACACGCTTCTGAAGAGAAGATCGGAATCCGTCTGCTACGTGATGAAGAAGTAAAACACTTATACTAAAAGAGAATGAATGTAGGATTAATGGCAGAACCAACAAATGATAACTTGAAGAACGAGTGACAAATTATTAGAGAAATTAAAAAACAGAAAGCTTACAAAACCATGAAAAAAAGGAAGAGATCTATTGCAAAATTTCTTATACGCAAACCACAACAAAAAACTGGAATAGATATATAAATAACTAAAAAGTGATGATAATAAGAAATCTTAATAGTGACGAAAAACATATACATAAATATTATAGAAGAGAACCAATTAACTAACTATTCCAACCGACTGTGGTTTAGTAATGCAGCTTCAACCACGAAGAAGAATCCACCGATAAAGCACCATATGGTGGCGTTGCGTTACAGAGGAGCAATAGGAAATTGCCAGAATTAGAAGCAATAAGTATGAAATTAATAAAATACAGTCGACATTAATTAAAACAACGATTCCTATATCTGCTTAATATGTGCTGAATACAACGAACAATATCAAATAACTAACTAAAAGCTAAAGTAACAGATTTTTAAAAAGAGAGACCGTAGTTAGACTAAAAGCCACAGAGGCATCAATATATTAAATTCCACATGCAATATATACACAAAGAGCTTAAATTTGCGGTTAAGAACAATAAGCGAAAATTTTTCGTTTTGTGAACAGAACGGTGTTTTTACTATTAGCAAATTATTAAAAACATAAAGAGTTTAATCTTAAATGCATATTGCATTTACAAACTTCACCACGGCGTTTAACAATGTATATTGTGAAAAAACTGTTACACATGAAAACCGAGGTTATAAGGCACAACTTATAGATTGTTCTAATTGTTGTATAATGGAACAAAAGTCTTACTAGACTTACATAGCCGCTGCAGTAGATCTTTCTCTACTAATAACCATGTACAACAATGGAGTAGCGTTTTCCCCAAATTTTTAGCATATATTCATAGCTGCCTTCGTAAATTGAAAGAGATAAACATATTAAATATCTACTTTTCGGTGACGATTTATTTATCTAATATAAGACGATGAATTTGTCACTCACTTCACTTCATAGGCAAAGAATCCTATCTAATCATCTCACAATAGAAAACAAAGACTATGATGTTCTGTAGGAAAGAACGAGTCAGCACAAAGATCTCCTTAAACGATCAACCAGTAAACAAGTTAATTACTTTAACTATTTGGGATGTAAAGTAAAATACGATAAAACCCTTGTTTTGGTGTGGGGTAGCAAAACTTAAGTTTTTAAACAAATCTTTTGAAGATAAATCTTTTAAGAGCTGTTGAAGGATACATCAAAGCCAACAGAGTCAGAAATAGCAATATAAGAAAAAATTTAGAAGTATAATCTATCCTAGGCAAAAGACAAGACTGGAAACTACACATCAAAAGATGGAAGATTACCGACTACCTAAAATGACATGCAAATATTGCCCTGGTGGAAAAAGGAACATAAGTATATATAGAAAAAAATGGCAATAGATGAGCCGGAATATACAGATAGATATAGAATGGGGTGGGCCCAACGATCTTCTGTACTGCGATCTTTAGGGTCTATTGTGTACCCTTCTAATTTGTTACAGATCCCTCTCTAGAAAGACTCTGGCTTTGAATTTTTTTTGACTAGTTGTAGGAATCTGAGCCTCGTAAGGCCTTTGCGGTAGCACAACATGTGTTCTGTACTCTCCTCCTCTTCTTGACAAAGCCTGCACAGGCTGCTATCTGTTACTCTTACGAGATGCCTCCTAAGGTGAGAGTGTCCTGTCAGCCAGCCAACTATGGCTCTAAGATTGGGTTTTTTAGTTGTAGGAAGTTTGTTGTAAATTTTTGTGACAGTCTCTATACGAACTTCTTTCTTGAGCTTTATTGAGTATCCATTTATTAATGGATGCTCTTTTGAGAACATTTGAAATGCCACAGTGGGATTTGGGTACGATGGGTCTTATTTCTAGTTTTTTCTTGGCCAATAAGTTTGGCTTTTAGTTACCCTATGTCCCGGTACCCAAAAAGGGATCAGACAATTGTGTTATCCTATCTCTATCAAAGCAGATATGCAGTCCCAAATAATCTTTGACTTTACCACAGGTATGGCTAGAGCTTTAAGTGCTGCTGGCTGCCTATAAAGATGGCTATTCTCTTACCCCTAATGTCAAGCTTTTTGAACTCTAGGAGATTTTCGAAATGCTACTGGAATTTTAATATTCCTTATTAAAACATAGATTTCTGCTCTGGTGCCGAATGCAGTTTTGGAGCCATCAATATATCAGATAACGTCTGCAGAGATTGGAAGTCCTTTCGTTCTAGTCTTCTCTATCTGGTATTATAATTTTAGTGTTTTCCAAATTTAAAATAACTGGGATCCAGGTTGTCGGTGGGAATATCCAATGTGTTCTTCACCCCATATCCTCCCAAAGTTTTTGATGCTTCCTTACAAGCGTGGGAATGATTGGAGCTCGTCCTTTGTATGAATCTGTAGGCAGTTGCCCGTACTTCTTCTTGGATAAATATGTGAAGTGGTAGTAAGTTTAGTAACAATTCTAGGGTAGCAGTTGGTGCCGTTTTCATAGCTCCTGTGATGCTAAGGCTTAAATGCCTTCGAATACTACAAAGGAGCTCTTCCAACTTTGCTAGTAATGTTTTCGTCCACCATTCCACAGATATATAGATTATTATAGGTCTTACAACTCTTGTGTATAACCATAGTCATCCTGGGGTTTAATTCTTAGCTCTTACCACATAGCCATTTGCACCTTCCCAGTGCTACTTTAGCCTTTGTGTGATCATATCTAAATGTCGATTCCGTGTGAACTTTGATCAAAGATTATTCTTAAATATTGAGCCTTTGGGAAAAAAGATTTTCGTGCTATTTAACACAATGGGTGTTATTCCTTTTAACACACTCTTTTGGGCAATATTTGCATGTCATTTTAGGTAGTCGTAATTTTCCATCTTTTGATGTGTAGTTTCCAGTCTTGTCTTTTGTCTAGGATAGATCATACTTCTAAATTTTTTCTTATATTGCTATTTCTGACTCTGTTAAATTTGATGTATCCTTCAACAACTCTTAAAAGATTTATCTTCAAAATATTTGTTTTGAGAAGGCTAAATTGAAGTCCTTCCTTTTGCTGGTAATATTGAGGGCAGATTGCGATATTTTCAGAATAGTACCCGCAAAGCGCTTTCTTGTGACTATTACAAGATCATCTGCATATCCTAGCCAATAAAGGTTTTCTGCGGATAGCTTGTTAAGGAGTTCATCCATAACAACTACCCACAACAGTGGGAAGAACTCCTGCTCGGTTGTTTTCACTTCAATAGTTGCTAGGGTAGATATGAAAATCCTTTTTTAGGCTTTCTGCACTTTATTGTCATAGGGAGTCGGATATTTCCTTCGCTTTAAGTGATTTTACTGGAGAGCCAATGGAAACATTGTTGAATACTCCCGTAATGTCCATGGTCAATGCCAGGTCTGTTAATTTCCTTGCTTAATATACGTATCACTGCGTGGAGACATCTTCTAATGTAGTTACCTAACATTTTCTCAAAAGTCTTTTACATAAAATATGTGAAACTGATAGGTCTGTAAGAGCTTTATGAGAGATCTATATTTTACCTACCTTTGGGTATATATACGACACTCGCCCTCCGCCATATTTAGGAGTAAGCCTCCAGACAATACAAACCCTAAAGATTCTCACTAAAAATGGCATTAAATATTCCGGGGTTTTCAGCAGAACTAATAGGATTTGATTGATGCCAGGTGATTTGTAAGGAAGAAAGCTTTTTAGCGCCCATTTGATTATACCCAGACGAGTTATTTCCGTCGCTTCTTTCCATTTCTCTTGAAATTGTTTTTAACAAGTCTCCCGGGGCGTTAGAGTTTTTTTTTCTCTGTACATTCTTACTGATCCGGGGAAGTATTTTTCCAATAGATGACCGGAATAAGTTATGTGGTCTAAACCGTACAAGGAAAAAAACTTTTCTGTTATAAAATATACATTTAAACCAGAAATTTTTTGGCTTTTTTACTTTATTTACTATTTATTACTATTTACTAATTTTTTTTATTTGTATAAGGAAAAATTACACTTATTTTTCATAAACTTACCGATTTACGTAGATTCGTAGTTGCAGATGACATTGTAAATTTTAAAGTTTCTCTTTTATGCTCTATTCCTATTATTCTCTGTATCTATCTTGTATTAATTGTTAATATTTAAATATCATGTTTGTCCCCTGTTGTTATTCACTATCGCTCATAGTTTAGTATTGTATCAAAAATACATTAGCTAATCAATTTTAGGGCACTACATTCTTCTGTTTGCAAAAAATACACGTCGAAAGTAGCGATGAATAAATCCAGTATATTCTGTGGCTGTATATAAACAATTGGAAAAATAGTGTGGGACAAATAAAAATGATAAAATTAAATTCTTTTTTCCAGTATCTGCATGTAAGCTGTTTTGTTGCGCATAATACCACATTTCTGAATACGAATAACCGTCTGTGTGGTGTGACTTTTCGTGTTTACTGAACGACTTTCATATACGCGTCGCTGTCCTCTTTTTCGGACAATGCCAAAGTTGAGTTAACGGTGGGCGAAAATTGGTTGCGCGCATTCGAAGGTAGGTGCTAAAAACGGGAGGTAATTTGTTATTTTGAGCGCCCGTGACGCTTAAGTGATTTAAGCGACGCGCTAATGAAATTTAAATTGAAAGGAAAGTAGCCGCGCGCGCTCGCGATTTAGGGAGTGATAGGTAAATGTAAATATGCTTATGAAAAAGCGCTGCCTATCGAATTCGCGGCAATTAAAACTGAGTGGTGAAGGTGAATTGGAATCTGTTAAGTGTTTACGAGCGAATGTGTCAGTTATTTGCGCAGTTGCTATTGGACAAAACGTACTTTTGCTCCTTCAATTTATAATCTGCTATTTTTATTTTATGTATCGAAAGCTTTCTTTTCATTGCGCAAGAATTATTTCTCAATTATTATTACATATTTTTAATAGAAATGAAAAGGTTTTCCTTTTTTTGTTTGTTACTTTTACTAGAAAATGTTCTCTCTTTCTTCCCTTTCTCAATCAATTGACTGGTTTGTTGCAGATTTGCACTATTGACG
Source organism: Sinelater perroti (assembly GCA_036346155.1). NCBI lineage: Eukaryota > Metazoa > Arthropoda > Insecta > Coleoptera > Elateridae > Sinelater > Sinelater perroti. The sequence goes on from JARFIY010000174.1 coordinate 6,967,714, forward strand.
CTTTAATTCTATATAGCTATTACATTTAGCATCTTTTATGATCTTTTTTATGTACTTAATTCGTGATTTTTCGTTATTCTTTTTTTAAGGCTGTGCTGTCGTAAAATATGTTCTATTAAGCTACATCTTCTTTCTACTATCTGTTTCCATAAGTTTGTATCTTGCCATATTCTTATCAGAATTTCTTCATTCGTGAATATGTTAATCCAATATTTTATTTTCCACTTTTATTTTTGTTTATTCATGTTTACGTTTTTCACACACCATTATTTTCTTTTCTTTTTTTTACTTTTAAGCTAAAAATTCTTTTACCATTAGGTGTCGGATTACAACCAAAAGTAATTCACTACAATCAATACAATACAATATTATATAATGTAACTTAATTTTTAAGGTTTTTTAATTAATTTATTGTATGACTTCCTATCTCTAATTACATTCTTGATCTCTCCCCACTTTATCTCTCTGTTTTCCGATGCTTTCCGTACTTGTTCCTCCTACTTTATTTTTGATCTATCTACTTTGTTTTTTCTCTACCCTAGCTTTATATATTCTTCTACCTGGTATCTTATCTATTCAAGATTTCTCTCTTTTATCGATATCTTTATTAGTTTCACTTTTGGTTGTTTTATTATGCTTTTATTTCTCACTTTATCCATTTTTGTGATTTTTTCAATTTTTCTAGGAAACCTTATTTCCATGGCAGTGATTCTACTTTCGTTTCTTCTATTGATCGTCCAAGATTTGTTACCGCAGATTAAAAACGGCCTTACTACTTTTTTGTACACTTCTTATTTCATTTGTCTGGGGATTTCTTTTTTCGTAAGGAACGAGTTTTTGAGTGCAGTGTAGATTTTACTTAACTTTATTTTTCTTTCCGCTATGTTTTACTCTGTTTCTTCCTTGTCTTCTATTATTACACCCATATAAAGGGTGGTCCAACCATAATGCACGATGTTAATTGTGAGTCAGACCTTAACGTCAAGTTTTTTGCCCAACTTAATTTGACATTTCTTTGTCTCAGTGTTTGACAAATTCAACCATGGAGAGGTACACAATTGAGCAGCGCGTTAAGATTGTTGAAGCCTTTTACGAAAATGGGCGTTCAAATCAAAATGCATTTCGTGCACTTCGTGATTTTTTTGGTCAGCATAGTAGACCAAATGTGTCCACAATCGGGAGAATTGTGCGCAAATTTCAGCAAACCGGGTCTGTAGGAAATGTGAAAACACCTGTGCATGCTCGCCCAGTTCGTTCTGTGGAAAACATTGCTGTTGCTCGCGATAGTGTGGCAGAAGAGCCGTCAACCTCGACTCGTCGTCGTGCCCAACAATTGAACATCTCACGAACATCACTGATGCGAATTTTGAATAAAGATTTTAATTTACACGTTTACACGGTTCAATTGACTCAAGAGTTGAAGCCTACTGACCATTTCAAGCGTCGTCAATACGCCGAATGGTTGGTTGAACAGACAGAAGTGAATGGTAACTTTACAAAGAAAATCATCTTCATGGACGAGGCAAACTTTCACCTCAGTGGATTCGTTAACAAGCAGAATTGCCGCATTTCGGCAAATGAGAATCCACGAGTGATTGTTGAAAAGCCGATGCATCCACACGGAGTGACTGTGTGGTGCGGTTTATGGGCTGGCGGCGTCATCGGGCCATACTTCTTCGAAAATGAGGTCGGCCAAGCAGTTACCGTGAATGGACTTCTGTGGCCAGAAATTGAGGATATGGACCTGGACGATATGTGGTTCCAACAGGATGGTGCCACTTGCCATACAGTCAACGAAACAACGGCTCTTTTGCGCGAGAAATTCAATGGCCGTGTTATCTCACGTCGTGGCGATGTTAATTGGCCGCCATGATCATGTGATTTGACACCGTTGGACTTCTTTCTTTGGGGTTATTTAAAAGAAAAAGTGTACGTCACTAAGCCAAGAACAATTCAACAACTAAAGGATGAGATAATTCGGCACATTAACGACATTGAACCTCAAGTATGTCTCAGAGTCATTGGAAATATGGACCATCGGATAGAGGTATGCCACCGAAGCCGTGGCGAGCATTTGGCCGATATTTTGTTTCACACATAATTGTCATAGATCCTTCTATCATAATAAGAAATATTAAGATAATTCTCTGAAAATTTTTTGTTTTATTTACAATTAACATCGTGCGTTTTGGTTGGACCACCCTATATTTGAAATGTATTACTTGTTCTATTTGATATACGTCGCTATTGTGATTCGAATTTTTCCTTGATAGAATCATAATTTTTGTTTTTTCTATGTTTATTTACATGTTTATTTTTCACTTGGTAAATATTAATGGTTTGTTGTAATTTTGTCTCTGTCTCTCCTACAAATATCATATCATCTGCAAATAGCAGTTCGTGTAGTGTTATTTGGTTCAGTCTTCATTTTTCCACTTCCATTTTGCTACATTTCTGTTTACATATTTTTATAATATCGTCTATGTATACTAAGTACACATTCTTGTTTTAGTCCTACTTTTGTTTTGAATTCTGCTAATTCATTATTGTGTGTAATTGTTTTAGTTCTATTGTTTTCATATAGTATTTTAAGAACGTCTGCCAATTTTTCTCCACTTTTCTTTTTTTCAAACTTGCCCAAACATATTTTCTCTGTACTCTATCGAAAGCCTTCTTAAAGCTATAAAACAAATATGAATTTCCTTCCCTAGTTGTCTAATTATGGGTACTTCTGGGTACTTCTGCCTTTTATGAATTCATATTGCGATTCTTATAATGTAGTTTCTATTTTCTCTCTTAGTCTTTTTTCTATTATACAAGTTAATATTTTGCTAGGTATACTCGTTAGTGTCATTCCTCTATAGTTTGTATAGTCTTTTGTGTCACCTTTTTTATGTAAAGGTAATATGATTCCTACATTCCAGTCTGAAGGTATTGTTTTGTGATTTATTATTTTACTTAGTAGATTAAGAAACTCTTTTCTAGCTTTATTCTCCATGAATTTTAACATTTCTTCTGTGATTATGTGTTCTCCTGGTGCTTTACGTAATTTAAGTTTGTTAATCGCTTCAGTGACATCTTTTCTTGTTATTTTATGTACACGATGTACTTTCTCATGTACTGTCTTTATTTTTTCTGTATCTTGTTCTTGTTTAAATTCAGTTAATTCTTCAAAACAACTTTCCATGTTTGCATAATTTTTTATCTTTACTTATTACATTCCCATTTTTGTCCTTTATGTTTTTTAACTTGAGAGGCTTCATTTGTCTTAACTGCTTTAGGGTATTATAATAGCATTTGAATTTCTAAGTTTCTTCATCTCGACTCCAAACTCTTTTCACAATTTTTTCTTAACTTTTTTATAATCTGTTTTGTTTTTGTTTTTGCTATTTTGTATATATTATTATCTTCCTCAGTACCAGTTTTTAAGTCATTGTTTTATCTCCGTAGTCCGCCATCTACCTCTCTACGTGTATGTAATCACAATTTTACTTACTCCGCAACTGATCTTTGCTGCTTCTGGGATATTTTATTTAAATTGATTTTATTAAGTTTTTATCTTTTTACTTTTTTTGTACTTTGTCCAATTTTCTTCTCCAGGTTTTCTTAAAAGATTTTTTGAATTTTGTTCTTCTTTAGTCCATGAATTTTAATTTTTTGTTTGACTGTTCAATACTCCTTTCATATATGAAACAATCATCGGTTAGCCCTTTTTGTTAATCGCCATATAATCTATTAAGATCTTTATCAAAGTTCCTCACCTCCTTCTGTTAGCATATTTATGACATATGTCCAATACATTCTAAATAGTTAAAAAATGTCTTTTATTTTGTCAAATTTATTTATACATTATCAAGGCGACTTAATTTTCTTAAAATAGCTTCTGTGGCTTGGCAGCAGATAAAAAGAACAGCATGTTTGTGTTTAACCGCGTCTGTGGTATTTCAAGGTCTTTACCATTTGACTCATTTTCAGTAAAAATGAGAAAACGGACAATTTTTATTAAATTGTTAGAGTTGGATTCAAATTTTTAATTTATATTTAAAAATCGTAATTTTGACAATCACATGCGAAGAATAATTTTATATGCAATACAATAATTATTTTGTGGAAAATTAGCCACACCAGACAGCCTCATTTGTAGATTTGGTTATCTTTTATGCAGCGACCCATTTAATCCAACCGCAGTGCATTGTATGGTTTTGTTATCGACTCAGATATGCAGTGGTGACAATTTTTATTCTGTTTATGTTAAATAAAATTAGATATTTGAAATTAGTTGTAGTTTAAATCTAAGAATTAAATTACAGAGCTTATAAAAATGTTTTTTAAAACAAAAACTGTTCTTAAAACCTATAGAGGGAGTTCCGATTTGACTTTTGGAGAGTAAAGACGTGCAAGGGTCTGACTCCCTGAGATATCAAATATCGAAGCGCGCTTGACTTAAGGATAAGTGCACAAATATTTTTATATTAGTAAATATCTACATTTGTCAATAATCCGTAAGTTTATTTAAATAAGTAAACTAAATTGAACATAAAAAGGAACGTCAACCACCAATTCCGTATCAGCAATACCAATTAACGCACGGTAGTCAGCAAACACCTCAACCCAATTTATTATTCAGAAAATCTGTGCTCCATCAACCTTATCTAAATGCAAACGCACCTTTTCCTATTCACAACCACAACGTATCAAACCATTATCAATCTAAACCAATAAATGAACAAGAATCCAACAAACAAAACAAAACCAACGGAACACAAGCTAATAAACACCCCTGACAAGTTGTTAAGAGAAAGAAAAGACTAAATAGATCAGCAGAATGTATTCTATTAGATCAACAGAGTATGACTACTAATAATAGATTCGAACCGATAGCAAACCAAACTAAGAGAATCAAATCAAATGTAAGTCGACAACAATGAAAGTACTAGGGAGGTACCAAAACCACCTCCAATCTATGTATACGGCGTTACTAATCATAATCAAATGATTAAGCTTATCTTAACAGTTGCAGAAAATGAACAATATTACACAAAAAACTTTAGCAAAAAACACAGTCAAAATCAATGCAATTACCTTGAATACACACAGAAAGATTGTTAAACAGTTAAAAGACAAGAAAGTAATTTTATCATCATATCAACTTAAAGATGAACGAGCATACAGAGTAGTCATCAGACACATCCACCATTCAATACCCATCGAAGAAATTAAAGCTGAATTAATAAAATGACAACAATTACGTAATATTATAAATATAAGACATAAAAACGAAAAATTGACTTTCATTATTCTATGTTGATCTTGAACCGAAAGAAAACAACAATACAATAATATTTGACATAGAGCATTTGTGCAATAGCAAAATTAAGGTTGAGCCACCACATAAAAAGTCATTCAATGCACTAGATGTGAAAGTTATGGACACTCAAGAGATTACATGTGTGTCAAATGTGGACAGCAACGCGATTCGAAAACATGCTCAAAACCTAGTACTACACCAGCAAAGTGTGCCTTATGTGAGGGCAACCATCCTTTAAATTACAAAGGCTGTTCTGTTTATCAAGAAATAATAAAGTGAGAAACAGAACATCTAATAGACCGACTCTAAACTTAAACTATGCACAAACAAGAAATGCAATCCCTATCCCAACAACTTCACCTAATAATGTGAAGTCACAAAATTGTATCCCTAGGTACGCTGCAGTTGCACAATCAGGTGTAACCAATTAACCAAAACAACATAATAAGAATACGCACATGGAACGCAAATAGTCTATTAAACCATAAGCAAGAAATAATAAGTTTCCTAAATTTAAACAAAATAGATACAATGCTAGTATTCGAAACTCATTTCACAGATAAACCAGTACTACGTATACCTAATTACTTCATTTATAATACAAATCATCTTGATGGCACTGCGCATGTAGGAGCTGCAGTGATCATTAAAAACTCCATATCATATCATCAGTTTAACCGATTTCAAAGTGCTAAAATACAAGCCGCAAATGTCAGAGTTAACGGGTTCCGTTGTTCATTTAGAGTGTCAGCTATTTACTCCCCTCCTAGACATACAATAGTTGAAGATGATTAATTTTACACTCCAGGAAACAGATTTATTGCTCGAGGAGACTGGAACTCCAAATACACACACTGAAATTCCAGAATCATCACAACAAAAGGCGGAAAATTAAGAAAGACAAAAAATTACAACTGTCATAGCACCGAGGAACCGACGTATTGGCCAACGGATCCGCCAAGCTTCTTGACCTATTGGATTTTTATATTTCCTATGTCACCGTTGAACTGAATAACGATTTAACAGGAAATCATACACCAGTAATACTTAATTTAAGTACCCTGCTTATCAACAAAGAGCTGACTTCCAGGTTTACATTAAAACATACTAATTGGCATAAATTTCAACAACAAATTGAAAATAAGATCCAATTTAAACTGCGAATAAAACAACCACAAGATTTAGACCAAGCAGTCTAACACCTAGTCACTCTTATCCAAGAAGCTGCATGGGAAGCCACTCCCAACCAAACTGAGCCAGCACAACATGTCAATAACATACCTTTGCATATAAAAAACTAATAGCTGAGAAAAGACGAACTCGATCACGATGGCAAAAAATACATAATGTGGGTGATAAATCAAATCTTAATAGATTAACTCGACGACTTCGTGCTGCCTTACTGGATTGTCAAAATCCCAGCTTTAATTACTACGTCAGAAACCTCAAGCAAGAAGATCACACCATCTGGAGGGCTACAAAAAGATTTAAAATACCACAAGTAATCATTCCTCCTATACGCAAAACTGATGACACATAGGCTAGATCAAACAAAGAAAAAGCCAAAATTTTCGTTAAGTATTTGACAAATGTATTTCAATCTCTTTAACCTAATGTACCAGATAAAGTTGTAGAGGTAGAAATCCCCTGCCAGATGTCCTGACCTATTAAACCATTTTCACCAACGGAGGTTCAGCTTGAGATAAAGAAACTAAACAATTTTAAAGCACTAGGATACGACTTGATAACAGGGCAAATATTAAAAGAACTTCTAAAAAAGCCATTGTACTATTAACGACGATTTATAATAGCATGCTAAGCATGTCTTATTATCCTATATTGTGGAAGTATGTCCATATAATAATAGTTCCGAAACCTGAAAAACAAACAAAAAACCTAACTTCTTACAAGCCGATCAGTCTCCCATCTCTACTAGGCAAACTTTTTAAGAAACTGTTCCTTGGAAAACTAATGAACAACAAAGACATAGCAACACATCTTTCTGTACACCAGTTTGGGTTTCACTAGAGACACTCTACAACGTAGCAAGTACATAGGATAGTTAATAAAATAGCACGTAGCCTAAAAAAAAGTATTACACAGCCGCTACCTTGGACATTGCTCAGGCGTTTGACGGGGTTTGGTACTCTGGATTACTCTACAAACTGAAAAGGCTACTCCCAAATTACTATTATCTTCTCCTTAAATCTTATCTTACAGAGAGATTTTTTATAGTCAAGCATGAGAACGAATTACCCACTACTCTCCTATAAAATCCGGTGTTCCACAAGGTAGTGTCTTTGCCCCCTCCTGTATCTTATATACACTGCTGACATACTAGAAAATGGAAACACTGCTATTTCTACTTTTGCTGATGACACTGCTGTGTTATCTACATGAAGATCCTGTGTTAGCATCCGAGAATCTTCAACAACATCTAAACGTAGTCAACGAATGGTTTACTAAATGGAGTATTAAAATCAACACATCCAAATCCATTCAATTAACCTTCACAACTAGATTTAACACATGTTCGTCAGGTAATCTGAAAAATACTCCAGTACCTGTCAAAACAGAAACTAAATACCTAGGATTATACCTAGATCAAAGACTGACTTGCAATAATCATATCCAGGCTAAGCGACTGCAACTGAATCTAAAGTTTCGAAAATGTACTGGTTATTAGGAACAAGATCAAAACTATCCTTATCCAAGAAAGTACTCCTATACAAAACCATGCTAGAGCCGATCTAGACTTACGGAGTACAACTCTGGGGTTGCGCTAAACCATCCCGCCCAAAAAGTATTTAACAGTTCCAATTTAAGGTACTCTGTGCCATAGCAGGTGCACCATGGTAGCTCACCAATCAAACTTCATATGTTGAGCTTGGCATATCATTCGTCGCGGAAGAAATTAATAGACTTTTCCAAAACTACTACAGTAGATTCCAGGACCACAACAACAAACTGATTCATCGGTTACCCATCTGTAAGAAGATTAAATAGAACCTGGTCATATGATCTCCCAACACTAATGTGAAAGGATTCCCAAAAAGAGTAGCACTAATAAGTAGTTTTTCCTAACACTGTCTACTTGTTTATCATATTTACTTAATACTCCTTGTAGAGTAGATTGTAAACGTTATTTTAACTCAACAACCAATTCCATAAAGTAAATGAAAAAATAAAATTCTTAACTTCACCATATTGTTGATTTAAAAAAGATTTAAATACGTTGTGGGGTTTAAGTTCGCAAACCTAGAGTTAATAAAAAAGCGTCTGATAATTGGAGTTTTTTAAAGTTTTATCTTATTTACAGCTTTATTGGACTTTCTTGTCTAGAAAATATTAACGGCACTTTTCACACCAGTAGTATAATTTTTAAACAATATTAAGTACACTGAAGTAACCACAAGAAAAATAAAAAACTAATGTGACTGATAAGACATGTGTTGTTAATATAATAGGCAAATACCAGAATCTCAAAGAAGTAAAGTAGCAAATTACAAAAGCGTATACGGGGAGAACAACTAATGCAAGAGCAAAAGGATGACTTCTTCGTTTCATATTCAACTTTTAACTAACTGAAATTGCAAAACAATCTTATTTTTCAAATAATCTTACTCACTGACAAAGGCTTTAGATGGTTCAATCCTAGGTTTTTCATATCTTTTTTAGAACACTAAAGCAGGCTGTTCAAATCTCGACTCTTTTGACTATCATTTTATATCATGTAACAAAACACTCCAAAAAAGATAGTAGTGGTTGTTGCTGAAGTAATACGTTAAAGTGACGGAGTGTTAATTTTTACTTCGGTTCGTGCATTCAAACGGATCGGACGTGTTGTGCTAATTATATCTACGTCAGATCCAAACCTTAAAGACATCAAGACAGACAAAAAGCTGCATTCCTAGAAGGGGGACGAGCGTGACCCAATGCAGATGTCAATCAGCTGCACTACGGGGGGCGTTTGAAAATTTGTTACATTATGTTATATTATTTAGCCATAATGACATTTATGCAAGTACCGTATTCACAAATGCAAATTAATTAAAACCAAGATTCCTAAATCGAAATAACCCACCAACAAGAGTCGTATAAGCAGCCAATGCAAGTAATAAATACGTAAAGCATCATGTATTATAATCAGAGAAAAGAAAAAAACATTTCAATACTTTTTTATTTGAACATATTTATCCAAATTCACAATAAAAGGTATATTTCAAAGAAAAAGATATAAAACGGATATTTTTTGTTGATTTTGTTGAAACGTAATCTATTTAAAAAAACAACATAAGAACCAATAAATAATCTGGTAAATTAATATAAATAATTGTGCTGCGGTAGTTTCTGACTACGCTTAATTTATTGTTTTCAAATATTAAATATATAAATATTTAGGAGATAGAATCACTTGCAAAGCGTGTGTTAAGCCTGTAAGTATAAATCACTTGCTTATATGCTTTAATATTTACGGTATTAGATGTATTTCGAAGAACCTGCACGGGAATATCTTTTTGGTCAGATTTCGATGGAATCGGTACATAGTTGCTTTAAGCAATGCTGAAGACCAATTTTTTTTTGAAAATTTAAAGAGAATGACAGTTATTGAATTTCACCTGCACTGTAAAATTACTATGACCAGAACTTAGATTTTTAGATTAAGGATTGAACCCAACAACTTGGGGGTGGTGTGCCACGCACAGAGAAAGCCTTCAATTTTACGCTGTAGGGAAATAATAAATTTACTTAATTTTTTTATTTTAGTATGACTTCAAAAGAAAATGTGAACTACTCCAGCATAAGCACTCGACCACGCACCAACACCTTTCACAAAGAAGCAAAAGTTATTAACCGAATTAGGAGCTCCTGAAATAATCAGTGACTTAGACCGGGAACTAAATGCAGCTCTTCTGACAAAAGAAATTCCTTTAAATAAGTTGGAGAAAGGTCCACCTTATGATTTCTTCTCTATTTGAAAAGTCCCAAGCGTAAGGACAATGTGGCGAGTTGTACCCTAAATCCACGAGATGTTAAATGAAAGCGAGACGAGAAATCGGAGACTCCAAGATCTGGATTAGCGTCGACGGGCGACCGATGCTGTTGGCGCAATATTACCGACGTGATCGTTGGGAAGCTTAGGTGTCGGACACGTTATTCATGTGGCTCTGTCGGAGAAAACCAATTTCTTTACTATTGCGCAAGCTGTTCAAAAGGTCTTGGAAATTTTGTGGCTAAGGGTGTCAAACACCGCCGAAAGTGTTTCGCTCATGGTCACGGACAGTGTCGCGTATATGCTTAAGACAGGACAGACTCTACAACACCTTTATTTAAAGCTGCTGCACACCACCTGCCTATCCCATGGACTTCAAAGAGTGGCAGAGGCTATAAAAAAACCTACTGGGAGGTGAACAAACTTATTTCTTCAGAGAAGATGGTTTTTTGAAAAAAAGTGAATTAATTGCGATAGTTTCAAATTATGGGTTCATCCTTGCAAGTATAAAAAAGATGCAGGCAATGAACCTACCACTCACTGGTTTGGTGTTAGAGGTGACGAAAGCAGTGGAAAAGTCGGAAAAATGGTCAGATAAGGTGAAGTCAAAAACAAGATAAGGGACATGTTGGAGAGAAATGGTAGGTGGGAAACACTAAAACAAATTACTCATACATTGACAGAGATCTAAAGATACAGGGGCTTGAACGATATGGTAGCAGATTTGGTTATAATGTCATTAATACATGAAATATTAAACATGCGTTACAAAAGACCCTTTTTTCATATTTGGTTTTGATCTTCAAATTAAGGGACAATAAAGCAATGTATAATGTCCAACTGATTCAAAACTGTGTAGTGAAAGTTAAAGCATTTCGTGTTAAAAAGAAAATCCCGAAATTTGCCAAATACCAGATGCACAAGCTCACTGAAAATTATTTTTAGAACAATGTCAGTAGTTGTAAGCTACTGCCGTTGCTACACTGGACCACATACATTACCTGTGTACTGTCCGCAATATTTTAAAACCTTGGAAACCAATTTGTTTTCGGTGGTAGTTTTAATGCCAAAAATTCACTATATGGATCAAAAGTTAAATAAAACAAAAGGAAAAAACTAGTTCCTGCAATAAAGACGAACTTACAATGTCTAGTAATGGATGTGGTTACATACTAGTCAGCAAAGCCCCGAAATATACTGCTACCATTGACTTTGCACTTACAAAAGGCATAAATAATAAATAATGCAAGACTCATTTGTCACTACAGTTCCTTCGGACCACTTCGTATGTATATATAAATATAATAAAAACTCTATGTACACTACACGGGACATGTCTAAAATATGTTTGAACTAGTCAATCAAGTAGAAAATTCCCAGTCAGAGACAACAAAAGCCGTGTAAGAAACTGCAGTAGTAATCAAGGAAACATTTTAGAAAAACGCAGATTACGTAAGAGGTGGCGAATAACTAGGCCACCTAATTATTAAGTGGCGAAGCGAAGCGGAGTCACTTACCAACTTCATGTTGTTCGTCTGCCTGTCTGTCCGTCCGCCCGCCCGGGCAAAAACTCGAGAACGGCTGGGAAATTCCAAATTCTGCTTCCACCAATCGACAGGTGACCAAAAAGGCTTGTTTGCTAGTGATTTTGAAACTGATTGGTCAAAGGTCAGCGTTAGTGCTTCGCCACTTCGCTATGCATTGCAAGCTTTGCAGGTTTATTTAAATAGTTATTATTAGATACTAAAAACCAATGTATACAGGATTATCTTAGCAACCTCACCGTGACGCAAGCTACTGATTAATCGTTGACGAAAGTTACCCGGAAAATTAAATAACCACTAGCAAAAAATAAACCAGGAAACTCGACAAGAAACGATAAAAAAGGTATCGTATTTAATAACATTTAGAAAATGTTTTAAGTCTTTTCTTTACAGTTGAATTCAGATGAAAAAGCAAAATTATTTTTTTAAAGCACAATTTTAAATAAATTCTATTGGTTGTTGCTCTCATTATAATACAGCAGCTCTTCCGCAATCATTCTCTACCCTATAAACCCGAATTCCACAATTTTTAATTTCTTATAATCTATTGGGGTTGCAATGTCCTGCTGTGGCAAACCACAAAAACCTGTCGCTGACCGTTCCGAGTCTTTTTAACACTTACAGTTTCACACAAAGAATAGACTAATCTACGTCATATTTTTATCTGTTTTGTTCTTTCTAGAGTTTGCCTTTCTCACTAATACTAATTTTCTTAGCATACTCTTACAAATTCGATCCTACACGTAATCTCGCGCACTGTTCATCGAATATGCAAGAGTCATCCACCACTCGCGCACTTCTGAAGGTTCTTCCGTTTTCCCCGCGTTCACCCATTCGTGATGAAGATAATTTCCTCTCTGTGTATATACGTGTATTGTTATCAACTTGCTCGCATCATCTCTTTTGGTCGTCCATTAGTATCCGGATTTTTACAAGGTGGGGCCAGAAGTTGCTATGTGCAGCAATAAGCTGGACGGAGTGCCGGTTAAATACTCCCAACTCAGTCACGTCATGTTGTCTATGGGGACGAAAACCTGCATTTGCCGCCCCGTCTTTACCGCTGGCTGTCTTTGCTCTCATCTTAACTTGTAATCGATTTTTTACAAGTCTAATCGGTGGTCTTAGTCATTCCATTACTTCTATAACCAGCGGGTACGCACGCTCGTTGCCTGGATGTCTGCTTTGGCCGACAACGTATTTGTAAGGCTCCTTCATGCTTCTGAGAACAAGTAGCGCTGACTTTCTGTCAGATATTGCAGCACATCTTGGGATAACTCTTTTAAACCTGTTGAGGTATCTGAGGAACTCTCCGATAGCTATCAGCTCGCACTGGAAAGATGGTGCTTTAGTTTAAAATTTCTTCTTCTCCTCACTCTCGTCTGCTCTCTATCGCGTAGTAGTACATCGTTCTTGGTCGAGTGCCCCATCTCCCCCATGTACCACTTTCGATCTCTCCTGGTCACAACCCCAATTTTTGTCGAAGTTGCTACTTCAACTCGGTTGTCAGACAAAGATGGTAACTGGTTGAATATTAACGCTGCTAACCTGCCGTCTTAACCGCAAGTATTATCTGAACGTTAATTAAGTCTTTACTTTTTGACTTTGCACCCTTGCCCATAACCGGTAAATTACTACAAAAAATTAGAACCAACGATCTAAAAATTATAATTTATTTTAAACATCGTACTGTGATTTTAAAGTCGGGACATAATTTAAATAATGTAGAATCGTGTAGACTTGTATATTTATTGCCGGCACTATCTAAGCTGTTTGAAAAATGACTAAATTGCTAAACCGACCTGAGCTGTTACTAGAATATCGAGAATTTGTACCCAATTATCAGTTCAGATTTAAAAACCAAAGCAGTATATAAATAATAATTTCTAATCCAAAAAGTGCTGTTACTAGATGTCAAACAGTTGTTTACATGTTAAGATACGCACTCCCACCGAGCTGATCCCTTCTCTATCCAGGACTTCACAATTGTCCTCAGCACATAGATGTAGCTGTCAGCAATCACCTTCGGGCCTCCCTCAAATAAGTGACGCACCATGACATTTCCTTCGCTACTCACAGGTGGGATATTGTATAAGTACTTCAAAGATATCTTGGAGATTTACCTTCTTGTCTTAGATGAGATTCTTTTTGCCCTAAAAGAATTTCAAGAAGATTTAGCAATATTTGTGCTTTTAAATTTCTGTCCATATTGTTTTTTTTTAGTCAACAGTTGGCGGTTTCTCAAGACGAAATACTTGTAGTGTTCCTAGTGCACTGCTAGACTGGCCGTCGCTAAAATCACTTCTTTTACCAGGTCGGTTATGCTCCAGGATCCTGATTGATTGTCTCTTTCACCTTGTGGACGAATTCATCAGTTTTCTTGCATTCAAATCTCGTGTCGTGAGTTGTCATGTCAGCAGTTACCTCCTTCTGATGGTCAGATTCAGAGTCGTAAACTTGGGTTTTTTGTAACCAAACCACGCAATAATTTCTGTCGACGATTTCTAGTGCAAATGAATCCGAGTATAGCAGCTCTGCGGTCGTATTCTCTGCGAAAAGTAATAAAAAGTTATTGTATGAAATACAGAAACGGACTCTCTGTGCATCCTAATAACTTCGCCATGCAACTGTCAGACAACAATAATAAAATAAGAAAATTAAAACGTTTTAGGCCCTTACATCTGCCCAGAGAATTTAATTAGAGTTATTCTTTATACACATGTGTATAAGAATGTTATAAATATCGTAGCAAATAATTAGTTAGACAGTTTTATGGATAAGAGAATTACCAGTCGCCTTTTTTCCATAAATAGACTGTATATAGTGATAAAATTTACTTATCGTTCACTTATCTCCAACATTTGATTAATCTTATATCATTTATTAATTAAATTTAGCGTTATTGATATTCATGTAATTAATGCAAATTGATGTCTTATTTAAAAATAATTTTAGTTTTTTTTGAAAAACTAAAATTGAGCTGATATGTGATACAATAAAGTATATTTATAATTATCATTGCAAGAGTTATAAAATAAGATATCAGTAAGTCTCGTTGAATTGCAGTACCAGCAAAAGTAAGACCCTTTCTTTAAATTAGTAAACTGAAAGTGCCAAACAATTTATTTGCATATCATAAATAACTGATCGTCACACATCTGGTCTGTAGTAGTGAGCGTAACGTCTAGCTTCTTCTATTCTCGAATCATTAATCAATAAAAGTGCAATGATAAAGCGAGAAACAGGTTATAAGCTACATCTACGGTTTCCCAATAATTGTAACAACGTTGAATAGTAAAACTAAGTTTGGTTGAACAATCCGTATAAAATTATTAAGTATTGTAATAGGATGTAAATTTATAACAATAAAGTTTATTTTGAACAATTTATTTGAATTTATTGGAGAATTTTGTCAGTGATTGTATTTAATTTTTTTATGTAGAGGGGAATTGTCTCTCTGTACTGCGCAAATTAATTCCCTGTAATGGATATCCTACGTACAAATCCAAAGTAAGGTTTTGGAAATAATTTAGAGTTCTAGCTCCAGGCACACTATACAATTACGAAGCAATAATAAACCAAACAAAGTTCATAGAGCTTAATTGCGCTATTGCTTTTCATATTGCCTTGGGATTAATGGCTCACTATTCAACCAAAGCTGAATACATCCGAATGCTTAGCAACAAAAATGTAATTCATTTTTAAAACTCACATTTCTGTAGTAAACTGTTTTACAAAATCAATATATTAATTAAACCTTACAATACAAAGATGTGAAAAAAACGTCAGTGACTAATAATATAAATAAAGCAATAAAAGCAAAAGTAGGCTGTACAATTTATATAAAGTTTTCAAAGTGTGCTTCAGTTTTTGTTTCCTTGCGTGGTATAAATATTATTTTCTCATATAATTATTAAAAAAGACCTATGTAGTGTGGCTGAGCTCATTTTCAGTTAATTAAAATTGAGTGGAATGAGCTAAAATAAATAGCGAAATTTGGGAAAAATTGATAAACGGAATAGGAGAATAGTTTTTTAGGACTAAAAATAATTTATAAGTCTAAAAAAGATTGAGTTTTAAAAGGTATTTATAAAAATGGATAGCAGAAATAGAAAAGAAAAGAGAAAAGAATAAGACCAGTAAAAATCTAACAACAAACAGATTGGATCTGATCTATCGATTAAGAGTCAAAAATAACAAATAAATAACATATAGCTGACGCCCAATATGGATATAAAAAATTAAGGAAAAGGAACGTTGAAATCTCCCCTATTTTGACATTTTTAACATTGTTAATTAATCAATAAGTTTTTGACAATATAAAATGACTAAAAAAATATTCAAATTTTATTAAAAATATGTTACAGTGCAGATTGAAAAAAACATTGCTGTCAAGCCATTAAGTTTTCAAGTAGGAAGTGAACTGCGTAGAGTTCTATAGACCTCAAACCACCACTTAGTAATGTTTTAAATTAACCGAAAGTCGTCCGTTGCTATCTTGAATGTGACTGCAAGAGCAAAAATCAAACAAATTAAGAGTAAGTGATTATAGATGCTACAAGAAATTATTTGCTGGTGACTCCAGTCTAAGTAATGTCAGTTGTAACTTCTAATCAATTATATAGTTGCTGCAAGGCGTAAAACTCTAAATTTGGTCTTTTTAAAATGATCCCACAAAAAATACGGTTAGCCCTTAAGGTCTCAAGAAATTAAAAACTTCGAGCCCTTACAGCGGATTACTCTTACTGATGCCGTTGCAGTTTTTAGTTTGACTTTGGTCTTTGTTTTTAAAAATTGGCATTACTTTAGTTTTTTAGCCAGCTATTTGGTATTGTTCGTTACATCCAGCACATGTTAAGCAGATGTATAGGACCTATATTTTCGTAAAAGCCGCCGTGAGGTACTAATTCCAAATTCATTCTTTCTAATTCTGATGATTTTCTATACTTGCTTCTGTGTAATGCATCTAGTTTTTTATCGTAGTATTAGTATATGGTTTTTTATTGATGAATGCTTTCTGGTTGATTGAAGGGAAGAGGGCGTTACTATACCATAGTTGCTTGTAACGTGTAATCTATTAATCATCTTCTATAATATTTAGAGAGAAATCAAATTGTCTTTATAATGATTAACGAGACGTACAGAAATCGGTTAAAACTTATCCTGGTGCTGATGTAGGATCGGACCATAATAAATTCTGATTACATCTAAAAAATAGTAATAGACAAAAAGTAATAAAAATAAAATATAGCAAACTACAAAACAAAGTAATCAGACACAAAGTACAACAAAGATTCTTTCAAAAAACCCAAAACATACAGCAGAAAATAAAAACATTGAACAGAATTGGTTACAACTAAAAGAAACAATTATTTAATTGGGTACATATAACTTAAAACTTATAAAAAAGCACGAATAGATAAATGTCAAAATTCTTGAATTAACGGAGAATTTCAACTTATACAAAAATTAAAAGTAAAAGTAGGAACAAGTCGGAAACGATATGCAAATAATGTATTAGTAGACGAAAATAACATAATCATAGATTCCAACCAAAAACGTTGACTTGGAAAAACACTTTCAAAACCTTTTCGGAACTTGAAACAAGCAATAATGATGAAGGCCCAGACATTCAGATAGATGAAGTTAGGAAAGCTATACAATCATCAAAAACAGGGAAAGCGATGAGCCCTGATGAAATACAAATAGAAATGTTGAAATATTAGATGGCGATGCACTGAAAGGTTAACAGAATTAATTAATAACATACACTTAACAGGAATAATTCCAAAAGAGTGGTTAATTTCTACTTTTGTTACTTATCGTTAGTCAAAAACAAAAAGTACCCGAAAATGCAACGAATTTAGAACAATGAGTCTGACAAACCACGCTATTAAAATACTACTGCGCATTGTACATCAGAGGATGTGAAGGAAACATTACGGATACACAAGTTCGGATTTAAAAACGTGTGTACGAGAGAAGCGTTGTTCGGCATTAAAGTTCTTCTGCAACGGTGCAGAGACGTAAATAAGAATTTTTATTTAATAAGACATTCAATACTACAAAACATAAAAAACTCTTATCTATATTAAATGATTTAAATTTAGACAACAAAGATATTAGCAGACCAGTTACCAGAAGAATTTGATATAATCAAAGGTGTCCGTCAAGGCCGTGTACTATCACCGTTACTGTTTAATCTATATTCTTAAACAATATTTAAAGAGGTACTCAAACATTGCGATAAGGGGGTTGTAATCGGAGAAATTACTTTACTACTGACAGAAGAAAGAGATGATATGCAGGAACTATTAAATCGAATTGTTCAAAAAAGCAAAGAGTGTGGCTTCACTATAAACATCGGGAAAACCATAACTATGGTTATCACAAAACAATAAGTGAATAATCCTCACCTAACAATAATTAACACAGTATTACAAAATACAAAATCAATTCAATTGTAGATTGCATAATGAATGAGACGTGCGTGACGGAAACGAAAAGCAGAATTGAACAATCAATGTGAGAATTTATAAAAATAAACTAAGTTTTATGCAACAAAAACTAAACCTAGATTTAAAAATTCGACTAGTGCAACGCTATATATTTTCTATCCTTTTGTATGGTGCGGAATACTGGACAAGTAATAAAGCTGAAACAAAAAAACTGAATGCCTTCGAAATGAGGATTTATCGTAGAGTCCTAAAAATATCATAGACGGACGGGGTGTGAAATGAAGAAGGCTTGCAAAGATTAAACAAGGACATGGAAATAAAACTTACTATCAAAAGAAGAAAATTAGGATACTTCAGACACTTGACGCATTATGACCGATATAAGAATTTGCAAAAAAACTTTACAAGGAAAAATAGAAGGCAAGGAAAGTGCGGAAAAGAAGGACTTTACGGCTGAATACTTTAAGAGACTAGTGCGGAGAAAGTTGTGTCTCGAGCCGCAGCAAGCAAAGTACAGACAGCGCTATTGATCACCAACCTCCGACAGGAGAAGCCACTACAAGAAGAAGAAGTATAAAGAAAATGTAATATTGAAAAACTTCTTCTTCTTCTTCTTCTTCTTCTTCTTCTTAGCTAATTCATTTATCATCCAAGTCTTTTCCATTCTAATCTGTTTTCTGCTTTTCTCATCCAGTCGTAGCCTGCTAGTCTTTTGATGTCATAAGTCCACTTTGTCTGCGAGCGTTCCACGCTTCTTCTATGTTCTATGTCCATTCAACAATTTGTTTGGTCCACCGGTTATCTTCCATCCTAGCGATGTAACCAACCGAATTGCATCTTAATGAGCATATTTGATGGATTATGTCTGTTACTCGTAATCTTCTTCTGACTTCCGTGTTTGGAATGCAGTTTGTTAGAGTTACATTAAGCATGCGTCTTTTTTTGTAATCGTTCAATGATGCCCTTATTCATTGCACATGTCTTCGTTCCGTATGTTAATATGGGGAGTATATGTTGGTTAAATGTTTTTCATTTAACTGATTTGGCAGGTTCGATTGAAAGGCTTTATGTAGTTTGCCAAAGCTGCCCCATGCTAAAGATATCCTATTTAAATCTGCTTTTGGGATTGAGATTTATATCATTGGTTCTTACATCATTCGTCATATATTTTGTTTTAATAATGTTTATCTTTAAACCCATTTCATTTGACTTTTCTTGTAACTCATCGATCATTGTTCGTAGTTCTTCTTTACTTTCATGTAATATCACAATGCCGTCGGTAAAACGTAGATGGTTTAACATTTATAGATATGCCTTTTTTATACCAGTTAAGCTATCTGAACATGTCTTTCACTGCCAGTGTAAACAATTTCGGTGATATCGAGCCTCCTAGTCTCACTCCTCTGTTTATTTTGATTTTGTTGGTTCTTTCCTCTAAGTTTACTTCAAATGTGGCATTTTACTATATATGCTTTATAAGGGGTGCAAAAGTAGTACAACATCTCATTACTACCAAATGTCAACCTAACCTGCTGGAGTGATAATTACGATCATTCAGTGCACCCTGCTAGGGAACTTAGAAGGCTGTGACGACCGAATATCAGCGGGATAACTGAAAAAACTAGAATGAAGGAAAAGTAATTCTATGAATACAAAGAAGAAAATGGAAAATCTTAGTCAAATTGACTAATATTCCCTAGTAACGCAGTACATATGTGATGTATCCTAAAGTTAAATTGGTATCCGGAAGTAAAATAGTCCCAGTCGGATTCCCAAGGTGGGACAAGTCAAAAAGACAAGGTTAGAAATAAACATGTAAAGAAAACTAGAACGCTACTAAAATGTGGTAAATTAGAGAACTTAAAATACGAAATGAAAAGAAACCAAATAGAAATACTAGGTAGTGGGGGAAAAAGAAGTACAAAATATAGTGAGACGATACGCATTAGGAAAAAAGAATGTGGGTGGAGAACGCCCAATTGAGTTCTGTGCTAAACAAGAACTGATAATTACAAACACATCATTCTAACACCACAAAAGAAGAAGACATACTTGGAAGATGCCAGGAGATGCAAAGCGTTACTACACAGACTATATTATGGTTAGACAGAGATTCAAGAACCAAATAAACGATGCAAGAAGCTACGCAGAACCAGATATTAACAGTAATTATAATATAGTCATAATAAAATTTAGGATTGATCTAAAGAAATTGAAAAGTAAAAAAAATACAGAAAGATGAAAAACTTAAAAGATGGAACAACACTTAAGACATTACAAGAGAACACCAAAAAAGAAGTAAATAAATTAGCAACCCAAGTGATAACATAGAAAGCAATTGGAATAAAATACAAGACATAATAAAAAGTATAAAAAACGTTTTTGGGTATAAAGAAAATGCACTATAAGAAACAGTGGATGACAAATGACATAATAGAACGTCCGAAATACAAAAACATTGACACAAAACAAGGGTGAAGTAGATTCTGCTTGCTCTTTCGGCTGATATTTATTCAATTTGTGTGTTATTCTTTTTGTCAATGTTTTATAAGGTATAGACATGAGATTAATTGGTCGATAATTTTCCAACTTTTCCTGGTTTCCTTTCTTAAATATTAAAACCACCAAAGCGTTGTGTTGTTCATCTGGTATCCTTTGTTCAGCAATACATTTATCATACACCTGTTTTAATATATTTAGTATTGTTGTTTCGCCATATTTGAGCATCTCACAATCAGTTATCATTTTATCTTTTCCAAGGGCGCGTCAATTTGCCATTTTCTTCAGAACGTGTTCTACTTCTTCCATCGTCATATTTGGTAGTTCCTCTGACCCTACATTGAAAACTGGAATTCTGGGTTGTTCTCCTTTCTCTAATGGTGGCTTTGACTTGGTACCGTATAGGTCTTTATAGTATTTTTCTACAACTTCAAATATTTTCTCTTTTTTGGTTACTAATTCGTTGTTATTGTTTTTTAGTTTTATAATGCTACGTTTACCATCTGACAATGATCTTAGAGTGCTTTTTATATCTCGTCTTATGTTTTGTTTTATTTTTTACTTAATTCAGATATTTTTATCATATCTTTGCTTGTATTTCGTGTCACGTGTTTCCTGCATTCTATTAGGTCTAGTGTTGTTTTGCTGAGTTCTTGATCTTTATTTTTTTGCTGTTGCCTTTTAGCTATTTCTGTTGAGATGTCTATAATGTTATTCGTTATTCCTCGATTGTATTCATCAAGGGTTTCTTTGTGTAGTTTATAGGTTGGATGAGTTTCTGGATTTATTTTTAATATTATGTTGCTCTCATTTTTAATTGTTGGGTGTCTATTTTGTCAGCTTTCAATGTTGTTAGCATCCTTCAATCTTGGTTTTTGTTTATATGAACCTTTGCTCTTAACATCCGATGGTCACTATCTACACTGACTGGACTTACTACAGCTGTATCCATTATAATATTTTTATTATTTGAGATCACATAGTTTATTTCGTTCTTATAAGTCCCGTCTGGACTTTGCCAAGTCCATCGTCTCTTTAATGGCTTTTTGTAGAAAGTATTCATAATATACAGATTATTTTGGCATGCGCAATTAATCAACATGCTTTCTCTGTCATTTTGTTAACCCAGTCCATACGACCTTATTCTTCCTGTTTATTTTTAACCTTGTCATTGCTTATGCCTACCTCCGCATTAAAATCTCCCGTTATTATAATGTACTTTGGCGGATCTTATTGCTGCATTTATATCCTCATACATTTGATCTATTTCTTTTTCATCACTTGCGGTGGTTGGAGCATATACTTGCACTGTTATTCATCAATCTCTTTTGTTAATATTGAGATTAAAAGACATTATTCTTTATAAGATACTTTTATATTGTATAAGGTTTTTTGAGACATTTTTATTAACTAAGAATGCAACTATTCTTTATAGTATAGCTTATGACCACTTTGTAAAGTTACGCATTTTTTCCCTAGTCTTCTTGCTTCTGAGATATCTACGACATTCTATTTTATTTTATCTAGTTCTATTTCTAGCTCTGTTAGTTTGTGTGTTATTGATTGAGTTCGTATGTTGAATGTGGCTATGGACAATGTCTTTATTTTCTTGTCTTTTCTTTGGTTGGTTCCGGCTATCTCTTTATTGTGGCTTATCAACTGTTTGCTCCCCTCAAAATCCGTGGAGCTGAGTGATTTCTCAGTGGAAGATTCTGAGATATTATCTTTATAAGTTTTGTATAATCAACATTTCATAAAAGTTAAAAGTTATTCTTAGAGTTTTTTAGTCTTAACACAAATGCGTTTGGTGGGTTTAGGATGGGAAGGGGATTAATAGAATCGGTAGGACTTTGGTTAGGACAAGATTTACCTCGATATAGGAGGTAGGGGTAATCAAGTGCTCGAGTTGTCAGGGTCATTAATCCCTGAAGTAAGTCTGTCCTCAACCGGGATCGCTGAGGAGTAGCTACCATAGGGAAAACTTACGAGGCTTAAAATTGCATCAAGTAAAAAGTACAATAATAATTACATTATACACTACTTTCTAAGCTTTTGTAATTACTTTTCAAAACAAAGATGAGTTTTCAAAAATAGATTTTTAACACTGACGTCTATAACACAGAGAAAACCAAAATTCCCTTTTGGTGAAAACAAAGATGGAAATTACGAGTTTTATGGGCTGTAGGCTTTTATGATAAATCATTATGCTGCAATAGATTCCCTGAAGCTTCACTTAGTACGAAAAAGAAAAATCTATACAGAAATACGGAATTTCGGATTTCTATGGGAAATAAATCAAAAATGATAGAATACGGTAGAAGCTAAATAAGTTATTGAAAAAGTATACTTCTTATTTTCAAGAATTAGTAAAAGTATTGGCAAAGAAGATAAGAAATACCAAACCAAAAACACAATTAGAACCACAAAGACTACTAGCATTACTAAAGTCAAGGGAGATACGTCCAGTCTACTTCTCCAATGCCGCTATCGTTCTAAAAAATTTTCCAAGTATGGCAGTTACTCACTTAATTAGAAAACAATTGTTTTCAGCTCTGGAGAGAGTAAAAAATTTTTGTGGTCAAAATTAGCACAAGAAAAAATAACGTGTCTTGCACTTTCATTTATTGAAAGTGAATTTTTCTTTTGATAACGTAGTCCAGGGGTTGGCTAATTTTAAAATTAGGAAAACAATTGTTGAGAAAAGTTTTTAAATAAAATGAACATTTATTTTTAGAAAATTTAGAAAATTAAATAGATGTTTTGTCTTAACAATCAGCTTCTTTGTAATTTTTTGATAAGGTCCCAAACATACAACAATTGAGGAAAAACGAGTGAAAATTGTTAGCCTAGTGCACCTGAGACCTTAACCAGAACCCGATTGTCAGCTAAATATTTAGCTAATTAAGTAAGTGTTTCTGTCCCTTTCTCTCAAATTCAAAATTATTTTGCGCTCAAGTGCAGCAACTTCCGAAACGCTCAAAGCGCCGCCGGCCTATCAAAGGGATGCAGAGCACACGTCAGCGATTAGGGCTGATAACGGAAACGCGGCCGAGGATATCCGGCCCTCGCGCTCCCTCCACGCCGCGTAATCACGTGACCGCGAACTCGCAGCCGGCGCTTTCTTCTTTCTTCACTCCGTGGTAAGCTCTCGGGCTGGCGCTGTAGTTGGCAGTTCTTTGTCCGGCGCGATGTTTCTGTGACTGTGCTGCGGTTTGCTGTGGATAGGACCCAGTGCAGTGCCCGTTTGTTTTGGTTAGAGGAGTTCCCACGGTAATGCCCAGTTGAGCTTTTTCGCTTTCGCGGGCTGCGGATGCGCCGCAGCTCGGTTTCGTGTGCGGGCAGCATGGCTAATTGGCGCCGAGCGCCCAAATTGAAACGGAATTAGGTTCGAATTAGCCCCGGCGTTAATCGGCGGCCGCGGAATTAAATTAATCAGAATCGGCGACAGCGGCGTATCGGACGGGCCTTCAGCCCGCGGAACATGCAGCGAAACACCTGTTGATCCTGCGGCTCTCGAAATTAGCAGTGCCGCCTGGCAGCGGCTTTCGGCTAGATACGTGCAGGACTGAAACCTCTTAATTTAGCTGCTTGCATTGCACCCCTTTAAAATTATTGGTTACATTTTAACAAACTCAAATAACTAAAAACTTGTTTGTTAAAATTTCTAACACAACAACTAAGAAATTAATTTTTATAATTGTAAAGATTGTTTTTAAGGAAAGTAATTCTAGTGTGATCGGTATGGAATTTAAATTGCTTACATTCTTTATTTTTAACATTCGGGTGCTGTTTATATTATTGAATTTTAATTTAATATTAAAATTTTACGTTGATTATACCCACCTTAATTAACAGTTGCATGTAATATGGGTCACGTTTTCAGTAATTAAAAAAAATATTTTTGATGGGGACTATTATTTTTCCTTCTAATTTATTTTCTAATTGTTTTATTAATTTTTGTGCTAAACTAAATCTAAAATATTATACTGAGTATTTTAATGACTGTTTTTCTATATTTAAACTTTAATTAAATGAATTCTATAAACTAATTAAATTGTGGTTTACGTGTTGATAACTAGTGGAAGATTATAATTATAAACGTGATAATTGTTAGCTTTTGTTTCTGTTTGTTTATTATAAATTTTGAAATTCTAATGATAAACTTAAGGAAAGTTTGCCGCCGCGTTGCTCCTTGGTGCTAATATTTTCTAATATAATTTTTTATGCATAAAATCGTGCAATATTTGATATTTCGGATTCAAGTCTGCAGTTCAATATTCCTAATTTCATTTGTTTAACTTAATTTTCAGAAATCCTTGCAGTGAAACTCGCGCCTCTGAATTAACTGGACATTGTTTTTTAAGGTTGCTGAAAGCTCAATAAGAGGTTTTTTAGCCAAAACGTTAGTGTATATAAGAATAATCTTATTAATTAATAAAAAAAATTATTTTGGTAGCTTAAGGTGCTAGAGTTAAAGTAATTATTTAAATATTTTGAATGATTTGAGATTATATGAAGAATTTGCACTTAGAGAAGGTTATACGCGGTATATTCAAATAATATGTTTTTCATTAAACTAATGGTACTTTTGCGTACTTAATTTAAAGCCCCGAATCATTTGTGCAATAATATTTTTTTGTTTAAATTGTAAGAGGTTTTTTAAATAAAATCACCTATTTTTTGGTAAACTAAAAAAATTGCAGTACATGCATATTTAATCTATGTTTGAAACGTTATTACAAAATATTTTTTAGAACATTTTTATTCTTTAGCCAAATTGTTTTTGTAACTGTTGGGAATTACATAAATGTGATGGAAAGCAAAAATTCTTTGTTAGTCATTTATTAGTAATCAGAATACATTGATAAAAGTGATAATGCTCTTGTAATAACAAGCCAACAACCCCTTCCAGTAATGGGGTGTCTAGACTCCTCTCAGATCTGCTGGCCAGTACATCTTTAATCTTCTTACCATCGGTTGTTCTAATAGTGGTTGTAAAAGTATTTGTATGAATTTATATTCTATCATACTTTAAATCTTGATACCAAGGTGCATTTGTCAAACCCGGAGAATTTTGGAGTGACTTTTTTGTATTGTGGGTACACTGGATTTGCTAGTACAGCTTAATAATTCTATAAATGCTTATTTTCGAAAGTAAAATTTTATTTTTTACCTAGTTATAGTTAATCTTTATTAAATTCTCAAATCTATCTGCCTTCTCTTTTTAGCTGTGTGTTCTCTCTAAATAAAGTCAAGAGTCGAAATAAAATCTTAGATATTTTGTAGTAGAAGTTAGCGGTGTCCCAGTTTTATAAAGCACTAGTTCTAAGTCACTTCCTTGTGGAACTCCGTACTTTATTAATATTATTTTGGTTCTACAGGTTTTAGAGTGGTAAATTGTAAATATAAACACAATCGATGTACTAAACGTATGTTTTAATGTATGGGGTATCGTAGCAAAAAAGCCAAAAATAGCTAGCGAAAAAATTTCGGTAGGCAGACGTGCACATGGCTGGGGCTCGGCGCCTCCTACCCTGGTGTAGACCTATGTGCCTCTTACAACAGCTGAATGTTAACGTCCTGCTTTTGTCGTTTGTAAAGCGGTGACGGGTAAGAGTTTAAACTTGTCCGTCTTGGGGACAATAAAGAAAAATATGTCCTATAATTTTGGCAGGTAAAAGTTTGCACCGACCCTAAAGCCATTAGAAATATGACCGTTATAGAAAATATTTTTCACTGCAGTTCTATATTCTCACTTTTTGATATTGTTCAGCAGTTCCGCGTGCCAAACCAAAAATTTGGCTAACATCTAAAAAAAAACTGGAAAATATATACTTGAGGAGAATTGTCTAAAGCCTAACTGATGAGGACGAACCCATTCTTCTAAGAATAGTTCAGAATTAATTTGCATACGCAAGTCTTTCAAGAACCTTTGATATAATAAACGAGACTTATAGGCAAGTCCGTCCAGGAAGAGGAAAAATTTGGTTCTTAGGACGCATTTTGATATATTCTTTATATTAATAAAATTGCTATTTTCTTAAATAATTGTTCACGAGGCATTTATATAAAGTTGCCGGTCTGAAGTGACACTGTAGGCAAAATACACGTGCCTATTTTAAAAACATGGAACCATGTAATACAAAAATAATAACAGATAATTAATGTAATCAGTAAAAATAGTACAAGTTACAAGAAATAAGGTATGTAGTCTCAAATTCGTTTAAAGGAAGCACCTTGGGATCCTGCACGCTTTTTGGACGTAGCAAATCAGAAGACTTTTATTTTACTCTTGCAACTCTTTTGAGAAAATCTAGTCTAATGATATTAATTTGAGAAAATTATTAGCAACTGTTCTATGCTGAAATATTCCGTCAAAATTTTTACACGCCTTAGTTTTTGGAATTTTCAGTTCATCTATGCTGCACTAATTCCAAGTCTCTTGAACCATCCGAATAGTTTCTGGAAACAAAGTTTGACAAAAATTTGTTGCTTTACTCGCTCAATTATTGCAAACGTGACCACACACTACGTGTGCTCAATCAGCAACATTTAACTCCCAATTGACACGACCAGTAAACTCGTTCTCATCCACGCATGCGCATTACTCTCATTAGTTGCAAGGTTATACAGTGGCTGCGTAACCTATTTTTATCATATTAACATTGACTGGATATTTTCTAGAAAAATATGTCTAGCACATACATATTTGCAAACTCTAAATTGGTTTATTATAGAAGTTGTGAAACTTGAAAAAATGACTTTTATTTCTAATATAGTATTGCGTAAGAATTGTTTCGATGTTAGTAATGTGTAAAGGTATAAAAATAATACTTAGGAGCCCGGTAAAAAACTTTTTCCCGGGCTAGGTCTTGGCTCTTCACGTTCCTGTTTATAAAACAGTATGATGAGACGAGTTTTCAGTTTGGTATTAAAATAATTCCAGCTGCTTAAGACGAAGTATTGTATTAGAGATGTACGTAAATATCAGCATTTCTTATCTAAGTAGTTTACGCTACGTTATTTCTATTATTCCATCTATAACTGGAGATTTATTGATAACATCGTTCAGAGTAAAATCTTTAATTGGAGGTCTGCTTTGTAAAACGTTGGAGCTTAACGTATTTAACTCGTAGTTTTTTCTTGGTCGTTGGGTATGGAAATTTCTGCAAAATACTAGATAAAAAATCGTCTTTTCTTTAGCACTTCTAGTTGTGTACAAAACAATGGCTGATTTGAGCCTGTTCCTAGTTTTTAGTAACTGCTATATTGAATTGTTAAACTTGATTAGATTGGCAACATAATCATGAAAGAAGCTTTTACATAAATTTATGATTGTTAATTTTAGTTGATTGTTGAATAAGATTGAGTACTTTGCCACTTTACCTTTTTTCCTCTTTTATCTGCAATAAATTCTTTAGTATCTGTTGGTACCTCATTAGTCTTTTTGCACTTCCAATTGTGGTGTGACTTGGTAGACTTTGTATGTAGACACAAGTTGCAATATTATCATCTACTATGGTCAGAATTCCTATAAATGAACTAATAATTGCAATTGTTGGAGAATGATCTGAAGATGAATCATAACTCTGTAGGATGAATACAAATTTTCCATAAAGATAAAAAAGTCTAAAAGGTCAATTATTTTCGGGAGTTGGGAAATCAATAAGTGTGCTTGCCTGTTGTCCCAAAGAGAAGTTGTCTCTAAATAATTTATAATGACTCAGTTGACATTAAAGAATTTCCATCAAAAGGTCTTACACGCTCTTACTGACATATTGTGCGAATCTCACAGATTTCCTTTCAAGTTTCACACAATGCGCGCAGTCTGTTTTAAGACAAAACGCTGGAATCAAGTCCTGCATTAGTGAAACGAACAATTAAAGGCAAAGCCGCGGCCACCTCGCCACGTATTACTTTCTATATCCTTTTGTCGCAGCGCTGCTGGAGTGGCACCGAGCCGATTTGCCTTATCCGTCCTGTGCGTGGAAAAGCCTCTGGCCGGCCGAGCGGGCAAAATGGCTAAAATGTGTCAAAGCAACTTTTACTCGCCGCTCTACAGTGGCCGGGCCGATAAGTATCGCAATTATGTTTTTACGTCTCCAATCTAAAGCAATAATTGCATGTCGCTGCCTTTCCTCGCGTGCGCTGCGTCTAGCTGAGATGGCCGGGCTTTCCATGCACCTGGCCCGGCCGGGCCGCGGTGGCGAAACTGGTCTCCGAGATGGCTCTTTAATGTTAATTGCTAATTGAATTTCGAACGAGTGACCGCCAAAGGTGGGCTTCGAGTCGCCATCGAAAGTTTGGCCGCCTAACATACAAGGGCCGCACGCAAAGTAAAATGCTATTTGTTTTACTCGAATCGTTAAACTTAATGACACAGTTAATGTCCTACAAATTGCTGCTTTCAAAGGACGTTATAGTATTTTTTAATGTATCGTTCATTTCGCATGGTATCATTACAATGTACTTCCGCAGTTCTTCCTTGACATGCGGTGGGTTAAGTTACAATGACTGGTTCTGTTTGCTACAAATCACAGTGTTCGAAAGTTAATAGCGAAGTAACTACCTGGTTGGGCTATTATTTCAAGTGTTTTCAATGTTAATGTCCTGCCCAAATGTGATTCGAACATTTCAGTTCAATATCCTCAAAATTTGCGTTAAATATTTTGCAATCATATAATATTTGAAATTCGTTCATGAGCTTTTTTTTAAGACTTTCTATTAAATTAAAGTCACTTATAAACTTAATCGATCATATAGGGTGATGCAAACTGAATTTTAGTTTGCATTTGCGCAGTTGATATTTAAACACATGTCTAAGTACACCAAAGACCACCAGAAACGTCATACATTTGTGAACTGGGTTTTAGGTAACATAGAAGTTGATGTTAATTTTTGCAAAAAGCAAAGAAGCTTTATAAATAGCCAAAATTGTTACCTCTGGAGTGGTATTCACGAAAAACTAATGCATCCACATAAATGCACTATTTGGTGTGCATTATGGACTGTGGCAATTATTTTTTAAAGATAGAGCTGGCAACGCTGTTACATTCAATGGTGTACGCTATCCAGAGATGTTAAATAACTTTTTTTTTAACGAAACCAACAATTTAAACTTGAACGACATGTGGTTTCAACAAAATGAAGCTACATACCACACAGTACGGGAATCACTCACTATTTGAAGGGCAGGGTTAATGTCACGAAACTTGCGACGATTTCAGGGTTAAAAGGGGACATTAGTGGTGTCATGCTGAAATAAAGGCGCATTTATGGAAAATATTATACCCATATGTTATCTTGTTGGATTAATAATTAATTTTAAATCTTATAACCTTCATGGATCTGTTTGAAATCATTTATGATTAATTAATGATTTACAATTAAGTGGTTATTTTAAGATAAAAGTTAGTTTCTCTGTTTTTGGTTTAAGGTTTGTCGAGTTTTTAGCTTCCGTTTTTGGTCTAAAATTGTCATTAACTGTAATTATCATTAAAATTCTGTCGGGATCATTACAATCCCAAACAATGTTTGTGTAAAAATTTACTTATATCAAAAAAGTTATTTATAGTTATCCTAATTTGTATAAGATGAAAGTACCAAGAAATATATTTGCACATTAGAATCTACGTCCCCTACCACTGCTGTAGTTAAATAATTTGTATTTTGAAAAAGTAAATTAGAATCGCATCTCTACGAGGAAAAGTCAAAAATTATTTCCTCTATTTTGTAGGGTACATCTTTCTTCTACTTTTCGATGCACTTGATCCATTGGTCGTTTGTGTATTCCCTCCAAGAAGAAGGTTTTGGGTTGGTCCCTATTTTGCTTTTTAGATTTTGGGTCATAGTGATGTTTTATCTTGTGTCACTATTTTGTTCAAAAGTTCTTTGCCTCCTTTGTTGTAGTAGTAGAGTTATTGGTGGTAGATCCCAACATGTTTGGGTTTATGTTCTCTCTTGGTACCTATCTCACACAGATTTTATGAAAGACAAGTTTGTCATAAATGATTTGATAGGAAAAACCATGAGTAATATGTAGGTAATATGTTGCATTGTCGATAGTAACTCGCCGATTTTTCATTTACATTTCACACTAAAACAAAAGAAGAAAAAGGACGGTATTAAGTTTAAATTTCGATAATGTAACCATAGTAGTATTAACTATAAACATGTGTGCACACAAGACAGTGTGACAAACTCCAAGATATATTACGGGCAAAGTGCGAATAATTTTTGACCTTCCTACGTACAAGATTAATAGTTGCTGCATTTGGAAACAGGATTCAGTTTTTCAACAGAAGAAGGCTTTAACATTATTTTAAGGCGGCTTGCTCTTTTTCACTTTATAGCGACTTTTTCTATCTACAGCGTTTAATACTTTATCACTGCAATTTAGACAATCTGACGTGATTTCACAATGCCAAAAATAAGTTACAGACAGCCACACTTTAGAACCAGTCAACATCTGTAGTTCGAAACTAAGGAATTGCCCGTATTTTACATTACTTTATTTGTAACCATTTAGAGAAAAACTTCATTGAAATTTTTAAAGTTCCTCCAAACTCAAAAGTGGTTTATTTTTTCCAAAAACTGCTGTGAACTTACTATAGAAAATGTTACAGTATTATAGAGAAAAGTATTATACAATAGATAAGATGGTACATTTTAGAGCGAATATTTAATTTGGAAATAACTGTCGTTAGTCTACGTATTACCAATTTTTAACCAAATGCTCTTCTTGAGTTTTAGGTGGCAATAATTTGTACAAGCTCTTAATTAAATTTGTTTTTTATTTAAACAAAAAAAACATGTAAACTCATACTATAAATCCAGTTATGCATTAGTTTTTTAGCACGGGTCGATAACTTTCTCTGTGATGTCGCAAAAAATTTTGTTTTGTTTTGTTTATTACACGCGAATGCAAATTTAAAAGAGCCAAATTGCTCTTTTCGGCATTTTTGTGATCTAGCGATTAAAGCGCTAAAATAAGCAAGCTGTTCTGGCTCACCATCAAATAGTGAGAGTTCGTTTCGGCTGTCTGTTTCATGATATGCAAGGCAATTGGTCGTTCTTAACGCAATACTCCTTATTTTATCATTACATCTTTGATATTAACAATGTCGTGTTCGAAATTTTAGTATTTTAAATTTTCATATTCCTCTTTTAGATATACGGAAACCTATAATTGTATTATTCGGTTAGTATACCATATATTATACCAAGACAGATCATCTTTGAAGTCCCTCAAATTTTTATTGTCGTTATAATGCATTTACTGATTATACATGCTTATTGAAAAACTAATATTAAAAATTTTGTGTATTTGCAATTTATTACTGCGTTGGGCAATTGTTCGATACGGATCAAAAATTACATTTTTTCCAAATGAAATAAGTGAACCTCTATGTTAAATCACTCTGAAATAGCATCAAACCAAACAAATTGTGCTTGAAAGCCGACACCTAGAGGAACATAAAAATATCGTATTTGGCCACTTTCTACAATGGAATTGGCCGTTAAGGAGACCCGAAGTCGGAATATTTAATCTTCGGTAATAGCCAAACCCATCTATGGCCTACACCATTCAATTTGTATTGACAAAGGCTTTGCGCTGAGTGTACTAATGGGTGAGTGGGCACTTCTTATGAGATACTGGTGAAAACTCGAAATACAAATCGGCGCACATCCGACCATTGACCCGAGATATATCGTTGGTCAATGCCCGATGGATGGCTGATTGAATAACAACAAAATAAATTATTGCACCTATAGGGTTAAATATAATGTATAGTTTATTAAACACTTAACTCTAAAAATCATTCTTTTAAAAGGAAAGATACGTAATCAGGATGGTCCAATTAATGGGTGTTCGGGTATATATTGACTATATTTTTAATATAAATATTCGGCTCCTCTTAGCGACCAGTGCCATGAGAAGAAATGGCCAAAAACGTTATTTCTGCATTATTCTAGATGTTCTCTATCGAATACAAAGCAAATTAATAGGACTATCAAATAAAATAATACTTTAAGCAAAGATAAGTCCTTTTCATACAAAAAATAATGAATTTTACAAATGTACTATTTGCTGTCTAATTCATAAACATTTTCTGTGGATTGAATATTGATAAGAAGACTATCAATCTTGTCCAAAAAATGTGGCTCTTGGATGAAAGCCGGATCTGTTTGTACAAAGAAAATAAAAGGGTTTATGGTCACCAAGACATAGTCAAAAACATCTGTGTGTCAAAATAGGGTATTTCTGCTCAACCCTCTTACAGTAGTTTTTAAAAAACTTATTACACGCTTTCTACGCTTCTTTGATTGTCTAAATTCCGTGTCATGAATCAAATTTTTATTGACTGCCAATAGCAAATTTATTGACAAATTTTTGTTTCGTTTTCTATGTGAAAGTTTTAAAAGCGGCGCCATGCCTTGTAGAATACATGTACAATTTCTATTCAGCTCTCGCTGAATGCCTGCAATTGCTGCAGAAGAAACTCTATTTGCGAAAAGCACTGCCCCCTTTCCTTATGTCTTTTATGTTACTTTACGTTTTCGTACAGAATGAGAATTCAGACACAAATTTGAATAATTGCTTGTTTATAATTTGGTTTTTAGTTTTGTATAAATACCATTCTTTTGGATATGTAACATCTTCGATCACATCTAGTGTTGATTCGTTACATATTTTCCGTCTATTGAAGTAGTGTTTTATTAATCACTTTCTTTGATTCCTTTTTAAAAAACAACTAAAGAAGAGAACAGAAGCTTCTGGCATCTACGAGAGGATGGTGACGGTTTCGTAGGCCATAAAAATTTATTCTCCTCTCGAAACGGGATTATCGTAGCAAAACCAGTTATTCGTAGCTGAAGATAAATACGAAAATAAAATTGTGTTATAGAAAAATTCCAAGTCATCTTTTATAGTCATAAAAGAAGTTTTTGTGTGGTATAGTCCAAGAATTTCTGCGAGATATCTTAGCATTTATGAATTATTTTAGTTACATCAGCCATTTTTCATTTATAATACTAAAATGTAATTGGGAAGTGTCAAAGCCATAATCTTTTCTTTCGTCAGCAATTAGTAGGGTTATTTTTTTGAGTTTTCATACGTCTCCCGTGTCTACTTTGGGCTTGATAGAGAAGCTACCATGTAATCCATAAATTTGTTGTTCAACTTTAAGCATGTGTGAAGAAATACATATGTTATTCGTCTTAAATTTTTATTTTGATTTATTCTGTTGGCAGTATTTCTCTTTCATACATGTGTTTTTTCTTTTAAAACAAAATAAAAATTTAATCTTGACAATTTATTCCTAAAAATTTGGGTGAATCCATGCGCCCACTTTTCCTTTTAGGAAGAAATGTACAGTTTTGTTTTAATCACTACTCGTTTGACTTTGTGATGAAAGCTAGATTTTCTTGATACTTATTTTCTTTAGCCTGGAACAGAATCGTTAGATATTTCTTTTACCTCTTCCGTGGTTTTCAGACTTTATTCCTCTTTTCGCATCTTCAAAATTTTGTGGATGGTCCTTTTCGTCTTTTTGGAAGCAGCCGTTTCTTTATAAAGTGCCAAACAAAAAAATGTCTTCCTATTTCAGCTATTCTGTAAAGTAATAACAAGTAAAGTTATTACAACTCTTTTCGAAAAATTAATAATAAAGGTTAATGTTTAAAAATTCCAGATTGTTACTAAACAAGAAAATGAGATGACCGTATAAAATAGAATAGAGTTTATCAGAAAAACTTAAGTACTAATAGAATTTTTTGCCTTTAAACATTGAAAATCGAATTGAAATATTTTAAAAGAATTCTTGGTTATTCGAACCAAACTTAACTGAGAAACAGAATGTAATACACAAGAAACTACATGATATAGAATTAATCACCTTAAAATATTAGAAATCAATTCAATAAAACGTTAAGTAAGTTTTGGTACGTTAGATCTTATTACAATAGATGAAATAAATAAAGAGCAAAAAAAATTTATAAATGAGGACATTCGAACAAACAAATTAGGAAGATCGAAAAACCGTCTATTTATCATATTACAAGCACATAATGTCTACATATCTTCAATTAGAAATGCATTTTAAAGCATTATATGTAGAGTCCTTAATTTTCTTTATCAATAACACTTAAAAAGATATGAAAATACACAGTTATAAAAAAATCTTTTATTGAGGAGTTTTAACAGGCTGTTTGTACAAGAAGGATAATTTTATCAGTTTAAAAAATTGAAAATACCGGAAAAATTGAAAATATTTATAAAAATTACATTGGATTTATTACGAACTAGTATCAAAACTCTAAATGGAGAAACAGGGGAATGTAAGATAGACAAAGAAATCAACATGGCATCATAGAACAGATCACCTAAAAGATATTGAAATGCACAATTCGAATAAGGAAGAAGTAAGTTATTGGCACGTGCAGATCTAAAATATTAGAGAAAACAACAACAAAAAAACAAAGAATAGGCTGAAAATAAATAAAGGCAAAACAAAATTTATAAGATTGAGGAAAAATTAAGAATATGCAAACTAAAGTACGAGAATGAATCGAACATAAACCGATCCTTTTTTACTTAAAGCATCATAGTTATGTTCCTACATAATCTTCTGACTTAGAAATGCATTTTTCCAAAGCATTATTATTAGATCTTCGTCCTTTAAGTATGTTCTTTATCAATGCAAACAAATTAAAACAGAGGGCGGGCCGTATGGAGAGTATACCAGTGTAGTAAAAAACATATTCTTATTGAGTTGAGGTAGTTGTATAAGGCTGAGTATTGTAAGTAGGATAATTTATCGGTTTTAAAATTGTGCGTCCTATCGGATGGTATGCAAGTTGACAAATACAATTCTAGCAATCACTAATTAGCAGTTATTCTCAAAAAAATATGTAAAATGCAAATATTCTCCTCGTTAACTTTTATTTGAACTGCGTTTCTTCCTTTGAAGTTTATTTGTGCCACTTGTATATTTTTAGGCCTTTTGAAAATATTATGCAGTTTTAAACTGCTGTCTTGACAAACTTGATATTAATCTATTGCGCAACGCACTGGGGTACTTCTTGCTCTGATATCGTAATGGTGACTAAAGAAGCAGTAGGGTGAGGTACTCTACAGAAAAATTTTTCTTTAGACAACACTGCCTTCAATTCTCAGTCATGGCCCGCTTTGTTCATCTCAAAGCGTGTAATACAAAATTTCTGTTTAGATTGGATTAACCTCGTCTATAATCAAGAAGCACTTACGCATAATGATATGTAATAAGAAGAGAGGAGATTTAGAAATTAACGTAAAAATAGTAGCTGCCGATAGTCTCTTCCAAGCCAACAAAGTTAAAATTATCTCTAAAAAAAATATATTAAGACTACGCAATACTCCAATAGGCCACATAATATAAAAAAGTTACAATTACAATAAAAAATTTATATGTTTATTAAAAATGGTACAAGATAAAAGAAACGCCTTCCACAAAAATGACTCAATATGCAGGCGTCATAGCGATACTGTCTAGCTTGCTATGGTCTTCCTTGGCCATTCAGCGTTTTCAGGAGAAGGTAGATACCCTCGAAGACTGGTACAGTACTTGGGGAATATAAAACAACGATGAGAATAGTGCAGCCGTTACGTCTTTTACAAAATTTGGACTGGATTTGAGGAAGTTCAGAATTCTTTATGAAGAGACACTCTTAAGTAAAGAGATACATTACCCTGGAGCTACGCTCGACAAGAAACTCATCTAAAAATCTCACGTGGAACGGGTAGCTGCAAAGGCGAAGATAGCCCGACAGACTCTTGGCTCTTTCCTCTATCCACCATAATATGTCCAGTTACGATGTACGCCTACCTCTTGTAGAGGCACTGCTTAAAAACACACACGAACAAGCTCCAGGTAGTAAATAACCGGGTTTTAAGACCATATTTGGCGCTCCGTGGTTTGTCCAAAGCACTCCACAAGGACGCCAACGTGACGACAATTTAGGAGTTTATCTCCAAGAGCACGTAAAAACTGTTCTCCAGCATTGAAGGTCGTGATAACCTCCCACGTGGCCTCCAAACATCACCCAGGTTAAGTTATCAAAGAAGAAGGGCTTAGAGTTAGAGTTACCAACGTCAACCTCAATCCTTTCCTCTGCAGACAAATATTCTGTTTCTCGCTTAGTCAGGAAATGCGACGATTACGACATGTATTCACTCCCCGACGTCTAACTTCCAACTGACCCAGTAAATGAAGCCTTGTTTATTCACTATCGCATATTACAGTACACTCTTATCGGCTGCTAAGTTACATTGCGGTTGTAAAATTTTTATTATATTAATATTTATCCATATTTTCGGGATAAGTCTTGAATATTAAAATATGTAACAGAAGTTCTAACAAAGAAAAAAGTAATAATATCAAAAAGAAAGGTTTTAAGAATATTGGGTCCGATGGATCAAAAAATGAATGGAGAGTAAAAACGGACTAATAGATAATAAAAAACTAGGAAAAATTGTAAAAAAATAAAATAGCAGAAGGTAAAATGGCTAACAAGAGCCGATAAATCTGCAGAAAACATGCTACTCGCAGGTCTTGTCAGTATCATTTTTCGAGCTTGCTGGATCTTCTCTTCAGTGTTGGAGGTTAATTGGCGTCTTGCTCTCTTTTTATGCATCACGCTTGTCCGGCCACTTTAACCATTTCCATTTATTCGTATATAGTTCTAAGTAGTAGAACATTGTTTTTGTATTGTGTTATTAAAATCAAGCCTTCGATGGTTTTCAGCTCCTGGCACACGCTACAACTATCAAAATCGGATCACTGTTCTTTGTTTCTTCTAGCGCACACTACTAGCAAAAACCCATATTTACACTAAACAGAAGCAAAAAAAGGACGCTATCAAAATCAAACTTTGATAACTGAACCACAGTAGTATCAACTCTAAGCATGTGTGCATAGAACGCGATGTGACAAACCTAAAGATGTGTTATGTTAAATTTTTGACCTTTCTACGTACTTTGACTATAAGTTGGGATTATTTATTTTTTATTGAACGTAAGTAAATGTCGTTTATAATCAAAATTTTAAAAAATAATTTCACTTTTATTTAAATAATTTGTATCATGTGCAACATATTTTAAACTACTTTTTGTAGCATATTTTATAGATAGAACGAAGTAGATGTTTTAATTTTTCGAAATATTTTTTTGCAAATTGTGGGCCCTAAGTATTTGAAAATTACCAGTTACCCATTAGTGATCTATCGTACAAGAGTGAATTACTAGTTATTTATAATACAGTAGCATCTTGCAATAGACATGGCCGTCTTACTAGAAAAAAATAAAACAAGGATATATACAAAGAAAAATAAAGCAAAATTGAGATTGTAAATAAGTAGAATAATCCAATGCTTTAAATTTAGAATCTATAAAAGTTCAGTGATGTAGCAATAAAATGTTTTTGACAGAATTCACTTGAAAATGCAGACATTCTACCATTTATTAACGGGTCTTTATACTCAGACAATAAGTATTGTGTTGCTCCTATTCATAACCCTGACGTTTAGTCTACGGTTTCAATAGTCAAACAGTCAGGCGCCCTTGAAGGCGTTAAGTAACCCAAAGATAACATCCAGACTGGTATGGAAATGATGCGAAAAATTAGGGCTCTAGCAGACCACAATAAATTAACTCTGTTTTGGATACCAGAGCACTGAGAAATTACAGGCAACGAAATAGCTGAAAAGCTAGCACAAGAAGGATTATCAACTTCTTATGTAAGTCCCCAAGCGGCTCTGGCATAATACAAAACCTGGTAAGAGAATGGATCAGAAAACAACATAAAATACCGTGAAAATAGATCGGAATCAACATATGGAAAAACTTTTATAAAATGAATGAAGAACTGTTAGCATAAAGCAGAAATCAGTTATGAACTGTTGCAAGTTTTTTTACAGGACAATGCTTCTTTAGAAAACACTAACAAAATAGAGTTGTACTATGAGAACCTGAGTTGCAGACAATGTGAGAGAGACAGCCATCCGTGTCTTGTTTGAGTGTAAAGCTTTACACATGAGTCGAACTATTTATGGAAAACCAATAATTTATCCAAAAGAATACAGCAACTATTAAGATTGGTACAAGGTACCAAGATACTGGAAAAGTGTTGCAAAAAATGGGAGAAGTACATTAAGCCTATGAAGCTGCAATACGAGGGTAAGGTGACACAGAGATGGTGCTGCAATCGTCAAACAATTATGTTTCCTGCTTGGGTGCATGTGTCATTAGTTTGTATGACTAGTTTCAACTTGTTCGCTCAAGTAGTTTGGTTGCACGAATTTTTTCAGTAGACATGTTGCATGTTTTTTGT
This sequence comes from Sinelater perroti, assembly GCA_036346155.1. Lineage (NCBI taxonomy): Eukaryota > Metazoa > Arthropoda > Insecta > Coleoptera > Elateridae > Sinelater > Sinelater perroti. The sequence goes on from JARFIY010000174.1 coordinate 7,006,881, forward strand.
TAAAATGGACAAACTTGAATATAGTGCGGTTATAAAATTCTTCGATTTGGATGGATTAACCCCTAAGGAAATTCATCCGAAGTTGACAACAGTTTACGAGGACTCTGCTCCTTCCATCTCAACTGTTAAAAAGTGGGCAGCTGAATTTAAACGTGGTCGCACATCCCTCGAAGATGACCCACGCGAAGGACGGCCAAAAACCGCAACCACACCGGAAACCACCGAAAAAGTGCATGATATCGTGTTGGACGATAGGCGAGTGAAGGTGAGTGAGATAGCTGAGGCTGTGGGGATATCGGAAGAAAGGGTGCAAAACATCTTGCACGAAGAATTAGGGGTGCGAAAGCTCTGCGCAAGATGGGTGCCTCATTTGCTGAATGCTGATCAAAAGCAAATGCGCAAACGATTTTCGCAGCGACCGATTTTGTGCGGCGATTTGTCACCATGGATGAGACTTGGGTCCACCACTACACGCCAGAAACGAAACAGCAGGTCAAGCAGTGGGTGGAAGCCGGTGGCTCAGCGCCAAAGAAAGCGAAGTCGATCACATCTGCCGGAAAGGTGGCCAGCGTGTTTTGGGATGCGAAAGGGATCCTGTTAATTATCTCGCAAAAGGCAGAACAATTACAGGCTTCTTGACCTTCTTGACCAGCTGGATGTCAAAATTCGCGAGAAAAGGCCTGGCTTGAGAAGAAAAAATCATCTTTCACCAGGACAACGCACCTGCGTTGGCGATGGGAAAACTGAGGGATTTGGGGTATGATTTGCTCGGCCATCCCCCCCTATTCTCCTAATTTGGCACCCTCAGACTTCCATCTGTTTCCAAACTTAAAAAAATTTGTTTCTGGGAAGCGCTTCGCATCCAATGAAGAAGTTGATGAATATTTTCACAATCTTCCAGATTCTTACTTCCGAGAAGGAATACTGATGTTGGAGAGGCGCTGGATCAAGTGTGTTGAAGTCAAGGGAGATTATGTAGAAAAATAAAATCATTTTTTAACTGAAAGTCGCAGTCTTTCATTGTCAGGCCGAGAACTTTTCACCTTAGCCTCGTACTATAGAGACAGAGGTCAAACCGCTCCCCAAAAAAGTAAATTTACGTTTCGTCACCATTGATAATTCTGTCGAAAAGAAATAGCTTTTACGACCATAGCGAATCAACTGTTGCCCTGCAAAAGCTGTATTTTATGAGCGTAAAAATCACTACTGCCTTACTCCGTTTCTGTTGTGGTCAACGTTCAATGAATTTTGAGCTCAATGAAATTTGAACTATTGACTTTCGTATTCTGGATAACAAATGTCCTCTAAAAAAGTATTTCCTCGTATGACAGTCTCCTACTTTAGAATTCCCCGACTTTCAATGGCGATGGTATTTAATTCGACAGCAGTCCACCAATTCCACTAAAAATTAATTACCGCGGCCGTCCCACGCGCCGGCAGAACGAGTTCCAGCGAACCGTTGCGCCTTTTGTTCGGACCAGCCGGCTAACTGTACCAAAAGTCATTGTGTATTTGCATAACCAAGATTTCAGATTCTTTTCCTGGTAGGCCACTCGCGCCAGCAAATTGACATTAAGCGCAGCCGGCTCGTGAGCCAGCCGGCGTTCTGCAAATTGTATCGTCGGATTGCTCCTTGACATTTAACGATCGCGCTGGAAACGGATAAAATCGTGTTCCGCTAATACTCGCCCGGAATGCACTTTGCAAATGGGAGGCCTGCTAATGCCGGCCGGAGCTTTCAGCCCGCAGCCCATAAATCGGTTATGAAGCGCAGCCGGCCCTAAATGGAGCGGCGCGGGCCGGGTTATTATTCCGTATGTGAGCGGAGCGGGTCGGTTACTGTCAAAACAATTAAATTAGAGCTGCCGGGCCCGGTAAATAACTGCTACTTAGCGTTGTACTGCTAATTAGGGTTAGGCAACACTGATCTATAAATTCCGAGCGGCAATAGATGTCGGTGATGATTTGCGCGCGTAGCCGTTGATAACTTCTCGGCCGGCAGGAAGAGTGTGTGGAAGATTGCAGATCAAGAGTTGTTCACTTGCGTTAACATAAACATTTATATGTAAATCCTACCAACATTTTTGCTGGTACTTTGAACCTGCCACGAATGATCTTTGTGCACGATACTAAAAACCTGAATATACGTCGGCTCTTCTGTAGAAATCGGAATGAATTATTCACGCGTTTAATGCCATGTGGCATATACGAGGTAAGCTCCAAAAGTCTCCGATCCGATTAGACCAATAGTTATTTCTTTAGTTATTTCTTTAGTTCTGAAAATGGATAGTAGTCACTGGGCGGCTAGGTCTTGGCTGAAGGTTGAAGAGTAACGCGCCCAAAGCCGCAATCCTTTGCAGCGATCTGGGTAATTGCAGCCTCCATAATCTTTTTATCGATTGATCCAGCTTTGCCTTTTTTGGCCATTCCATTGACTTTTTTTGCTAAGGAATTGCAATACAGGATTATGGTTTTATCCCTTATCGAAGAACTTCTCTATTGTTATGACAGAATTAAAAAAAAATTCAGGTTCACACATTGCTATTTCTGTCCATCTGGCACTAATTTGGTTTATATGAAGGTGCTCATGAAGATTGCCTCGCACGACTATATCGGAACGCCTTAATCTTGCTGGCAATTTTTAAATTTTCAAATGCCTTTCAGGAGTTTACACTCGACGAGGGTGACGTTTTCTTTCAAAAGTACTTTAACTGATCGACCCACACGTCGTTCATCTTCGATACTTTCTTGACTCAAATGAAACTGCTTTGCTGATTCCTTTATAGTGGAATATATAAGCGAAAGGTTCACCGTACACTCCATTCAAATGTTTAATATTATTAGGGAAATATTTTCATTAATGAGAACGACTCAATTTTCAAAATTACGCCAAATGATGTGGAATTATTATTGTTACGCGACTAAGACAAATCGGCTGCTATATTTGATTACAAACGTTCACCCAAAGACGGCACTACCGGTATTTGATTTTGTTGCTACTAGGACGTCGCTAAGTTAAAAATTTTCGGCGCTTGTATAAGCACTAGAAAAGATTTACTTTTTATAATCTTCACGATACTTTCCACCACGTTTTAAACAATTCTAGTTATTCAAAACTAGTCGTTAGGCTAATTGTTCTAAGTTTCTTTATAGATTAGAATGTTTCCGCCTTCTTTTTAGGTATGTTCTTTACGTATAAAAGCTAAATTTTGTCGAATGTTACGATGCTGTTGAGATAGCGAGATGTCTTGTTTTCAAATTTTATGAGCGTTGCTCTGCACTACATGTCATCTACTCGTCTAATAAGACATGAACTATTCGAAGGGAACCAAACTGTTGTTGTTCATATAGTCTTATTTTTGCCGACAGCTCATATGCTTGTCTGACAGACAAATATGGACGTATTAACTTCAAAGCACCTTTCAGTCTGTTATTATGTTTTGACACTACATAAACGCAGTCGTGTGACAGGGTTAGTTAGCTCCCACCACAAAAGCTGTTTAGTTTTCTATTTGGCGATAGGTCACATGCTTATCGCTCATTATAACAGCAACGACGTTCTCCTTCGCAATAGATAGAGATGAAAATCTTGACTTGGGAGCCAATTTTAAACAGACATTACGTTTCTGCAACTTTTGACACTATCTGAATGTAATCATGTGATAAGGTCAGGCATCTCCCGCACGAAAGCTGTTTGGCGATAGGTCATATTCTCGTCAAGCACAAGCATCTTCATAACCGCAGCAAAGTGACACACAGGGACGGAAGTCTTGATCTGGGAGTATCTTGCAAACTAAAATTTCGGTAACTTTTGATACTACTTGATTGTAGTCCTGTGACAAGATCAGTTATCTTTCAGCAGGAAAACTATTTGGTCTTCTGTTTGGTGATAGGTCATATGCTTGTCGGACACAAATATTTTCCTAACAGCAGCGATGTTCTCCTCTGTGACAGACGAGTATAGGCGTTTTGACCTCGGAGCACTTGTCAGACTGACAACTCTCAATATTATCTGAATGTAGTCGTAAAATAAGGTCAATTATCTCCCAGTACAAAAGTTGTTTCCTCCAAACATCGACTAATATATAAACCACCTGCAAAATTGCTTGGTATTTTGTCTTTACCGAAGATAAAATTGCAAGCTTTTTTACTATCACAGGAGCAACTACCACCAAGAGGTCTTTCTGCTGGCTTCAGTGGAGGTTTGAACCTGTCTTATTTCAACATGCGAGCATTGTTTGAGTTACACTACAAATTTTTCTTAGTACCTTAAGTAAAAGGGTCGTTCAATTGGTTGCTCTTGACTGATCTAATAAACCTTAAACAACGAATAGATTTTTGTAAATCAGTGAAAAGTGTTGACAGTATAAAAATAAATTAAAGCTTGACTTATGAGAACTATTTTTACAATGTATTAAAAACTAAAATAGATTTTATTGAGAAAAATGTTAGTTGTTGATCAATAATATAGAACCGAAGACCAGACGTTTTTGTAGTAGCGATGATAGTCATGATGACTTCTAATATTGATAGTTTACGCACATTACGTACAATATTATTTAAAATTGCTAAATTACTAAAAAGCTCTCTACTTGAGAGGCGGCATTAGAAAATTATTGCAGCAGTTCAAGTTAAAATCCTAAGAATGGAAAAAATAGAAGATTATGCACACTCCTGGAACACTAAGCAATAGTTGGTTAGTAATGTCAAAACTGTTATTTATCTACAACAGTTATTCTAATCTAAACAGTACGAGTTGCCTATATTTTTTTGCTTTACGGATAACAACAGTCGTCAATGATATGGTACAGAAATATTTCCCCATCTGGCGTATAACTTTTTATCTGTTGTGACACTTAGTGTAAGTTCGTGAAAAATCGTTGTACGATCGAAAATTAAGTATTGCAATTATATCTTTTCATCTCAGCAGTAATTTGCACCCTACCAAAAAAGTGTAAAACAGTTATCGTTAGTATGAGAATCATTTGAAAGTTGCAAAAGGTTATAGGCATCTTGCAGAGATTTTCATTAATGATAAAAATCTGATTAAAAAGTGACGATATGCAGGACACTACAATTGATACAGGTAGCTTGATTCTTGGGGATAGTCGTTAAATCATTGTATAGGGGCTTATGAAGCGATCTAAACTGAGTTCGTGTAATTGTAGTTGTTGCGGCTTCTATTTGTGCTTTATTTCAAAAGTAACTTCCATATTTGAAAGCCTTTGATGTAGTTAGCAAGGAACAAGACATAACCCTAACAGTTTTAGCTAAATACTTTTAAAATTCTATTTTGTTAAAAAATATAATTATATACTGTTATAATTTGAATATTAACAACTCATTTTTTTCGTAAATGAGATAGTCCAAGAGTTTTACAACATCGTCTAACTCCTTTTTATCACTTCTTAATAAAAAGTTTTTCATTAAACTAGAACTATAAAGATTTAATGACCTAGAAATGTAAGTAACTAATAGCATTATTTGTTACCAAAAAAAAACAGGCATTTGCAGCTGCATTATTAAGAAAGTTGTAGATTAAATTGTTATTTATGTACCAATAGTCAATTTTCCAAAACTCTAGATAACATAGTATAATTTTTTCCTTTGGAATTCTGTTGTTCTGATTCTCTTAATTTATTTTTCTTCCAATCGATATCTACATCAAAATATATAAAGTTTAAAGCTACACCCTTTGTTTCATCTATTTATATACGGTAAACACTAGATTTGTTTTAAAGCTAGAAATGTATGTTTGCTAAAGCATATTAAGAGTAAATATCAAAATATAATATTATCACGGAATAGTACTGCATTGCTTCGTTTTGGTTGTTATCCCAAAGATTATTTTACCTCAAAAATAATTTTCCTAAAAATGTTTATCAAAAATTAAGATAAAAAAGCAGTGCATTTGTATTTTTCACTGATCGCGGCAGTTTACTTAGCCCATTTGGTCCGTCAAACAAGTAAAGGTCGTATGAAATAAATTATAACAAATATGAAAAACTTTTGAGTGATTTTAACTGAATGTTAATTTATTTTAAAAATGTATTTTAAAATATTGGTCTCTTTTGGCATGTAAAGCTAGCTTAAATTTATATTTTTCTTGTTTTTGGAATAGCAAGTATTTTGTAAGTAAAATGTTTATATGGAATAAATAAATTTGCTGGCAATTTTAGGCGGTATTGGGCCCGCATAAAGAAATTTGTATCGCCTTATGATTATTGCAATAATTAAGCAATAGATTTATTGAGGACGTCGATATTTTCTCATCTCTTCTTAAGTTTAATTGAAAACAAACAATTTTATTGGCCTTTTTTAACATTTCAGTTAATGTTTTTTTAACTGTTTTTTATTCTTAATACATTTTAAAATTATTGAGACTATGATTATTTTCTTCCCACTAGTTCTTTACTAGCAAGAAGTAACATGCTATTAGACGTAATTTACTTCTATTTCTATGCATATTTGGTACTACTACTATTTGGTCACTTCGTGATTTTCGTATTTCATGATTTTTTGTAGACAACTCGTAGACAACTAGCTCTACTGCGCACTTATCTCTTTTGTGACATATAGGGCGTAGTCAGTTAGCACAAGGTCTAACAAATGTGGAAGGTAGGGCAGCACGGTATGTTGGAAAGCTTGTAAAGTAGCATTGTCTTACTGAAACAATGCGGCGCGTTTCTATTTCCTATGGCAACGTTGCTAAAAGTCACTTTAACACTCACTGGTAATGCTCTTACGAGGGACTGGCCAGACTATAAACAAAACTCTCATGATCTTAAAAGATTTACCAAAGTATTGTCTGTCCTTAAACGGCGTTTCGTGCCAGAACTACAATTTGTTTGCTATAACCAGACATTCAAAGAACATATATGAGTACATTCTACTTCTGTTAAGCGGTGAGAGTATGGAAAACCCATTCTGCACAGATCTTTGTTATCTTTATGGATCATGCAAAATTCCGCGAGACAGACTTGTTGCATCCATCAATATCGAATGTGATTTGTCTGCTTGGTATTATAAAGTCAGATAGACGCTAGATAACTAATGGCTTGCACGCATTTGCTGTATATTCTTTTCTCAGCACAGTTCTTGCTACTTTTAAATTTCGATGCCCAATAAAATACAGTTTTGACATACAATGCTGCATTTTAGCCTACGGCTAGTAAACTTATATGAATGTCCAAAGCAATTACTCACTTTCTTAAAAAAAATCACGCCGTTTATTGCTGACCGTGATTATACACTTTTATAGATTTTCTTTTTACCTATAACTGCGCTGACAGCACTGCATGAATAACTACGTTCCTAGTTTCTTGTTTGTTCTAGCAATGCCATATGGTGGCAGCATGTAAGACTACAGTCTTCATACATGTAATGGCCGTTTAATTCAGCTTGTGATACAACCACCGCTTTGAGCAGCTCAATCATTTTTAAAAATCCTTAATAAAATTAAAATGTTGAAGCTTATTGGAAACTCACTTTGTTGAAGTTTACGTCGGTTTTAAGAACACCTCATATATTGTAAATCTTGTTGTACATATGCAATTGTTAATTTTATTACTTTTTATACTTTTGCCATTTATGTTTCAACAGTTATTACAACGCCAACCATTTCTTTTAAATCATTACTAAATAAACATGTACCTGCTAAGAACCACTTTCAGGAGTGAAGTGTCATACCCAGGTCTCATTTCCACTTAGAATCCTTTTAATTAAGACAGGTAGTTCATTTTCAAGAGCTGCGCCAGAACGTTGTACTTTGTGGTCATTGATGAGACATGATGGTGCCCAATTTATTTTAAATAATTCGATCGACTGTTGCCGTTTATTACATTTCTTCGTATAGACACTCCACTAATAGGCAAACGTTGGTCAACGTCTAAGGGTGCGCGTACTTGAGCAATACTCTTAAACATTATGTTTTCAGACCGCGTGGTTTTTCATTGTCTACATTTGTTCGTCCCTTTATAAACATTTTCTACCAACGCCAACTCATCACAACCAGTAGATTTATTCTGGGTGCTTAAGCAAGAGAATAGCAGCATGCACTTCCTTCTCTAGCTCTGTACGTTGAATAGTACCTCTAAGTTTACTCCTTTTAATATAAAACATCTCCATGTTCTGCAATTTTCTCATATATCTTATATCTACTATGAACGCAAATTTCGTAACCTACAATTATCGCAGTAGACAGCGACCTTTTGTGGAATTTTTCCACGTTTTGCTTAGAATTTTTTCAGACCTTTTAAAGTGTTGTTTGCAGCCTAGAGCAGGTATGTCTACTAAAATGTTCTAAAGAGTTACGTGCTGCGGTTTATGGACTCCGTCATACAAGAAACCAAGGCATTATTGTTCTGTCTGGTGGTCATTTCCTGTAAAGTTGTTCCGTTTGTATGGTTTGATTTCAGAAACCTTAAGCTCTATTTACATAAATAACTGCTTGCGGAAATGCGGCAAGAACTAAAGACAATATTTAATAAATTATCATTAATTCTTCAAGAGTGTTGCTAAAGCAGAGTCTTGAAAACTTTAAAGAAAATTTTTGAGATTTTAAGAGAAAGAAATGATTTTTGTTACCAAGCGAGAATTGTGATGATTATACGTGAGACCAAAATGTTTACCCGTTATCCCCATTGACTCATTAATAGAACCAAATCTGGGGTCCATCTTTTATAGTGATTTTGATTTTTATTATTTTGTTTCTTTTACTGCTACAACTTTGTCAAGTTTTTGAAGTGTTGATTATTTTACAGTTGCAAGATCTTTGGCTACCATTGATTAAAGACAAACTGCTGTTGGAAAAATATCCTTTAAACTAATTGTACTTTCTTGCAATATATATGAATCGTAACAGGGGATATGTAACAAGTGTTTGCTTTTCCCATTTCATTTTTGTTTAAAACACAATCTACTGTTTCTTTTGTTGATCTTTCATTTGAGTCTTTTCAATCTAAAATTACTTATGTAATTGAAAATCAATCATGCCACCATTTTTCAAAGATAACGATGCGACTAACTAGTTTATAGGTCAGACTAACTTCGACAAGGAGTCTACCTAGCGCAAATACAATATGACGCTGCCAAACATCTCGTTTAGAAGATTACTACTTACTCCAATCTTTCGTATGATCAAATAATGATCAAGGCCCTAGTCTCTCTATAGTTTCGTTTAATTTGTCGACCTAAGGAGGGATAAGTACTTTGGATACATTTGGTCTAAGTGATTCAAAGCTGCAATTTATTAATGTATTAGCAAGTAAGCTGTGACAAAGCGTTTGATAAGACCATCAAAAACACATTTTTAATTAGTTATTGTGGCAGTTTTGACGCTTATCGTAAAAAAATTAGACCAAAAAGTAATAACGAGATGTAATTTGTTTCATTTTTAATCTTAAACTGTCTGCCAGTATCTGTTTAGATTTTAGCAAAGATGTACAGTTTATCTTATCTCAGAAAATTGCCTAAAAATATTTTAAAAATTAACACTCAGTTACAGTGATCATATAGTTTACGTTTGTGGATAAATGGAAGTAGCAAAGATTTTAGTAAGACAGTTTACCTACCATACTCTCGGAACGTTTGTAAAAGAACTAATTGCAGTTTTATGTACAACACTGTTATCTACATTTTTTTCTTTTATAGAGTTATATGTGAGATTCTGCTTAGTTACTTACTTAAAATTTATTTTTTAGCCGTAGTCAAAGAGAACCTGTTCCTTGAATGAAATTGAAAGCTGCGTTTAAATGCCATTGCTTATAAAATGTGAGTGTACTAGTTACTAAGTCACTCTCTTAATTAGTGAAAGCATTTAAATATGCTAAAGCTCGTTATGTGGCTTATTAAAATCCGTTACTTTTCGCGAAAAAAGCAACAATGGGGTTAGTTTAATTAACGCAAATTGAAACTAATATTTTGCCAAAGTTTGCTCAAGCACTGCAGTTTGCTTGTGCACTTTCCTTAACAAATTAGCGCTTTGTGCTAAGCAATTGCCCGTTTTAAGATTATAATCAAGGCGAACCAATTTTGACCTACTGCGAAGCATCACGGCCACACAGGTGCCGTTAATTAAACTCGCAAATGATGGAATTGGGAATAATTGGACTATTTTCTCCGGTTTTTGGCGATGTTTTAGATTAAATGTGACAACAAGGCTCGCCCAGCCTTATAAATTATTATTATTGATGCTTTCATTTTTTAAGAATGGAGAATTTTGTCCATCAAGCGAAGTCTTAAAAACATTGTTGGAACCCGCATTTTCCCAGAGTTTTTCGTGTGCCAGAATTAATTGTCCTCTAATTAGAAAGTTAGAACAAGTCTCAAGATAAGACAGTTGACGAGCCGAAAATTAGAAATGAGAAGAACACTAGGAAAACCAATAATTCAAATTCTTGAACGTAGCAATTTACAGTAAACTAACTATAGCTACAAAACAAAAAATAAAAATTTGTACTGGATATTAATTCTTAATTTAACGTTTTCTTTTGAAGGTTGCTGATCTTACACCAAATTTAACTTTTGAAGCTACATTTCTAAAGCTTTCCTCAAGTTTCGAAACCAGAATAGTTTTCTTCTTTTAGGGTTTCTTTACCCTGCATTTTATCGTGTATAATTAATTGTAATATTTTGCTTCTGGATCTTCGCGTTATATGCTGTAAGTATTCTAGTTTATTTGTCTTAATTAGAGAATTTAAGAGAAACTCGCAACTAGTCTGTATTCTGTTTAGTATTTTGGCATTTATTAGTTTTTCTGTTCAATTCCAGCTTTTCATTCCGTACATCAAATAAGAGGTTGTCAATAATTTTGTCATTTTTAGAAAAGCATTTTTTTTGTTACTACGAGTATCTCTTAAATAGTTTTAATTGATATATGGAGGTGATTTGTTGTAATTTTATTATTACCACCATTTTAATTTTCTTAACATTAATGTTGAGCCTGTATGCCTCATTAATTCATTAATTTCTAATTATTCGAGATCGTTTATATTTTCTGCAGTGATTATCATATCGTCGGCGTATCTTCTATTAATTTTAATTCCGATATTTTCATTATTTAATAATTTTCTAAATATAACCTCGCCATACATGTTAAATAGAAGTGGTCATAAATGCATGCTGATAGAAACCTTCTTAAATTTTTATTTATTTAGTAAATGCGTTTTTAACTTTAGCTTTACATTGACTTCACTAGTGAAATTTGAAGTTCCTGAATCCAGTCCATAGCCCATGACTCTTGATTAGCCCTGGTATGGATGGTTTATGGCCGTATAAGTCGTGCCACCGTACTGAGGAATCAAGATCTTCAAGCGTTTGTAACGGTTACCTCTGCCAACCTCGTAATTGTATCGGCCATGAACTATGGAGTTCCATGTCCCTAAATGTGGTTATACAAGCCTTAAGTGCTGAGGGAGATTGTCGGTATTTCCGCATCTTGTGGAGATCATAGTTTCGCACAAACTATGAGGCGTTAAAGATATATCTTAAAGACCTTGAGCTTTTTGATTTGAATTTTTATATATCGTGAAAGGGTGTAGGACAGTTTGTTCCGACTTGGCAATCCGCTCCGGAAATGGAACATGTAGCCGAGAGCTCATCCCACCTACTTTGTGACCGCCCTATCTATGTGCGATTTTCAGGTCAATTTGCGGTCAAGAATCGTAATCCGGTTGGTCTCTTCTCTCCAGATTATATGCCTTCTGAAGATCTTGAGGTTTGCCGGGTTGTCTCGCCAGTGAATCGGTTTCTTGGTGGAGGGCAGGACCGTCAAATTCTGCTCCGTGTTAATTTTCGTTCTCTACCTGTCACATCTTCTAGAAGATGCTCCTCTCGGAGCTAGCGGGCCATAAAGAAAACCCCAGTGAGCTGGAGAGCATTGCTGTATGATCTGGTTACTGGGCCAGCATAGTGAAGGGCGTCGTTGGCATGTCCCGGGCGTAACTTTAGCAATCTGCTTTCAGTACAAGTTAACAATTATTTCTCATGCCATTGTAGTTAACATTTATGATTTTAATACCCATTAGTTGGTCGTGCTTGACATTATAGAAGGGCTTACTGTAGCTTACAAAACATATAAAAACAACTGATATTTAAACATCTCTGAACTAAAACATTATACACAAAAAGTGTTTTCCATGTCCCCATCTCATTTATGAAACCGAACTGCGCCTCACTTAAGGCGAATTCGCATTTGTGGTAGAAACTTCGGCGAATGATTTAAAAAAAACATATTTAGTGTATGAGTCATTGGACTAATGATGCGAAAGTTCTTACAGTTGACGGTGTTTGAAATATTTATTCCAGAATTGTCAAAGAATTTTAAAGTCTCCGCGTGTACTCTACGATCCTACGGTCCTTCATATCTTAATGTTTTTTATAGCAAATTCATCTTTGCCATATAAAATGTTTGACCCTGTTTCTTATTTCATTGTCATTAAATAATTTTAAGGCATATTCCTCATGTTAAAGGAGTCATCTTCTTCTATAACGATGCATTTGTCAAACATCATTCTTCTTTAGCTTCTCGAATCTTTTTAATAATCTTTTTATTAATCTGCCGATATACTGTGACTGCCTTTTTTGTTTTCGCCTTTTATTTATTCAATTTGTTAATTCTGAAGTCATTTCTAAAATAAGTCTGAATTTCTTTATTCAGATTATGCACTTAAAGTTTTTTATTTACTATTAGCATCCTTATTACGTGTTCTTTTTGTGTTAATTTCGGTAAGTTTACTATTTCATATCGATTTCACGGTGTTGTGGTTTCAGCCCCCTTAGTTTAAAGATTTGCAAGTTTGAGTTTGTAGTCTTTTATTTGGTTTTCGTTTATCGAATTTTCAGTGACATTACCGCAGGGTTGTAGTCCGAGCTCGCATCAGCACTCGGATAGATTTTTACAACTCTGACTCAATTCTTAAATATTTTGTTGACGATTACGTTAGGGAATAAATAAAAATTAAATGTTGACTTAATAATAAAGAATTTTGGCAAATCCTTAACAGGAAGATAAAAAATCCTTCAGAACATAACTTTCCTTTAGCTTCTTTAACTGTCACGGTACCATAATTATTCAAATCAGCTGCTTTATAAGCACATAAAAAAGCTTACTAGACGGTTGATTATCTGGACCCACAACTTTAATCTTCCGCTGAAATTATGATTGGATGCTGTTTAGAAAAAAGCCCTCGAGAATGCTTTCCGCCAATCCCTTACAGAGTCGGCGGTGTTTCCGGCTGTTTAACTGAAACATTTGGCTTTATACAGCAGGTGCGCAGATAGCATCTTAATGTAAGCGAAAAGATCTGCCCGATATGTATATTGCAGCAGAAACTGATTTCAGGCTCGATAGCGAGCGAGCCGCCGCTCCTCAGCTGAATCGCGAGTACGCAAATTAGCGGGCTGCGCACGAACCATGCCGAACAACCGTTGCTTTACGACCGGAAGCTCCGTGTTGTTGACTCCGGTGATAAAGGCTGTCGCTGCGTCCCCTGATAACGATTCAGTTCAGCGGGACGGCGTTCTCGCTACCCCGGAAGGCCGGCGCGGCGGGCGGCGAAAGCTCGCGAGCGATTTGGGCCAAGGCCCTCGGCGGCGGCGGCGGCGCCCCGTTGCTCAACGGAGGCAATCTAATTTCGCAATTGCGTGATCGCTTGGAGTCTGCGTTCGCTGTTTTTGCCAGACTGTTGCGTTCGAAATTCCGGCACGCAGCCAGCGCTGCCGCGCAAGGTCATCGTGGAAGCGCCAACAGTTCGAGGTAGTAGTACAACCGTTTTGTTGGAGTGGGTCCAAGGTTGCTGACTTTGGGGGTTGCACATTAAAATTACGCGCGAAAAGTAACAAATAAGAAAGATGTTTGCACCGAAAGACGGTGAACTCAAAAACGATTTATATGTATATAGGAAGTTACATTCATGAAGCCATGAAAGCGTTAACTTGTCTGATTTGAAAGCATGTAGTTTAAAGAATTACTAAATATTTTGTCCAAAGTTGCAATCTGTTATAATTTGAAACAAACAAAAACCGTGCTCATGTCTATAAAAGAAAGATCAAGGCAGAACAACCTACACATATATTTAATAGGAACCAAATTCATGTATAGCTGTGATACACCAGAATGATAAAAAAAAATAACGGTAGCTGAAATGTGTGGTCATAGAAAAAAACACACTTGCAGTCTCATAGTTTTCTTCTTCTTATTGCGCCGTCTACTTACAAAGATTGGCGATCCATATGGCTCAGAGTTCTTCAGTCTCCCTACTGACTTCTTCCCATGGATTTTCCTTCGATAATTAAGCAGAGTATTTCATATTTACTACCCCGCATGACATGCCCAAAGTATTATATTTTCTTTTCTTCAAAGTTAATAGAAGCTTTTTATCGATTTACGTTCGTTGGAGTACTTCGGTATTTGTTATTTTTTGTCGGGTATATGTAGAATGAGTCGATAGACGTACATTTCGAAGGGATCCAAATCATAGTTCTTAGTATGGTTTTTCTACAAAAGTTTTATATTCTATATAAAATATCAATATGGAATATAATAATATAAAACAACGTGTCATGCTGAGGATGCAATTCTATAATGAGTTTACCAGCATGTTCGATCAGGATGCCTTTGCAGCTATAGGAGAGTACGTTTCATTACTTCATAAAGAGATGAAGTTTCAATATATGTAGCAAATAACAATATTTTGATCAAAGATACATAATGAAGTCCTCCTAAGAGGATATAGGCACATTCGAAATAATTTTGTTCACATATGTGTTCTATATTGACTTCCAGGTGTGCCAGATGTACATGCGGCCTAAGACACTTTACAAAGAGAAGTTGGACTGCACCAAGCAGATAGCTCTTGGTAGTTGCTGCAATATTTTCGCTAAGGTTTATTATTGTATTAGGCGGTTGCTTCTAGAACTTAATTCCAAGTATTAGTTTTGTCCAGGTGTGGTATTCCGTATATGTCCACGATTGTACCAATCCACTTAAACCTCGTCGCAGTCTTGTAATAATATGTTATGAAATGTAAAGCTTCTGGGCTACTGTTAAAATGTTAGTATAAATGTAAGAAACCTAATCTACTTGTACACACAACATTCACAATAACAACGTACGCAGCACACGCGCCTTCCGAATTCTCGGTCAGGTATAACTCCTTCCTTGTTACTGGCACGGATTTTTATCGCATTACTAAAACCAACACGTGGTTTCAACGAGCCTTAACTACCTATGATACCCAGAGTCACTTTCCGATAATACACTAATACTACTAATAGACTGTTAGACATTTTTTTTTAATATTTCTTGGTCTTTACTTTATGAATTAGAATTTTGTCAAATAATGGTTTATGTTGGTTACGTTTTATTTAATTTGAGGCACAGTTGGTTCTATTTGTTTAACTGAACGACGCAGTTATTTATCAAGAACTACCAATGAGAAATTAAACCAAACTCAGCTTATTAGGACAAGGGTAAAGTATCAAGTAATAAGAAAGTGCTAGGAAAAGAAATGCAATTTTCAATAAAAACTCAAATAAGATAAAATAATAATTCAAATGAGGGGCAATATTTAACTAAAAATAAAAATTATAATAACATAATACAATTTAAGTTGCCTACAATGTTTTTTTTTCAATTTTTTATGAAAAGCTTCTTTTCAAGAGCTTTACAGTACCATGTTATCAATTTTATCCACTCTCATTTCTATTAACGTAATATATTTAATTTTGCCCTAATGCGGTTAATTTACAGGAATCACCAAATTAATTTGGTGTTTTTTTTTTTTGGAAATCTGAAGTTAGTAATATGTGGCACAATTGGTCACAAATATTAGAACATACATGTGTTGCCCTATAAAAAATTTCTAGAGACTGGCAATATATTAAGAACAAAATTAGACGAGTCCATATAGCAGCAAAATTATGATTCAAGCATTCTAAAATATATAATATAATTTGCAATATATTTCTTAATTTGATTCGTAATTTTGTCAACGTACTTACAATTGTAATTTTTGCTAAAATTCTTGTAAATCACTGATCTATTCAGCTTTCTAAATTTCTTCCAGCTTTTTAGCGATTATTGTGATGTGACGGGAATATTTTAATAGATTTTTTAGTATTTTTTCTTTATAGTATATTTCTTTAGTAGCAGCAAAAATATCTTTGGTAGTTTACGGTTTCCAATAAACTCTCTTTTTTCAGTGACTTCAAATAAATTTCTTTCAGTTTATATTTTTCATTTATTCTAAACATGGAAAAAATATTGATGAGAACCCTTCCAATAACGTCCAAAGATCGATTAGTATTCTTACCAAATATTAACTCATAGAACGTAATATACGAGGGGTTGCCCTAGGCTGACAATTTTTTACCCACCTTTCCTCAAATTTTTGCAAGATGGGAACGTGTAAATTTTTAACTGGAACAACTTTTTCCCTGGATCGGGAATGTGGAACAATTTAACTTACAACTGAACCTGGCTGCCGCTGTAGCTCTCTGATCAAGATCATTGTTTCTCTGTTATTGAGCCGGCGCAAGCGAGTTCGAGTCCCGCTCAACCCATGGGTGTATGTGATGTAGTATTAAGTTAACTGCATGTTAGTAGGCACAATAAGCACTTGAGGCTACAATGCCAGTAAGTGCGCTCCAATAAAAAAATAAATACAATCGAAGCTCCGCTCGGCGGTAGCAAACCAAATGGCCATGGCAGACGCGCTTTTGTGTTCCGCAATGCAGCGGTTTGATGGTCGCGCCCGCCCAGCGAGTCCGCAAGGAACGGGAAAGGCCCCGACGTACGTGCAAGAACGCTCAGAACGTGGTACGCCAAATTTTATATTAGCCGTCTTTATTTACTTTCCGTTCAAATGTGTGGGCTGTCTTTGTTTACTACGCACGGACTTCCTCGTGTAAATGGAGAGCCTAGAACTACGCCACATTTCTTTGTTTACTTTCTGTTCAAATGTGTATATAGATTTTGAATAATAAAGTTCAAATAAACAAAAAATATATTTTCAACAAGTGACTTGCAATGATTTTGCTGTAATAATTTTTTTATATTATTTCAGGAGGTTTAGAGATATCAATTACAGCAGTACCTAAGCGTTACCATGCTTTATATATAAGCACTTTTTTGTAGTTGACTTTAGTATTTTAAATCAATAACCTCTATAATGTTGAATAGCCAACTCTTTACAAGATCTGCTATATTGTTCTTAGCTCTAGCTGTCTTATACAGGGTCCGCCATATAACTTTTTTTTTAAATGCTATAAATAAAAAACTACTGAATATTTTTCCAATTTTTTTTTATTTGAAAGTACAATCCTTCCGGTTAATAATGGAATATAACTTCATTCATATGGCTGCCTTGGCTAGCCATGCAGTAGCCTATACGATCGGTCCAATTTTTGAGTACATTTTCGATTGTATGCAGCTCTATTTCAGCTATGGTTGCACGAATTTTGTCCTTCAAAGCCTCAACTGTCTCTGGTTTGTTGGCGTAACACTTATCGTTGACGGCTCCCCACAAATAATAGTCCAACGGTGTCAAATCGCAGCTCCGAGGCGGCCAAACGACATCAGAATTTCGACTGATAATGCGATTTTCGAAGACAGTGCGCAAAAGATCGATTGCAACGTTGGCTGTGTGGCACGGAGCGCTGTCCTGATGAAACCAAATGCCGCCAATATCTTCCTCTTCAATTTCTGTGAACAAAAATTCGTTCAACATGGCTCGATAACGCTCACCATTGACTGTAACAGCCGCTTCTTTCTCATTTTCGGAGAAAAATTGCCCAATGATCTCTGGACCAAAATCCGCACCAAACAGGACTCGTTGTGGGTGCATCGGCTTCTTTTCGATTGCGTGCGGGTTTTCTGTGCCCCAAATGCGACAATTTTGCTTGTTGACATACCCGCCGAGATGGAAATGAGCTTCATCTGAAAAGATGATTTTTCGCCCAAAATCGGCATTTGCTTCAAGTCGATCCCAAGCCCATGAAGCGAAGCAAAAACGCATTGGATGGTCAGTTGGCTTCAACTGCTGAACCAATTGGACTTTGTCGGCGTCATACCAAGGTCTTTACGCGAAATGCGTCTCAATGATGTCTTCGAAATGTCCAATTGTTGAGAACGACGGTGAACTGATGTTCCTGGCGATTCACGCACACTCTCGGCAACAGCAGCGATGTTCTCGGGTGAACGCACTGTTTTTGGTTTTTCACGCGTTGGTTTGTCAATAAGCATGCCAGTTTATCTCACTTTTTTAACAAGATAAAGCACATACGGAGCTGACGGTGCCTCTTTTCTTCCCATTTCCGTACGTAATTTTCGCACACATTCTGCAACATTATCATGATTTTCAAAGTAATGTCGCAATATTTCCCAGCGTTCTTCAAGCGTATACACAACCATTTTCGTTCAGCGGAAGGATAAAACTAATTTTCTGTCAAAAATGTCATGAGCTAAGTGTTGCCATTCACCGAGTAACCGCTAGTTCAAAAAAAATGGTTAGATGGCGGACCCTATACATTATATTATAATCATTTTAGAAAAGGTAAAGCAAATAGAGTTATCTTATAATGATGTTGCCTCAAGGAATGGCATGAAAATTTCTTTTTAAGTTCTGAACTGAAACTATTTCAAAAGTTAAAGACAAAGCTGGTTGTCTAAGTTTCACCAACAATCAGTTTTTTTTGTATACTTACTTGTACTTTACAAAAATTGGTTCTGTTCCTTTTTATGGCGTCCTTTTCCTTTCGTTGTTTTTTCCAGTGATTTATTTCCTTTCTACTGTTTCTATATTTCAGATAAACAAGATATAATTTTTCCCCAAAATCTGACAAAATTAACTTCATTCTCCGCTCTCCTTTTTGGTTCTTTCTTTTTGGCTGTCTCATTTGTCCCAAGATTCTTCTTTCAGCTATTAGAAACTTCAGAATCTTGCTCGTCTTTCTTTTTTGTATGACATATCGATTTCTCCTTCTTGTCTTTTTTTGGAGCTGTCCTATATGCTTTATAACCTTTTATTGTCATTTATAAACAAAAAACTTCTTTCCAAGCATTTAAAAGGTGGGTTTGATTTTAATAAAGGCTACTCTTTTGCTGGGGCATAATGGTGATATTTTTTCAGATAAAGGTTGGAGATGGTAGTAAACGTACATTTATAGTGTAAAAATGCGCCTGAACAAGCAGAAAACTGCATAAAAAGCAAGATATCAAAATTTACCGAGATTACTAAACTCTAGGAGGAGACAACGCAGTCGACACATATGACATACAGGGTCCATCCCAAAAGAAATGAGCCTTTTTCAAAAAAAAATAGTTTTATTGAGCAGATCGCTACAACACCTCAAAATTCTTCAAAATAGGATCCTCCTGCATCAATGCACTTTTGGAGACGGGTCTTCCAAGTCCGGAAGGCTTCCTGGTAGGCCTCCTTAGGGATGTCTTGGTCCTGGATTTGCTCATCCGAGCTTTCTTGGCCGGGTGACGCGGTGGTGTGCCACTCAGCGCTCTGCCTTTTTGTCTCCGGATCGTACTGGAAACACCATGTTTCGTCTCCTGTTACCACTTTGTTTAAAAACTCCGGGTCATCTTCGCACATTTGCAAGAGTTCTTCACACCGAACCACCCGGAGCTGTTTTTGTTCGTCAGTCAACACCCGCGGCACAAGTTTGGCGCACACCTTCCGCATCGATAAATCCTCGGAAATGACTCGATGTACTGTCGATTTCGGAATGTTTAGGGCATCTGCTACTTGATAAACACTGAACCGACGATCGGCGTTCAAAAAATCGCGCACTCGCTGCACGTTCTCGTCGGTTCGGGAGGTTGACGGTCGTCCAGACCGAGGTTCGTCGGCCACCTCTTCCCGGCCCTCCTTAAATGCTTTGTGCCACTTTTTAACTTGCGAGTACGATAAACAATCATCCTTGAAGGCCTCCTGAAGCATTCCAAACGTTTCGGTAGCATTCTTGCCGAGTTTGAAGCAGAATTTAATTGCGTAGCGTTGATCGATTTTTGAATCCATCGCGCCGTGTCGAAAATTGAAAATAGACATTCACGGAAACACCCGTCCTGCCGCTCCGAGAGCTCAGAGCCGACTTGCACCGACCGCGTATGGAAGCTAAGACCCCCCACCACCTGCCCCAAGCGTCAGAGCACGCCGGAATGTACACTCGCGTCCGAAAAAAAATAAGGCTCATTTCTTTTGGGATGGACCTTGTACTTTGTTGTTTGATTTTCAACTTTCTTAAATGTAATACTCCTTGGGTTTATAAGAAACATAAATATTTATGTTCAAGGGCGCATGGCGCCATGTAGTTGGGCAGAACGGGGATGTACAGAGAGAATTTTATAAATCTATGACACCTTGGTTTATATAAGGCGACAATTTGGGGTTTTCTATCTGCAAACAAATAGCAAAAACGTTGTTACCTATAAAATTCTTCTTGATGTGGGGATTTTATTTGTTAAAATTGGCTAAAGATGGTGGCGTCGTTGAACTAGAATAGTCTTGATGGTGGGTTAAATATTTTACACTGCCCTGTTACAGTATAAGTGTAAACTAGAAAAAACAATATTTCTTTCCTCTTTCTTCTTTTCACTCCATTAAAATTTGGTACATCGGGTATAAACATATTGTTTCCTTTGCATTTCTTTTGACCTCTATTTCCGGTAACACTGCTCTCATCCCTTATACCAATCTCTACAAATCCTTTACTGAATAGTTGCAGTATTCTTCTGGATAGAGTAGTGGAAGCAGCAATTATTTGTATTTATTGAGTAGGTCCAGGATTGAATCTGGGTTCGTCCGCACCACAACCACGCGTTTAAACCGCGTGGTCACACTGGCGCTTATACGTATAAAACCTGTTTTGGATTACTTAACTACGTACTCAAATTTTCTAGATAATGCGCGCCTATATACCTCCAGGCTTGAGTGACAATAAACGTAATCGCAATACAAAGCATGAAATAGCGACAACGAAACATTCACCCTAATAAAACTCGCCGTTATTCGGCGCAAGTTGGCAATTTTGCACGGTACCATTACGGTCCAATCTGCACCTTGCACTTCCTGCAATTATGGCCAGGAAAAAGCGCCGCTCCAAAAACGGCAGGAATTTGAACGGCGGCACGCTCGCTAATTTTTCGCACCACCGAGCACATGTCTGCTTCTTGCTTTTGAAATTCGGAGCGAAAGCGAGCGCGGAAATACGGGCGCAGAGTGTTTTAAGCGAATTGTTGTTCCCGGCGCAACTTTCAGTTTTGTGCCGCGGCTTATGTAACGGCGTTATACGAACAATCCGGCCGAGCCGACCGGAGGAAGGAAGCGGGGAAGATTAACTGTGGGAATCGCGCGGGGCCTGTCAAAACCTCCAGATTTCGAAAAATGCATGTATGGGACGATGCGGAGAGCTACGGCTAGGCTTCCGTTTATAAAATCCAGTCCTGCTAGGAAGACAGATCTTTTCAGGTTTATTGTCCAGCGGATGAAAGATTTTCAATTGGTATGCAGAAGGAAAACCACCTGTTTGGAGTAACATTTTTGATTGCACAGCAAGGTAGGACATGGTAAAAACTTGTTATGTTTGGTAAATGAGGGTTTTGGTATGATTGCCCAATAGTACAGTGTTAGAACTCCACACTTAGCAGTATTGGAGTTTTCAGTAATGTAAAACTTAGTATGCGTTGCTGTATTATAATTTCTATACCTGCAGAAGAATTGTCCTGGAACGATGGTTTTATTTTGCCTAAAAGTGTAATTGTGTGATCACAGAGACTATATCTGAGTAGTTTGACAACGAGACTGCCAGTTAACTATTGTTGTATTGACAAAAATGTTATCCAGAGTGACTATTTTGTCTTATTTATTAAAAAATTTAATTACAGCGCCAGATCGTTTTATCATTTTTAGTCAGATGACTTTTCGTACTATTGTTCCTTACATAAGAGCATTCACAAAAAGTTGCACCCATATGCTGCTTACATGCTTTATGTCCATTCTTCTAATCTTTGATGCCCGTTTAGAACATTCGCAAAGATAAAAGATCACTTTGGACCGCTGTTCGTTTCTTGTTGTACTTTTTTCTATTCTTTCAACTCGTCCAAATTCGTCCAAAATTATTTGACAATATAGGAAAGAATGTTCAGAATATTGGATCGAAACAGTTGAGAAATAAGATCTAAAACCAGAAAAATAAAAAAGCTTGACAACAAAATGTACGTAAAAATTGAAAAGGCCATACTTGCTCCGAATGGTATTACATCTTCAGTTTATCCACTCAAATAATCTGAACTACTTGATCGAAACACTTAAATTAGCAAGTTCCATTTCTTTATCTAAGAACCTAAAATTCATTTATTTTCAAGTTATTAAATGTAATAGACAAAAAGCATGCAAATAATAAATTTGGTAGTTTTATGTGCCACTGTCGGATACCGTTTCAATCCAAATAGAGCTCCTAATGTAATACCAGCATTAAAATTTACAGTAATCTTTGCTTTCGGGACTGAGATTACCAGCAATTTCCTCCTCTTACCGACAGAGATCAAAAAAGCGCAGCACGTAGCTTCTCTTTCATTTAAGCCGCTCGTTTTTAAGCTCATTGCGTTTTGGAAATGAAGCGCCCTGCTGATTGCTGGTTAAGTGAGGTGAAGACAGCAATCGCAGGGTCAGATTTGTCTTTGCGGCCAGACCTATCGCACTAGGAAAACCCGCACGCATGGCGAGATCGCCGGTTATTACACTTCTTCGCTAAAATGCGGCGTTTGGCGAGCGATGCTGGTCGTGAGAAAGCAATTAACAGGACCGCCGAGTTTTACTGTTAGATTCGCCCGGAGCCGATCGGCCGGATGGCTTGATTTTACGGGGAACGGTCTGCTAGGCTTGGTACTACATTGAGCGTTATTTCAAAACCGATCTTGTTACAAAGATGTAAAGGAGGCTACAAAAAATTTAGACCGCCTGAGGATTCGAACCCAAGACTTGTTAAACGCCAACTTAACTCTCTTATCACTGCACTACATGATTTCTTCAAAAATTAATTTGGAAATTAGAAATAGATAATAAAAATTATAATTGTATGTAGAGGGTTAGTCGCACAATAACCCTTAAAAATAATATAAAATAAAGTTGCCATCCTCACACTAAACACTTGCATTTAATTCGACATGTGTAATAAAATTGTCGGAATAAAATGCTATTGCTGTCTCATGTGCGAAAGATCATTTGTGTCCCGTTTCTTCTACAGTTAACTACCAGTTATTGCATAAATGAGTTTGTTGGGTGTTGCAAAGTAATTTAAACTGTTCGTTTCTTTTTAGCTTTTTAGTCTGACAATTTATTGACAGGCAGCCCACATCTTAGTCTTAAGCAGCCTTTGTGAATCTGCTTAGTAAAAATTGAAAGATTAATAGGTCATCGTGTCAAGAGC
Source organism: Sinelater perroti (assembly GCA_036346155.1). NCBI lineage: Eukaryota > Metazoa > Arthropoda > Insecta > Coleoptera > Elateridae > Sinelater > Sinelater perroti. The sequence continues at coordinate 7,030,320 of JARFIY010000174.1, forward strand.
CTTTTGTTGGCTTAAAAGCTTTATTATAATGAAAAAAAAATGTTTTGTGACGGAGAGCTGAATTGTTTTGAGGTGAAAGTAATTTATTGTATTTGCCACTTTAGAACTGTTCGTTTTTTATTCAAACTGTGACTTTAGCCCTCGTTATGAGATTAAAATAGTACTATACCAAAGGGATTATTTGTGATATGGGTTAAAATTACCTAAAGGTGTTTATCTTTATGAAAAGAAAAATCAGTAAATTTAATTTTAGTTTTTTTTAAATATTTTTTTATACAGTATGTAAGCAGTAAGTTTTATATAATTAAGACAAATGCAATTTTATTACCATTTTCTTAATAGCGATTTTAAATTGTACTCTCGTTCCTTAATTTTTTGGTGTTATGATGTTAAAGATGTTATTTAATTTTAATCCAAAATTAATAGACTTAATAAGTACTGTAATACCAATGCTGGAAATAAGCCAAATTAAAAACGTTTCTATTGCAACTACGTATATTATGTTATCCATAAAATGGCGCAACTATGAGTTAGTATGTTCTGTATTGACTATAATACTACATATTGTGATTTGTATCTTCTGTAAAACAACAACTCTTTGGCTCTTAGGGAGCTTTTAGTATATTTTGGCAATCCTTTGAAATCAGTAGGACAGTTTTGTTTATTCTTGTAATCTGAAAAGTGAAAATACTACTCTTTTCGCATCAACACGTCAAAAACCATATGAGGTTTACAAAAAAAAACAGTTCTGCAAAATAATTTTAAAAATAAAATGGGTTTGTCTACTTATTTTATTTTGAGGGTTATGAAATGTAAACATTTGGACATAATTTATCATAAACTAATAGATGCGATTTAAATTTTTTTATGTTGTAATTAAAACTGGCCTGTCTATCTCTTTGTTTACTTACAGTTGTTGTATTTATCTATGAAAAATTTAAAAAGTGTTTTGCTAGGTTATTCATACTTTGTGACTGGCATGTTATTACCTTTAGAGCTATTTGTTTACACATCAAAATGAAAACAAAAAACATTAAAAACTTAAATTGACCCTTGTGTACACCAAATTATGTGTTACTTAAAAACTCTATTTGAAGATAGTGATGCTATTTATAATTGCATAATGGTTATTTGAGTGTTTAGAAAATTTAGTAGCATGGACATAGAAGTTCGACATCCAGGTCGATATCGAGCTATAGTTCAAGTTCAAGAGTGTCATGGTTTCTGTTCATAGGATCCTTAACTTAATTTTTATTTTCATTTAGATTGAAGACAAAGTGGTAGGCTTAAATTAATCAATCTTATTCTACCACTTAAACTGCACTTATTAAAATTTTGTTTCCGATTATAAAGTTGAAGAGTTTTACAAGGGTCATGGATCGCAGAACAAATTATGTTAAGAAATAAGAGGGCTGAAGTTGACCATACCATAAAAATAAATAGTATAAGCCTAGAATAAGGGGAGCAATTTATACAATGAAAAAACGACTGATACTTGTATAACACTAAAGTAAAAATTAAAAATTTATCTGTCGATGTATCAGTGAGAAATATTTAAAAAAATGACCAAAACACTAAAAAATCAGGGAAGCACTTAATCAGCGCCGAATAAGAAGCGGAGTTTTTATTTGTAAGATTAAAAATGTATTCTTATAACAACAAATTAGGTAGCGATCTCTGGGACCTCTGCGGCGGCGCGTCTATTTCAGGGCCCGCTTAAGCTTTGGTCTTCTCTCATCTCTTAATATGCAAGGAAATTTTATCCCAACCCTAAATCCTGTCTCAGGTGCAGGTCTAACTAGTCTGTTCAGATATCAAAAGTTGGGAAGCTTGGAAGAGAGGCCATGGTTTTAGAAAGACCGTTAGGGCTAAAGAGTAAGTAAGTAAGTAAATCCTGCCTATTCTACATCCAATCCTATCTGAATGAAGGAAACGGTTTATTTTCTATCAAATTAAGGCTGCAAAACCTGTTAAGGTTCAGTTTTGGATAGCTATGAAGCAGCATAACTGCTCATAGCCGGAAAACCACTCAAAAGTAACCACTAGGATAGAAACAGATGCAGATACAGCACCGAGTTCTTGACATCATTTGAATATAATATGGGTGCTAAGGTTAAAATAAAGATGTGAACTTTTTAAAAATCGGCGCATAAAATATAAAAACACTATTCCAAACAGAGAAACCAACTAATTTAAAAAAGGACAAAATCCATTTAGTAGGAATAAGCAAGCTACTCTAGACTAGAACTTGGATGTGAAAATCTAGTGATACTACAACAATATGGTTCACCTACAACTATCATTTAAAATAAAATTCGTTAAATGTTATGTATGGTCAATATTGCCATCCGGCATAGAGATCTGAATGCTTAAGAACAAAATAAATAAAATCTAAGTATTTGAAATGTTAAAATATTGTAGAATTTTAAAGATTTCATGGATAGCTGGAATAAGTATCAATGTGGTACTGAGATCATAGGCACAAAGAAAGAACGAATTAGAAATACCAAAAGAGGGAAAACGGTCTATTTTTCGGATATTCTCAGAAATGATAGATATAAACTGTTGCTAATTACTGCTAATGGAAACATGGAAACGAATGTCATAATTGTGTAAGACAGATCATTTTAATCAAGTGTTAGTTAACCTCTGAAAACGGAGAAGTAAAATAGATAATAACAAACAAATTAAAGTTTAAAAAAATATTATTGCAAAGACAATTGTTATAAAGAAGAACAAATGCTTCTGACTATTTTCTTGGTTTGTAAGAAAATCATTACATCTGCTGGCTGCAAAATATGCAATGCACCTGCAACGACAAACAAGTGTTCGCATTATAAATAGAATTCTTCTTAGGAGTCTTTATTTTTCCCATCTGTCTGTTTAAGAACGTCCAAAAATAGTCTGAAACATCAACTTTTGCTCATATGTAGTAAACTTATTTTCTCTTACTCCCGAGCTTGCTAGCAGAAAAAATTAAGAAGTCCATAGACAACTTTTGGTTTGCGTGTCCTTAATGACTGAATTTTTTGTCGCGGCTAGCCCTTTCAGCTATTTTGTGCAGTATGACCTAAAAATCCTTATTGTCATCTTTGTTCCCTTTTTTATCCAGTTTAGGCTACCAATGAACTCTTTAGAAGCACATTGCAAAGCACTTATAATTTCCCAAGACGTGACGTGATACTAGTGCCTTTAAATTTCTTACTAATATTTACAAATGTAGTTAGTGGGAAAAATCTTATTTTTTTCTTTAATTTATATATGGCCTTTACCGTTCGATGTGCGAAGAGAAATATAAACCGGTTAAGTTTTAATTTATGCTAACAATCATTGCAATTATAAGCGTCAATGGTTTCTCTTTTTTGTTGGTGTTAATCGATTGCCTTATTCATGTTAGTGTTGTTGATGACAAAGATTGTAAAAGTGATTTGTGTGTGTATTAACAGCATATAGAATATGATTGAGATGTAAGTGTTCAGAATAATACTAATGGTGTTAATAATGCTACGTAACCCAAAACATTTCTGACCTGTTAACATCGGAGTTAACATCTGCGCATGCCTTATACTACACATAAAACTGGAAATGTCAGAATTTGCAGAGCAGGCGGCATTTGTAGATTTAAAATTTTACTCGTTAATAATTTTGTTTACATAATACAACAAATGCTTTATTGATTTATAAGATTATGTTTGCAATCTCTTCCTCTATTGTACGGCGATATTTAAATTTGGAAATAGACCAACACTAATATTAACACAACTGACAACAACGCTAACATTACCATGATCATTGATATCTTAGCACCAACATGATAACGGCAAGGCAGTTAGTTTGTCGGTTTGCTAAGCTCTCCTGTCTCAAAGCTGACGTCTTGAAAGAACAATAGGAAAGTTGTATATGAATTCTTTGAATTATAGAGCTTGAAGTGTATTTAAAGGTTCTTTATTCAACATCGGTTATCCTCAGGACCGGAATGTCTAAATTTTACGCTTCTTTGGTATTTTAACGTTTTTCAGATTTTGGTATATTTGCTATAGACACTGTTTACTGGTTATAACGTCCATGGAAGTAATTAGGAAAACTTGATATCACTACATGTCTTAGTTACTTTCTAGGTGTAAGTATTTTCTAAGTATTGTGTAGGGTGGTGCATTTGGAAGACCAAAATTATGACACGTGCATAGCATTTAACCGTTCTTATAAGTGCGACACCGCCGAATGTCTTTTGCTAATACCAGCAACGGCTCTTGCACATTTACTTCAAAAGCAATCTAGTGCAGACTGATTACAATCTTTGCTACATGAAACTTACGGATACGACTGTCCACCACTAAACTCGTAAAATAAAAATATTTCAGCCCCTTGCAATATGTTTATTTCGTATTTACTTATGTCTTTGCTTTATTTTTATTTGCCATTATATTTGAAATTGCAGAACCTGTTTCTGATTTGATTATTAGAACACTATTTTTGAGAAATAGGTGCGAGCCAAGTTTGATCAGCTGTACTCCACAATATTGTTAATTTAATTGTACTCAAATCTATCAAACTTTTGCATGGCTCAGTAAATACTATATATTAACCTTGATAACTTACAATTTAGGAGACCGCAATACCAAATTTTAGGAACTTTAGGAACACCGACACTTCCTTTCCGATGGTTTAAAATTTTCTTGGAAGCTCTACCTTGAATCGCGAGGTTGATCACATTTGTTGCCATTTAATCCAGTATAACAATTTTAATCCTTTGGGCAATAGTAAAGTTGATCTTTGATCTGCTAGATGTCTAAGTTTGAGACATTAAATGAAAGAGTTGTTTACTTTCTATGAAAGTCATTTTCCCAAACAGGGCTGCTCACCTAAATTGATTACAATGAGGCTTGCGCTGTATTAAAATTTATGCTTCCCTGCAGACACTAAAGTTCTATAACTATAATATTACGAATCTTTGTCGCAGAACTTTAATATTGCTATTGGAGACTTTCCTTGTGACAATAGCTCATTTTTTAATAAAATGCCTTTTACACCCTTTTATCTATCTTATTTTGCTAAAGTTGATTTTGCGAAGATAATTTTTATACTCTAGGAGTTTACATACCTTTTAGTAAGCATGTAAATAGGTGTACATTTCTTTATATAAGTTCATATATTGTCATGGAACAAGTAAAGACAAATAATTAAGTTCGAAAAACCTATCTCAATTTGGAGTTCGAATTGCTTAAAACCAACAATACGTAGTGGTGGGGTTGCCGTTTTAAAAATTCTAAAATTTACGTAATAATTAAAAATTATAAAAAAATTGTACAACGCGTTCCAAGTGCTACGTGTATACTTTAATACACAATATATATTTTTTCAATACTTCAATTTCCTTTACATGTATATAGCAATAATTCTCATATCGGCACTTTTAGTTATATTAATAATAATAATAAATTTTTTAGGGCGTTTTTTGTCTATCGTTTAACCAGACTAGAGATTAGACTGTCTTTCCATCTTTTTCATGGTCTGTCGATATTTCTCTTGCCTTGCGAGCATTTATCACGTACTACTTTTACATCTCTCTTCATTCACTCTTGAGATAAGATTATTTTATTCTTTTCTTCTGTGGTTTATTATTTCTTCCTTAATACCTTCATTTCAGTGACTTTCAATACTTTTTTTCGCTTTTCTGTTGCATGTTTCGTTGATCGTATAAATTGATTGCAATATATTAATCTATTTAAGCAACCCTTTATTCTGTTTGTTTTTTTGTTTGATATTTGTTGTGCCTCGTTTAAGGTGTTGCCTTAACTTGTTATTTCTACAGCTAAGTAGATTATCGATATTGCCGGATTTATTATGACATTACATCTAATTGAATCTGTTGCTATTAACATTATTTTTATTTTTTGATAGTAGACTTTTACGAAACTGTTAAAGTTAATTAGAAGCCTTTGTAAATAGATTTACGCTATTAGAAAAGCATCATCGGTGTAGTATACTATTTTTTTTTATTTTAATTGTTTAGTTTTTTGATTATTCATTAACTAAAACGTAATTTATTTAATAAATTATCTTGTCACGTGCTTCTTTCAACCACAATTTGGTTACGTAGTTTACATTTTATTTTACTATTACGTGGTTGTTCATGTATATGTTGCTAATTATATTAAGTTGATTGAAGGATACTTATCTCTTATATAATATTCTACTCTAATGCATTTTCTACTATTTGTTTTATTATAAATATTATATCTGTGCAAGATGTGCTTCTTCGAAATTCCTTTGTTCGTCATCTAAAATAATATAATTGTTTAAACCATTACTTATTACTTTTGTAATTAATTTTGAGCAAATCGATTCTCCTGTAGTTTTCCGGGTCTCTATTATTGCCCTTTTTAAACGGTACTAGTAATATGTTTGTTTCCCAAGCATCTGGTATTATTTCTTTTTCAAATATTTTCTGTAATTAATGCTTGGCCTCCATCTTTTATTAACTTGTATAATTATTTCAAATATTACAAACTTTTGGTCGATTGTTCTACTTCTTTTTTTGTTATTTCTATTTCTGTGCCATTTATTATATTTGGTGCAGTAAAATATTATAAAAAGTTCTTTCTGTCGCCTTCTAAAATTTTATTATTCATAATTTAATAAGTTATTCTGTTTATATGCAATTTCTTTGTGGATTTACCGTATATGGCGTTAACGTTTGTCTTTATTTTAAGTGCAAGCCTGCTGCTGGTAGTTAATTTGCTTACCTTTAATTAAAATTTCCCCAGAACTAAACTGGCCACGACCAATGTCATCTACGTTGGGTCTTCCTACATCTAGCATTTTAGAGGGGTGTGTTTTGTTGCTTTTGTCTTCTTGTATTTACAAAATTATATTTTGGTTTTAAAAGGTTCTATTTAAATTAATATCTCTGTGTTTCGACTGTTTTTGTACTATACTGTTAGTTTTTCTTCTGTTTTTGTCCTCAAGTGCTAATAACATTTTCTAGTACCACGGTTTTGTTCCAAGTTTCACTTCGGGCGATAGTATTTTTCTTCCATGCTTTTTTGCACCGATTATTAACATTAAACCCGTTTTTACTCGTAATTTGTGGTGGCTAAATACCAAAAATAAGCTTATGATATACTTGGCCAGATCTTTAGGTTGAATAAATTAGTGTAAATGAAGTCTTCTAATTTAATAAAGCGTTTAGAGCTATGATTATAATTATTTATTTTTTGCCCGTTTTTAAACTAAAACTTAAGCCTTCCTTTAGTTTTAAGTCTCAGTTTTTAAACGACCTGTCTACCAATTGGAATATTAAGAAGAATTAATAGTTTTAATTGTATTTACACTCCTTTCCAATCTAAATTTATACCGCTAAATGAAGAATTGTGTAGTCTTCTACTATCTAATGGAGGCATTTCCATATTAGTTATACTGATTTATATCATAAAAACTCTAAAATTTTGAAATCACTATTGTTTTTGGATTACCAAACGAAAAACAAAATTATAAAGTGCCATGTTAAAGGAGATTCTTCTCCTGAAACCATTAGTTATTTTGATTTTGATTTTGTCATCTAATGGACTAAATTGCAACTTATAAGAATAATTTGGTGCTGCAAAAGGAGGTGAATTTAAAAATTACTCGTTAATAATTATCCTTTTTGCAGCTTTTAAATTTTTTAGGTTCTATGTGCTAAATGGACTTTTTAGACAATATTTCTGATTAACTTAGTTTATGTTTACAGAGTTGACTTTGGTAGTGGAGTAGTTTAATGATTTTATTAGGCAAAATAATGCCATTGAAAAACCATAAAAGCATTTAATAATGGCACCTCAAGCTTTGTGGGATATTTTTGTAGCTCTGATGTATTAAGTTTGGCTCAGCTGAAATTTTTTGATTGGTCACATGCTTCTCCATATTAGACCAGTTGAGCATGGTAAATAGTAGGCCAGCTTAAAAGCGTAGCTTAAATTAGTTTTGATCTTTTATAGATTAGTCTGTGAAATTTGTGATATTAATTTTAAATTGCTGTGGCAAGGTAGCACTACTGAAATGCCAAGAAACTGCTGCTATGGTACAAGGTGGCGCAAAAGTTGTCACCCGATGTTCTTTGGTTGTAATTTTTTTTGTGAATGTAAAACTTTGGTTCTGCTTTTGGATTGTGCCTATTTGATGCCTTATTTTTTTTCCATTAAGTCGAGAAAATGATATCGACCAAATGGCCGCCGCCAGAAATGATGACCATACGGGCCCGAATTTTTTTTTATAGTTTATTTGCAGATTAACAATCAGAACCATTTTACATAATAAACATATAATAAGGTCCTATGAGCTAATGAGATAACGATAGTGACGTGAGGGGAGTCCATTCATCGATGTTATCCCGTTAGCTTCTTCTTAGATCAATGAGCCACGTTTTTTGTAGTCATCTAGGAGGTGGATCATGTTGCAGGCTGGATGCCAGGACATTGGGATGAACTTGAAGTCGCAGGAAATAGTTGTTGCTTCTTTTAGTACGTTCTTCTACTACTGTTGGCATTTCCAGGTCGGTATGCAGGGTGTCGTTGCTAACATACCAGGGAGCATTGGCTAACATTCTCAGTGTTTTGGATTGCATGCGTTGGATTATGTTTATGTTTGACTTGCAGGAGCATCCCCACAGGTCGATGCCATAGGTCCAGAAAGGTTTAATTATTATTTTATAAAGTAGAATCTTATTTTCTAAAGATAGAAACGATTTCGATAAGTCGTAGATCAACTTCGTTTCGTTTCTTTAATATATGCAGTTTCCACGTGAGTCTTTTGTTTAAATGAAGGCCCAGGTAGCGGGCTTCATTTGCTTGAGGAATTGATATATTAATTAGATGCACCGGCGGGCATTCCAAGCGATTTATGGCATTTTCCATCACTCTTGCCAGAACTTCCGGAGATAGGTTCTCGCATTCTTGATGGATATTCTCTGCGAGGGCTTCAAAAGTCTGAGGCTTGTTACATAGATTCGTGACTTTAAGAAACAGTTAAGGAACAATTAAATCAGGCGATCTTGCCAAATCACCAAAACGAGAGATTAGGCGACCCGGTTGTGGCCCGTGCAGTATGCGCCGTTGCTCCATCCTGTTGGAACCACATGTTTTCCAGTCCCAATTCATCCAATTGAAGAAGGAGAAAGTCATTGAGCATGGCTCTGTAGCGCTCGCCGTCTACAGTAGTCGTTTGGCCCGCAGCGTTTTTGAAAAAATAAGGCCCGATGATGCCTCCAGCGTAAACAGCACACCATTCAGTAACTTTGAGCGGGTGTAATTGCTCTTCGTGGGTTATACGCGAATTTTTGGTGCCCCAAAAGCAATAATACTGCTTATGCACATATCCACAGATATGGAACTGGGCCTCGTCACTCATGATGATTTTTGATGAAAAGTTGTCTTCCTCGTGGTCGAGATTCAGGATGGCTTGAGCGTAGGTTACATGCGCTTGGAGGTCAACGGCTAACAGCTGATACACTGTCTGCACTTTGCAGGGAAAAATATTCAAGTCATTTACCAAAATTTTCTGTAAATACCGCCGATTGATGCCCAATTGCGTGGCACGTCGTCTGGTCGATACTCCGGGGTCCTCTGCGACATCTTCAGGCACAGCCGCGATATTCTCAGCAGAACGGCTGTTCAGGGGCCTTCCAGACCTGGCAGCATCTCGTGTTGTCCCATACTCTTCTAAGCGAGCGGCTAAACGTCGTAGTGTTTGCGCAATTAGTGCCGGACGACCGGGAAATCTGCGTCTAAATTCATGCTGCACCAACACAACCGACGAATTATTCCGCAAAAAATCGAAACAATTATTCCGCGTTCTTGAGGAGTATAGCGATTCATGTCTTGTTGACGTGTATTTTGTATCTGTTTACTTCACAAATGTCAAAGCAGAACTGACATTTGCAAAAATTATAGCATCTTCCGATAGGGTGATGAATTTTGTGCCACCTAGTATAATCCTTTTTTAATACCCATATATTTAATAGGCTAACGACAAGAACTAAGATAATTCCTTGAAAAATATTTTATTACACATTGGTAGAAGGATTATTTGTTTTTTAAGTGATAGAATTCTATATCTGAACTCATATATTCATTTGACCTTTACGAGTTACAATGTATAACTATTTTATTCATTAAGAAAACGATATAATTAGCTACTTAAAGCTCTAAAACAAGATCAATACCAAGACTGCAAATATCGAAATATTTAGGCAAAAACCACATTTTGTCTTCTCATTATTGACCTTTAGTTAATTTGCTATTTGTTAATCTAAGCAAATATTCTTCTTTTAGTAATGAAAAAGTTTAACTGTAAACGCTACAAAAAGATGAACGTTTATTCATCTAAAGAAGTCAAAAAAAATGCTAAAAGCACTTTTAGCATTAGTGGTTTGGTGTAAAGTACTTCTTGGTGGCATTAAAATTGGTGCAAAGATATACATTAGTATGTGCCGCAGATTGACTATTAAATAGTGCAATAACCTGAATCACAACGCCACAAAACTAATTCTAGTCCAACTGGATTACAGTCACTTTTGGGAAATATAGTTCATAACAAACTTTACAAAAGTTGAAGGTAGAAAGAATTCTGTAACAAATAATGAATGAATAATTTAATATAGTTGCCACAAAATACATTTTTTATAAATTGCTTATGTTTTGGTGCTGGTCTAGGGATTGCACCTAGAAAATCCTGAAACAATTAACTTGGCTATTTCCTTCTAATTTCCTACGACTGGTCTGCTTATGAGGTACATTCTTTTAATTAGCCACTTAACAGCAGCTGTTTCATAATCGCAAGTTTTAGACGAATAAAACCGCGCAGGTTCAGCAACCTTAAACTCCTGCTGCTGCCGGCCCGGCACTTCCTCCCGCGTTTCGAGCGTTTCCAGAACGGCGCGCTTCCGACGAAACGATTTCCAGGACCTCGCCGCACATCCGCAGCCCGGCAGCATTTCTCCTTAACGAGCGTTAACGTCTTGCCCGGCTCGCACAATTTGCTGATAATTGCGGTGGCGCGCCGCGCTTCGGCGTACTCCTGCGACAAAGAGGCCAGCGCAGTTCCCTGAAGACGCGGCCTGAAAATTCCGCGGGCAGCGGAACGTTGAACTTGACCGGCGCTCCACTTTTCTGGAATAATGCGCTCCTACGAAAGTAAGCTCCCTTCCCAGGCCCGCGCCTTTGTTCCTCAATGTCGAGCGGTTGTTTTGAGAAAGTCGAGGGAGGCACGGCCGCGCAACAATGATAATTAAACGAGCTGATGATGGCGATAGAGAGTGTTTCGATGCTGCCGCGGACCTTGCGTGATTAAGTGGAATGTTGAGACGGTTTTCACTTATTAAAGTATGATGCTGCGTTTTCCTACGCAAGGGACATTTGTGGCAATTTTGTGGACCAACAAGGCTTTTGAATTTTGTTATCACTTTTTCAGTTCTTTTTTGAAATTGCTGTGTGAAGTTTCTTCTTCTATCTTTCTTTCGTTTTTATCTTTAACTAACTTGTTTTACTTGTTTATCTACATAGATTTCTTGTAGATATTTTTACCTTTATTGTGCTTATTTTCAACTAATGTTGAACTTTTGTATTGTAATATAAAGTTACACTTCACAGTTCTTCAACTTTCACTAAAAAACACAATTTTATTGTTTAGATTTGGCTTACCCTAACATTCTTGAAATGTTTGAAAATGATAACATAAGTATATTTAAAATTTTTGCTACATATATGATTATAATATCAAAGAGACGCTTTTTTAGCAATAACGTTATCCTGGGAAGCAAGTTGGTCATCAGATCAAACAAGCCACTAAGAAGGCTGAAGTACAACCAACCTATTACATACCAAGATATTTTTTTTAATAAACTTTTGTGTTCTATTGATGAACGGTAGATACCTATGCTTCTAAAACTAAGAAAGAGCATTACTAGAGTATTTATTTCCCTTTCTTTTATTAGTCCAACGTCTTTCTGTTAAAAGTCTAGGTAATAATACTAGTTGACTAAACCTCAACCAGATTTATGTAATGGCTACTATAGATACTTCTATTAATTTAAAACAATTTTTTGTTTGAGAAGCCTTTTTCTCTTTTTTATGTAAGCTTACGCCTGTTTCTCTTCACGTATTAATTACGGAGTTTCTACCTTTGTTGAAGTCCAACTGTCTGCTCATTTCTTTTATAGTATGCCATGGCACCTTTTGCCGTGTGGTTTGTTGTCATTGGTTCTGTTTACATCCTCATTCTATTTCTCTCGTCTCCTGATTATAAATCGGACTGTATCTCTATGATGTTACATTCATCCCTTACATATTTATTTTTAACTGTTTTGTTTTGTTTTCCTCACTATTGCTCATAACGCATTCATTTCAGTGGTATGCAGCATAAGTTTAGTTTTACTAGTGTTTGCGTGGATTTTGCTCTATGGATCATAATTGGTACAACCATATTTTAAAAGTGTTTTGTTTTACTATATACTAAATATTTGTGTTTTCAGATTACTTCGCTTAATATTCTAATAACCAGAGTCTTGTGCACCTTTCATAACTTGTTGTTTCACTTTGTTGTCTGCCTTGCGGTCGTTGGATACATTTATTCTTAGATATTAAAAGTTTCTGGCCTATTTTATTATTTCTCCCTCTGTTTTTTTGCATCAGTTCTTTAGATATTACCATTGATTTGGTTTATCAGCCGAAACTTTCACACTATGTCTTCCTGTGGTAACGAATTTAGGGAGTGAGCGGCACAAGTTTTCAGATAGCGTAAGCATACTGTAAAGATGTTTCTTTGTACCATTTTGTACTAAAGTAATTTTTTTACTTATAATTTAATCTACGAGGTGTATTCAGTTGTAACACCTTCGAATTTTTTTCTCAGCGACCTTTTTATTACAAGAACAGCGTGTAATAATTCGTTTCCTCCATTTACGTGGTGTGACACCGATTGAAATTCATCGCCAGTTAAGTGAGACATGTAGTGAGGGTGTTATGAATGTGTCTAATATGTTTTTGTGGGTGCGACAAATTAAAAAAGCCAGAACGTCGTGTGACAACAAACAAAGACTATCTCGGCCTCGCACCAGCTGGTATGATCAAGCGAATGGAAAAACTTGTTTTGAAGGATCGCCGAATGAGTGTGGAACACATTGCCTCCAAAGTTGGCATTTCCGTGGGGTTTGTGCACACAATCCTGGAATGAAGACCTGAAAATACCACCAAGACAACGCACCACCGCGTCGAGCGAACGCGACGCAGATGTTTCCTCGTGACAACAACTGTGCATGGTCTTTACTTACCTGGCTTGGCTTCTAGCGACTTTTGGTTGTTTCCAACGATAAAAGACATTGTTTGTGGTCGCAAATTTACTAGTCGTCTTGCTATTGCATCAGAGATTTTTTAGTGGTCAGAGAAGACTCATAAAGAAGCGTTCGCAACGGCCACAGAATCATGGCGTCGACGTTGTGAAAAATATATTCGACTGCAGGGAGACACAAGTTTCACAGTTTTCGTATGATTAGTTTGTGAGAGAGAAAAACGAAGGTGTTATAATTTGAATGCACTTCGTATAACAGGATATGACTTAGAATTTCTTTCTATCCGATTCACCTATCACAGTTTATGCTTTATGTCAGTTGATTTCCTGTCTGAAAATCTGTCAGTGCATTTAGGTTTTTTGCAACTTTTATTAAAGTTGTGGGAACATGTTCTTCCTCCAAAATTAATAATAAATCTTATAATTTGACCCGATCGAATTTCTTTCTTATACCCACAAAACATATAAAGGCTGGTGGTTAAACTTAATCGCCTTTTCAAGCACTTGACATATTATAAATATAGCGTTGATTAGAGCAAAAACTCTGCCGTTCTTCACTTATATGCTGATGTAGCTCCATTTTTCAAATACTAGTTTAGTCAATAGCAACCGCATTGCATTTAGAATTGGCCTCCTCGATAGTTCTTCAGCTTACTCTTTCCTCCGATTTAAAATATTGAGATCGCTGTGCTTACTTTCTGTACGGTTGGAATTTTTCTCTTTAATTGTTACGTAAAATAAGTTTTGGAGTTGTTCATTTAATTTTGACCTCTATGTTGAAACAACCGGTTCCTTCTATTCTGATTTAGTTTTTCTATATCTGGCGCATTAACAAATTCATTTTCATTTCTTTGTATTATGTTAGTTTTAGTTTTTTCATTACACAAATTCTTAGAGTATTGTATCCATTGTTCTTTAACATAGGCCATATCTTATTCGATCTGTCATATCGATAAGTATAGATTTTTTTCTATGTTCGTCTTTCAGCATTCCTCTTTTAATTGTCTTATTCTTAGGTTTGCGCAATTTCTTTCATAAAACTTCTTTCTTTTTTATTTTTCTTTTATCTCTTTCGCTTCATTAGTGAACTGTGATGTTTTGTATCTGTATATAACACTACTTTTGTCCACTGATTTCGTTGCTGTTTTCACAATAATAGTTTTTACCTTTATCCATACTTCTGTATTATCTTTATGAATGATTGTGTTATTTTTTATTTTTAAACAGTTAGTTTAATGCTTTTTCTAGCAGCTGTACACTAATTTTTTATATGTTTCAGGTTTTACGACAAATTTTATTCATATTTTCTTTAGAACGACTAAATGGTCGTTGTTTATATTGGCCAAATTTAGTGTTCTCATATTTAAAATTGCAATTGGTCTATAGTGGCTGCTTGTTATTATATAGTCTATTAGAGACTTATATCATTGATCGCTTATGTATAAATATTTGTATCGTGGTCGAAAAAGGCATTACTTATATGTAGATTGTTTTGAGCACAGAAATCGATTTATAAATCTCCCTGGCTGTTAGTCTTTTTTTCGTTGAATTTTTCTTTAACGCGTTGCGATGGTACATTGCCTACTCGTGCGTCGATCGCTAGTTATCACGACTTGGTGGTTGTGCAGTATCTCATCCACGATATTCCGTAATTTTTCATAAAACACTAGTCTTTTGCCATTGATTTAATCATATCAGGTGCATACACGCTATCTCCGCTAGTGCTGTCAATTTTTATTATAACTCTGATCATTTACATGCTCTCACTACGTCTGTCTTCTCGCATATTTATCGAAGCTTTTATATTTATTGGCACTCATGCTTAATCATTTTGTTTGCATTTTTATTAGATTTTTCTTGGAATTTCTTATTTATAAACATCTTTGGTCTTTGTTATTTTTGATCATTCAATATTTCGTACTTGCTGCATGCTTTTTTTACAATTCTATGGTTTTTCACCAAAATTTGCAATCACTTAGACGGTAATTATGCATTTTCCCTTCTAGTACCTTTTTAGATTATTTTCTTTGTGTGTAGCTATTTTTATTTAAAAAATCTTTTTGCATTTTTTTATGTTGGAAAATTATACGTTTTATATTCTTTTTTCATAGGAAGGAGGTGCGTATAATACTTCATAATTTTCTTTTTTATCGAACTAAACAAATTCTGAATTTGCTAGCCTTCTCTTTGAAGTTTTGTGGAAAGCTTATTTCATACTGGTTTTCATTTTAGTGCGAAAATTTATTTCACATTATGATTTTCTGAATTTTGATATATCTACAAAACCCTTTTAAATAATTTTCTTCTGTATTAGCTTTTCCTTTACTTATACAATGTTTTTTACTTTTTTAAATTCTGATTTAAACTTCTTATATTACAATTTTGCTTTCTTAGATTCGTTTTCTCTTTCATTTTTTTAACTCTTTTGTGTCCAAATTTCAGTATAGTTTTTTTGTGAAAAAGCTGTTAATATTCTCAGTTTTATTTTTAATATGTTCTATAGTATATATTATTAGTAATTACTTATTTTTGTCTTTTTTGTATATGTATCATATAGTGTTGGCATGAGTACAAATTTTAATTGGATTATCAACTTTTACATGTTTTTTTATTTATTGTGGAGACTTCAGTCGTACTGTCTAAAATACATTTCTACCTTTTTGCGTTTGTTTTAAAGCATCAGTTTTGGGAAGATATATTTATGGCTCTCACGTGCAGAGGTTTATAGGCTACTTATGTATCTGTTTACATGTAATTATAGACAGTGTATCTGCACCCTATTTGTAAGAAAAACAGGTTGTCAAATAACTTGTCAATAATGGCTAGTAAGTCTTGAAATGCTACAAACTGGCAGTCTCAAAAACATTTCGTAGTTTATTTTTTGAAAAGTTTAATTGTTTTAGCATAGTTAGTAACTGGCTGGTTTGATAAACAAGCGTAAGCTGCGGAATGGTCTCTCCAAATCTTTCCTTCTAATAACACATTTGATAAAATAATTTTCATGTAACTGCAAACCCATACTTAATATTAAATTTGAAACAGCGATGTGTTCTTTTAGTCAGTTGATTTTGCCCAAAAAATGCTAATAGAAAATCAAATGCCCAAAATAAATAGAGCCAAACTGAAATCCAGTAGTTACACAGAAGCTTCTAAGAAAACAAAATTGATTACAATAATTCGTTAATTATTATATATTTTCCAAGTAAATTGCTTCCTAGTGGCTTGTGACTAGTTGGTTCCAGCTGTAATAACTTGTGTTTTAATGGGTTTGCCTTTTAACATCTCTACGTTTTATCGGCTGTACCCTAACGTTGATGTTAATTTTGTTAGCGATTTGAATAACCCCTGAACTCAACCCCTAACTCCCTCGTTCGATCACTCGTCGTTTGTGTTTTGCAATCCCGATATACACTTACAGAAGAATGAAACTCTTCGGGTGCTTGTGCCGGGCGCTTCTGTCCAACTTACAGTTGTAAGACTACGGATGTTAGGATTTCTGTAGACTCGAACCGCAAAACGCCAAAATGATCCTAATTGCTTGATTATAGATGTTGTTCATGTGGATTTTTGCAGTGTAGACCCAAAACGAGCAGACATATCATCATGTCATCTTATTGCAAAAGGCTCCTGGGATAGAGGAGTGAGTCAAAGACCTATCCGACTGCCTTCATCTCTAGAACTCTCTGGTCAAACATTTTAAGATTCGCTAGGTCTTGACTGCAATTTGCTTGTTGTTGACTCCTATTTTCCAAATGATGCACCATTCCTTTAGCTTGCTCAGATTTTTCTGGATACGCTGCATCGCCAGGGAAGACGTACATTTACTTTTATATAATATTATTGTTTATATGTTATTTCTCTAAAAATTAGATTAACTTAATTTTCTTTTTTTAGTTTTTTAACTCTTTATTCTTTTTTTATATTTGGATCCTATAATTTCTTTTAAATATAGTTTAACTGTGGATGTTATTTTTTTATGTTTTGTGGTACGAACAATATAAACTTTAATTGTCATAATCCTTTTTATTTTATTTTATAGTTTAATTCATTAATTTTATGTCTATTTTTACTCCTTTTAATAGTTATGGCTTTACTTTCTTTTTTCTACCTATTTTTTGTAAACGGTACTGTTTTCTCCGTTTTTGTCGGTCTATTATTTTAGTTATTTTAATTTGTAAGCCTTGCTATGTTTATTCATGTTTTGTTGTTACCATTATAAAAAGCAAAGTTAAATGACTTTGGAAAAATTAAAAAAATTGAATTTTGCATACCTTTTTTATTTTAGAAAATTTACAGCTTTGGTGCTGAAAACACGTTTAAAACTTTAGTTTAAATTAATATCTTATTGTGAGAAAGGGACGGGCATAGCCTAGTGGCTAACACAAATTTAGAAAATTTACAACATTCTTCAATGATACAATACATCTCAAAAATTTAATTTAAGTGACCACCCTATTGTAAGGCAGGGACGGCCGTAATGGCTATTATTTGCTTTTCTAGGCGCAGCCATGTGTCGTTACGAATTTTAAAATTATTTGGCTTTTCCGCCTTGAATAATGCAAAGTCTGTGAAGTCACTAAGTTTTCCTAGAAGGGCAGCGTCTATAGACTAAGTTGGCTATGAGTACGCATAAATATAACTTTTTCTTTTTGTATGTCTTCTCGCGGGATCATAACTGTAAATTTTGTCTAATTTTAATTATATCTTTAATGCTACACCAAGCATTCTATTATTAGTATTCTAATGGGCAGCATTATTTTTTAAAATTTTGTTTATTGTGAAAAATGAAGTTTATATCATTAAGTAAAAGAATTTTTGTTGTAACTAAGAAACTGATATCTCCTTTTTCTAACTTAGTAGAAACGCTACCTACATACTAAGGTCGCTTATGCTCATTCATAGTTTCATTAGTTGATCACTAACAACATCAACAATTTAATTACAACCTCTACATTCATAACTGTGCTAATTAATTGCATTAGCAACGTGTTAGCCCTGGATTTTGATCAGCAATCGACTGGATAATTTTATACTGTACATTTAATAAGACGTACAATTTAATTTGAGCTTTAGTTTTCTGTTTAACATAACTTGGAGTGGATGATAAAATCTGATAATGTGTATATGTGAAGCTGGTGAAGAAGTTCCCACCCCATGTATATGGTCGTGCGTTATCAAAGAGAAAAATGGCGGAGATCATCAGAAAGATCAGCTATAAAAAGTGTTTATGCTAAAAGCATCGCAATTTGCAAACTCAAGAAAGTTATACGAGAATTGTTTTGCAGGTCAAAGTTTAAAATATATGGTGTTATTGGACAAACGGCAAGCTCAAGACTTGTTTGTTCCAAAACTTTGTAAACAATGAAGAGATTGTATTCCTAACTTATGAATCCTTTCAAGAAGAGGACCTTTAGGATTTCTCCGAATACCATCAAAGATGTTTCAAGATGACCAAAAGTGGTCAAAGTGACAACCAACTAAGGCTAAACATATTTAAATATATACAGTGACGTCCCAGGTGTAAAGTTAACTGGTCCGAGTACTTGTAAGTCACTCTCGCAGATACACAATGTTCTGATTTTAAATGATTTAATTACTGCATTCGCTCAAACGGCTTGGTTTTCTACAACATGTGGGCAAAATGTTAGATGTTAAAGGGCTTCCACATACTGTTTTATGTTTTTCTGCAAATATTTTAATCCTATTCTTGATAAAGAAAACGGCAATACAATAATGAATATAATTGTTACGTACGTGTCATGGAGCATTCACCATATTAGTAGTCTTTTTTTTGGAACATTTGCATGCTCTTAATATTAGACTTGGTAGTATAGCCCCAAAGTTGTATAAAATTTAGCCACTTTGGTTTTAAAATCTAGGCATAGATAAGCCAGATGCACTGGCTATTTAAAAGTTTCTGTCCACAAATCAACAATGATTCGGAAGAATTCTGTTCATAGAGCAACAGAAAACACCTGATTTTCTTCTAAAGCTTTTTCTATTACGTTCATGAATTGATATACCTGATTAATCGTAGCACATTTTCTCCTGGATACAAATTGGTAATTTGGAATCTATTTTTTTATTCTCTACTTTGATTCAAAGCCTTTCAAAAAACACCTTTTCAAAAAGTTTGAAGGTTATAAGTCTGTAAGATTTTATACTTTGAGGAGGTTGTTACCGTATTAGCAGCATTATCACTTTCGCTACTTTGTAAATGGAGGTAATCATACCTTTTCTAGCCAGTTGCTTCAAAATTTCACTTGTGGTCGAATCAAATCCTTTGAGCTCCTTTACTACTTACTTCAGAATAACTGAAGATATTTCTTTGAAGAGATAATTCTGCTAAACGTCAAGTGAGGTATGCACTTTTATCTGATTAGGCTGAAAGGGCTTTGTTGGATGGTCAACAGAAATTACAGATTTTTCTTTATTATGCCTAACTTTTCTCATTGAACCTTTTAGTTTATTCCCAAAGTCTATTTCTTTATCTGTTGCTAGATCTCACGAGTATAAAGCCATAGATTTTCCTATAATCTCCTAAATTTATCTTTTAAGTTTTTGTATACTATCATTCAGGATGACTGTATTAATTTGACCTGTTGACTGTTACTTTCGTTAAATGCTGCAACGAATTAGTTCTCAGCTGTAATTTTAATTCGTCGGTTGTTCAGATAGGTGTTCCCTTTACTGTCAATTCTAAGCTTTCTCATTAATTAATCAAGGCTGGGTTACCCCATCAAAAGTAAAGATTATTGCAAAGCATCAGTCTTTTACTTGGATGGAGCACAATGTTTTAAATTTTATTATGATGTAGTTAAAGTTCGTACTGGAAGATTGACCCAAGAATAGGCTCAAGAGATCAAAACAATAGCTGTCAGGAGCTTATAAGCAACATATCATTTTGGCAGAAAAAGAGTATGTTTCAGCATTGCGCTATTACATTGGAATGACCTTTGAATAATCTTGGTGGAAGGATGACACAGTCGCCGATACAAAGAAATAGTTAAGAATTGGGATTGTCAAATACATTTTTTTTCCAATTAGGCGTTTATTTTATAAATTTCCGTTTTCTGTAGTTATGTACACTATTGGTGATTCTTAAGGTTTCCATCCGGTCCAGATATTGATAAACCATCCTGGCCACTAATAATGACGGTTCTGAATGATCTTGTTGTGTTCTTGCCAAATCATATTTTCCTGCACTATGTTCTGTATAAACTGATATTTATTGGCGTTTTGCATAATATGGGCTTTTACTGTATTTAATATATTTGTTTTCTTTTGCCTTCTTCTGAGAACCTCAATGTTTGTAATGTATTCTGTTCAAGAAACTTTCAAAATCCTTTGATACAGCCACATTTCAAAAACTTCTAGTTTTTTTAATTATAGCTTCTGTCACAGTCCGTGATTTTACTCCATATAGTAGAAAACACAACAACGTAATAATCGTATTTTTGTGGCCATAGCCAAATAATAATTTTCAAAATTGGGTGCTACTATTAAATGTTGCTTTTGCTTTCTCAACATGAGTCCTTATTTCTAGAGTGTTGTTCCATCAGTCATTAACAGTCTCTTAACAGGTTTTCTATTAATTATTACTCGTTCGATTTGGTTGTTGCTTTTACTAATGACAATTAATTTAGTTTTATTGATATTAATATACAGGCCGTACCGCTGGCTACTCTGCGTTATTCTCTCTATCCTTCTCCAACGATGTACTCTGAATACATGTTAAAAATTAGCGGTGATAAAACACAATTCTATGTTATCCCTCGCAAAATATCAATAACTGAGCTTCTCCTAGCCAGTCTTACAAATACCGATTGGTACTTGCACACTAAACAAAGCTTCCCGTGTAGCAATAGCATTCACAGGGTGATGTGTATAATTTTAAGAGGTGACTCATGAGGCTTATTATGCAATGGTTATAATAAATACAAGTTTTTGTCCCGGTTTTCTTGGGCTGATTTG
Source organism: Sinelater perroti (assembly GCA_036346155.1). Lineage (NCBI taxonomy): Eukaryota > Metazoa > Arthropoda > Insecta > Coleoptera > Elateridae > Sinelater > Sinelater perroti. Next base: position 7,051,617 of record JARFIY010000174.1, read on the forward strand.
TAAATTCTGATTTTATACAATCTTTGGAAGTATTCCCAGAGTTGTAGACTTTATTATATAATAAAGTTAACCGGTTTACTCCTTGTTCATCAAATAACTTTAGATATTATCCGGGCTTGCTGCTTTGCATTCTTTTATATCTCTTATTTCAATTATCAATTATTCCGTCATTATATTTTCTCAACTTTTATTATTTATCTGGGGAGGTTGTGGACGATTGTCTTCAAACAATTTCTTTATGTATGCTTTCTATGTCTCTTTGGTTTTGTTCTTATTAATAATAACTTTTCCGTCACTGTTAATTAATTTGTTTGATTTTTGGTGTACGTTAAAGGTATCATTTTTGCTGTAAGGTTTTTACCTCTAGACATTTTTCTTTGGATTTGTTCTCAACTTCTTTTATCTCTGTTTTAATAATTCTTTAAACATTTTTGTACTCCGTAGTATTATTTTTTATTATTTTTCTTCTTTTCATCAACTGGAGAATTTTCGTAGTCTACGATTCCTATCGTCTCGTTTTGAAATACCATTTTTGATATTTGTTATTGCTATCTTTAATTTGTTGTTTTTTTTTATTAACATTAAGGGAGTTCAAGTTGTCCTCGATTGTTTTCCAAACGTACTGCTGCTTGCTCTCTTATAAGGGAAACTTTTATAATTTTCTCAAGTCGCATTTTTTAGTTTCTTTTCTCCGTATTTTTTTAACTTTATTTTAAATACTACCACTGAAGGGTTATGATCTGACTGTATAACCGACCTAGAAGAGGTTTTTACTGAAATGCAGCTGTTTTTATATCTTCTATTTATTAAAATATAATAAATTTGATTCTTGATTATGTTTTTAGTCGTATCCATAAAAAAAACTCTACGTATACAACCGCGTCGGAGATAACGAATACAGGATTTGTATAAAAAGTATCAGGAAAAGTTTCGGAAGAATAGATTTATTTAAGATATTGCTACAATACCTCAAAAGTCTCCAAAGTACATCCCTTGAGCATCGACATACTTTTGCCAGCGGCTTTTTTACGACTCAAAAGCCCGGTAGGCGCATTTCGGAACGTCCTTAATGGTACGCGATGCAAGCTTCTTTGACGGCACTTGGGTCCCATGGTGGTCTTTTGAGGAGGACTTTACTTTTGGGAATAGAAAATAGCTGGTGCCAAGCCGGGACTGTATGGGGGTGGGAAATTGTCACAATGGCGTTTATTGTCAGGTTAGTCGGTGATCTTGGAGCAGGTGAGGCTGGGTGCATTGTCGTGATACAATTTCCAATTTCTGGCAGTGGCTGGCTTCACGCGGTTGACTCTTCTATTCAATATTTTTAGCACTTCTAGGTAAAAAGCTCCATTTACTGTCTGCCCCTTAGGTACAAATTCTAGTGGACCACCCTCTTGGCGTGAAAGAAAACTTCGGCGTTTTGTTTCCGGGTCGTATTTAAATATTCAAGTTTCGTCTCCCGTGATTACGTTGTCCAAAAAGCCGGGGGTTTATTCAACGCGCTGCAGAAGGTCTTCGCAAGCAGACACACGCCTCTGCTTTTGGTCGTTCCGTCAAGACCTGCAGGACGAGTTTAGCGCAGATCTTTCGCATCGCCAAATTTTCAGAGATAATGCTGTACACTGTCATCTTATTAATGCCAATTTTATCTGCGACTATGCGCACACTTAACCGACGGTCTCAATTCAGCACTTCAAGCACACGTTGCACGTTTTTGTCGGTTCTTGAGGTGATCTTTGAAGAACTTGTGCCACTTAAAAACTGCAGTGTGTGACATGCTTACGATACACGCCATGCTGATGTTCTCTTTTGAAATTACTTAAATAGCATACTCTATATTTGTCTATGTCATAGTAATTAGCCCCCGGCCAACGCATTTTACTAATTCCCATTATCTCGATTTTTATCCTTTCCATTTTCTGCATAACATTATTTATTTTTCTTGGTTGTGCCATAGCCTTGATGTTCTATATATAAGGATAATTTGCTTTTACTATAACATTTTTTGTAAAAGTCTTCCTCAAAGATCTAACTGCAAAACTTGAAATTCCGGAATATTTTGCTTAGAACGCAGCAATGATGGTTTTACCAGAAAACATCCTTAAAATCTTTAATGTAATAGGTCCTAAATTCTATTTTTTATTCTTATGTCGTCGATTTTTAATAGTTTATCCGCGTGTATGGTGGTTTCAGCCACTGGGAAAAAGTGGTGCTCGTTGCTATTATATAAAACCTAAAAAGATTTGCTTCTTACGCCTGATTTGGCGTACCGAAGTTCATCTTCTCCGCCTTAGCAGCCAATGTGGTCTTTATATTGCTGCTGCTGGTTTGTTTGCCAGGGGTATATTATTTCCTCAGTACCCACTATATCTGGTGTGCGTTCCCTTATCCGCCATCTGTTATAGGCCAAAATGTTCTTTGCATGGATATTTGGTCGTGTAGATTTTTGAAAGCTTATTTTGTTTTGAATATTTTGTTCTTTATCCATAACGATTTGGAACTTTTTTTTTCTAAAAATCAAATAAGTGTGACGTCTACTGTTACCTTCATGTTCCTTCTCTTTGGCTATTTCTCATTTGGTGCAAACAACTGAAAATAAGTAGTTTAACGGTAAAACCAAGCTACTGCACGAGTTTTGTTATTTTGTCTTATATTATAACGCATGAGTAGTTGATGACTAAAATAAATATTATTTGCAGTCATTGGTGCCACTCTTACCTCATTCTACTAGTTACCCCATTTTTGCAATAAAAAGTACAAGTTGTTCGCAGCATTTCTTTTAAGACATGCACAGAATAATATCGAATATATTCTTTGTTCGTAACTATCGTAAGCCCTACTAAACTACATAGTGTTTTAAAGCCACAAAATAGCAATATTCTTATTTTAAAGGTTACAAATATTCTTACAAATACCATGTATATATGTTTTGAATAATATTAAAATTTTCATTTAGACAAATGCTAAATAAATTTAACTGTCCTTTTTAGTATATTCAATTAAAGACAAATTTCAACTTAAATGTGCGCAATATCGAAGAGCTTATTGTTAGTTAATTGTTTAATATTATATCAAATTAAAAAACCACTCACTATTCAGTGTCTAAGGCGCTAAATAAGGTTGTTGCCGATAAGTTATCGTAAAAGCAATTATGTAAGTCAGAAGGAACTGCCGTGTCGGTAGAGAACGGCAGGACACGGACAGAAAAGTAGACTGATACTAACCAATAGCAAAACCGAGCGGTTTATCCTCGTGCCAATATCTTCCGGGTCAGCACACTTCTAATGCACTGTTTTTATAGCGCAATTAATCACGATCACTGCTAATGCCAAGATTATAGTGGAAGTGCTCGGAAAATGGCTTTCATTCAGTTGGTCTACAATGTAGCAAATTAAAATAGCATCGGCTGCAACTGTGATATAACCGCGGCCTTAATATGCAAATCCGCTGCAAACGGCAGTTTCTCGGGATTAATTACAAATTCGCTTCCAGGCCGGACTGAATTTTGTCATTAGCCGGTGAAATGCTGCGGCACCTTTCCCTTTTGCCGGCGCTCAGCCCGCGGTTTCTCCGGCTGCCGCCGTTTTTGGCTTGCGCAACCGAATTCCGGGCTAATTTGCCACGAAAGGCGCTGCACTTGCTGCTCGCCGCGGTGCAGCTGGAGCTGAAATGCCAGCGGATTAAGCGGGAATTTATTCGGCATTCCATCAAGCCCAGATTCAATCGCGGCGTAATACGAACCATTGAAGCTAGGACGAACTGGTTTCCTAATTAGAACAAACTTGAAATGTGAAATGACGTGGTGTCATTAGTGGCAGCCCGTTGCTGTTGCTTAATGAAACCCGAGCGGAAAAAACCCTATTCAGCCCAGAATGAAAAGTGGTATTAATTGGGGAGCCATAAATTCAGGTCTTAGAGGCTGCTGACGTCGTGCCATTTCGACGTCTGTCATCGTAATTGCTAATTTGAAGCGAGATAACGAGAAAATAGTAGTTTTTGCCATCTTTAATCTTCAAGGTGGTATTAAGAAACTTCCATGGTTAACAAGCTGCTGAAATAATTTCGAGTGATTTAATTTGGTTATTGCTAAATTGGCATCGATTTGAAGGCACAAATAGCCATCATGACGATGGCAGATTGTTGGGTAATTGATGGAATTGTGCCACACAAGTTTTTTGATCATTAAATATACTCAGTAGATTTTAAAACAAAAGAACAAGAAGATATCTAAGTCAAAATACTGCCCGAAACATCATTTTTAGCTTTAAACCACTTTTAAAACATCCAAGAAATATAACAACGGCTTGCTGTTAGAAGTTTTACATAAGGTGATCCAAATTGTTTTTTTCTGTATAAAATACAAAATATTGGAACAATCTAAATTTTGGTAATGTTGGCCTACGCTGGAAAGCAATTATTCTGTTATGGAAATTTTTCATAAATACGGCTCTATTTCATCAATTACCCGTCTTATGTTATTTTTTAATCTCTAGAAATATAACAGATTTGTTGACTTAAGCCCTTTACTTTGCAGAAGGGTTAGATATTTTTAATGACATTCTTAGTGAGGATTTTCAGGGCTTGTATTGCCTGAAGCTCACCCCCCAAGCATGGCGCAGCGTTAGAGTCGTTTATATACCCAGAGTTAAGCAGAAGTATAAATTTATCAACAAGCTCTCAAAGATCTATCTTTTATGCAAAAGACTTGAGAAACTGATAAATAACTACGTTATAGGCACAACGCATACCAAGCAGGAAAATCAACAGACCTGGCATTAGATGACCTAAATAGACTTTTGTTAAAGGCCATGCAAGAAATGAGACATCGAAGAAGCGTTCAACAATGTCTCCATTAGCTCCCTTATCAAATTACTGAAGGCGATAGGAATATCTGACTCTCTATGTCAATGTATTTTAGAAAGCCTAAAGAAAAGGATTATCGTATCTAGGCGAAGCAACTATTGAAGCAAGGGAAAGTTGTCTTCGAATTGTTTTGGTTAGTCCTTATGGATGCGCCCTTTAATAAGCTATCCGCAGAGGGCTTTTATTTCATAGGATATGCTATACTAGTAGTCATAAGAGGGTTGATAATATGTGAGATAGTATGAATATTTTTGTGCCAAAATGTTAGAAGTGATAAAAGCCAATTGTGTTGAATAGTATAATTTTTTTAGAGGCTAAATATTTAGAAGTAACCTTCGATCAAAAGCTCACATTTAGATATGATATACAAAGAGCCAAGAAGCACTGGGAAGGTGTAAATGGCTACGTGGTAGAGCTAAGGATTAAACCCCAGGGTGACTATGGTTATTCACAAGAATTGTAAGACCTATGATAACCTATGGGTCTGTGACGAAAAGACTACAGGCAAAGGCAAAAAAACTCCTTCGTGGCGTTCAAAGTTGTGTTTTCCTTAGCCCCACATGAGTTATAAAAACGGCGCCAACTGCTTCCCTTAAAATGTTACTAAATGTTGCTACCACTTTGCATATTTATCTTAAGGAGAAGTACGGATAGCTTCCCACGGACCCATGCAAGAGTAAGTTGCAATCATCCCTATGCATTTAGAAGTTGGAGGCAAAGGATACATTGGGAGTGCCCACCGACAATTTGGTCTCCAGTTACTTTAAATTTGGAAAATACTTCAAAATTATAATATTAGATTAAAACGAACGACTTCCTGTCTCTACAGATTTTATCTAGTATATTGGTAGCTCCTAGACTGCATTAAGTACAGGAGCAAGAATCTATAGACCAAAAAGAAACATTAAGATCTAAATAGCGGTTGAAAATTTTCCTGCAGTCTACGATAGCTACAGAACATTGTGCGAAAGAGATCAAAAGGCTTAACGTTAGGGGCAAGAGGTTAGCTATCTTTTCGGCCAGCCAAGCAGTACTTAAAGCTCTAGCCACACCTGTAGTGAAGTCAGAGGTTGTTTGGGAATGCATAAAAGTTCTAACAGACAGCAAAAGATAATCGTCTGATTCTTTCCTGGGTACCGGGACATAGGGGCTTCAGAGGTAACGAGACAGCAGGCTTATTGACCAAGGAATGATAAGAAATAAAACCCATCGGATCCAAACCCCCACCACTGTGGCATTTTAAATAGCCTCAATTAATGGATACTCAATAAAACTCAAGTTACGTGGAACAATAGCAGACACTTGAGACAATCGAAAAAGTTTATATATGGACTGTCACAAATATTTACAACAGGTCTCCTACTACTAAACAGACTAAAACTTAGGGTCATAGTTGGTCTGCTGACCGAACAGTGTCGCCTTAGAAGGCATTTAAATCTTCTAAGAGTAATAGATAGCAGTCTGTTCAGATTTTGCCAGGAAGAGGAGGAGGCTACGGACCACATTTTGTACTACTTGGAAGGACTTTTGAAGCTCAGATTCCTATAATTAGGCGGAGGAAAGCCAAAGCCAGAGATCTGTACAAAAGCCTAGGCTAAGAGAGGGAGCTCTAACAAATTACAGGAGTGCACAATAGACCGTAAAGGTCTATTTAAGGACAGTGAAAAGGCCTTTTGGCCCACTCCATTCTATATTTACTTTTTCTATATTTAAACCCTTTACTTCAAATATTCTTAGAGAAAAAAGGATAATGAAGTTAGATTGCAAGACCGTGGCAAAACTACCGATGTCACAAATCTGCGAAATAATACGATCAGGGAATTTGGTTTGAAGTAGAGTGAGCAACATGTGGCTCCATCTTGATGAAACCATATGTCGTTCAAGTTCAAATCGTCGGTTTTATTGGACAATGCTGTTTAGCACCTCTTGATAGCATACATAATTAACAATAATAGCGTTGCCCGCTTCGTCCCTAAAAAGTACGGACCAATAATTTATCCAGCCCACAATGCGCACTAAACAGTGCATTCACAAAGCCATTTAAATAATTATTTTAATCTTCTAATAGTCTACGCGCTGCCTTGGAGAAGTTTGATAAACTGTAGATCGTTTCAACTTGGAATGCCCGCTCAATGAGGTACAATTTAAAACTAGGACAACTAGCTTGGGAGATTTAGTTTAAGTTTGTCCAACAAACTCATGTACCAGATCTTATCGAACGGTTGTTTAATGTCTTTAAATACAGTTGCTCACATATTCCTTTTTTATCATCCTACTATAATTTGGGGAATAAGTGGGTGGCCTTGTATAGTCAAATGGTGTCCTTAAAACCAAAATAGGAGGAGTGGAATTATTTGATCAAGATCTTTTACTTCTTTGATTTTTTATATAGTAGTTTTCCAAAGATTTTAGACATAAGGGGTAGAAGACTTATTGATCTATATGAAATAAGCTGATTAGGAAATGTTCCAGTTTATCAATTATAATTATTTGAGCGTACTTAGCACTTGTCATGCTTTCTAATTAGTGGTATTGCCACTATTAGTCTTTTGAGTCTTTTTGTAGCGATTGCCGGTTTTATTTTGTGCTTTCCTTGTTGTTTTATGTAGTTTGTGGGTTAAACTGTTGTACTGCGTTTTATCTTGTCCAGTCCTTTTTCTATTACATATCAAATATAACGTAAAATGTTGTTTATTTAAGGCACAGTTGTATTTAATGTAGCTTGGCGTACAATTTATTGTGTTAAGGTAGACAAATAATTAGTTGCTTTATCAAAATTGTTGTTATCTTTACTTTAAGTTTTATACTTTATTGCAAGATGTTCTGCAATAAATCCCAATTGGTGTATTTAGAGCAGAGTTTTTGGTAAACTTCTTTCTCGATGATAGTCGCGCTAATAGTAATGATGAACAACGAGGGATCCGAAGAGAGGTACTGATTGGACTCCGCTTTGATGTGAGTTTTCGCTGTTACTCTAGTGACCGTAAAGTCCACAATTTTGTTATTATCAGAGAGTCTATATATAGGTTTTCCGGTTAAAATATAGTTCCAATTATTACTATAAACTGTTTTTATCAGGTTGCGTTTTTTTGGCCCCAAGTGTATGAAAAAATTCTTCATATCCTTCAGTGGTAATAATATATTTAGATAGCAAATAAACTGCTACAATCTATTTATAATACTTTGAAGACGATAGTTGATTTACAAGTTATGTAAACATGTTTTTTAATTTACTCAGAGGAACAATTGGTCGTTGATGTATACTTCAGAACTGTAGTCTGATCGTTTTTTTTTCTTTTTTTACTTTTTTAGAACAGTTACTGTTAGTGATATTAACGTGATTTGATTGGCCCCGAATTTATAAAAGCGGAATATCGCTCGTATTTTAAAGGATTCGTTGTTGCTATAATTTGATAGGTTCCTGGAGAATGAATCCCTTATTTTTGAAGATTTAGTCCGATAGAGACCATTACAATGATAACATTTGGTAAATGTTTCCTTTGATTTTCTTGGTACAAGCAAATGGCTTAGTGTAATACTTTTAGTATGCTCATAATCTTGACAGTGATTACACTAAAATATATTTTTTTTATTCTAGAGCTTTTACATTGTTTAAATACTTAGTACTAGTAACGTGGCTAGCCCTACGTACCGACCGCCTATTATTACCCCAGAGTTTGACCTTCAAGTACTCATTTATTGCAGCCTGAGAATGAGTCGAGCTGGGCCGTAAAAATGCCACCGATTGAATTGGCGAGAGAGGGATTCGAATCTGCTACTCTTGGTTTCGTAGTCTAGCGACCTATCCTATAAACCACCACGGTTCATTGTTTAAATACTTCATTTAATATATTTGCTTATTATTTTATTTTGGTTTTAGGTCTACCCCATAAATAGTAGTCTGAGTTGTTTAGTGACTCTGTGACAAATGTTTTTGATATTGTGATATTTTGAGCTCTATAACCTAACTTAGCCAATTTATTTTATCTTTTGTAACAATATGACGAATATTTCGGATAAAGTCTTAGTAAGTTTGATCTTTTTTTAAGCTGGTATGTATTATAAGTTCATTTTTAAGCTGATTAAAGTTATTTGTTATCTTTTGGAAGCTATTAACATGATATGTGTAGATTAGTGTAGGTTTTGATATTTTTGCTTGTTGACTAATACGATTTTTCTCTAGAGCATTGCTAGTTTTTTGTTTGTAGTAGGTCTTAGTACCTATAGATGTATGAACTTGATGAGGCTTTGTCGAAGTAAGTTTTGGAGAAATATTATTTTTTTAGGTTTTTAATTTATCTTTTTGATCTTTCAATTGCCTCAATTGTTAGAGTCGTTGTCCATATCCGTATCTAATTGTTCTAATTTTTTCTCTCACCCTCAGAAATATGAGGCTTGTACAATATGGAATTTTTTAAATGCACCTATCAGTGACATGAAATCTGAACGGCTGCTGGTCAACAGAATAGTATAGTTGTGCGAACTTAGATATCAGCAAAACCAGAACCGTTTATTTGAATTGGCCGCAGGTTAATTGACATTTACATTATTGCAGAGACACTTAAATATTGCCAACGTAAGAGCACGTCCGCACGCGTTGAAAACTCAAAAAAATGCCAGACAACGTATAAAGAAAATTTGAGCTCTTTCATCATTTTTCAAATATTTTTTACTTGAATTTCCTTTTGCCACAAAAGTGTCACATGTAAGGCAAAATTATACTAAGAAAGCAAATTATAAAATTTTTAATGTTTATGATGTTAAATAATAAAATAAAGAAATTTTAAAGAGTCTATTAATCTACAAATGTTTTTTGAACACCAAATCATTTCTTATGAAACACAAAAATACCTTTGCGGGCGGGTAAAAATTTGTAAACTGTAATCTATGCTTATGTATGAAAACTCTGATTTTCTCTTTATAGGAGTTTAAAGAATTTTGCTATTTCTTGGCCTAAGCAGTGGTTAAAAAATTTAAAAGTCATGTGTTATTTGATAAGTTGCTGACTTCAAAGTTTACTATTAATTTTTAATATTTGCTCTAACATATATCTGCAACACACTATAGGGTCAAAAGCATGCGGGCGCCCCCCTAGAGAAGTGGGTCTGACTGTTATGTGTTCTATAACGTCATAGAATGACATAAAAGGATAGGTAGTAAAATATATGTTATACACCTGCGTGACATAAGCGATGAGTAAGTCAATAGAGTAGAATTATTTTGAACGTGGTATGAACATTGGGTGTCATCGTTGCAATATGTCGGTTTGTAAAATAACTGTTTTTATAAGAGTAACATAAGAAAAGTCGATGTCAAGCGTCGTTTGTAATGGTGCAAAGCTCATCGTCATGACCCTGTGAAACAATGGCGTAATAATTTTTTCACATGATCTGGAAATCTGGGTTTGGCGGATGCCAGGAGAACACTTCTAAACTGAGTGTATTGTGCCAATATTCATAGTGTGAATCTGTTTTTGTAGTTTGGCCTGGACTTCTTAGTTTTTATAGCCGGAAGAATAATTGTAATATTCTTGACAACCCTGTGCTTTATGTACCAATAAGATAATTATTCTGCCTATACAGTAAAAAATATTTGGCACAGTTTGAAAAATAGCCTTCACAGAGCCCCGATCTTAATTCTATTAATTCTTATGAGAAGACTTAAATTACATGCCAGAACAAATCACCTATTTTCAGTTGCTAGACTCATTGCAGCGCCCATAAAAAATGGAAGGCAATTGATGCTAAAGATAGACCAACATCCTATTAATGCTTGCCATATGAGTCTCTAATGCTACAACAGTGGATATTTGGATACTTTTGGCCATATAATCCAATAAAAACGTAAAATAGAAACATGTATCTCGTTGCTTTGAGATTGCAATCAAGTCGAATTACTAACATTAGTAACAGTAAAACGATTGTGATTGCCGTAACGAAAAAATGGATCTAAGCTGAAGAAGCAAAGTTAGAAAATGAACCCAAAATTAAAAAAGACGTAAAAACAATAAACAAAATTTTTATTGAAAGACTAGATCTATGTAGTTAAAAACTAGAAAATTATTACAAAACACTTATTATACACATCCCTGTTATAACAAATTAGTTCTATTTACCGCACTTTTACAAATATTTGAGCTCACTACTTGCATCATATTTTCATACGCGAAGCGGATTCTCAGTCAAATAATTTTTGTGCTACTTTTTTGTATATGTAAAAAATAAATGAGCTCTTTAAAGTTTTAAGAATTTCAAAATACTTGTGTATTGCTTACTAAAAGTTTGTGTTAATTTTTTATGGTTTCGAAAAGGACAAGCTTTGGACGACAAGAAAAATAGAAAATATTAAATGTTGTTAAAGTCGTTTATTAATATGGTCACAGAAATCTAATTATAAAGCAGCATTTTTATCCTTAAGGAATTAATTAGAGCAAATAAAACTAAAGATTCTTTTCAGCGACACCAAATTTTTTCCTTATTCAGAATTTAACAAAAATATCGGGAAGGTCCGAAATATAATTCAATATAACAATTTTCTAACTTTATTACTGTGGAATACAGGGAATTACAGATTCTTGATTTAAATCAATTGCCGCAAACATTAGGTACATTTATATCAAAAATAAAAAGTCGAGCAGAAAAGCCTGACGAATTTCAGGTAGTGTTTGCAGCAGTCAAATCTGTGAAGATTTTTTTTTTATTTGTAAATGCAAAGACACTTATTTTATTACAATCTGAGCTTAATAGATCAATGAGTAATTCAATTCTAACTTAAAATAACTAAAAAGAAACTTAAAACTAAGGTCTTACTCATCAGTGTCCTTAGAGTTCTGATAATACTAAGTAGGTATATTATCCCTAACGTACGCACTTAGACACACACTATGCTCTGCTTTGGAGAAATCACTGAACTAACTCAAAGGGCTTGGTCCCCTTGAGTCTTCGCACTAGCTGTGAATTATCGAGGAGCTGTATGGCCTCTATGTTCACATGTTGAAGAAGCCGTTGTTCGTGACTTCTGGCAAACATAAGAATGACTTGCTCTACAGTCTTCACCTCGAGGTCCCGATGGATATCACTGTTGCGGCAGTACCAGGGTGCATCTACAATGTTCCTTAATACTTTGTTTTGAAATCTCTGAATGATAAGAATATTACTCTTGCTGGCACAACCCCAGAGTTGGATGCCATATGCCCACACGGGCCCTAATATTTGCTTATATAGTAGTAACTTATTATGTGTGACAAATTGGAGTTTCGTCCTATTAACCAATACATTTTTATACCTTAAACCGAGTTCTTCTCTATTCTTTTAATGTGGGCCTTCCAGCGTAACCTCGCATCGAGTGTCATACCCAGGTATTTAGCCGTATTAGCGTATGGGATCTGGGTTTCATTAATTTTAACGGGTATGTGTTGTTTCCGTTTATTGGTGAAATTGATATGTACAGATTTACTTTCATTCAACTTTATCCGCCACCTACTAGTCCAGGCGTTGATCTTGTTAATAGACGTTGGGAGCTTCCTCGTGGCTTCTTCATGATCACTTCCAACTGCAAGAATTGCGGTATCATCGGCAAAGGTGGCGATAGTTTCGTGTTCGAGTTCAGGAATATCACTGGTATAAAGTAAGTATAGTACTGGACCTAGTACACTACCTTGTGGTACTCCTGCATTAATTTCTTTCAATTCAGAATAGGTGTCTCCTTGTCTTATTCTGAAGTACCTTTCTGACAAGTAAGATTTTAAAATTTGCGTATATTGCCGAGGTAACAATATATCTAATTTGTGGAACAAGCCCTTGTGCCATACTTTGTCAAAAGCCTGTGCCACATCTAAGACGACAGTAGCGCAGACTTTCTTTTCTTCAAGTGATTTTTCAATTATATCGGTGATCCTGTGCACTTGGTCTATGGTTGAATGTCTTTCTCTAAAACCAAATTGGTGATGAGGAATTAGAGTCTTCTCTTCGATTATCGGTTTCAGCCTTTTAAGAATTTTTCATACAATTTTGATATAACAGGCAAAAGTGAGATAGGCCTGTATGAAGAAACTTCTTGTGGCGGTTTTGCTGGCTTAGGGATCATTATGACCTCTGCTACTTTCCACAACTTAGGAACATACCTAAGTCTGAATGAGGCGTTGATGAGATTGGTCAATTTTACTGTGGCTTTTCTTGGGAGTTGCTTCAAAATTTCACCTGTAATAAGATCGAAGCCAGGAGCTTTTTTCTGATTAATGTTGTTCTTGATTTCTTTAGAGACTTCTTTAGGTGTAACTGGTCTAATGACTGTATCTTCCTGTATTGGTTCTGTCCAGTCTTGTGAATCGTCTCCATCATTTGGTTGGAAAGTCATTTCTAGGTGCTCTGCAAATCGACAAGCTTTTTCCTGATTACTACGTGCCCAGGTACCATCTGCATTTTTGATCGGTGGATTTTGTAAAATAGGCTGTTTTAGATTTTTTGTGGCTTTCCAAAGGGAATAGTCCGTTTTGCTGTCGTTACTCAATTCACTTAAAAAGTTGCTCATAGATTCATTTTTAATTCGTAGGATCTCCCGCTTTATCTGTTGAGTGGCATTATTGAGGGCAGTTTTATCCGTAGGTGCTCTGGTTTGATGCCATCTTTTCTTAGTTTCTCTTTTTGTAACTAGGTCCATAATCTCTTTCGGATATTTATTTCCCTTTACCTTTCGTTTAATTTCTGAGTATTATCCCAGGCTGCTTGCTGAATGTTCCTAATAAGCAGTTCGATTTCTTCATCAAGTTGTTTTTCATTCTTAAGTGGAGCTGACAGATTAATGGAATTTTCAAGTTGTATTCTAAAGCTATTCCAATTTGTCAGTTTGTTTACAAGCCTCGGCGGGTTTTCTTTATTAATTATCTTGTCACTTAGTGTGAGTAGTATGGGAGAATGGTCAGAATTCATATCCCATGCTTCCTCAACATATAAGTAATTGGGGGATATATTCCTTACTATAAAGAAGTCTATTAGATCAGGAATCTTACTGCTATCGGTTGGCCAATAGGTAGGCTTCCCAGTTGATATTGTATCACAGTTAAGCTGGTTGCAAGCTGATAGAAGTTCTCTACCTTTGGTAGTCGTTAGCCTCAATCCCCAATGGGTGTGCTTCGCATTGAAATCACCTCCAATAATGAATCTACATCCCTGGGTTTCGAGGAAGTCTAAGTATTGATTTTCTTAATCGCGTATCTAGGTGGGCAATATAATGATGTGATAACAACTTCGTAGGTTTTGTTTTAACTTTAACAACTGTAACTTGAATTTCCTCTGTTTGATATTGAATTTTTAGATAATGTGTAATGGATTCTCTTATTATTATTGCACTACCGCCTCTAGCGGTGTCTTTTGGATGGATAGTGTGATATACCCTGTATCCCTTGAATTTTATATGCGATTCCTTGGTAAAATGGGTTTCAGCAATAAGACACACATCGATCTTTTCTATGTCCAGGACTGCTTGTAACTCATGATGATGTTGAAGTAGTCCATTGGCGTTCCATTGCATTATTCTGATATTATTATTAGCCATTTGTTAGATTTAGGTATCGCTCCTTGAGCGCGATATTCCAGCTTTGAGATACGATCGTCCATTTTACTTAATTTTTCCAAGATCAATTGGAGCGTGTGTTCAACTGACGAGTTTTGTTGATTTGGTGTTTTCTCAATCTGTTTATGCGGCTTTTCAGATGCCACCTGGCTATAAGTCCTTGGTTTAGGAGCATTATCTTGTTTTGATGGAATGGGGTTTATTTTCTGTTGGTCGAATCTGTTTGGCTGTTTGGGTAGACTCGGTTTCTTCATTTGTTTATTCTTTAACATCTGCATTTCTTTTGCTACCATGCATCCACGGTAGTTAGCTGGATGTGCTTCCCCACAATGTACACATTTTGGAGGAGTTTCCTTTTGTTTCTTACACTCTGCAGTAAAGTGTTTACCCGTGCATTTTACGCATCTGGGTTCTTTAGCGCAGTATTTCTGTGTGTGCCCATATGCTTGACATCTGTGAAGATGACAACAGGACATGTAGCAGTTCACTGAGCAACATTGTGCTTATGGGATTAAATTTTTTTAAACGGCATCCTTGTGATTGCAACACAGCGACTATTTCTTGGAATGGCAAAGTTCTTAGTCAATACAGCATAAAACTATGATTTTGAATTTTCGATAAATTGGTTCAGCATTAAAAAGGAAACCAACGGATCGCGTTCGTACAGCGACAACTCGAAAGGACATCTAAGTTATAAAATGCAGTCCGAACAAATCCAAGCTGTTCAGCTAAGCGGCACGCTAGAACGTAGCGAACTCCCAGTTAAAGTCTTCGCAGAACTTTAACACGGATTTTAACTTTCATTTATATGAAATGATTATCGTTCTACAGTGAAATGAATGAAGATACCTTAAGGGTAAAATCTTTACACCTAGACTGGTCAACATTCAGGAGTTAAAGCAAAGAATAAAAAAAATCAATTGCAGCAATTTCTAAGCAAATGATCAGAAGAATAAAAGAAAATGATCAAAGTAGACTAAAATAATGTGTAATAAACGACGAGCTCATTTCACTAATGTTCTCTTTAAAACATAAAATGGTACAGAAGTATCTTTGTGATGATATAAACTGCTCAAAACGAAAGCAATTTGGGGTTTCCTTTATGGAAAAACTTAAATTCTACTTTGCATAATAGTAAAGAGCAAATCTGCTAAATCCCCGCTCCACTTTACAATCCAGAAGAACTGCAGGAATAAATTAGGCAACGTGTGGGCCACAACTAACGAGCTTAATTAAGCGCGCCGACGCCCGTTCTCAGCTAAACACTCGAGCAAATCAGAAGCACGCCTCTTAACAAATGCGGATACTTTCCTTGCGCTGCTCGATTACCTCTTTGCACTTTGGCTTTGAAGCACTGCGCCTTAACGCCATAATGCGCGGTCTATTAGCTTTAAGCCGTTTAAAGCCCGCGAACAGCAAATTAATTTGCCGCTGGCTGCCTTGTTAATTTTCCAGCTAAAAGTGCAATTTTGCTTTCGGTTTGGCTTGCAGCTTGCGGCTTTACGTTAAGTGCTCCATCAATAGTTAAAGCTGCGTGATTAGATGTTTTAGATCCGTATTGCGAGAGCGAGATCTTAATAAAACAATTAACCGATAATAAAATAAATAAAAAACTAAATTATTAAGTGAATGGCTTAGTTTATTGTTGGTTATATAAAATAGAGCAACCAATGAATGGCTCAAAATTGTCTTGGTAGCTCTGTAACATATACGAGTTAACTTTTCATTCAGAATTGGCAGATTTGATTCGAATCCTACAGAATTCACTTGCTTACATGAATTACTATATTACACACTGATATAGTTAACTATTAGATAAAAACAATTGAGTTTATAGTTTGTTATAAATGCAGTTCTCCCATAAAGTTCTACTTCAAAGATTTTCTTCTAAATTGTACCAACTCTCCTAATATCCAATATTATAAAGAATTATTATATCGCCTTTTTGAAAATGTAGTTTTTCTAATAATGATCAAATTTGTAGATAATTTAAATTTATAATTGTCGATAGTCGGCTTTTGACAATAGAAAATATTATGATGTTAGTTTGCACCAACAAGAGAAAACGGTAAGATTAAACTTTTTGAAAATAGACCATAATTTGATTATGAAGTTATTTATGATGAGATATCCCTACTAAACTGGCACTGCTAAAGGACCTTTTTCTTAAAAAAAGTGTTCAGATTAATTTAATTGATTGGATACATACACATTTTGATAATATTTTTTAAATGAAAAAAAAGTTGTATGCTCGTAAACAAAGTACTTAGCTTTTACATAATTAATTAAGTGAGTAATAGTAGATTGGGGACAAACTTTTATCCAAATTATTAAAATTTTTAAAGGTTAAAATTAAGAGTAATTTTACATTTTGTTTATATCCAGCGCTAATACTACCGCCTAGGCGGCAAGGCGGTTGCCTCAGATTGCAACGTTTTAAAATGGAAAATCTTAGATAGAAATAAATAAAAAATTAATTTAATCACGTGTGATATTACAGGGGAGTAATTTATGATAATACAGCTAAACCATATTTTCAAAGAATTGTTTTTCTTATTAACTTTGCATATTTACAATTTACTCCTTATGGGAATAATAAGTAAATGTTATGATTCTAATTACATGACATGAGAGGGATTCGGCCAGTGCCTTAGCCCCATATTTATTTTTACTAGTTTTAATTAATTATCGTGAGGAGGTAGGTCCTGGGGCCATTTTCTTTTTAGCCTCCTGGTGACGGTAGATTGGACGGACAGTTGTTCCACGAGTTGATTAGTATACTCTGCCAATTTTTTGGTGTACGATTTAGCCAGTCTTTTGATCTCATCCGCTACATAAGGAATTCCAAGGTCATTGTGAAGAGTTTCGTTTGAGATATAACACGGAACATCGGTTATGGTTCTAAGAATTTTCTATTGGCATCTCTTTAAGATCTTGGTATGTAATGCCTTGGTACAACCCCACAGCTGGATTCCATATGACCAGATGGGCTTTAAAATTATTTTATATAGGAGAATTTTATTTTGTAAGGTGAGCTGGGATCGTCTCCCCATCAGCCAGTTCATCTGTTTTATTTTTAGATCTATATGTTTTCTTTTCTTTTTAATATGCGTGTTCCAGAGTCATTTCTGGTCTAGATGTAAGCCAAGATATTTGATTTCAGTTTTCTGAGGTATGGGGGTGTTTTTGAATAACGCGGGTGGTCACACGATGCGTCTATTGGTAAACGTAACATGAGTAGATTTATTGCTGTTCACTGTTATTCTCCATTTGTCAAACTTTACTTACCCCTAGTAAAAGCGATCAACAATAAATGGCGAAAAAAACTAGTAAATGGAGCAAAACAAAAATTTACGAGATGTACTTGGAACTAACCACCAAAGTGACTTTTGTTCCTTAATAGAGCTAAAGGACGAAAAAACTTAGCTGTATTTATATGGAAAAAGTGCAACAGAATCAACCACGCTGTAACAGAATAGAGATAACGATCAAGAATCTGGAACCCAAAATTCTTAGCTACAAAATAGATTGTGTTAAGATAAATAGAAAACTATTAGTTACGAATGAGCAGTCAAGATAACAACAGATTAGAGTTTGCTAATGTGGGACATACAAAAACGCCGAATTTAAGCAATACTAACGCTTAAGCACTAAACAGATTATGTCAATACACAAAACTGCTCATAACAACGATGATGACTTCATTGATGGGTGTGACGTAGCTGAGTCCATTTATAATCGACTTATCATAGAAGATAAGATATAAATGCCGAATTCATAGCACTTCACCAATAAATCAGAATTTTTGAGTGCTTGTAATGGGGTCACTAAAAGATTAACTTCAGACTTGTTACAAGGTTCGAGATAATTTACTGCTTATTTCCATATTGAGGCCACATACGTTGTAATAGGATAAATTACTATCTTGTATCTTTTGTGTAAAGTATAAACCGAGCACCGACCTCATCTTTGTTCAGTCGTCTGCTTCTCTACGTGGACGTTTTAGCGGAACGTCGGTAGTAGGGTGGAAGTTGAGGCTATTTCATATACGAACTGGTAATACTTCGCCTTCTCAAATGTCGTCGGTACATCTTTAAGTAAATCAATAGTATAATGGCTGAAATTTAAATTGAATTGACTTTTCAAAGTTAGTTTGCTGTCCTCTGCATCTGTATGTTGCTTTTTTATACACTGATAGGTTGATAGTCTTGGATAAAGGTTTTGAGTCTCTCAAGCTTGTAAAACTTTATAAATTTGTTTTCTTTTATATGTGAGAGTAGTGGACGTAAAAGACAGTTTTAGTAATGGCACTGATGTAGCTCGGTCCAAGGTATTATTTAAAATATTTTTTTGTAAGATAAAAGTTTTAGATGTTTAGGAGATTCTATGAAATAAATAACATTGTCAAAATGATTAAGATCGACATCTACGTAGTTGAGGTGCGACACTAACTTTAACATAAAATTGGTGAAAGACAATAATTAGAAATTATTTAAAGTACCAGCCCTGTTCACACCTTACTCTATATTAGGACTAATATAATCAGTAACAGAGAATTAAATATTTCTAAACTTTTTAGCAAACTTTTTCTATGTAAATATTTTTAATATCATGAGTTTAGTATTGGTTTTCTATATAACCATAAATTGACCAACAAATTTAGATTTGTAATTTTTTATTTGATTTTAACAAGTTTAAAAAATTCTCCATGATAAACAAATAAATAATGTGCTAGATAATACAAAATTTATATTATAGTTTATTTGAATCTTTAACTTTGTCGTTTTTTAAGTTAAAGGCGAATAATTTAGAAATCAAACTTTGAGGTTTGGCATTAAAATTCTGTAGGCTTAAAACTGATTATAGAACAAACCAAGTTGTGTTAGTGTCTTTATCAATGACACTTATCAAAAAATTGATCTATTTTTATATAACGATTGTTTTCTAATATTTGAATTTAAATAAGTCTGTAGAAGATTTTTAATTGTAAAGTTAAATTTTATACTGATGTGTTTGGCTTTATATCATAAGCAAGGAACATTGTAAAACAGCCTTAGATACCCTTCTCTGAGAAGACAAATCAGATAAATATTGTTAGCTGCTTCTTATATAAAAGCTTCAAAATAAATATGTATTATTGTATTCCTTCTTTATTTTTTAAATGTTACGATAAATTTATTATTATTTATTTAGCTATGTTTCGGAAATATTTTTTATAACAGAATAAACTTAGTTGTTTGCATTTTCTTCAAAGAAAAATTAAAAGCATAACTAACATGTGAAGCAATAAAAGCTAACAAATAAAACAAACCAAGTCATTCTACATAATGGAAAATTTCAGATAAACCTAAGAGAAACGAACTAATTGCATTCTAAAATTAAAATCAGAAATAATAATACAATAGGCCATCAAAGTAAATAAAAAAGAATTTCAAAATTAAGGAATATTTAAGTTTATACGCCTCAGTTTTAAGGTTCCCGTAGGCCTTAGTCTCACGCACATGTATTGTATATTTTATTTAAACTCGTCAAGCCGTTTTTTAACTGACTAAACCAAAATAAACGATTTCGTTGAGCATACTGATAATGGAACAGCTCGAGATAATTAAATTTTGACTCAACCAGCTCATACATTAGTGAAAACTGTAAGAAATACTGAGAGATACGGCTCGTAATTAAAAAAGCCGGGCAGTTTGTTGGAATTTCAGAAAATCTAGGTTAGTTACACATTTCTTATCACACACCCAACATAGCATTGCGTTCTAACTGCTGATGGTGCATTTTTAACTTTGTTTTTAATGAGAAATATATTTAGTACTACGATTCGCAATGGTGAGAATACATTGTGGTGATTCTGTTAAAAAATTATTATTTACATTTAATTTTTTTACTACTAATTATTTGTCCATTTGCGTGTCAGTTTGTAAATGCCTTTTGTCCTCTTCTGGTTTGCTAAAACAAACTACTCTAATGGTAAATAAATTTCTTACTACTTCTACTTATTACAGTAGCACGAAATTTAGACTTTAATAGGAAAAATAAAGTCCACTATTATACCATTAACTACCAATAAAATAAAATAGGAGATATCTGGTGAAAATATCCTTATTTAGAAGAAAAACCCAGTGTTAATCAGTATATAAATAAAAAGCTCAAATTAAATGAGGAATAATTTATAATAATGGTTTATTACACTAATTTTAAAATTAAGCGATAAACGTAAGAGATAGAAGAGCACTAATTAAATTTTTCAGAATAAATATAGTTTGTGACATAGTGCAAAGTACGCATAAGTCATAATTACGGCTCGTATATATACTAGGGCGCCTGCGTGAAATAGAAAGATACAAAATTTGAACAGTAAATTTTATTAAAGCAACACTTATTTAAATATTTAACTAAAATCTACTAATAATACTTGGTTGATTCTCTTGACTTCTCTTTCTTAACAAGA
Source organism: Sinelater perroti (assembly GCA_036346155.1). NCBI lineage: Eukaryota > Metazoa > Arthropoda > Insecta > Coleoptera > Elateridae > Sinelater > Sinelater perroti. The sequence continues at coordinate 7,072,504 of JARFIY010000174.1, forward strand.
AGGTTCTTATTGAAGACAAGGAGAGTTCTATTACCGAAAATGTTAATAAGTGTAGCATCTCACAAATTTGCCACCATACTAAATAATAAATTTTTACCATATTTTACAGTATATGACTAAGGAATTTATCATCTAATTAATTGAACAAAGTGAACTTTCACTAGCAGAATTGGCTTTTGTCATAAGTAATCGACTAATCACTAAAAGTCATTTGTTGCCTAATTCTATCGATGCTTTTTCTGGAAAATTATCATCAAGGGTTTCTATTTGATAACATATTTCTACATTTCTAATGGTGCTCCTACGAGGGTAAGGTAAAAAGTTCTCGGCCTGACACAGAGATGGTGCTGAAATCGCAAACAATTATGCTTCCTGCTTTGGTGCATGTGTCATTAGTTCGTATGACTAGTTTCAACTTGTTCGCTCAAGTAGTTTGCTTACACGAATTTTTTCAGTAGACATGTTGCATGTTTTTTGTTAAAATGCTGTTATAAAATTCCCCCTAAGAAATTCATCCGAAGTTGACAAAAGTTTACGGGGACTCTGTTCCCTCCATGTCAACTGTTAAAAAGTGGGAAGCTGAATTTAAACGTGAAGGACGGCCAAAAACCGCAACCACACCGGAAAGCATCGAAAAAGTACATGATATCGTGTTGGACGATAGGCGAGCGAAGGTGGATGAGATAGCTGAGGCTGTGGAAATATCGGAAGAAAGGATGCGAAACATCTTGCACGAAGAATTAGGGATGCGAAAGCACTGCGCAAGATGGGTGCCGCATTTTCTGAATGCCGATCAAAAGCAAATGCGCAAACGATTTTCGCAGAAATCTTTGGAGCGATTCAACAGGGATCCGACCGATTTTGTGCGGTGATTTGTCACCATGGATGAGACATGGGTCCACCACTAAACGCCAGAAACGAAACAGCAGCTCAAGCAGTGGGTGGAAGCCGGTGGTTCAGCGCCAAAGAAAGCGAAGTCAATCACATCTGCCGGAAAGGTGGCCAGCGTGTTTTGGGATGCGAAAGGGATCCTGTTAATTGATTACCTCGCAAAAGGCAGAACAATTACAGGCGAATATTACTCCAACCTTCTTGACCAGCTGGATTCCAAAATTCGCGAGAAGAGGCCTGGCTTGAAGAAAAAAAAGTCATCTTTCACTAGGACAACGCACCTGCGTTGGCAATGGGATACTGCGGGATTTGGGGTATGATTTGCCATCTCCCCTATTCTCCTAATTTGGTACCCTCAGACTTCCATCTGTTCCCAAACTTAAAAAAATTTGTTTCTGGGAAGTACTTCGCATCCAATGAAGAAGTTGATGAATATTTTCCAGAATCTTCCAGATTCTCACTTCCGAGAAGGAATACTGATATTGGAGAGGTGCTGGATCAAGTGTTGAAGTCAAGGGAGATTATGTAGAAAAATAAATTCATTTTTTAACTGAAAGTCGAAGGATTTCATTGTCAGGCCGAGAACTTTTCACCTTACTCTCGTACCTTTTTCTGTTACGTATGCGAGTTTAACCATTGCTTTTGAAAGTTTCGAATTCTCCTACTGTTTGTTTTATGGCTCAATCTTAGCAATTCTGATCGTTAAACCTTTTTTTCAATTGAGCAATAACCTGATTTGCTGTTGACAAGCGTACTTCTAAATCACGCACTGTCTCGTTGTGAGACACGATTAGCCTAATCTGTGATACACCCGCAATTGGAGTTACCTAAATCTTTAGGTTTGCAAAAACAAATGTTTAAAAATATATTTACTCTATCACTTTGAATTATCAACTTTTACATTGTACATTGAACAACAAAATTATGAAGTAGTTAAATAAGTAATAAACATTTCTAAAGCAAATTGTCTGCAAGAAATCAAGGTGAAAATAGAAATGGCCCGCTCAGCATTTATGAAAATGAAAGCAACATTATGCTCTCACGAGATGCATCTACAGATACGTATCAGACTATTACGCTGCTATGTGTACTCTGTGCTGTTTTATGGTGCTGAAACGTGGACATTAACGAAGGATGCCCTTAAAAGAGTAGAGGCTTTTGAAATGTGGACATACAGAAGAATGCTTACAGTTCCATGGATCCACAGAGTGATTAACAAGGAAATTTTGAAAAGGATGCAAAAAGAAACAGAATGTATTGAGAAAATAAAAACAAATAAACTGCAATACCTCGGCCACATTATGAGAAACACTAAATATCGGTTATTGCAACTAGCACTACAAGGCAAGATTAACGGCCGACGCCCACCAGGTCGCAGACGTATATCTTGGCTGAGAAATCTAAGAGATTGGTATAAACTGACATCATCACAACTGTTTAGAATTGCAGAATCCCGAATCATGATCGCAAACACTCTTTCCCGAAGAGTATGCACTTGAAGAAGAAGAAAGGCAAATTGAAACGAATAAAATAAAAATTTAAATCTCCGTATGCTATAATCTTATGTGGAAAAATTTGAAAAATAAAGAATAAATGTAAAAGTTATATACATACATATGTGTATAAAATTCTCTTCTTTTGCCTTTTTACTGTAGAAGTTCCTGCCACTCACTTGTCAATCATTAATAAGCAACAATGCGAGGTGTGTAAAGAACGCGCCGCGAATTACTATTTAAAATCGTACCTTAGGTGACACAAAAGTGGTTTAGAAACCCTTCAAAGGATAATGTATACCAAAAAGTTGCTTGTATGATATATTGAGAATATAAAAGAAGCAAACACTTAGCAGCCATAGAGCATACTCTGTCCATCACACTAAATATTTGTGAAAAGTGTCGAATACGAATATTAAAAAAATCCCTGCGCTTCTCAACCTGCAGTAGTGGAAAAACTAGGTTTAGTTCCATCAAATGTTGATGAGATAAAAGCTATTGATGAAAACATACTAAAAACTGTCGCCTAAAGTATTCAGATAAATAGAAATTAGGCACCGAAAAAATTACAGAAAATTGGTTTGAATATTACGCCAACGGTCAGAATTGATTCTAATCATGTGGTCCTGGATTTTCGTTACATAACTGAACAAGGTATTTGCAACAGAAATCAGGAGAATAAAGTCTAAAACCAAATTTTCTAAGAAAGACTCAATTTGAGAGGCTATCGATCAGAACAAAAAAATGACGGCACCGTTTACTACCACGAAAGCTTATATAGAAAAAGAGCCATAAAACCAAGAAAAAATAATGTTTTAATATAGAAAGATTGGCAGCCAAATAGCTATGCAGTAATGGCATAAAATTTATGTAAAAGTTCGTCCTAGTTTTCTGGGATATTTGTAAGAAATATGCCAAAAAGTCAAAATCATTAGCAAATCTAAAGAAATTTAAAGCAATATGAGGGAAAATCTCTATAACAATTCCGCTTGTATTAGATCCTGCTCTAGTCCATAAGAAAAATCACCTGAGTTAATATACTCATGCATTTTCGCAATAAAAACCTTTATTTTATTGAAATATTTAGGTTTAATTCTTACTGTCAGCAATTTTATTGGGTAGTGGTGACTTATGTCCGTACACAGCCTGTTGCTAACCGCCTATTGTTGGTCATTTATCATTTTGATTTCTCACAAGTGTAATTTGATTATAGTTGACAACCATATGTCCACATTGGTTTTATTACTTGATTATGCAGGAGTATTTGGTTGTGGATTGACAGCTGGACCTTCCTTCAGCAGCAAGTTGATTTTTCTATATTTTATATTCAACTCTTGTTTTTACTGCTTGATGTGCTCCATCTATCATAATTTAGCTTCCGGATCCATTCTCATTCTACAAAGATTAATACGTGTCTTTGTCGTTTAATTGTTTTTTTAGATTTATTTTTTATTTTTGTATTGTTTTCTCTTTTGAACAACCAGCTTCCTTATTTTTTTAGGATACTTGCTGCCTATTGTTTTCTTTTTAAGTTCTGGCGTGCTATTCCATACCGTCTGATGTATGTCTATTATGAACTTTTTGCTCCTGGCCCAATTGGCCTTTATTTTTCAGTGGCACGTTCAGCTGAATTCTGCTACTAAACTCTTTTTTAAAGAATTTACAATGTGTATACTTGTTGGTCAACGTTCGGTTAGATTGTTTCCAGGAACCATTTTCGTTTAATGTTAATATGATCGGAGTTCAGATCAAAATTTTCTTCCATATCAATGTAGTTTGTTGATACTTTCCTGGAAATATAAAATATTCATTTTTTTTAGATTGTGTCTTGGCGGGCAATAGATTGCTGTAATTGTAATAATACTCTGCCCCTTTGTTTTAGCGTAGCTTGACTGTAGATTGAATTTTGTATTTTTTTACAATTACCGCACTTATCCCTCTGGTAGAGTTTTGTGGATGTATAGCACGGCAGGTTTTCGTATCCTTTACATTTTAATTGTGATTGTTTTGCGAGATGTGTTTCTAATATAAGACATATCAACCTTTGTGCCTCTAAAAAGACTGGATGTTTTTCTCTAGTTTTAATAATCTCTCTGAGATTTTTTTAAGCATCTTTTCTTGGTTCAAACTTTTTCTGTTGCTTTAGTTTGAGCATCAGGCTTCGTAATAAATTATTTCTGCAGGTTTCCCTCACTTTATTTTGTTTTTTGTAATCCCAACTGCATTATGATTTATCTTTTATTTTTCTTTCTACTGGTTTCTTTTGTTTGGGTTATTTCTTGTGTTTCAATTTTTTGGCTACCTCACATCCTCTTATAATATATATATAATAATAGGCAAAACACCAAAGATTGAGTTAAGAAACTAAAATACAATATACAGAGCTTATAACATTTTAGTATATTACATTTTTATCAAAACAGATTAAACAATTACCTAAACAAAACTTTAAAGGCACAAATACTGAGATATATAAACATATTAAAAAATTAATCCAGAAAGCTGCGATGGAAGCTCTAGGAGAATAAATCAAAACGACTAAATATAAGAACCACTGGAGAAAATTAAAGAAGAAATTAATTATAAAAGAGACCTGTACATATCATGGCTCAATACCAAACTAGATGAGGATCGAGAAAAATATATGGAGCAGCAAAATAGAGTAAGAAACCTAATAAGAAATAAATCTGGAAGCAGAAATGTAAAGAAGTGGAAATGCACATAGGTGGATAAAGAATATCGGAAGTATGGAGATTTATAAGAAATGTGAGAGCAGAGTACAGGGAAAAGAGCAGAGTATTTAGTGTAGGAAAGAAGGAATGGAAGAGGAATTTCCAGGCGTTGTTAACAGAAGACAGAATTGAATATCACGCAGCCCACGAGCACAACAGCACAAGAGCATCGAAATAAATGGAGAACAAGTAAGGAAACGTATTAAAGAAATAAAAAGTGGTAAATCAGCAGAACCAGGAGGCATACAAGGAAAATTAGTTAAAGCATAAACAACAAAGCAATACAAAATAATTACTAAATTATTAAATAAAGCCCTAAATGATGAAGATATACCGGATGAATAAAAATGGTTATATAACAGTGTGTAAGAAACAGAAAAGAAATCAGGGAGAAAACTATCATACAATTGCAGTAACTAATATCTTTGGTAAAATATTTAGAAAAGTAGTGGAAGAACTAATAAAACTTCAATACATCGAAGAACAATGTGGATTCCGGGCTGGAAGGTTCTGCGTAGATAACCTCTTTAGTCAAACTTTTATACATACAGAAGAAGTTAGAATTAAGATTGGTTAGAGTAAAGGTAGAAGCGGAGCTGACCACAGCATTTCAAATAACAAAAGGGCTGAGACAAAGCTGCTGTATTTTTCCAACGTTGCTTCAAATATATATTGATATGGAGAACAAAATGTAAAGGAATGAGAATTAAAAACTCCACACTTTGCACGTTACAATTTGCGGACGACCAGGTTATCGTAGCGCAGAACGAAGAAGACTTAGAATATATGATAAGAAAAGCCGAAGAAGAATATACAACATGGGGATTGGCAGTTAACACAAAAGTTAAAGTATTAGCTATAGGGAAAAATGACATGATAGCTCTGGAAACAGGCGAGAATATAAAAGCGTGCTCAAAAGTAAAATATCTGGGAGCTACGATAGGTAAGCAAGGGCTATATGCAATAGAAGTTAAAGGAAGAATTAAACAAGGACGACCAACAATTAGCGCTCTTAATGGAATTCTGTGGGACAAAAATATAAGGAAGAATACGAAAAAAACGTATATATAAATCAATAGTTCGGAGTACAGTATTGTATGGAGCAGAAGAATGGCAGTTAAGCGGAAGATACAAGGCACAATTAAAAGCACTAGAAATGGATTATTGGAGAAGGGCAGCAGGAATATCCAGGTTAGAAAGAAAAGGAACGACTATGTAAAAGAAGTAGTGGAACTTAACAACGACATAAAAGAAAAAATAGAAAAACGCCAATTATTATGGTATGGATAAAAGATGATCGAATACCAAAGAAAGTAATGAGGTGGTAACCGAAAGAAAGACATAAAAGGGGTAGACCACAAAAAGGCTGGAAGGAAAATATGCACCACTTACTACTACAATGGAATATACAACATGATGTTTAGGAAAATAGATAACAGTGGAAGGAGATACTGGGCGCCGAAAGACCCGAATAGAGGTCATAAAACGGCAAAAAGAGAGAGACATCCTGTGTAGCTGGGTGGGTGTGCTTTTCCACAGTTGGCACATTTTTCCTGCGTGATTTCTCTATTCTACATTATTTTCTGTGGTGTCTATTGGCACATTTAACTCTCCTCAGAACTCTATTTCAGTAATTCTACTTGTGTCTATAACTTTGTCATTTATTGCATTGTAATATTAGTTTAGTTTGTATTTGAACCTTCATTCCTAATATCCCTTTTATCTCACATTTTATTAATGTCTTTCTTATTCTTAAAAATTAGCAAAAGTAACGGAAGTGGTGTTTTATCTATTTTTCTTTAATGATAGTTGCTTCTAATGTTTTACAACCTTGATGGTATAAAACATCTAAAATCTACTTCTCTGAGTATACGTTGGGTGTTGTTGAGGTACTTTGTTAGTTTCTGTATTCTTCTTTACATTTTACATTTACTTTTATTTGTTCGTTATTTATCAATAACTGCTTTGAATGCAAACTAGCTTGTCTTTAATTCACGCTGTAAGGCTCCGTAATTTTAATTTGGCTCAATACAATTGGTGGTGGTTATTGTGCCTTAATTGGCGTTTTACTTATCGTTTCTTTAGCGAGTTCTCTTTCTAGGATTTTAATTTTTTGAACCTTATCTGGGGAATTATTTTGATTTTAATTATTTCCAAATTGCTGTTACTATTTGCATTTTCTTTATTTGTTGCTGTAGTTTGTTTTAGTCCTATTCTAGAATTTTTCTAGTTTACTAACGTTTTATACAAACATTGTTCGTTTCGGGTTTTACCTTGATTTCCATTTATTCGGATATAAAAAAATTGATATACAAAATAAGAGTAACTTGTCATTTTATAATAGTTCTTAGATTTTCATAAGTGCAATCGAATTCAAAAAAATCTTTCTTTCTTCTTCTTCGATTTATTACCTAAATGAGTTTTCTGTTTTTTGTTTCCATATGTCCCTGTCCAAACAGTCTCTTTCTTACAAACATTTTTTTTTAGAAAAAGGAGCACTACTTTGGTATAGTCACGTAAAACGAATGCCTGAAGATAGATAGCTAAGGAAGATTACAAAATGGTCTCCTAGAAGCAAAAGAGGAAGAGGGCGACCAGCCTTGAATTGGCAAATAATAGAATACAAAGATCTGAAAGAAAAAGAAAGCTTTCAAAAACCAAAATCCCATAAACACGCTGAGTTTTGACTTTCATAGTTATTCGAGTACCCAAAAGGAATTTGTTTTTTTTATTGAAATATGTAATTCTGTTTGAAAAATGAAAACAAGGAGAATATTAAAGAGCCATATGCAGTAAATGGGAGAAGTACGTAAACCAAGTTGCCTTTGTGCGTTTTGTAATGATACATTAAAGGTAATTGACACTCGAATGTCTTCGCTTCCGGCTCAAGTTGGCGGCTTCGGTGTCACGTTGCGCCAGGATACGCGCACCTGGGGGCGTCCAAGCGGCCACACTCCTGCGGAGCAGAGCCGCATGTCCGCGGTGACCTGCAAACGTAAAAAGCGCGGAACCCGTCCGATTACCCGATCGCCGATCCAGATGACATCTCGCCGCGTTAGATATGGCGTGTCCACACAAATGAGCAGGCCAGACAAAGGAGGCTATGCGCGCTGCGCCGCGGGTTATTAACCTCGCGACCATAGCGCAGATGAACGGCCATCCCGTCTTAATGCACTTTACTGATCTAAGACGCTAAACAGGACTAGGAGGTGGATGCTGGACGGCCGCTGAGATATGGAACTGCGGGCCGATGCGGCGCGGCCGCTGCAACAATGCACGCTTGAGTGCACTGCTTTATGTGCTGCAGCTTGCGTGCCTCAAAGCTCGGGACGTGCGGCGATCGGGTTCTTCTAATTTGCAATAATTCGTTGGCGGCGCAGCTTAACGCATCCTCCTTTTTGCTTCTATTCATAGCCGTTTTCTGTCGGACCATTAAGATTTCTTTTTTAGTTTGTATGATGTCTTTACAATTCTTTAATAACAAAAAGTACATCAAATGTGCTGGAGATTTCAATTAGGAGTTAAGTTACGTTTCTGGATTTGCTTAGATGCATCGTTTAACCCTATCAACAAACTTTCATAATTAAAGTTCTACCATGCAGGAGTTTTTCAAAGATCGAATGGTAATCTGAGGTTGCAATCTCAGAGCTATATGACAGATGTAGCATCACTTTCCGACCAAACTGTAGTAATTTTTGATGTCACTAAAATGTTTGTAGTCCATCGTTGTCATAATGAAGCGCAATTTGTCAATTCTAGACGTTCTTCTTTGACTGCTTTATCTAATTTTATTACTTGTTAACAGTGCACATCTGAATCGTTTGGCTCCTTGGCCACGAAATTGACAGCACGATTTTTTTATGCGATTTAGCTTCTGAAATGGTTTGTGTTGGTTTATTACGTTTGATCCTTGAACTTGTCCAATTGATGTTAATGCAAACAATCCATTTTTATAATCAGCTATCATTCATTTCAAAAATTAATCGTTTTTATTGCGTCTGAGGTAAAAATCGCAGATATTGATGTGTAGTTTAAATGAATTTCTTTTAATACACAGATATTAAGCTTTTCAACCAATCCAAGCTTTTACAAATGCTTGTTGATGATAAACAATGAAGTTGAAATCTTTCGCGTGTTGAAATATGACGATCCGATTTTATTATGGCTTTCATTTGGTCATCAATTTCATTTGGTTTCTTGTTCTGTTAAGACATCAATACCACAAACTTCACATATCTCTTTGTGATTATCGTCAGCTTTCTTACCTTTGCGGAGATAAAAAAGCAAATTATGACGAAAATACTTACTAGAAAGGTTCAAGTTATCAGATGTGTAGATGACACTATACTTATACATTCATTAGGAAATCTACAAAAAATGGTAAAGGGGGTAGTTGAAAACAGTAAGGAAAAGGGTTTCATACTGAATATCTTATTTTTCTACCTTTGAGAATGTCGGATTATTTTTCTTCTAGTTTGTTGATCTATTTTTCCATCCCATCCGGTCCAGTGCAAGTATTTTTATTTTTAGTTTCGTCTTTCCTCTCCTGTTTCCTATTTCTTCTATTTTTTTTTTGTATCCAGCTCTTTTCAAGTCTTAATATTCTTCCTATTCTGCCCATTTCACTATCTTATTCGCCAATATATTGTATTACTTCTTTTTATTTTTGTTATAATTGCTTTTTATTGTGTCATTTGCCTTATTTCTGCATTTCGTTTTTATCCATCTTCGTTTTCCCCCCCATTTTACTAAGAAACTCTATTTTTGCTGCATTAATTTTTACTTTTTGATTATCTTGTAATGTCCACGTTTCACTCGCGTATGATAGTACCACTATGTTATACACTTTTATTTTAGTTTTCTTGTCTATCCCCCTTTTTCTAAAAATTGTCCTATTTAACGCGTAATTAATTTTGTTATTTATATCTTCTGTTATTACACTTCTTAAATATTCGTATGTTGTTACCAGTTATAGTTTTCCTTCTTTAATATGCAATGCTTTACATTTATTTATATTTATTTCCATTCCTAGCTTTTCTATTTCTTTGCTCTATATTTTTACTAGCTGCTTTATCTTTTTATGATTATTCGCTATTAGAACTATATCGTCTGCGTGTAGTAGGCAGTCGATTTTTATTGGAGTTAGATTATTACATCTTACTGCTGTCTGCCTTTGTCTGGTTCTTATTCTAATATTTTTCAACAGTCTATCTATAGTTACTATTCATAGTAACGGACTTAAGCTATCTTCTTGTTTTACTACTACCTCCATCTTTTTTTTTTATTTCTATTATTTTGATATATAATTTAAAAGTTTTGTAATTTTCTTTCTTATAAATTGGAATTATTATATTCTTTCGCCACTCTTCTTCTAGGAATTTTATCATATACGGTTCTATTGTCTTGTTCGCTTGCCTTTCCTATTTTGATACCTCTCATTGCTTTGTCTAGTTCTTCTATGTCTATATATTCTAGGGTTTCTTTCTCTTCATGTAATCTTTCGCCTTACACTTTGTTTTTGGCGATTTCCTCTTTATTCCTCCTTTCTTCCATTCTGAATTTCTTTGAGAATAACTCTATCCATATTTCTAGTATGGTTTTGGTTTCTTATTTTACTTTATAAATTTTGTTCCTTGTTCCTTTTATTATTTTCTTTTTGTTTCTCTTCTTGCTTCTTACCACATTCCAGAATTTCTTGATATGTCTGCTTAAGTTTTTTACCAAAGACTTCTCAGATTTTCCTCTCTGCATCTTTTGCTATATTTTTCTTGCTTATGTATATTTGTCTATTTCTTTCATTTTGCCATACTGTTCTCTTTTTTGGTTTTTATGTTTTTTGTTTTATATGTTTCCTTTGCTATTCTACGTATTATTTCACTAAAAGTATTTCTCCTTTTTTCTTGTATCCATTTTTCTTCTTTTTCCTGTTTAATTAATTCCATATCTACTTTTTTGGTATTCTCTTCTTATTTCCTCATTTCTTAGCCTTTTTATTTGTATTCTTTCAAATTATTATGCTATTGCCGGTACTACTTCTATATCTTTAATTATTGCTGTTATTAATATGTGTTGGGTGATCGTTTCCGCATCTGGTATTGTTTTAATCTGTGTTATTTTACTTTTTATTTTTGTGTATGTACTATGCAATCAATTATACTTCTAGCGTTTTTTCTTCGGCTACAAATATGTATCTACCCTCTAGTGGTTATTCCCTATAAGTATTTCTTATTTTTAAATTATTTAGTTGGCAGAATTCTATTTTTTTGCCATTTTTATTTATTGCATCTTGTCATATCTTTATTTTCGTCATTTCCAATTCTTGCATTTCAAGTGGCTATAATTATTACCTGATATTTTTCTTCCGACACTAAATATCTAAAGACTAAATTGATAAAGAAACCATATAAATTTAAGGTGAAGTGAAGAAATTCAAAAATTCAATAAAAACAACAAATACAAGAATATAATTTGATCGAGAACTGATCAAGCCTAGTAAACATTTAATAAAATGAGAAATGTAATAAGTAGCAAAGACCTGGGCTTATAGCTTAAAGTCAGACTATTGAGATGCTATGTGTTTTCAGCAGTACATTATGGAATGGAAGTTTTAATGATGAAGTGATCGATTAAAAGTATTTGAGATGTAGACTTATCGCATGAATGTTGAAAGTATGCTAGTCAAATAGAGTACAAAGAATAAAGTACTTAAATGAATAAGGAACAGAAAAGAATATTAAACACAATTAACAAACGAAAATTGTAGTGTCTGAGTTGTGATGCGAGTCGACAAATATAAAATGTTACAAATACCATGCAAGAGAAGAAGTAGGTAGAAGACGCGTGTTCTAGTTGAATAACTTAAGACAACAATGGCACAATATCAATCAAATTAGATTATTCAGAGCTTGTCAAATATATAAATAGCCAATTTTCTAAAAAGAGGCGGCACCTAAAGAAAGATAATTATAGATGAGGTTTTGAAATTGTACAAAAATACATTTTGCATGTATAGACTTTGGAAAGCCACCCATAAAATAAATTGCGATAAGCTATGGGAAATATTATATGTATATGAAATACCTACTGAAATAACTAAAATAATTAGATTATTAATAATGATTATAGAAAGTTGCAGTTCTAGTGCGGAAAAAATAAAATCAACAGTGAAGTTGAGCAAGGTTGTGTTCTTTGTTTCTGATAGTAACAGACTAAATTATGAAATCCTTATATAAAAATGGTTATTGTAAAATTTTGTACAACATTTTGTAACCATTTTATTAGAGAATATTCTATTAGAGAATAAAGCTTCTCTGATGTAATTGGTTGTGAAAGTATAGAAGTCCAGATGTTTTAAGTGGAGCAAGTACTCGAATCTGTCCATAGTATCATTCTATCGATGTTGTAACAAAGAATTCTTGGCATGCTTTTTCAACTTCACTAAATGGCTTAAAACGGTGACTACACAAAAAGTATACCATATAACAGGCAAGATTACAATTCCGTCTAGTTCAGCAATTTCGTTGAAAAGGGCTTTTGTATGGTTAATCAAAGCCGGTTACTTTTGCTTTAAAACTTTGGATGCACGTTCCATTTGCTTGCTTTTTCATTTGGAACTAATTTAAACTACCCAAGATCGTCAACTTTGCAACAAACTAAGATCATGATTTTCTTTCCAAAACAAACTTGACGGGTGTGTAAATCCATTTTCATAACACTTATAAACTAGTCACCCAAAGGATGTTTAAGCAGTTATCGACAAATGTCCACTCGCTTGTCAGCCTGTACTTCAGTCAGTTTATAAGAATCTCTTGGCTTCTTATGCACAAATCGAGTTGGTGCAAATGATTCTAGACAGTCATGTGCGAGATATTAAGTTTAGTCGACAAAACAAGAGTGCTTAATGAAAGTTCGGCATCGAAAGTAACTTGAAAGGCTCTACTCAAAATAGATGGTCAGTCATGACATGGTTATTTTCAAGACTAAAGTCACCAAAATCGAACTGCTTGTACGATTTCAAAAGAGCCCCATGGCTCACAGTTCTGTGACCTTCCTCATTAGACATCTTCTTTGTAGCATATCTTTTCATTCTCCGTTTCCAGCAACAGAGGGCCAAAAAAGTTCAATTGCCATCTGGAATCCAAAGATAAAGATTGGTACTATACCATAAAAAAATAACAAAAAATACTAAAAAATTTTACAACCTGGTAGCCGAATATCAAAATGTAGCCGTTTATGGTGTGGAAATTTTTGGTGTACCTCTGCTTCTCTAATTTTAAAAATGACTTGTGTAGCGCTTTTAAGCCATTAATCTGGTAAAGTTTTTATATTTCTTCTAATATCTAGAAAGTATAAGAGTACTTTTTTAATCTTTGGATTTTAAATGTGAAGTTTGTGTCCACAAAATATACTTGGCACTACATAATTCACTTTGCATATTTTTTCCAAATATTTCCTATATCTTAAAATTTTTAATTAGAAAGAAAATATTCGTTTCTTTTATTAAAAGTGAAGAAAAACGTATAAACAATGACAAATTTAATTTTGGGACTTGGATAAAGCTTATCCACCATTGATTTATTTCTAAATAAATAGAGATTGCAGAAGGTTAGAAAACATTACTTTAAATATTCCAATATTCTCAGTAATTTTTATGATTGTTGTTTACACATTTTAAATGGCTATGCTAGTCAGGTAAATTTTATTTTTAAGTTACAGATAATTACAGTTGTTTTTATTTAAAAAGCAGAAACGTCCTCTGCTCTTGATAATGTTATTATGAGCTTTAGAATAATAATAATAGATCAAGAACGGGATAAGTAAAATAATGGTTATAGAATATTTTAAAATGAACGAGTGTCTAATTAAACAGAAGTACCTAAGCAGCTGTACACAAATAATATGTTAAAATATAATTTGAAAAGAAATATAAGGATGGTAACAAACGAGCCACTCAAAGATAAAAAGAAGTGTATTAGTGGATATATTGAAAGAAAAGCCGATAATGCGTGAATGTTGCAGATTTAAACTTTACAATTTTATTTTTTTGTAAGCCCTGCTTCATTTTGAAAGCATTCGTCGTCGTACAGTTTAGTTTAGTTCTACTCTGTGATACCGTGATACCCTTGTCCACTGCGAAAACTTGGAAACACCATCTTTAAGAAGATAAGTGTCCGCGTAATATTAACAATTCGTCGGGGGAGGGGGGTTAAAGTTGAAAACGAAGGTTTTCCGAAAACCAACGTCTCTAAAGAAATTGCATTGTTCGTTGCATTCTCAAGGACTACCGTCTTTCAGCGGTTGCTGAAAATGAGATTTGACAATGGTATTGTTGTCGAAGTGTGCAATTGGCTGGTGTTACAACCAGCTTTATTTATTTACCAAAAAATGTGTAACTGAATACATAGTTTATGTAGAAAAATAATAGCTCAGTAGGTTTGAATTTTTCTGAACATTTAATTAATAAAAAATCGATTTAGTTCTTCTCTATATACGTAATTCAAATTTTTTTATTAATTTATTAAAACATTTCTGCGCGCTTTTAATTGTAACAGTTGTTTAAATAAATTAACGATGGTCGTGTTTAGTTTCTTAATCAAGAGAACCCTTCTGTTTATAAAATCAAAAGAGTTATTTGCTCTAATTTTTAATTGTGAGACTCTACGCCTCGCGTGGAAGCATAACTTTCGAATTGAGCGGATGAGACTTTTATATACGTTGTCTTGTCGTTGCACGATATCTCTGATACGGGGCGATGTAGCAAGCACCGCGGCTTAGACGGCCAAATTATTATTTATTTCTCGAAGTAAATGCAGCTTCTTAATTATTTTTAGTGAATGAGCCCCCGGAATAAACCCGAGTCTGTCCGCACCGTAGCCCAGCGCCTCAACTACTCGGCCACTCTGGGGCTAGTTCTAATTTTTATGTACAATAGATTCTTTAAGACAGTGTCTTCAATATTCTAGCGTCTTGTATTTAGCAGGAACGGCGTAAAAATAAGAATGTTACCTTTTTAATTAGCTCAAGCTGAGATTTTTCTTAGAATACAATAAACAATTATTAGCTCACGCTGCATCTTAACAAAACATTCGTATAGTATAAGCTGTTTAGTGATACATTTTTTATTGATTTTTTCTGTTTTTACACCATGCATTAAATTTTATAAAGAAATGATTTACAAAAGATACTTTTCGTTCATAAAATTGGTTATATCTTATAATTAACTAATATTACCTAACGCCATTACTTTTCTAAATAAAAATAGCAAAAGTTATGTAAAAATTAATTTTGCACTGCTTGGTCCAACTAATTTTTAAAATTCCGTTTTGCTTCTGCTCTAAATAAACTCAAAAATTTTAGTTAAACTGCTGATGAATGTTTGCTATACCACTGCGATAAAGCGTGACCTTTGTGTTCACTGTCTTATAAAAAAAGAACTACCATGTAAGAAATTGCTTCGACGAATAATCCCAAAAATACATGGCAGTACCGAATTATTAGAACAACTATGCAAGAGATATAAAGACTAAAACAAATAAACTAACGGACTAACAAGCAACAAAATACTTAAAAAGAAAAGACCTAAAAGTGAAAGAACTTTCAGATTGGTAAATTATTTGTGAAAATATACCACTGCTCATTACAGACAAGTTTTAATAGCATCCTGAATAGAGTTTGGGAGAAAGTTTTTAACAGATCACTGTTACTTTCGTTTTTTTACATCACGAGAGTATACTTTTATAAGGTTATTTGATTTTAATTGAGAGAAATCTCCGAAATAAATCCTATTAAATTTGAAATAATTTTTCTGTTTACGGTGGTTTTTATGTCTTTTTTATTTATGACTTTTATTCAAACTTTAATCCACCAACAAACTGATTTACGTCCACGCTACGCGATATTCCTTTAAAAAAAGTTTAGTGAATGGCAAATAAAAAAAAACGTGATGCAAACATATTATGTTTATTGGTCAGCCAGCACAACATGCTTTTGGCAACACTCATAAAGCCTTTCGAAATTGTCAGCAAAGACATCTTCTGCAGAAATATTGTCACACGTCACATTCACAAAACGGCAGATTAAAGGGAAGCCCTAGTCACACATGGTAATAAAATCTAGAGGTTTCCATCTGTTTTTCTTCTTGTTCCTCAACTTGTGTGGCACAAACAAGAAACAGATCTTTCAAAATTCTCATGTACTATGGTGCCCGCTGCGTTCTTACTAATGAACAATGTAAATCTTGGAGTTAGTTGTCGATCTCGTGCTAGCATTTTTCGCACTATCACTCATATCTGGGATTCTTGTCGTAAACACATTTTTTGTTTCCATCTTTTTGATGAGTTTCCGTCGCCGTGTTCCCCAATTTGTAGTAGAACTTTTACGTAACGTTGGACTACCCGTAGTGGATTTACCGTAACGGATACGCATACTCCATGCTAGGTGACGCTTTCCAAAATGTCCCTGGATACCAACGGGCATGCGCGCGCACCTGGTTTGTGGTAATGTTGAGATACCTGATATTTTAATATCTGCTCTTAGCGATACTGCATTAATCTCAAAATCCAATTTATTAACTTAGAAGGTAAATTGAACATTTTGCACTAAGACTGACTTTTTATCTAAATAAAAGGACAAATAAAAGTAGTATTGCGGTTTTCTATTTATAATCCCAATTTGAACGCATGCCATTACAAATTACAGAACTACTAAGTAAAGGTATCGATTGGTGTTCCGAATTACAGCATTTTCAGCATAATCTTCAAAGTAGTATAGACCACGCCCAAAACCTAAACCAAACAGTAACTGCTTTGGGGTGCATCTGCTTTTCATGAGCTACGTAGGAATTTTTCGAACCTCAAATACGACAGTTTTGTTTGCTGAAACTGCGCCTCTCGCATCCACTACGAGTTTCATCAAATTTAGTAGTCAGTCTTCGGACAGTTGATTCCTTTGGTGCACCATTTCGACCTAAAATTCCACGAAACTTCGTATCCTTTTCACAAAATTTTAAGGCGCGAAATTTAAATCCGACATGCAGTCTAGATCAGCTATTAGTCGTGGGCTACTATCTTATCTGATAATAATTTTATAAAACTGAAAACGGAACTTTGAGCTGTGTAGCTCATAACTTACAACCAACTTGTAACTTGCAAATGTTCTAAAAAACAGTTCTACAACTTACTTACATAACTAGAGTGGTCATCATGCATAAAACGGAGCTGTTCAGCTCCAGAAGGAACAGCAATTTTTTCTAAAATTTGCCTGGGTTTATTTATTTATAATTTTTCTTATATTATGTAGCTGTGCTACGCATTCTTTACTTGAAATATTTTCGAAAGGTTAGTGAACTACCACTATATTTTACAGCAGGCACTATACAGTTATCTGCAAATATTTCCAACATACCGATGTACAAAAATAGGCTTTTACTTCCCAAGAGCTACGCTATTCTACATTTTTACATTTACGAGTCTAAAATAGGCTTTTTAATTTGTTAGAAATTCAGTAGCATGGTCATCTAAACCATTAAATGCTAATTAATAGACAGTTCACTGAAATGAAGGTTATTTTGGAGACAATTAACCTCCGGCCTGGCAGGCTTTTTATTAATTTATTTTGGTGTTTGTTGCTCTTTTTTTGGCGCCTAGTTCATATTTACAAAATTGTTTTAAGGTGTTTTGCACAAAATGCCTAGCAATTCTCGTTTGCTTTTGCAATTTCAATCTGCGACCAAAAAATTTCAGATTAAACAAAAATATTTTGGATATATCAAAGGTTAATGTTTCGAATAATGGCATTTTTAATAGAGAATTTAGGGCAACTTACTTTAATTAAAAGTAATCAACAATTTTTTACTGTATTCTAGAACTAAAATGGCGCTTCTTATATAAGGCTAGCCTATTCTACGCTTAACGCCAAAACTGCAAGCAGATGTAAACAAGTTAGTCGTCTGATAAAGTGATAACACATGCAAAGAATAGGTCTACGATACTAATTATATGCGCAAATTTATTATTGCTCTAGTTATTTAAATTGTTGTTTACGTTGGGCCCTGTCTCAAGCTTCCTGGTGGTAGTAAGCTTTTCATGTATTTGCCTCTAATGTTTCAATATAAATCCATCTTCTTAAAATTTCAGCTATTAAAATTAAAACAATCGATAATTTAAACATTAATCCAGAGGATCAAAATTGCCAATTATTTAACTAAATTTTTTTTAAATTGAGAAACGTGAACGTGATTTTAACTTTTTTACAGGCTTTCAATAGCATGCTTACAAGAAGTAGGATAGAAAGTTTTTTTTTCAAATTTAAGAGCTGCACACAAGAATATTAACTAATTTACAAATGTTTTAAATTTCAAACCAGCAGTAAAATAATAACGAGAGAAGTAATTTTGAATGCGGAAGACTGTGTTGGTCTGCAGGTTTTTATTTATACGGTTTAGCGCACACCTGCCGCTGATATCTAAACGCCTGTTGCAGTTTGTTGCTGTTATACCCAGCTTTGGTTAGCAGAACATAAAGAGATAATTTTATTATTAAGCTTAGGTTCAAAATTGCGGTTGGTACCGTCCAATATAAGAAATTTGAATGCAAAGTGGAAGACGAAATGGATAAATTTGGTTTTTGGCTTCATAGACATATTAGTTAAAATTATTGTTCATCATCATAAGCTCTGATAAATTAGGCTTTCTGGCCTGTTTTGGTCTATTGATTCACCCTTTTCTCGACCGTCCCACACTGCTGTCTTCTAGTTTATAAAGTTGAACTTATTTTGTATGCAGTCGTCATCCACTATCAGAACGTATTGGTATCATTTCGCTTTATATTCTTCGATTTTATCATCGACGGCGATCCATGCTTTTCATGAATGAATTTGTTTCTAGTATGCTAGAAGTTTTAGCTACTTTTTACTTTTTTTGCCTTTGGTTTTAAGGGTCCATGTCTCACTGCCATATAGTAAAGTTGGCACAAAAAACATGTTTGTTTAGATATCTTTTTTTGCAGTGCTTCCTAGAGCTTTCTTAATTGTTTCACATATTCCTGAAAAGTGGGACTTATTTTTGATATCTTTATTGTAATCGTGTGCAACATTGCACTTGAAATGCGTTATCTGTTCAAGTTACTATGTTAATCAGACATATCCTTAATCTTATAATTTCTCGGTCATGAAATATTATTTTATTTTTATTATATGATATTTAACTAATGTACGACCTTCTAGAAATCTGTTTCGGAGGTTGCAATAATCACTTGATCATCCACAAACATCAAATTATATATGGGGTGGTTTTATACAATTCTGTACCTTTAGGAACTTTAATTTTGTAGTTTTTAATTAAGCCATTAATATGCGTGTTAAATAATGCAGACGGTAGACAACAGC
Organism: Sinelater perroti; assembly: GCA_036346155.1. NCBI lineage: Eukaryota > Metazoa > Arthropoda > Insecta > Coleoptera > Elateridae > Sinelater > Sinelater perroti. Next base: position 7,092,002 of record JARFIY010000174.1, read on the forward strand.
CTTAATGAAAACTAATTTGTTCTTCTTCAAGTAGAGCTCTTGAATTGATTATTTTAGCGTCAATGTTGTATTTGTAATTTTTAATATTGTGTCTATCGCTTTTTTTAGTGACAGTATCTTTGAAAAATGCAATCTTTTGTGTAATTTTTCTTTTTCGCACGTGTTCATTACATATAATAGTCTGAATTTTGGCATTTTACTTCTATACTTCAAGAATTTCAAATTTATATTGTCTGTTCCGGTGGTTTTTTGTTCTTTCTCCAGTACTTTTAAAAACTTACCCTCTATGCTCTTAATCGCGGTCTTGTCAATTTCTGTTTCATCGATAGCTGGGTTATATTTTCTTGTACTGGAATTATATTTATAGGAGCTCCTGATTTAAGTGTTTCATAGCGTTAGACGATTGCATTACCACCTTGTGTTCGCAATAAACATAGCTACTCAATTATTTTTAATAAATGCATAGGCCAAGCTCCAAAAATGTGAGTCTAGGATTGAATCTGAGTCCATCCACACTACAGCTAATTGCCTCAATCAATTTCTAAAAGATATTTGTGATCTTTGGCTTGTATCTTAATACCCATACACTGTAGCACTGCAGCCCATTATCGACCTTGGCCTCTTTCAACCTGTCTTAAGTAAAGTTGCTTAAGTTTTCTTAGGACGTGTATAATATTGTTAATCTATCTTTCTTGGGGTCTTCTTGGTGGTCTTTCTCCTTGTTGTGTCTCATTCATTGCTTTTTTTGGATATTTGCACTCTTCTATTTGCCACACTTGTAGTCCACAGTTTATTATTTGTCTCCACCCAGCTAGGTTTTTATTATATATTGGACCATATATCTTTACCGAAATCTTATTTTCAAATCGATATAATAATTTTGGTTTTTATTGTGCTGAAGGGCTCCACGTTTCACAACCGTAACAGACAACTGGTTCTATATAATTTTTCTTTTCAATGTATTTTTAAAAGCTTCGATCAAAATAAACGATCTATTGCATGCAATGCCCTGTTTCCTGGCATTATTCTTGACGTTATATTTTTGTCAATGCCATTCGTTTTCGTTATATATGTTATAAGGTAGTTATGTTCGATTTTTCTTTCAATTTTTTTGTTTGGTAGTACAATTTTTCTTTTACTGTATCAAAGTGATCTTTTCGTTGCGATTAAGTATTTACTTTCTTCTTTGTTTACTTTTAGGTCAAGCTGTTGCGTATCATTTGTCAGTTCTACTAATGCTTTACTTATTATGGTCACGTCGCCTACAAAGGCTAGCGATTGTATTTGTTTGTTGTACACTGATCCACCTGGATTGAAGATATTGTTTCTTATTGGTATTTCTAGTACTAATTTGAAGAGCAGTGGTGATGATATGTCACGCTGTTTAATTCTTCTTTTTTATTTTAAAATCTTTAGAAAGCTCTCTTTTACATTTGCTTTTTGTGATTTTGACGATTATTCTTAGTTTACTTAGAATTTTAAAATATTTTAATGATGTCTGACGGCACCATATGCTTTTGTAAGAACAATATATAGTTAGTATATATGATATTAAATTCTCAGCATTTTCTAGAAATTGAGGCTTGGTAAATAAGTGACTATTTACAAATCCTGTTCCTAGTTTATGTTTTTCTTTGTATTATATTCCTGCCAAGACACTTAATTTCTGTAAGTTGTATGTTGTTATTTCTTATAATAAGTTATGTGTGGCAGGGCAATATAGGCTTAATACATTCCACGATCCAATGCATATATCCATATTTCTTTGCTTTGTTCGTCTTCTTGTTATTTGTCAATTCCAAAGCAGGTGTTGTCTTTGTAGTACAGTTCCTTTGTGGAAGAGGTTACCGGCTCCATTTCTTCCATTTTTATCAACGCCGACCCTATTAACCATTTGGGCTGCTAGTAAGAACGAGAGTGCTCTGGTTCTCAAGGTTCATCAGCTTAGAGGTGAGAGTCGGAATTGAATTGGAGAGTCTATATAATGTTAGTTCGATCTTATATCAGGTATTGTGCTACTACCTCTTATAACCCTTTTTATATGTTTGTCATTTTCATTTATGATATGTTCATCTTAATTACCATGCAGGAATTTGTATGTTTACTGTTATTATCCTTTCAGTAATGTAAGTGTATCCAGTTACTACGTTTTTTAATGTCAGATTTTTTAAGATTGTTTAAAGTGTTGTTAATTTAAAAGTCTTTTCTTTGGATTGGCAAGTAATTTTTATTTAAGACCACTGACTAGGGCTAGCAACGACACGCCAGTTAGATTTTTATCAACCTTATTTGGTCTAAATTTAGCGTTTTAGTAAAACAGGAGTACATCGGTTGTTACTGTTATATTATTATGTTTATCATGATTTCTTGTTGATTTACTTATGGAAAACTTAAGACAATCTTAGGAACAAATTTAAATTTAAATTAAATTCAATTAGCCACGACGCAATTTAGCTGCCTTCGCCACAGCAAATTACCGGACCCATTTTCCGCCCGGCGACTTAAAATTTCACCAAATTGTCAACCTATTCTCATTAAAGCGCAAATTGCTGTACCTTTATCCGGCCAATTTTGCGGCAAATAATTGCGCCGTTTGCAAAAACGAAGAAATTCTGTTACGAAACCCGGTTGCGCGACAGCGGAGTTTTCAGTTGCCCAACCGGCTGCAAAAAATTAATAATCGGTTGTGCAACGCAATCTTATTTAATTTGCGAAGTCGGCCGCAGTGCGCTTCTCAGAGCGAGCTTTCGGCGATTTACTGTAAATCCTTTGTTAATAAACAAATTAGATTTCTGCCCCTGTTAGTTTTAAATTAACGTGCTCTAGCAGCGAAAATTAATAAAAATTTTGTTGCAGGTTTTCTTGTGCTGATCCAATAAATAAGGTAAGATGCAGAAAATGAGTTGCCCTTTGCTTTTAAATGTATTATGAGATGTAAATAAATAAATCTTGCTAAGACATAATCTGCAAGTTCCTCATTACGTAATTAAGCTGGCATTAAAGCCGTTAGCGTTTTATGCTGTATAATAGCACACATTAATGATTTAATTTGTCTGATTAAAGAAAAAAATGTTAATTTAATGTTATGCAACAGTAATTTCAATAGTCAACTTAGGTTGAGTATAACTGCAATTCAATCTCCTAACTGAACTTTCTTGTCGTGCACTATTTGCTGGCCTGATTAGAGTAATGAGAATTACGGGTTTGATGCTTATGCAAGGTTTAGCAAAAAATAAAAGAAAACCCAGCGTAGACTCATAGATCCTCTCCTGAAATCCCTCGTAACTCCAGCTTAGTCGCAGGCTTATTGCAATGTGTCTCAAATGGTTATTACAATGTCGCTTATAATGAATACGCAGCTTTGTTCGCCGTAAATTCCCGCCGCTTTTCCACCGCCGAGGCGCAAACTGAAGGAACGTTCGTTATCTACGGTTTCTTAAATTACATCATAATTGACGTGCGGAATATTCGCGCTTGTTACGGTCGGCAGCGCGATGCAAATTGATCCCGCCGCGCCAAAAATCCCGCTGCATGTGTGATTGCATTCCCACAGCGTTTCCCGTGCAAAGCGCGCGGAAAGCGTGAAATGTGGCCGGCCAGCGGCTTTCAAAAATAATGGGCAACGCTTCTAAGTTACGGCCCCCGAGGAAACGAGTTATGCAACTATTTTACAACGGCGCCGTATTTCGCGCAAATGGCCACTCGCTTAAATAATAACCGTGCGTGGCCGTTTGCGCGACGGTTTCCTCGATATATGAAACTGAAGCTGCCCAAGAGGTGTTTTTCATGCAACTATATAGGAATATTACATAAAACTTGCCGCCTTCATTAAACTAAAAGCGCCGCGTTGCTTTTCTTTCGGTAATAGGACGCTCGATCGGTTTCACCAGACTTTCTGATTTTACACACACATACCACATGTCACCGTCGTATAAATCATATTGAAGAGCTTTCATTTCGCGCTTTATATTCCAGATGGGACCGTGGGAGACGAATTATTTAATTTGCGTTCGCCGCGTGATCTAGCATTGAACTCCCCACCTTTGAGCACCTCCCCGTTCGTATCTTAAACGTCAAATTCCAATTACATGACTTGTAATGAGCTTAGCGCACGTGGACTTCACAGGAAGGTCAAGGGTACTCTGTTTGGTACAATAAAAGCTCATTGTTTGTGTAGTAATCAAACACTATATTGTTATATAGTAAGGGACTTTGATGTTAATTCCGGTTAGGTTAATGGAATTTTCCATGAAGTTTTTATAACTTTACTATCAATTAACTAAAATTTATGTTATTGACAAACATAATTAGAGTGCTTTGGTGAGAATGTTTTTAAATCCTTCCTTATAATTAGGCAGCTTTTGGTTAAAACCTGGTTTTAGCGATGCCATTCTGTTTATTAGCGCCGTGAGAAGTAAAAGTTAATAAGCAGCTCGAGGTTACTCATTGACCTTAAATTTTTTGGAGAAAAGCCTGCGTGCGCTAGTGCTTTCGCTTTAAGAGCAGTGCGTGCGTACCCTAATTTGCGTGCTGAAGAATTAGCAGCAGCAAACTGTGCAGCCCGTGATTTGTAGAAAAGTCAACTAATGACTTAGTTGTGTTCCCAGATAGAAGTTATGGCGTTTTAATAGCGGCCTCATAAATAAATCTTCGGGCAGCTTATCGCTGATTAAAAGGCCCTGCTCGATTGGCAGCTTGCATAACTCAAAACTCCTCGGTTAGTTAGCACCGCGCCGATAAATTCGTGAGCAGTGGGATTTAAACCCGTTCCAGCCTCGCCGTGCATCATCAGAGGCCTTATGGGCACAGGGAATGGCGGCCGTACGTGAACTTCCACGACATGTTACACCACGCGGCCGCGCCAACTGACCTGGATGACCGCAGGTTAAGTATCAGAACGTCGCCGCCGCACTCTTCCGCGATTGCTCAAGCGAGCGGCTGCATGACTAAACCCGAGACGCCGTCGGGCTGCGCTGCGACCGCTAAAACGATAACAAATCGCGGATGCACGCCGTAATCCAATATATTTAGCAGCTTCCTAGAAAGCCTGCCTTCTCGTGTTACCATTCTTGCAGGAATTCAATTGGTTTATACACAGCGTTTGCTCCTATCTGTTAGAAGTGGTAATTGCTAGAGACTTCAACGGTGCATTAGGCAGGAAACCAGTATAAAGACATCGCCAAGTCGATGCTTCCTACATGCATAAAAGTATAAATTGTTGCGGAATAATAAACTTTTAGAAATTAAAAAGTGTTTTACCCCATAAAGAGAAATCAAAAATCCTATTGTTTAAAAATACATGATAATAATATTTATATTGTTAACTCATGCAAGCTTTTTGTTTAGGAGTTGTTTACGAAGCTTTTGCTTTTTAACAACATTTTAGAGGTTTTTTTTAGAACGTTTACATAATAAATTGAAGTTATTTTCCATTATTATGCGCTATTTTTAAGTTTTATGGGAACTTCAGACACAAACAAGAAAATAATATTTTTAAAGTTTGCGAACTATCAGAGATTTTAATCTTCGTGTAGTGCCTATCGATTCCAGATGCAAGATATCGTTATCTTATTTACTGCATCACGGAAAAGTCTCGTTGATGTAGAGAATCGCGTTCTAAGATTTCATAGTTAGAATATTTTTTTGTCTTTCTGGAATCGTTACTTAAAATATTTCTTGCACTACAAGACGGTTTGAGGCTTCTGATTAGATTTCGTACAAAAGGTATGCTAGTATTTGAATGCAAGGTGAGGTCGAACATCATAGTTTTCAAGTAAGTCTTTTATTTTTATGTGCAGATCGAATTATTTAATTCACTGAGTCAGTTTAAATTATATAAACACTGTTAATAGTATTAGGTAAACATTGTTGACAGCATGTGATAAAGATCACATAAGTGCATTTTACTTCATTCACTTCTATATTACATTGTTGGACCACGTTTCCATTTTGTTAAAGCTTCCTGGTAGAAAATTTGAGGCATTTTCGGCACAAAGATACACCAGCAGTAATTGGGTAAAGTTGTGAGTAGTAGCTTTCTAATTTTTTTTTTAAAATGGCGGCTTGACAATTGGCATAAAGGCAATAGAGATATAGAAAAATACTTGTGATTTTAAAAAGGAGTCCTTGGTGACATATTGTCAAATGCTTGTCAGATGTCGAGGAACTCTACTGAATGGCATGAGCCCATATTTTTATGGATTTTTGATTGAGTTGATTATCCGACAGTATTGCTATATGGTGTAGTGAGTAAAGTTTTAACTTGCTCTTTGCACAATAGTCACAAAATAATTCATTGCGTCATAGACTTCTTCAGGTGTCTAAAAACTCATGTTATTGCCGATATTCTCTTCTATATATTTTTTAAAAGAGTCCAAATCTTTCTTCTTTCTTAATGACGATAGTACTAAAAGTTGTTATAAATAGTAGTTAGAGATTATATGTAGATAATTCAATAATATTTTATTGATTATAAAAAGAGCAGCAAGTCTGGTAATTTGTTGAGGTCGTTAGGCGGGCATAGCAGTAGATAAAAATGCAAAGTTGTTGTTTGTTACCACTTTATTCAATTTCTCTGGATTCCCATCTCCTAAGTTTCATATTCAAGTTACCGCCCAAAATTATTCTTGGCCCAGTTGAATCAAGAAATGACTGTAATGTTATCTCAGTGATGTTGTGTATCGAAAAGTAATACGCTGCTATTGTATAATATGCTAATCTGCGATAAAGTCAAATTTCAAAGGTTCTTTAGGTAGTTGCTTTTGTTAAAATCCAAAACTTGACACCATAAAGCAGAACCGTGAAGACATAGTAGCGGAGAGAGTAACAATGTTTTAAGAAAAGCGGCTCTTGATTTTTTAATACGACGTGGTATCTCTTGTGAATGATTCCACTGATCATTAAGTTCTGTACCTAGGTGTGTATATCTTTAAACTTCCTCTATTTTTTTGTTCTTCTCTATTTGGAATTTGGTTTTCTGTGATCATATGTTTGAGATGACAGCCGTATTCCATGATGACCTCTGCTACTTTATTCATATGTCGTTGTGAGTATTTTTTTATGCTTTTGATGAGTTTTTCTGCATAATCACTTAGCAAAGATTGTCATATCTTCTAAATTTGAAATGACAGCTACTTCAATTTTATGTACGACAAACATCTTTAATCTGATTAACATATGGGGACGTGGTCAGCCATTCCATCATAATGATGTTATGTTGTTGTTTCCATACATTGCAAAATTTGGTACGATGTTTAGGATCACTGTCTTCTTGCAACGCCTAACTTGTTCTGTCAGAACCAAAAAACTTTTCAGTAGACTTTAGTTTGCTTTTCTGGTAGATGGTGCTCTGTGTTCAAATTGTCCGTAAACAGAAAGGTGCAAACCAAAACCACCTATACAGAAGCATCCACAGACATGCACTTTTACAGGATGTCTTACCGTGCGTTGAATTATTCAATTACTCTTCGCTGATGACCGGGCAGAGAGGGCGAACATATGAGAGCCTTGACCTCTTAGTTTGCAGGTCGAGCTCTCACACGGAGTGTTGAATCACACCATTATTGTTATTATTATAGATATAATCTTCAGTAATATTACTTATTTGATACATATATACAAGTTAACTATTTGACATTATAGTCAACTAATAATTTGAGGAATTCTGAATGAAATAGACATTTACTTATAACCGACTAGATCATAGTTACAAAAATGGTAAAGATTAATTAAATAAATCAATCCTTTATTTCTCTGGTCGAGTTTGAATGCGTTATCTAATTCCCTTAAGTTATGCATATCGCCGGAGACTCCAGCGGCACGTTACGCAACAAACCTGAATCGGAGGTACCGCAAGAGTAATCCCGCACTCGATTTTTGCGCTCACCGTTGCGTGGGAACAGCCGCCCAAAGCGGGCGAGCAATAATAACCAGCCTGGAGTAGGTGTAAGGAAGGAAACGCTAAAATTGCTGGCGATCTAGTTTAATCTACCGTTGGCTAACGCTAGTTTTGCTAGTAGCCATCGCATACTCATAACGTGTAATGTATACGCCGCCATTATGCATTGTTTGCTTTCGAAATGACCGTTGAGAGAGCAGCAACAGCGCCGATCTAAAAACGAAATTAAGGAGCTTGCGTGCGAAGCAGCTATCAGGTGTGCTGGTAAGGTTCTGAAACGGTCGTTTTTGCGTTCACTCGGCGGAAAAATGCGAATTTCTCGCTGCTGTCGCATCCACGGCCTGCAACGCACGGCATCTAGCTTGTAACCTAAATTGAGCTGGACATGCTCGATGTTGCATTAACCCCAATAAATCGCTGTTCTCTGCGATTGGAGTTAGGCAAACCGAGAGTTGCTGGTCATTTGTCTTGACTTAACGGTGCTTCTGAAGTGAAGGAATAGAATCATTTGTGTCAAATAAAAACTTAAAGATCTAAATGATCGCAACAGCATGCTTAGGACTGAATTAACCATTAAGCTTTAACTCTGACGATTACTTTTGCAGATTTGAATTATACTGCCATTTAAAAACACTTAGCAAACAATACGTGCAGGCAATTAAATTAAAAGTCAGTAAAACACCTTGATCTTTACTACTCCAAGGTATGCACGGGTGGTAAAGGCTGATAAATTGAAATGATAGGTAGCAGCTCTTAAACAAACAAGCATTGTCTACATCAAAAAAAAAAAATACAAGCGTAAACTCTTGTAGTAAAAAGAACAAAATACTTTTTAACCATGAAATGAACAGCAGCACCTCTGAATCTGGAATATTAGAGTAATTATTTTTATTGAAACTTTTCCTTTTCAATGCTTAATTAAATTAATTATTAATGCCTAGCTCCTAACTATTTTTATGCAATAAAAATAGTATTCAACGTAGGTCGGATTATTTTTCGCCATGTAATATCTCAATTAACTTAGTGCTGTTTTTATTCTCCAGAGTATTGAATTTTAAACAAAACTGAGATGTGTTTATCGTGATTTTACATAGAGGGCAAAAAATATCCGAGTTTTTTTTTTGATAACGCTGTTACTACCATACTATTCGCGCAGTTTATCTCATGCATTGGGGCCAGATAGACGTGTTAGTAAGCTCATACTTGAAGTATTACTGTAAAATATTTGTATTTATTTTCGGTTTATTAGTAACTAATATAAATGAGGCCAGTATGGCCCACTTTGACCAAAATCAAACCACACCGATTCCAACTACTAAATAATGCATTCCCATGCAAATAGAACAACCTCGACCGGTTCGTTATCACCCAAATTTAAACCAAACATTTAGGAACATTTCCGCTCGAGACATTTAAACTTCCCCATATCGCATTTTATCAGCCCCAGTTTGTTTATCACAGCACCAAGTTCCTTCGGTATTGCACACCACAAAATGGCAAGCAGTTAGTAGTAAAAACGTGGTCGGCAAAAAGACACTGATATCCCCTGATATTTATCTCGGGTATTAAAACCTGAAACCCTTAATAAAATAGCTAAAAAGCTATACCCAAAGACCAATACTCACTGAAGGCTCTACCAAATGAAAAAATTAAAATACATCTTAAACTTTAAAATATACATACTAATAACCAAAGTTTAAATAGCAAATAACACAGTTTTTTAACCTATCAAGTTACAAAAGAAAGCAAATCTTAAATTTTTGTTAGGAACGTTCATCCATACACAAATATTAGCGAAATAAACGATGAATTTGAAATACTTGGGTACACCAATGTATGGAATGTAAAGCAAGTTGGCACGAAAGAAGAGTTACTCCTCTATGTTGTAGATCTAAAAAATCAGACATTAATAAAACCTACACATTACCGACATGCTTATACATTTTGTTGTAAAATTTGAACTCTTTTCCTATGCCCTGTGTTCGAAACATAAAGGCACACATATTTTTTGCAATAGATCTCGGTGAGTGCAGTGCACTGGAATGCTCTATCTATAAAAATTTTTAGCCAAAATTGTACTAAACAGGACTATCATACGCTCAAGTGGTAAATAACAACGTCCCTTTTCATAACACAATATTGGAGTGAGAAATCAATTAAGTAACATCGTTGAACTAACTGTAATAGAACAGATGAGCATAATATTAGACCTCTTGGTTACCATCTTATCTAGAACATATAATGAATCACCATCTTAGATTAGACTGTCACTCACTGCTTTCATTACAAATCACTTTACACAGTACATCAACTTTAAAATACCAATTTTCGCAGTCGTAGGTACTCCAGTATTTTTGGATATCACCCAGGCCTTTTACAAGGTTTAGTCTGCTTTAAAAAATAAAATATCTTTATCTACAGATTACGTCAAGCTTTATCTAGGCGGCATTTTCTTGTTATCTTTGGTAGCGAGTTCACATCTGTTTACCCCATCAACTTGGGTTTTTTCCAGGAGAGTACCTGGACATAATTCTGTACTTGTTATTTACGACGAATCTTCTGACTACAACAGGTAGTTTAGTAGCTACTTTCGCCGATTACACAGCTGTACGCATAATAGTCACCTATCTTAAGTTAGTATCTCAACAGCTGCAAGTTCACTTAGACAAAATACAGTGTTGATGCAAAAAGTAGCGTATTAAAGTAAATTAAAGAAAATCTGTATAAGTAACCTTTCCGTTAAAGAGAGGTACCTGCAACTGATGAAGTTTAACAACCAACAGATTCCGCAAGCTGATAGTGCTAAGCATTTCGGTATTCATCTGGATAAAAATACCTAGAGAACACATATATTGTCAAAATAAACTCCAAAAAACTGTACTGGCTGTTAGGACGTCATTCCTTTATAAACTATGATCAAACCAATATGGATGTATGAGATACAAGCTCTGGGGTACTGTCAAAAGATCCAAAATTAAAATCTTGAGGAGATTCCAATCAATAGTACCCAAACCATTGTAAACGCTCCATGGTACGTCCCCAGTAAAATTAGACGGTGATACTAAATTTCCATCTACAGAACCTCATAAATAGATTCGTACGTTTCCAACTAGGCAGATTTTGTTAAAGTAGCTCTAAGTGAGCACTTATTGCATGTTTAACTTTCATGTCTTTCATTATTGTTAAACCAACTATTAAATCTCTAATTATAAAATAATGACAAAACTAGCAGTATTTGTACTTGTAAGTAAAGTGGAGCACAAAATAATTTAGAAATTTTAAAATCCTTATGATTATAGTGTGAATATAACTGGATGAGATTAGTAGTCGTTGCTATATTAAGTGAGTCTGTCTAAAATCATAAGAACAAAACTTTAATATTTTATAAAAGTTGCTAGAATATTATTCACTATGACTAACTTAGAGTTTGGCTCTTGGGTATAAAAAACCATACTTTTCTTAGAAGGGATTGCATTTTCAAAAATGTTTAACCTAAAGTTGCAAAATAATAGAGTTTTACGAAAAATCCTAAAAAATAATTTTTGTGTCTAGTGACTACGTTACCGACTACATTTTCGGCTTAAAAATAAAAAGTTTCAACAGGTAAGAATAACATGAGATGACAATGCTTGCAAATTTTTAAATTTAGTTTTAGTTTGTTTGGAATATTCTAATTGCTAGATTAAATAAAGAAAAGAAAAAAATCTTGTACCCTCACTGCCCGCTAGCCACGCGTTATCTTTGGTATAGGGTGATGTGCTAAGCACCACGCTTTGGACGAGCACGTTAATACTTGTTTGAAGTGAAAAATACCTCTTAATGACCCAGTAGGCCACTCTCCAGACATCTGAACGCATGATAAAATCTAGGTCCGACTGAACCGCAGCCAAGCGCCTTGACAGCTTAGTTACACTAGCGTTGATTTGTCCGACAAAAGAAAATTGTGATAAAGCCAAAAAACCGCCGGTTTCCACAGTTTAGATAATTTCAATTTAATTTTGAGTGTTATGTTACAACTCTGGCAATTTAAGTTTTTCACTTAAGCAAATATTAAATTTAATATTTTGTTTTTCTTTGATATTTCTGTAATTATTTAAATTTATGATTAGCATTTGATCGTTGGCGACTGTACTGCGTTCTGTACTGTATTTCAATTACAACACCTGTTTTGTCCATGGTTTGTGTCATTGCAATAAGTATATATACAAAAATACTCATTTGCAAACATTGAAAATTGTCAAAGTACCAATTATAGTCACTATCTACTCGATTGACAAAATGTGAAGTTTGAATATACGATCTAAATTAAAATTCTTAGTTACGTATCCGAATAAGACTTGCTCTCTAAAGAGAAAAATTCGTAGGCTAACGTATTTGAGCCCAAGCTTTAACAGGCTATGACTATCAGGAGTAAACCTTAAAGAACTTTCCTTTATTTTTGGTTATGTTTTTTTTAAGTCTACCCTTAATAAAAGTGCGCGTTCTAATTCGGTGTAGTTCAAAAACCTCGAGTTGAATAGAACCAGACATGCTAAAATACTTCTTTTTAATTCTGCAGACAATTATTACTTTGTGTAATTGGAGTGCACTTGTCTACGAAAGTGAAAAGCAGCCATAAGTTTTGTTATTTTACTTTCGGTGATGAAAATTGGTCCCGTTTAACCAGTGAAATCAATCTGCAGTAGAATTATATTTCAGAAGTTATAAAAATTTTAATATAGTCTTTTATTACATCTCATTTTAGCATTTCAGTAGCCCTTGGAGAAACGCCTTAAATTTTATCTGTAAAATGCTCTGAAACAGTCGTCTGTAACTCTTCATTCTTTATTTTCTCTAGTTTCAAAAATAGGTAGACGTCACTAAGGATCCAATTCGAATTCCAAAATATCGTTGCCATGATCTTTTTCATCGATGAGCTACTTTTGTCCTCCTTGGTTATTTTCGTCCGATTTGCGCCATCAAACTAACTATTTTTTTGCTAGGGGGTCACAGTTCAAGATCGTGGTTTCATCCCCTCTGACAACGGATTGTTATTTTTTTCATTGTTAGGACAGGGGTAGAAAACAGCTTACACGCTGTTAGTTTCGATCGGCGTGCCCGCCTGACACTAACCTTATTCATATAACGGACTGTAGCGGAAAGCCTTAACCTTACAACTCTTTTACTTTCAAACGCTTATATTGCATTATTTCACGTTGGACGAAAGCGACGTTTTATTCTAAAAACACTACAACTGATCAACCTGCACGTGATTCGTGTTCGATACCTTCTTGTCTCGAACGAAATTATTTTGCCCATTCTTTTAAGACGTTATTTAGTAAATATTATGGATACTGGCACTAACGCAAGTGGCCTTTGCTATCGACTAAGATAAATCGGTTGCTGAAATTTTTAGAAACGTTCAATCAAAGATAGCGCTATTTGGTATTATCGCCATTAATAAGTAATATATACCTATTAAAAGAGTCTGGAAATATAAATATCTTGGATGCTGGATAAATGAATCATTAGTACTAGATAAAGAAATTTGACAATAATTGAAATGGCCAGACGTATTATCGTTAAATATAAATTAATGTTAAATAATAAAAGCCTTAACCTCGCAATTTGATTGAAATTTCTCAAGTGCTAAGTGTGGTCTAACTTATTGCATGGAATGGAGGCTTGGACGTTGAAGAAAACAATTGTGAAACAAATAGAATCCTTCGAAATGTGGACAATAAGAAGAATATTAAAAATATCCTGAACTGATAGAGTGGGTAATGCAGAAGTATTAAGAAGATTAGGAAAAAATAGAGAACTAGTACGTATAATTGAAAAATAAAGACTCCGTACTTTGGACATATCCTCCGAAATAATAAATACAGACTACCATAGCTAATACTTAAAGGAAAACTTGACCGAAGGGAAGTGGGGAAAAAAATATTATCTTGACTCCGAAACATAAAAATATGGACTGGAATGAACGCCGAACAACATTTCCGAGTTGTGAGTGACAAAGAACAATTTAACCATGTGATCGCTACCCTCTAAATAGAGGCGACATTGCAGATTATTGAAGATACCGAAAACGTCGACGCTTACATTAAAATTTATGGTATGGTTATAGAAATGTAAATACATTAAAAAATAAATATGAAGGGCATATATAATCCATTTCGGTTTGTCTTCAATAATAGAGGCCAACCCTTTTTACCCCATTCGTCTCCTTTTGTTTAAAGGATAATTGCACTATCTTGGTCTCTAAGCACTACTAGTGTTTGCTAAATCCTACTTATGTAATGAGAAATCTGCAGCCAACACTTCTTGAGGAATGGTTTTCGCAAGTTGCATTAGGTGAAGCGCTGCGGAACGCTATTTCAGCGCTATTGCAAGCTCGCGGCGTGGCGTCCCTGCCGTCAGGCTCTGCAGCGCCATGAAAAGCCGACTGGAAACTTCCAGGCCCGACGACCGCGCGAATTTAGGCGCTCATTTGTGTAGTAAACAGGTTAGAACAGGTTACTATTGCCAGTGTAATAACTTACAGCGAAGGTTAGTAACATATGAGTCATCGCGTTAAAAGTAGCAGCGCTGCAGTCTTCGGTCGCCAATTTGTGAATCATCGCGCACGAGCTGCGTTGAAATTGGGCTAGATTTTTTAGTAAATCGCCGTCTGGAGATGAGCTTCTTTTATTACATAACTTGGACCGTTTTAAATATAAATTAAAGGATTTCCTGTAATTAACCTTACATTTTAGTTTCTTTTCTGTTATTGGGCGGTTACGTTTTGTTTAAATCCATTTAAATTTTCCCAAACATTCGTTTACATTTTTGCAAACAAGTTAATTAAAACCTAAAATCAAAGTTAAAAAGTAGTTCCGGAATAAATTCGGGTGGTGGACTTCAATTCTAGAATGCAACACAAACCTGTACAAGTTCTACCCTATTTGGGTTTCATAAAGCTTTTTAATTTTATAAATTTTATTATAAGATTATTTATTGAAATAGAAAGTAAACTAATGGGTAGTAACCTTTTTATAAATTTGATTAGAAATAATATTTTATGTTTACCAGGAAAGGTGAAGTGAACAAAAAATAGCAATAACAGTAGCTATAATATATGAATTATAGTTGCTAAATTTATTTTATAAAGATAATTAGCATATTTGTTAAAATGTTATCGAAGTTCAAGGAAAACGGCGCCGTTGGGCGACTTTAATTCTAGCTTAGAAAACAAACCCATAAATTATATTTTGTTTGAAAATAATTAACTAAAGGGTTATAGGGGCATTAATTGTGGTTGTTTATTATTATTATGATTTATGGTATCAAATATTAATATACGCTTTTTAGCAATTCCGATATACAGAAATAGAATGCGAAATTACATTAAATTATGTTTAAATATAAGTAAATAGCAAAAGTATAAAATATAAAAAAATTTTTATGGTATCGCTGAAACTGCAAGGTATGGATAGCACAAAACGAATGAGATAAAAATAAATAAAATTATTATTCTACCAAAGAATTTATCAAATATTTTTGAAAATCTTTAGTGATACTTTCTATATTTCTATATTTTCTTGAAAACGCCAGTTGGCTTTATGGTTTTGAAAACATACATAATTAATTATGTTGAAAATACGAGTAATAAAGGTTAAGGCATTAATGCAAGTTTTTATATTATTATGTTTATGTACAATTGTAAAACTTTAAATTCGATAAGAAATTTAGAATGAAAATTTACTTATGTATGTTTGAAATAGCATAAACTTGAATTAATAAAAAATATAAAAAGTTTTGAAAGTTTTGAGACAGTTAAAGTTAAATTTAGTCATAGTGTTTAAAAGTTTGATAGATAAGTCACAATTATTATTTATAAAGAATTAAATATTTTGATTACTATAGGAGCCTTACAAGTTCATATTATTCAAATTAAACCATTGTTTTGGTTGAAACTAATTTAAATTAAAACTACAATAACACCAAAATTTGTAGATGTTTTCCTTCTCTAAGGTGGATTTTTTGAAATTCAATCCATACGATAAGTTCTGAAAACAGATGACTGCAAGATGTTAAGTTTTAGTATATCAACTCTTCATTACATCTATAAAACTTATATTTTATCTTTTTTTTTTATTTCCAGTTCTCAAGAAGGTGAAAAAATATTGCAAGGCCTAAACTGCAAATTTTCTTAGCTATGCCCTTAAAAGGTTTGGGAATTTGAATTCTAGGCATTCGGCACATTATCAGATGAGAGACAGAACAAGTTTTTATTTTTATGTTTGACGGTTGTTAAAGTAAAACTTCCCAAATCGGAAAATCGGAGAAATTTGACCTAGAAGTGGCATACCATGTATAGAGAACTTACTTTCTATCTGTGACTTGAGGTCGATTTTCTGGAGTATGAAATTTCTCTTAAGTGTATAAAAACTAAAAACACCATCGTTGGCGATCAAATCTGGCCCAACTTAAAATCTTCAGCCAGGAGACAACTTAGAGTAAAGAGGCACGTTAGACCAAAGTGAACCTTGCACAAAAAGGTCACCTGGAAGTGTTATGGGAATCAGACAGTTGCGAAGGCGAAAGCGGCCCATTAGGCCCTTGGTTTTCTCTTGTATCCTAGGAGTCAGGATGCTTGTTCACAATAAATTAAACACATCTGTTTGATTGTATTATACGCATGATCTCTTTGGGGTTAATGCGCCAAAAATAAGCTCCAAATGATTTAGAATTGGCCCTTGAGGGTTCACCACAACACCGAAATGCCAGCTATTGAGGAGTATATCTCCTATTGCGTTGAACTCTTTTCTATCATAGAAGGCTACGGCAACCCTATCATCGTAACCTCTACAATTATGAGTTGAACAGATGCGTCCTTCTCTACACCCCAAGATTTTGATTTTTCCGTAAAACGATGCGGGGTTATCTCGAAGAAGAAGGGAGTTAAGGATTGAACTCAGGGACCTCCATTGTCGTCAACGAAGTTAATGTCAACATTGGATTGAAAGCTAAATATTTTTTGTGTGTTTACTATTCAGGCTACCTTTCAAAACGAAATACATCACCGAAGAGGTATTGGAAGCCATATACATAAACTATACAACAAATAATTTTATAGAATTTAGCAAGCTGTGAAATAAATAATTAGATGCTATTTACGAAGTTTTTTTTGTATGATGAAATAAAGGGAATGGCGTTGAAAAAATAAAGAGCATATGATCTAGCAGTGCGTGAGGAAGAGGAAGACCAAAAAGAAAGTAAGAAGACATGAATTAACAGGTGGAAAGAAATGGGAGACAGAAGAAAGAGGGAAGAACGAAATTGAAAAAGGTATTCAGATAAACCGAAAAAAAGTTAACTAAAGCAGGACGAACTTTAAGTTTGCAAGAAGAGTGCAGGAGGCTTATTACAACTCTCAGTTAATGTTCAGTTGTTGATGGACTGCCGAGTTCTGCAGACAAGTAGACGAAGGCATCCGTAAAACATCCCAAACTTCTTTGTTTACGTACATGGATTAATATTACTAAGGTTTCTGTTTAAATTATTTTGTATGTCCAAATATCGAAGTTACTATGATGCTTCTAGTAGAAATGTATTTTTATACCAAATATTTGAAATGTCTCTAAAGTTTTAAAATTATAAGTGCGTATAGTGTATAAGGTAATGATTGAAAGTAGAAAACAATTTTCCACTCCAATTTACCATATTATAAAATTTGAATAAATGAAAGATGACGGAATTTATATTATAGATTCTGTAGATGTAAGAAGGCCATTAAAGAAAACCCACCTAATAAAAAAATTAATAGACTACAAAAAAGCTACTAAAGCAGGTTTTTTTTAAATTCCACTACAGTCGAAGACTTTTAAAACGTTTAGTAAAGCTGTAGTGTTAATGGATAAAGTCACAAACACTCGTAAAAAATTATTTGGTGGGCTTTGCACCTTGCGAGAGAGTATTTTCTGAAAACTAAAAGGTCAGGTTTCTGAATTTGCCTTCACTATCATCTGTTCGTAGTGCACTATATCTATTACAGTGCAATATGGCAACTATCATGTCTTGGACAACTGTATTATTATTCTTTGTTCGAAGTGACAGGGAGGGGAGAGAATGGCGCAATACCTGGAGCCGTGGTTTTTACGGGCTAACTGCAGCTGATCTAAATGGTATTCTAATTTTTTTACAGTTTGAAATATTGAAGGCAATAAACTTTAAAAATAAAGGATTTGCAACAACTAAAAGTGTAGAAAGCAACTCAACGAGCTTAATTTTAGATCTGAAAGGATTCGGGAAAGTAGACCAATTTTTGTTAATGAACGCAGACTTATTGCTGGATATTGTTAATATAAATATTTTGCACGTTTATTTGTTTAAAAAATAGTTATTTAGAAATTATTTTTACCTAATACTCAAGTATTTTGAAGAATTCTCGATATTATCGGAAATTTGACTTTGCAAATAATGTGTGCATTATATTTGGAGTTTAGTGCCTTTAAGGGTATTGTGCACAATCTTAAAATCGTAGGTTAAGCTAAAATCTCTTTTGTTATATTTGCAAGATATATGTTGTAGATATATGTCACTCACGTTTTTAAGTGTTGCGAGAGTATGCAACCATTGCATTATTCCCATACTCACCTATGCAGCAGAGACATAGTCATTCACAGAATCGTATCTGAAAAAACTGAGGGTGACACAGAGACTTATGCAAAGATCTATATACTCAGAATAAAATTACAAGATAGAATAACTAATGTGTGAACTAGCAACAAAACAAAGCTTGAAGGTGTGGTATTTAGTATCTCCAAACTGAAGTGGCCATGGGGTGGACATCTAATGAGGAGACAGGACGACAGAAAACAAAGTAGAGGTCGAGAACAGAAAAAAGATTACGGGGAAGACCACGGGTCTGGAGAGTGGATGGGGGATACAATAAATAGTAAAAAATTGAAGATTAGGGGAGGGGTTTGTCCAATTATGAAATATTAGACGCTGATTTATGATGATGATCATGATTGTCTCAATAATCCAGATACCGTGACAGTATTAGCATTGTTTTTGTTTTTAATAACATCACGCAAATTCTACACAAAAACCAAAGAAGTCATATCATAAAATATATGCAATTATTTGTAATGCAATAAGGCATTTACGTGTTCTGTCTTAAATATAATTCAAAAATATTACAATTACTATAACAAAGATCTACATATTTAATAAATATAGTACAAGATACAAGAAATACTGTACGTAGTTTCATTCATTAAAGTACTACATTTTGTATTGGAATTGTAAATAGCTGCTTCGTCATATTGACTCAAATCTCATCGAAAGTTTAAAGTATATATCAAATCCAAGTGTCTTAAGCGCTTGGCCATGTACGGGCTGAATGTTAAAAGAAAATATTACAGTAGAAAGAGCGAAACTGGTTTGCTAAAGGAAATGATTTTCTTGCCACAACACCAATTAAAACTAGTACTAAAAGCACGCATCTTCTAAAATTATTCGTCATCATTGTCAATTTTTGTATACTTCTTTCTTGTGAGAAATTATTTAGTGTTGATGTAAATCAGGATGTCATAGAAGTCGCCCTTCATTACCTTGATTATTTTTGAATTTTTCTTGAAGTTACTAAAAGGTGGTGTATTTTTATTACTATTGTCAAAAATTGTATAAATTAATAATTTTGTCATTGGATATTACATAACAATCAGTAATTTTGGACGGTGTAATGGTGTTCATGTAAATATTATCTTCAAATTAAAAGATGTGCAGATTTAAACTAAGACTCAGTGGTGAGAAGAAGATATTATTTCATCTAATTGTTTCCTTTTTGACTAAAATTTTTTCTCAAAACCATTAAAATGTTAAATAATTTGTACTGAAACTGTAAAGTTTCATCGTGTCCTTTAAATGGTTGACACATAAGACCCTGAAATATTTGTATTGTGAAAAATGTTGGTCGATTACATTATGTTTTTAGTAAAATTACCAAGATTGCCAAAAGTAATTTAGATAAGCATCAAGAAAGTGAATTTTGACGCTCATGTTGCAACCAATCAGTTAATTGACTTCTAACATATTCTCGACTACAATGGCGTAATTTGCAGCCTTCGTGTTCCCCAAAAAGTTTTGTACTACATTTCTGAATGCAGTCTCTTGAATATGTTGTCCGCCATTAATTTTTGTAATGGTGGGCCTATAGAAATGCCAGTTTTAATTTTTTTAGATGGAGACAACACCAAGATACTGTCTCTGCTTAAAGTATGGTCCACGATCCTCGCTCTGCAAAAATAGTAGTCGTCACTGTGATTTGTTGGCTTACGTTATACCATAGGTGCACGGAACGGCATTGATTCCCTTTTTCCATTTTTCTAGTTCCCCAACTACATATGTACGGCATATTTTGTAAAAACGCCTACGCGTTTTCCTGATCTGCTAATTTGATACCGAAGTACTGAAAATAAGCATTTTTCAAACGTGTAATATTTTGCCTCTGTTTTTCTGTCGCATAACAGCTATATATGTAGCAAAATATGTCTGAATAATTAACATACGTGAAGCTGCAGACACATTACAAACGTTGCCATACATCAACATTATTAAAAATGTACGTTTTTTTAATTTCTACATTTTTGTGATTTGTGGAAACACTTGACGTGATACGGAGTGTTGAAAGCCATTTTCGTGATCTGCGTAAAAAACCCACTCCGGTAAACTTCTTTCTTTGAAAACCACACAAAAAGTTTGCAAAATTGCAAAGTTCTGCAAAATTGCAGATTAGTGTAATCGATCCATTCAGGCCTCATAGAAAGCAAATTGAACACAGAAATTGCTACAGATCAGTCGTTGAGAAGCCCTAATTTGAATTTCGTGGACTATAAATGGCGGCCATTTGTTGTCTGCACATTCTAAAAAACTGCGAGTTGCCAAATTCCCTCCTGCCGAAACCAGGCCACTCGCTTTAGCCCCGACCCGGCGCGAACGCTCTCAGCCGCCGCCGCTGTTGCAACGGTGCGTGCACCATAAACAGCACTGAAATAATTAAAACTCCTGCTATTGCGGAGCCGCCCACACGTAACGGCATTTCTCTGAACAAACGCGTGGAACCGAAACGCGGTGTGAACCCGAAATTGTGCAAACTGCGCGCATTATGCAACCGGCGAAAAGCCCACGCTGTCGGCGCCGCGCTCATTACGGACGCGTCAATTAGGCTCTCGCGTTTCCGGGCCGCGGATTGCCGGAACGCGGCCGCGGCAGCCTCCGGAGCGACACCCGGCTCACGGTAGCCCCTGTTTTATGATAATACGTCAATGTAACTTCACGCAGGAATGCTAAGGTATAAATCAAAGGCACCGGAACGCTCCGGAGGTGGAGATAAATTGCGTGCCAGCGGCGGTGCAGCAGTTAATCTTTCAGCTCGCGGGGCGCGAGAAATTGGATAAACGCTCGGAATGGATACTTGACATAGGCGCTGCAAACAAGCTCAGATCTAAAAACATTCTTTATCTTAGCACTTTTATCTACATTTTTCTTTATTAAGTACTTGGAGTACATTTGTAATTAAGTAGATTAACAACTATACGTAGAAACTTAGTACAGCAGTACAACTATACAACTTAAGAGACTTATGTAACACTATACAATAAATTGTAGGAGACTAACGCACCAGTTCAACTAAGCGTCGAGAAATACCTACAGAGATTAACCCTGCGATACAGACCGTAGGACACCAAACAGGAAACATAGTAGAAAACTAACCTTGTAATCTGACTATAGGAGATTAATTATTACTTTGGTGTTCCAAAAACTTTTATTCACTTTGCTAATTATTTGAGGGTTACATATCTGCCAAGGCGTCGCCCGTAGCATAATAGTGCCTTTGTCTATGCAAAAACAGCATCGTAATTGACTTCTAACAGTTCTTAAGAAGAATAAAAAATCATAAAGCAACTTAGTAGACAACTTTATATTACAGTGTCCTATAGGCTATAAGTTTTTCCTTCTATTAAAAAACCTTGTTTATTAATAAGTCAACTCTTTAAGTAGTGTGTCCATTTAATATTTGTTTTGATTACTAACAGGTTCATTAAGAGGAACGGTGATAGGGAGTAGAACTCTCCAGGCCTGTGGTTTCTTAGGGCCCGACACTTTTATTAAGTGGCGAAACGAAACGGAGTCGCTTACTAACTTCATGTTGTCCATCTGTCTGTCCGAGCAGAAGCTCGAGAACGGCTGGGAATTTCCAAATTCTGTTTTCACCATTCGACAGGTGATCAGGTGGCTTGTTTGCTGGTGATTTTGAAACTGATTGGTCAAAGGTCAGCTAGACTAGAGGGTTCTCAAATTTGGGAGACTGCTTCGCTACTTCGCTATGCGTTGCAAGCTTTGCAGGTTTATTGTCTTTTAAATACGCTAATGTTCAATTTCAAAGACCTATTCGATAACTATGCACAATTGCATTGTTTTCTTTACAATGGCCCGAGAAGTATGAAGTAAAAACTGTTTACCACCTATACTTTTATACGCAGCATGGCATAAGGAGGCAAACATTTAAGTTGTTCTATTATACAAGCTACAATACTTAGGAAAAACGTCTTTTTAGTGTTTCACTTCATGTAATAATGTAATGTGTCGCGGGGAAGGTATGTGTGGTTACAATTAATTTAATAAAAATAATTTTGGAAGTGGTAGCTCTAACAAATACCCGCAAAACTAGGATTTTTGATTTGGTAAGCGTAAAATAAAATTAATATTTGGTGGCTAGGTATTTTAGATCTATATAATGAATTTATGTTACATTGTGTATGCCCTATCTTTTATGAAGTTGAATATAAGTAATATATGTTCTAGTTAGTTCTTTGAGTTTATATTCTAAATGTTAAAAGTTTAAAGGTATACTACCACTACTAAAACATAAAGAAGAGCTCTGAAAAGAACAAAAGAGAAAAAAATTAAGAAACTCAAAATAGCTTAATATTCATAAGCAAATATATCAGCTATGCGAAATTTGGATTTGAAAAACAATGGTAGTAACTAGCCAGTTCAAATTGCGATATAGTAGATTATTTTGAATCTAGCAATGCTAAAGAGGTAAGATCCCAAATGCATAAAATAACGCTAAGGTTGTCTTATTAGCCTATTATCAAAATTGTTTACACTAGCCTTAAAATATGTGTTTAAAAAATAGAATGGTTAGAAAGAGGTATCAACATCAACGGAAAATACCTAATAACCATAGGTATGCAGATAATATAGTAGTGATAGCGAAAACTAGAGTAGAACTATAGCAAATGATGAATCAAAAAAGATAGGTTTAGACATGAACCTAGACAAAACCAAAATAATGTTTAAAGAGGGGGATAGCAGCATACATCTAGAAAACAATTATATAGACATAGTGGAAGAATATATCTATTTAGGACAAAAAATCGTGTTAATAAAAAAATTAAAACTGTAGAGATAAAAAGAAGGGTGAACCAGACATGAAAAATAAAAAGGTCCTCATAGATTTGAAGACAAAAGTATTCACATACATTTTAGATGTGATGTGCTATGGAGCGAAAAATTGGACAATGACGCAACGAAATATGAATATTTTAAGAACATAACACGAAGTAGAAAGAACAGTTCTGGGAATAACATTAACAGATAGAAAAACTAACTGAATAAGACAAGCAACCCAAGTAACAGATGTGGCGGAAAAGGCCGCAAACTCTAATGGAGAAATGCAGGACATGTGGCAAGAAGCGATTCAGAAAGATCGCACAAAGCTATATTAACATGGAAACCTTATAATTTTAAAAGACCTAGGGGTAGACCACCTATGCGTTGGGTAGACGACATTAAATTAACAGCAGCCCTTAAATGGATTCAACAAGCAAGCAACCGAGAACGATGGAGAGAGATTGAAGAGGCGATGTTCAAAAATGGACTAGAAGCGCTATGGAAGAAGAAGAATACTAGGGAATCAGAAAATAGTTGACCCGACAAGAAAATAATATTCATTTAAATTCAATAAAAATGACAAATGTGACAATTGGAAATGATGTAAATATAAGTGAAGTGGAATATTATACATCGGCTCAGGTGGAAGGAACGGTACGGCCAGGCCCAGGAAACCATCACATGGAATTTTCAAACTACATTAATAAACATAAATTTCCAAAATAATTTTCTAAAATGGTGAACAAATACCTTGAGATTAACTCGTTTAAAACGATAGGAATTAAGTATTGTCTTGTTGTAATTGTAAACTTTTTAATAAAATTTTGACATCGGGTTTTGTTTAAAGGACAGAGTATTCTACAAAACAGAAATGGCAATCTCTTGCCAGTGTCCTTGGTTCTATCTAAAGTTCTTTTCTTCTCTAGTATTCTCTCTATAATTTCTGTATTACTTATTATACCCCTTTTTGGAATTTCTTTTATTCTTTTATGATATTTCTTTCTAATAGCCTGTATCTTTCTCTTCTGTTTTTACTAAGTATTTATGATCAGCACCCAAACGTTAGTCCTGGTTTGTGTATGGCTTTAAATACATCTGCCTTTGTCTTTTTCAACGCACGGTTGAGGCGCGGGCTACGATGCTGACGGACCCGGGTTCATTCCTGGAGCTCTCTGATGCCTTGTTGATGGCCTACTCAGTCATTAAAAATAATTGAGTAGTTGCGTTCACTTCGAACAAAGAGTAATAATGGTGATCGTCTAAGGTGCGGTGCTTGCCGCATTGCCGCGGATTAGAGATGGTGCGCTACTGAAAGCTTCTTCTGAAATGTCTATTCTCTGTAAGTTGTTGTGGCCTATGTAACAAGGAACTACCTCGAACGGCTCCCTGATCACACCAATGAAGAAGCCAGGCAACTATACATCCAACCTGAAATCAGAAGACTTAAAAAACAGTGACCTACAGATATATTAAATCAACAATAATCAATAGTTAATTTATCGGGAGTGTTATCGCTGGATACCATCTCCCCTCCTGTATTGTACTTTAAGCACATTTACTTCTAGCCATCATTGGCAGGTTGTAAATATTTACCTCAATAAAAAAAGTATTCTTAATGATATGAAAGAAATATTATAAATAACAATGGGCCTGTTCTCCTCCTTGTTATAATCCATCTTTTGTAATAAACGTTTCTGATTTCATGTTCTTACAGATAATTTTATTAACATTATCTTTGATTATCAAATGCATTATACGAATAATTTCACTACTTATTACTCTTTATTTAAAATATTTCATAGTTTTTCTCTTGTCATTTTATCGAATACTTTTTTTTAGGTCAATGAAGGGTAATAGCAGTCCCTATTCCTGCTGTAACACTTTCTGTGATATCTGTTTTAACATAAAAATATGATCTTGTGTGCTTCCTTCTTTTCTGAAAAAATACTTTCCATTATTAACCTAACTGTTCTATCTTTAATGTTTTTAAATATCTCACGTCCATACCTCAATAACGTAATTCCTCGATAGCTATTGCAATTTTTGTTGTCTCCTGCCTTGTGTGTGGGGATTACTAACGCTGTCTGCCAATCTTTGGTATCTGATCTTTTTTCGATACTTTGTTTTAGGTATATATATCTATTAATATTTCTATTCCTTTATTACTTATGTTTTTTTATTATTTCTGTCCGAATTTTGCTTTCCCTTGGATTTTTTCAATTTTAGCTTTTTTATTACATCTTGTAACTCCTCTTTGGTTATTAAATTTTTAGCTATGTATCTTTCATTGCTGCTGTGACCTTTCTTTGTTATAAATTTTGTAGTTCTTAGCTACATCTGATTGTCTGATACTAACATTTGATTGCCATTAAGTGGCATTACATATAATTCAATTGTTAATTCTCCACTTGGTAACGTAATAAGTGAATAAATCTATCTCCAAAACTGTATGAGAGAGTCAGAAACGTCAATGAAAATAAATGTAGTATAAAATTTTCAATGGGATTTTATTTCTAGGAGAAATATGTTTGGTATTTACATTTGTTAAGTGACCTTAAAAACGAAAACTTCTTAGGAATTTTAAAATGAATGAGCGTTATGATGTAATATAATAACAAAAAGTCTGGACAAGGTGACAATTCCAACATTACGCATCAGCTATAAGCCAAAACGAGTTTATACAATGTCATGTAGATAATATAACAAAAGCAATTATGGAACAAAGAGCAAAAGCTCAGTCATAGTAGATGCAACTGCATACTGAACACACAACTTAATTTTAAGTACTCTCTAAGAACACAAAATTTCAGCTGCTGATTGTGGCCAGAGGTATAACTAACTACAGGTCGAATATGGTGAGGTTTTACCCCCCATGTGAACGTGGCCTGCGAACTGAGAGGTTAAAGTTCTCATAGGTTTGTCCTCAAGGATCGTCATGCACTATTTTTGATACTGGATGATGTTGGAATCACCGCGCTTTAGATGTCAGTCTTTTTTAGAATTGAGCGCAGACGGTATTCTATTATTTTTAGTGACTGAGTAGGCTACCTAACAGGTATCTAAACTCCAGGATTGAATACGGGTCTTCCATACCGCAATTAGCCGCCTCAACCGCTTGGCCACACAGACGAATAAAAAATGTGAAAGGACTTTATAAAAATACTTAAAGTACATTAATAACTGTTGCTCAAGTTCTAGTATGCGTCAAAATCGTCTTAACCATCTGCATACTTGGCTATCAAAGCAATATTAGCTAGACAATTGGATTTTCATATAATCCAAATATTCATTAGTGCAAAAGTCAGAAAAGTTCTATTATAAATTATTTATAATGTGAAAAGTTCCCAATTTATTATAAGAAACTGAATTAATACAGTTTCACCTTACCTTTAAGTAGTGGAATTATATATTATGTTAGTATATTATTTTACAGTTATTTTTATTTTGATAAAATACAAAAAATGCCGTTAATAGAGCAGCCAAAGATGCAAAACAAGAATGGTTAAATAATATATGTAACGAGTTAGATAAAAACCTGAATAAAGGAGATATAGAAAAAGCATACAGCTTAATTAGCAGATATTTTGGCGACTTCAAGATGAAAGTAAACGCAATACAGTACAGATAGCAGAACCAAGGACATTTTGTACCTGCTAATTAAAGAGCTTTACGAGACGGGAAAAATACCCGTTGATTTCCAAAAGAGTAGAATGGTAATGTTACCAAAAAAGGCGAAATCAAAAAAATGAGAAGACTGTAAAACTCTAAGCATTCTATCACATTCCTCCAAAATACTTACCAACATTATTCAAAAACGGATAGCATCTAAAATTGACTCAAACCTTTCAGACGACCAGTTTGGTTTCAGAAACAACTGAGGAACCAGGGAGGCCATTTTATGCCTCAGAATTATAATAGAGGAAACTATAAGATTTGATAACGTAAACTGGAAATTATTGATGCAGATACTAAAAGAAGCACAAATAGATTATAGAGATAGGCGCATAATATACAATCTATACAAAGAACAAGAAGCAGAAATAAAAATCAACAACAGTGAAGTTAAAACAGCTAAAAACCAAAAAGGTGTAAGACAGGGGTGTAATTTGTCACCATGCCTATTTAATGTATATATAGAAAAAGCTATGGAGGAATGCAAAGAGTTTTGTACAGGTATTAAGGTAAATGGACAAAGAATACAAATGCTGAGGTTCGCGGACAACATCGCAATCATCTCCCCTGATGAAGTTAACTTAAATAGATCTTTACAATGTATGGAAAATATACTACAAGAAAATATAAAATTAATATTAACAAAAAGAAAACTGAAATACTAGTGTGCTCCAAAGAACCTGAACAAATTAACATCAAACTGAACGGTGTACTTATTAAGCAGGCGAAAACATTTAAATATCTAGGAAGCAGAATAACTCAAGATGGAAGAAGTACAACAGATATTAAGCAACGAATTTCACAAGCTAAGGCTACATTTAACAGGAAAAGAAACCTCCTATGTTCTAATAACATTCGTCTAAACCTTCAAAAACGATTAGTAAAAAATACATATGGAGTATAGCTCTATATGGGTGTGAAATTTGGACGTTCAGCCAACCGGATAAAAAAGCTATAGAAGCGTTTGAGATGTGGTGGTGGAGAAGAGTATTAAAAATAAAATGGACAGACCGTATTACAAATGCTGAAGTGCCAGAAAGAATCGATGAAGACCGACATATATGGGAACTGATACAAGAAAGAAGACATAGATGGCTAGGACATATATACAGACATAATCATTTTATAATAAATGTGATAGAAGGGCAAAGGCAAGAAAGACCAGGAAAGGGAAGACCACGGCTTGAATTTATAAAACAAGCAATAAAATACGCTGGCACTGATAGTTATAGCAACATGAAGAGAATGGCCGGCGATAGAAACAGACGGAGCGCTGCAAACCAGTCTGCGGATCGATTATTAAGAAGATAAAAGAACAAAAGTTCTTTTATTTGGGAAGCTGCTAAGAATCTTTTCTGGGTCAGCCATTTGCTCTCGATATTCCTGATTGTGGATTATCCGGTAGCCAATAACCAACAATATAAATAACACAAGGTTGGGACGTTGTACTATAGCTACTATATTGGATTTTTTGGAACAAAAAATAAAATTTAACAAAAATTGCTTTTAAGGATTTTAAAGCACCTCGGTTGTTTCTGCTTTTTGGATTTTTTCTAGAAATTTGCAGTTTAAAGAGAGAATCTTTATTAAATCATTATTGGTTTGGGATTGAAGATTTCTTTTTTATTTATGGTTGATGTAGTTTGTAGTTTTTCTCTGCATTTTATTAGATGAATTGTAGTAAATCTTTATCTGATCGGTCATTATTGTCAAGCTTTAGAATATTCATTTATGTTTTACTACTCGACACAAATATTTTTAAAAATCCTCACATTTCTAAATGTGATCCATAGAGAAAGCCAACATACCTTCTGTTTTAATACAAAATTAATGCAACACTATTTTTAAGTAGCAGAAAATTCAGGGTTTGTAAAAGAATTTTTATTTTTATTCTAATAAGCTAATAAAGCTCATTATCAAAGATTTTTCAAAAACTTACCATTTTAACTGGGATCCGATGCTTGGCAAGTCGCTTATCAAGTCTCGAAAAATATTTTTTATATCTTTGCTGATAGTAAAACAACTGTCAAATAATATTATAATTATAATTATATAATAACTTAGTTGAAATTGTTGCTACCTAGAGCTATACTGCATGTGAATGCGCAGATAATGAACATGCGATGTCTGACCAGAAAATAACAAGCCAATGTTAATATCATAAAAACAGTTTTATTACAACTGCGATGTAACTTGTCAACCAATAAGAGTGGACCTTAATACGCATGCGTGAACGAGGACAGTATGGATTAGCATCACGTTTGATGTAAAACTGGAGCATTCGTTTGAAGGA
This sequence comes from Sinelater perroti, assembly GCA_036346155.1. Taxonomy (NCBI): domain Eukaryota; kingdom Metazoa; phylum Arthropoda; class Insecta; order Coleoptera; family Elateridae; genus Sinelater; species Sinelater perroti. The sequence continues at coordinate 7,121,293 of JARFIY010000174.1, forward strand.
CTATACAATTAGTGCAACACAAATAATAATAATTCAGAGATGAAATCCGTTAAAAGATGCGTTTCTGCAGCTACGGTTATTAAATCAGAAGGATCGGCGTGCTAATGGCTTGATTTAGATTGCTGCAAATGAACCAGGTTTTCTCAAAAAATTGCAAACGAAAATAAAACGCGTGCCGTTACAATCTGTAAATAAAAGCTCAGTTACCCAATAAAAGTTCCTGGTTTGATACTTTGGAAGTAACTGAGCCTATACAATGTATCTTTTATTTTGTACAACTTTTAATAATTATTTAGATTTTTATTATTGTAATTATAATTTCTTATATTATATGGCTTGATACTATCAAAACAGGCCAAGTATTTCAGCTCATATTTATTTTCAGAAAGTTCTTTAAAGAAATAGGATGCAACTGTGCATCTTTGACCAGCTCTTTGAATTTGCATAGAATCGAAATTGGAACTCCGAAGGCAGTTTTTAAGTACAAATTTTATTAATATAAAAAACAATATATATGAGCTTTGTATGAACTCCTAGGAACTGCGGGCCCGGAAAATTCTATTCTCTCTTCTCTTTCCTCTTGACGGACCTTGATGTCTTCCACGCGACTACCGGTTAGTGAGGGCGAACCTATAAGAGCTTTAACTTCTTAATTTTTAGGACATTTTCTTACGAGGAGAGGGGGTGTTAGTGCTTTACCATTATTATTATTATACTAATGATATTTTGCTACCATTTGTTTCACTTAAAAAACACTTGGAAAACCTCGAGGTCTTTTTAAGTAAGAGCATGAAGCAGTGATAAATTCATCCAAATGCTGCTTTAGATACTTTTCTATCAAGTTTATGGGTTCCAGTGGTATTTAATTTTAGCTAGAGAAAGTTAAGGAAATACGTGCAGCGAATTGGTTGTCAGCGGCAGAAGCTGAAGAATGTCTGCTACTGCCAAAGAACAAATTGTAGTACTAGTTAATAACGATACAATGAGGGGTTATGATAATTAAATTTTAAACTTGTTTAAACTATTCTACTATTAAAAAACGTGTTTTATGTTAATTTGCAATAGTTTGTGTTCAATCCTAATTATTTTCTTTTACTATGAAACTGATTGAGTATTAGATTTTTAGCGCCAAGCTACTGCAGCTTATCTCTTAATTATTTAATTTCATACGCAGTAAATTTCTACCGATGACAAGATAAACATGCCCGCGTTGCTCGAAGGAAGTCGGAATGGAAAGTGCATTTTAATTCGCTGGAACCAATGTAGCTGCAATTTGCCAGAGTAGAAACACACATCACTTATTTTGAAATGTACTTTTTGCCGAAAGAAAGCTACCAGTCTTAATATGTTTTTGCATGTTTGATTGACTGTTGATTCAAAAGAGTGAAAAGTTAATAGAATTTTAAGATATTAAAGGGCGTTCCTCAAGTAAATTTGGGTGCCAAAAATTCTAGAAGTTTATTTAGTTGTAGATAGTTGAAGAATAATATATATATTACAAATAAAGTGTTATGGCATTTTATAACTATAACTTGTAAGACATTTCAACTATCATGCTCTCTGTTACAGTAAATCTTAAATTTCATCGATTCTATTTTAAGTTACATCATCTTCCTATTTTCTCTTTCTGTTGATTCTCTTTTTTACCCTTTTTTTTATTTAACTTTTTTAGGAAGCGCATTTTTTTAGTTTATTTAGTACATCATGAGATAGATAGTCTAGTAAAGATATGTTCTAATCAGTATCTAAAGTTGAGCAACTCAATTCACTTTATGTCTTAGGTTTATATCCATGTTTAGTTCTTGTTATGTTATGAAAGCACGTTAAATCTTTTTATCTTTATTTGGATTACTCTTTAATTTTCTGTTTTGGCGGCGTAGAAGTAACTGAAGATTTATTAAATGATGATGATTAGTTTCTGAATTTTTTTAGCATTCTTAGATGTTTGTAGCTATGAACCCAGACTATTTTGAATCTGGTAATTCGATAAGTTGACCTTAGTTTACCGTTGATGGTCTTAATATAAACCCTATCGATAGCTAAGAAACATTTGTTGCTTATCCATTAGCTTCTTAATGGTTACCTTTAGATCTTTACTAGAAACATTAAGTACCTAAGTCTCTCAGGTTGTTGAACTTCTTGATTTTATTGGTATTTTTCTTTTCCTAGTTTTCAAAATTTTCCTTTCAACTTGCAAGGCGTATGTATATATTAAAAATAATTAAGGAAATATTTCGATTAGAAGCGTTTGGTTTATTCGTATGCTATTTTGTTGGTGTATGAGATGAGAGCAGCGTTTTGTAATTAAAATATCTTGTTTTAATCTTGTTCACTGCTTAATCCACATGTATAATGTGAGTAAAGTGTTCAGTTTTGCTTTTCCCTATTACGTTAGCAGTTTTGACTATAATCCTCTTAATCAGTGTATGGTTTTTTAACTGCTGTTCTCATTATACAGCATTTTTTACGTGTTTATCTATCTGTTGTTACTCCATCTAAAAGTAAATGTAAGAGGTACTGGAAAAGATGCTGCAGGTTTATACTGCAAGACCACATAAGGACCAATAGAATTAGAGAATTTATGCAAGTAAAAACATCACTAATAGACCAAATAGAGACTAAATAATTAAAATGGTACGGCCGCATAAGCCGAATGGGTAAAAAAAGACTGTCAATTGGGGAATGGAAAAGCCTACACAAAGGAGAAAGCTGGATTCTTCATATAAAGGAGGCCAATCAGAGGCGAGAACTGGAAGAAAATGATTATATGGATAGACAAATATTTATATATGCTTTCCTTTTTGGAACAATTTTAGTATTATCATCAAAACGGCTTTTGTTGTTTGTCTGGTCCTATACCATTGAGTATTTAGGTGAGAGATTGAAAGTGCTCTTTATGTTAGATTTGTTGCATATTAACACCGTTCATTCTTTACCAGTAAGATTTTTGCTCTTTAAATTCTAAGACTAGCGAAATTGCTTATATTTCGCCAGACATTTAAGAGAAGTCTTTCATAAATGTCTGCATATCTGTTGGTCTCTCAATTGTATGGTAACTTAAACAACGTGAACCCACTAAAGAATACTTTCGGAAACTCAATTCAATTTGCCGCCTTCATTTTATTGTTCGAACTAGGTAGTTGCCATTGAGAAGATTATCCACATGTTAGATGCACCGTAAACACAAAGGAACTGCATTCAGAGCCTGCGTTACCGCACTGCTCGCGGCCTTGATCTTAGCCTGCAAAAATGCGCAGCACGCATACATCTAACAGTTCTTTGGGTGGAACTGATAGATAGATGCCATTAGGTGTTATTGATACATGCAAATCGAGCCCCCGGTCCCCACATAGCAACAGCGCGCTGTCCTCCTCCGCGCATTTGTTTATGCAACCGTAACAGTTTTAAGCTCGCGCATATCTTTTCTGCTGCCTACGACTCGCTTAACAATGCAAATTTCGTGGCTCATTTGCGGCCGCGGCGTGGTCCTTGCTCTCGATCCGCAGGGACTAATGGACCTTCGCGAAGCCGATCCGCCGATTCTTCGCGCGCGGCCGGGCTAATTGGTCAAGAAGCGGATTCTGGGCCAGCCGAAGCCGACAGAAATTGGCCCAATTGCGCTCGTCTGATCGGACTCGTCGATTTGGTCCCGTTGATGGAAGGCTTAAATGCGTTCGCAGTTGGCTAATCTGCAAGCTAGCGGAAAGAAATGCGCTTGAGGTAATTGCTGGGAAGGAGGTGTAAGGTAACACCACGCAGAAAGTGAAATTCCCAACCAGGTCGTAAGGTATTTGCTGTTTGCGCTTTGGTCGATGGCCTCGCAGTTAAATGTCATGATGCATTGCTGAGAGGATAATTTTATCTTGCACCACGAGCTTTTTAAATATAAATTGAATTAAAATTATTGTTTAAAGAAAAATGGTAGTAATTGTTTAGGCTACTGTCTAACTACTCAAATTGGACGACTCTGATAGATGTTTGGAGACTTAAATATCGAGCACGTGTTAGTAAAGAACCATCATCGCAATTTTTACTAAAGATGTTTTAGCATACATCTTGGCTTAACAAGTCTAGACTATGTATGAACGAAATTATTTTTAATTCTAGAAAACACAAGTACCATTGACTATGGAAAATCGGGCGCACCCATTTGAGTTAAGCTTACTTTGATCATCTACCTTAAAATTTATATATTTGCATGTAACTATTTCAAGAAGAGGGTGTAGGCTTTCTATTGCTTCAAACTGAATAATTCAAAAGGTTAAACTGTCATGATGTGTTGCAGATTAGTCTGGGATATTCATAACGTTCAAATTAAAGGTGACAGACCGTTATTTGTGAGCTTATTGATAATATTCAATAGTTTTATCTTACTCTCTGATACAAGTAAGCATATAAATTGGACATAACTTTGCAATTGAAATATATAACCTGTACTATATCTGAAACTATACTCGTATAGATGAAGTGTATTTATAAAATCGGCTATAGGTTTTGAGAGATCGTAAAAAGACTAAATAAGATATATAGTACATAATAGTAAAACTCTAAAAGTTTTGTTTGCTGCCGACAGTATAAATGTTTATGTTATCACTAAATAAGTTGGTTGTAAAATTGCAACTGTGTCAAAATATGTTTTAAAATAAATGGTCATTCTAGTGATAGATTTTTGAGAAGAATTTGTGAGAAGCTTGCACCAAGCCCTACATCTATGGGCAAAGCTTTTCAAGAATTGATAATTCTATGTTCTACCGCATGCAAAGTGCTACATAAGAGGTTCAGACTATATGCATACAGTCCGTAGAGCAATTGAAAATTAATGGTTACGTTTTACTGCACTGACCCAGATGTTACTCTTTAAAAAAATATATTTGCAGATAAAAAACATTTTATATATTGGATAAGTTCTATAGTTATAGTGTGCATATATGCATACCACAAACCACAAAATAAAGGTGTGGTGTGTTACGTACAACCAGACTAGTGCATTCTTCTTTTTTGAAAACTAGACAATTAGCATAAATTGTACAACAATATGGTGTCTCTTGAAGATCTATAGGAATGCACGTATCTAGATAATATATATTTGTGAAGATGGATAAGCAAAAACAGTTTATCTTCATTTAACATAACCTCACTGGATTCTTTATATGTGGTTATATAAAAAAGCAATGTTTATTAAACACCGATTAATGGATTTGATGATCTGAAGACCCATATCAGGATTATTATCTCAGTTACTTCAGCGTACATGCTGGACAATACATAGCAAGAGTTGGAGTATTGCTCAAAAGTTTTCCGAATTACCAAAGAACTCTACATGGAGATCTAGTAAAGTTAGTAAAAAAATTCCAATGCCTTGCTATAGTATACTGCAAACTGCATATAGCTAGCTGTAAGTTTGAATTCTGGAAATAGAAGAGTTTTCTGGATAATATGTAGCTTGATAAGAAACAGATTTACATTCAAATTTTGAAAAATAGTAATGGATTAGGTTGCAGTTTACTTTCATAATAATTGTTATTTGGATGCGATATGACAAAATTACACAAACTTTCTTTGAGTAGAAAAAGATCGATTAACAGTCAATTATATCAATGTTTCATCAGAATTATATAAACCAATCACAACCTTTTCTGTTATTGTGTCATTAACATTCTTAGTTATGTCATTGATGTTACTCTTTTTAAAACAACATTATTACCAACATTAGCATAAATGCTCCTGAACTTAACTTGATTTTTACATTTATCAATTTAGAAAATTGTACAGAGTCGCAACCATTTTTTTTCTATAAATTTTTTGTGATTGAAAGTAATGACATATTGAAAGATATCTAATATCTAAAAATTAGAGTAAACTTTGCCTGTTATATTTTGTTCCTGTTGATATAAATGTCCATTTATTTATTTCCCTTTTAAACAGCAATAATAAATAATTCGATAAGCTAATTCGTTAGTAATAGACTATAAAAATATAACAGAATTTTAGTCTAGGAAATGACGTGACGATGACTCTTTCTTGAAGTTGATCGTCTTTTTAGTCTTCTACTGTCTGCTTAATACAGAGTAGTAGTAAGAGAGGATTGGATTTGGATGTTCTAGTGTTTGGTGGTATTTTCACCTCGCATTTCTGTTACCTTTTGAACGAATAACTTACTAAGATTGTTATAGAGTTTTTCAATTGAACTCTCTGGAGGATAGTAATGCTCGACTTACTAGTGCACCATTAAAGTTCGCCTCCCTAAGTCTATATTAGTTTTAAAGCGATTTTATACACTAACAACTTGTTTTCTAAGGATAAGGAGGATCTTTTTCCAAGAAACCAGTATAATTCTATGAATCCCAGATTAGTATGTTTTCTCTATTGCTTAGATAATTTTTATAAGCGTAATACCAGATACTCAGTTGTTGTAGGTCCCGGTATTATCATGTTATTAATGGAAATTGAAAGATAACGATCTTTTTTTAAGGGGTATAGACTTGGATTCAATAATGTTTGTTTTTCACTTTTTGTTAAATCCTATAGTAGTTAATTGGACTAGGTCTTTATGTATTAGCAGTTATTGGTATGTTTTATGTATATAGTAAATAGTTGAAACTGACCAACAAAACCTAAATTGATGGTCCGTAATTTTATTTAAGAGTAGATTAATGTTTTGTAACGGAACTTTTTTAAGAAGTTTTGAAATAACAGATAGAAGGCTATTTGGCATATAAGAGATTACATGGTTTTGGGACTAAGATAATTTTAACTATTTTAAAATGTTTTGGCTAATAATGGAGATCTAATGGAGATCTAGATCTTTGTTGTTTAATCAAGATGCTTTGTCTCTGATTTCTTTGGTGTGTCAAGTTTTACTGGTTTGATTAGTGATAAATCACTGCCTAAAAGTCTCTTAGTTTCTGATCACTTCCATAATCATTAAAGGTAAAAGCTTGGCAAATGTATTTATTAAGTAAGTTGGATTTTTCTTCATTACTTCTTGCCAAGGGTCCTGGTGTAGGTAATTCTTTTTTGGCTTAAAATTTGCTTTTACTGATCGCCAGATAGAATTATTGAATCGGTTGAGATTGGATACGCAGTCACTAATGGCTTCGTTCTGTGTTTCCTTAAGTTTTAGGTTTGTTCGTTAATTAATTGGGTATTGTTTTATTTGTTGGATTATTAATCTGTTGCAATTTCTTTCAAAAATTTTCTTTTTTTATTAATTTTTTTAATTTTTATAGTTTTTATTTCTTTGTATTGTTTTTTGTTTTTGTTGGCGGTGTAGCTTGTTGTAGAATTGTAATTAATTTGACCCTTATATTGAGATTTATATTTTCGTTAATAATATTTTTCTTCTTCTTCTAGTCAGTTTTGGAGGTGCAATTTAAGTACCTTATTTATATTTATATTATGGTCTCACTGATCGTTTCTATTGTTAGTAAATGGTTTAAGAGTAAATCGAAATTTAATTTTGCTGCCATATGTGACTGAAATACTGCTGGTAACAAAGAAGTCTAATAGGTCGGACACTTTGAACAGAGCTGTTTATAGAAGATATGAATTAAATTATTGTAGCATACCTTCTCCTAAGTGAATTTTTAATTTTTTATCAAAAAATTTTTGAAAAATGAAATTATCAACCAAAACCTTATAAACCTGTTTCAGTGTTGGTTCGCATGGTCAACGTTACTTTCTTCATAAACAAAACTTTACTTGTATTCTGTGGTTGTGTCTGACCCAAGAGGACACTTACTTTCACGCACATTTCAAACACTCTATATAAAATCTTAAAATAATTCTTGTGCATTAGGTGTTCTATTCGGTTTTTTATTAGTTAATGACTAAATTCTTTGCTTATATTAAAGAGTGCTTAATATCAATTATAAAGTGTAATCACTTTTAATATACAATGACAAACTTAAGTTAGCAATATATACTAGTAGCTCAGGTTGCCGTGATCATCACTGTTGACTTTATCGCTTTTCCATGAGCTTACTAGGTAAAAGTGTCAAATTGGCACAATCATATTGAATGTAAAGAGAAAATGTGTGTTACCAAGTTCTTACGTGCTTCTGAAAAACTCAACCTCACCTGGCAATTATAGGCAAAACAATGAAACGCTCTTAATTACATTGCAGTCTCTTCCATTTTCCGAGCGGCGTTGGGGAGTGCAGCTCGGCCATTAGAGCGGCCAGGAAAATGACGAAGATGTAATGCGTCCGTAATTAAAACCGTGTAAATTAATAGCTCCCGCCGGAAACGAATCACGAATAAGCAGCGAGAAGGGCTATTACCGATTTGCTAGGCCGAGTGCAATAGTAGGGCAGGCTAATAGTCCGCATCACAAAAATTATGGCCTAAACGCCGTGAAATACTCCGCTTTGGGAATGTTTGGGGATGTGGTTGAAGACCTTGGAAGGTTTTGCGGCTGCTTGTGGTTGCAACAATTTTGGGAGAGAGAGTTAGATATAAACAACTGCTCTTCTTAAAAGATGATTTATTACAGGATATCGTCTCCGTTTCAGCTTTCTATTTTCTGGTTGTTTACGATCTGGTGTGATTATAAGAAAGTTATTTAAAATGTCTAGAATATCAACTATGTGTTCAAACCAATTTATAAGTTTTTTATCCTTTTTCTTCATTAGTAGTTGTTATTTATATTGTAGCAGAGCGAAAACTCGGAAAAATATTTCCTGTAACAGTGATATTCTTAATCTTGAGGGTCCGCACAGAGCGTAATTATTCCTTGGTAAACAATTTGGGAATTCGATTTCTCTTACCTTACCAGATTATAGAAAATATTTTTCCTCCCCTAGATTTATTAAGGTTTGTCGAAGGTCCATTTTTACCTTCGACCGCTTCAAGAACGACAAAAAATGGTCAGATTGCAGTTACCCGTGGTAACGCGCATCTGCCTGTCCCAGTTTGTCGATGTATACCGGCCACGGATATCGTGTATATTAAAATATATATTCGTGCATGGATTTCGTTTCTATTTACGAGTCACCACCTTAATATCTATAATATTAGTTTCTTTGTGTCTGTAATTAATTTTTTCCAAAATCTCAATCGACTGTGTTTTTGGCTTATTAGGTCTCTATGTTTAATAATTTGTGTTCATTCATGTTTTATCTTTTTTATTACTGATCTGTTTTGTTATGCAGCTATAACTGTTGAACATTTTATGGTAGCATTTCAAAATATTGTCCGAAATGAAGCGTTTAAGTTTTGTATTAGTCGACATAAGCTTTTGTGACGTATCTAATTATTATATATTTAAATTATTACAAACTCTATTAAATTCTAAATTTGCTTAGATTACGCAAATAATAGCAATTGTATTATGTTTGACAATAATAGAGCTTTTGAAAGTTCTTAACTTACTTTTTAAGAATTATTACTATAATAAAATTTAGTGCCCTTAAAGTATTCTCGAAAATAGTTGTTACTAAACTCTAAAATCAACCTTTGTATTAAAATAAGTAGCTTTTGATAAAGTAAATATAACTCAAGAACTATTAGGTGTTAATTATAGTGCTCAAAGTGTATATAGCCCAAAATAATAGATCTGACTGTGAACATTAACATTATTGTTTAATTCTTCTTTTAATTTTATTTTTTTGGAAAAATTATCTATCAAAAGCCATTAAAAATTTATTATTATCATTAAAAACATTAAATCCAACAGTTTTATTATTTTCTCGTGTCTCTTTACATTTTTTATTATTGGGTTTAGTTTTTCAGTACTTTAAAACACAAATCATGAAGGAAATTGTGTTGGTATTTTAATAAAAATATTACAAATCGTGACGTATTCAATGTATTATTTCTTATACAGAATGGGGCATAATATCCCCCTAATCTTAAAATGCGTTTATGTGGTAAAGGATGATCTAAGAAAAGGGAACGTTATTTTGTTAGATGCAGATAATCGGGGAATTTTGTTTAGAGAGGCCCTCAGTAGCTAACATGTCGTGGATGAACGAACAAAGAACTTTTGCTGTCGAAGGGCATATTCGAAATAATAAAAGTCAATTTTGATGTGGTTAGGAAAGTTCAGAAGTTCTGATTTTGTAGTAATCTTCATTTTTATTTATACAAGATGGTTGTTGTACAGAAACTTTTCGAACGTAAGTGAAAATGTACAGAAATATCTTGAAAACCTTGTGGTAGTGCGAGAAAAAACGAAACTTTTGCTATTGGAGTGATAACAATTCACAACATTAAAGGCTCCTCCACAACAAACTTCTCACTGTTTGATATGTTGTAAAGTTGAGGTTATTCGACTTTGTTTTTTGAGGACCAATGTGTTACTGATACTTTCAATCGATATGTGGAAATACAATTTTGCGTACCGAATCCCAATGCTGCTAATTGAAAAAGGTTTGATTTCAAAATGATGGAGCTACAGCCCACGGCAAAAGCTTTGTTCGCCCCATGTGACTTCTTTCTACGCGGAGGTGTACAAACATCAACCTAATTTTTTCCTACTTGGTCGACATTAAAATAAAACTTTAGTTTTTATTGTGGTTTATTTTGTAAAAATAAATTTTATATACCTCCTATCATTTTTTTTTATTTGACATAAAAATAAAAAAGGGTGTTTTGGTCTATGTTTGAAAATAAGATTATATATAGTTTTACCATATGTGCTCTCGTTTATGTTTTTAGAGCATCGTATACCATAATAAAATTAGGATATGGGTTAAGATTAAATTGCAACATAAAGTACTTTCAAATTGTTTTGAGAAATGTGAGACAGTAAAATTAAATTTAAGAAGGAACACATGAAAGTCGTATTTTTGTGTTCTCAAGTGCCACAAAAAGAGGATTGCAGTAGCAGCACGTCATAGAAAAGATTACAGGTCTTTGAAAGACAATCAATAAACAAAATTAAAATGTCGCTAACATCTCTCATCACAGTTAAATGAAAAGAACTTCCCAAGAGAACCAAGTGCTTTTTTGGTAGCAATCTTTGCTCCCGCAGTAGAGAGGTCTACAAAAATTAGCTGCAACAAACGTTAATGTATTTGTATTGACTGCTACTGCGAACTAAAAACTGTCATACTCGGAAACCCAATGCAAAAGACAATTGACTTAAGCATGCAAGCAATATAACTAGAACTGCAGCGGTATAGCTCTTATGGACGAAGCTTCTTGTTTGGCACAACTAAGTTGTAAAGTTTGGTAAAAAGTCTATAATCGTTTAGTGTAACAAATAATAAAATATTTTTGCGGAGTTCAATGTGTAGGAATGCTTTAATACAAAAGGTTTTGAAAATTTGTTTTATTTACGGGGACGTTAAATATGAAAAATATTGTTGAAGTTTACCAACGAGGATTGTTACGCTCCACAAATCACTGGCTTGGTGATGGTAACCAAACCTGAGTGTTATAAAAGACTAATAATACAAAATACCATAGTAAGCGCCACACCAGGTGAAAACTCAACAAGGGATCAACACTTTTACAGTCCTTAAATTCCAGCTTTGCAAAAATATATATACTATTTTAAAGATCAAGTTATGAACTACCACTTATATACAACAACAACTTATATATACAACAATTTTCTCTTACATAAAGAATTCAAATTAGTAAAGTTTGTTAATTTTTATCCTATTAGATTAAACATGTAATCTTTTTGTAAATTTAATTTTGTTAGAAAGGATTGCATTTAGAAATTATTTATTTAAAGTATATCCTTAAATGGCTCAACCGTTTTTTCCCGCAAATCCTGATTTACTGAATCAAATGTCCCCATTGAAGCATGATGTTGATATAGATTCCATTTTATTGAACTATGTTTCTCTCTGGTGAATTTTGTATTGTTACTGTTTTCGAGTTTATCTTTATTTTACTGAATGCATGAGCTCTTCTGCAGAAAATGCTATTAATTAAACTTAATGATGTATTAACGTTTATAAACACAATTTTTTTTAGTTTATTAGATAAACTTTATTTGTGAGACAATCACCAATCGACAGGTGACAAAAATTATTTTAATGGTAGACACAGCTTGTGGGGTATCAAAACGCATCTACTCCACGAAATAAAGCTAAATATGATGTTGCTTTTAAAATTGAAAGTACTACGTGGCTTTACAATGGTGACGTGATTTCAATTTATGAATCCTATTGTAGTGACCATAAGCCGATCTGTGTAATTTGGTCAGAGAAAAATGAAGTCAAAGCTTTGAGAAATATTACATAAACTTATGAATGTTGAAATGATGTTAAGATTGTGAAGTAGAAAGAGTTAGTGAGTCAGACTAAATAAATATCATTAAAGTACAAACTGTGTTGTGGTTCAAGTGAATTGTATTTTGATCATCCCATGAATTTGCTTTTAAACCTACAAAATTCGGGAGACTGCTTCACCACTTCGCTATGCGTTTGCAGGTTTATTTACTACTTGCAGTTGCTAGATCTTTACTGCAGTATATCACTGGTAAGGAGCCGCGGTGGTTCGGTGGTCATCATCTCTGACATCGAATCAGTGCGGGCCAGTTCTAGTCTCGCTCAACACATGGGTGTGTATGATGTCCTAATATTTAAGTGCATGTTAGTAGGTACAATAAGTCCTTGAGGCGCCAGTGCCAGTAAGTGCACAAAAAAATCACTAGTAAAACATTTTGTATCTTGTGCAACATCGTGAATTTTAGCAACCAACTACTTTCTCACACACGATAGCTTGACCATCCTTAATAAAAGCAAGGCCGAGCTTTTAAAATTCGCCGTTGTATAGAAGAAAACATAGCTTTTTGCTACCATCCAATGTTGTAGACTTAATACTTGTCCGAATCATTTACCGAACCGTTAAAGCGCCTAATACATAGTCAATGCGTGAAGGAGCAGTTTTGGAGAACATAAAAAAAGCTCTCTACACAGCTACATTAAGCAAAATAATACCAAAAGCCAATAGTAGCTTATAAATTAAATAGCTTTGACATAATTGCCTCCACTCCAAAAAACACATTTGTCTACTTTTCTTGTACTGGATAACCGTCTTATTATAATTTCTTCTTCATATATGTCCAATATGCTCCCTACTAGTACCCTTTGCTATAGAAAAGACTGTTACGATAGTTATATCACTCTTATTAATGATGTTTAGAAATCGTTTGAGGATAACAAATAATTTAAAGCTTAAAGAAGAACTACAAGATGCCTGTTTTAATCAAAAAGTATACAGAAGCATTTGAATCATATTTGGTAATGTATAAAATTTTGCAAATGTTTTCTTAACTTTATCTGTAGATTTCATTCTAGCGTAATGGAAAGAGATACCAATATTGCTAAATATTATTGGATTAATATTTTTGTATAATATGAATTTTGGTATAACCCTAATTTTTATTTAGGTGGTTAAGCAACTTACTACTTTGCAACTAATCGAGCAACTTACTCATGATTTAAAATCGACTAATGAACGGCTTAAATAACCCCCACTTTTTCCGGCATATTTTAAGTTGATGAAACTGGAACAAGCGCTTAATCTACCCTTCTTAAAACTTAATAGTAATCAGTTAGCAACAGTAACGTATGCTCATTTATTATAATACAGACAAAATTGAGGAGCTGCAAGAGACGCTGAAAGAATTAAATAAAGAGTCAAAAAGAACAGGATTAAAAATAAATATAAAAAATAAAATACACATTAAGTATAACGGAAGAAAACGAAAGAAGGACAAGCGGAAATAGAGTAGGTAGGAGAGTTCTTAGTACAAAGAATAACCAAAGAAAAACTAAACCGAACGCCAGAACTGAAGAGAAGAATAAAACAAGGATAAGCTATGTGTTTAGAGGAAATTTTAAAAACTACCAAAAAGTCCAAGTTTATAACCAGTAATGATGTACGACAGAAAACAATAATAACCAAAATTAAAGTAGCTCAAAGAGGAATGTAGAGAGTAATGCAAATAAGGATAAAGCAGAACACAGGCGTAGAAGATGTAGTAGCTAAGAAAGTGAAAATGGACAGGACACAATGCTAAAATAGGCGAAGAAAAGTGGGTAAAAAATTGTACAATGGAAGCCCTGAAAGGGAAAGAAAAATAGGGGACGAACATGAGATAATTTGATGACATCAAGAAAATTACAGGCTCAAAATGGATAGAGCAGGCACAGGATAGAGAACGGTGAAAGGCAATGGGGGAGGCCTATATTCAGGGATGGACGACAAGGGTTAATTAAAAAAATAATTATGATACTCAAATGTAAAACTTTCGAATCCCCAATCATCTTGTCGACTACTAAATTGAATACAATAGGTTGGAAGGCACCGTCTTGCTTTACGCACCTTTTCAGGTAGATGGGCGAAATTGCCTATGTTGAGGCGTCAACGTAGTTTCCCTAATAAACCTAATTAGCCTACCGTCGACAGATAATTCTTTGAAAGTTTTTCAAATTGACTCGTGTAATATGGAATCGAAAGTTTCAGTCAGATTCAAAGCAAACATATGGTAAGATCTTTTTATGGAAGATTTTTAATGTAATCATCTCGATCATATTGTTTCTACTTTTATGTAGAAAAGTAGTCTTATTTTGTTCAAAAGCGCAATTCCATAAATTGATATTCTCTAGTTCTTCTCCTTGGTTTCTTTACACAAAAGGTAGTCAGACTTCTTATATCTGCATAACGGATAGAAGTTGAAAGAAAAGATGTTTCAAAAAATGTTCAACAACCGTCAAAAAAGCCAGACCTTGTTTATTATTAGAAAATAGAGACTGGGCCATTTTGTGCCCAAAGGATCGATGTTGAGAGAAACACATCAGAGGTTACGCGAACTAATGGTTTTCTATTAAGTAACAAAATGTTGCACGACCACTTTTACTTCATTTTATTTACATTATTTTAAATCTTACTAATTTATTTTTGTTGTAAAGTTTAACTTTAAGAATTGTTCTTACAATTGATTTAATAAAAAAAAACGTGATAAGAATTTTGTCCATTAAGATTAGATCCAAAAAATGCCAATTTTAATTTTTAGGTTTCTTGAAATCAAATGTTGGGCGACCAGCTCTCAGGACTTACCAACAACAATTTCTAATGTTAAAATTATGGTTGATGCCGCCTCAGAGTGTTGTGTCTTGAGGTGATATTGAACTAATCCGGGAACTGTATAAAAATGTTAGAGTAACAGTATAGAGGACAATGTTCTTTCAAACATTTTTGGTAGTTTTTAAACTTCGTTTTAATAATTAATAGAAGTGAAAAGTTAGTATTTATTAAACCATTAAAAGGCATTACTTTACCCAAATGTCTAACAATTCTTTTTTGACTAGAGCTTCACCATACGATGGAAGTGGAACGTTTTAGTTTAGTTTATGCAAAAAGTTTAACGTAAAAGTTGTACTTCTTCACCATGCAAATTTTTGTGTAAAATATATGCCAAACCAAGTCAGAGGATGCGACCATTAAAATGTAAAATATCAAATATTGTTATCATAACTACAATTTACATATTGATGTATTGAGTCTAAAACATTGCATAAAATGGGCTAATTTTTACATTTGGTCAAAAGTTAGTTGATTTATTTTGTTGTAGACATAAATAGATCCACATTGAAGCCATGAGTGAAATGTATGAGCGTCATTGAGGGGTAACTTCTACAATAGCTAAAATTCAGCAAAAATAAATCAGATAAAAAGTAGCTTATTGTGAGAAGGAGGGGAAAGGGGATTATATAGTTGACACAGTCTAAAAAATTGAAGTCACTCATTTCAATTTTGTTGTTTTTTCAGTAAAAATAATGATGGTAATTACTTTACAGTTTCTAAATCGAAAGATATTATCGTTAGATTGAAACCTTAATTGGTATTTATTTTGAATGTATGTGAAATCAGCAAAATTTAATTTAAAATTGTTTGGTCTAGTGGAAAATAAAGCTTTTGAATTTTAATTTTTTTTTTAAGTTTTCGTTCTGTTTCCAA
This sequence comes from Sinelater perroti, assembly GCA_036346155.1. NCBI lineage: Eukaryota > Metazoa > Arthropoda > Insecta > Coleoptera > Elateridae > Sinelater > Sinelater perroti. Next base: position 7,137,217 of record JARFIY010000174.1, read on the forward strand.
GCATACTCCGTGTAAATGTACGGCGTGTTTATTTTTGACTTTTTATAAGCATAATGTTGTAAAGAAATGCACAAAATACTACTAAATTAATTTTTGATAATCAAAGCTCCTTCTGAGAATGAATGAAAAAGCTTTATGAAGACTGGAACCTTATACAATTCATAACGCTTTACGTTACCCTAGACCATCTATAGATTTGTTGTTTAAAGCGATTTTGTCTTAATAATGAGATTGCCAAACACAATAAGGAAAATACTATATTAAGTACAGACTATTTGTCATTATAAAGTTCAGTTTTTTGTCATTTATATAAGAATATTAGAAAATGTTTGCAAATGGATTTGTATTTTTTTTATTTAGTCCCTCAAGTGTTTCAAATACATTTTGAGAAAGATTATTATTTGAAACAACTAATTTTTAAAGTACTTAAATTACATTATTGCGCTCTGACTTAGTAAGCTACCTAAGACAAAACGTCAAGGTTATGGCAAAAATATTGATTCCATATCCTACTTTCGACTGCAATGTTTAAAGTCTATACCATTTTTAAGCAGCATCATGGCAAACGCTTCTCATGTATTTTAATTATATTTTCTACACTTCAAGTCTTTACATATCAGAACGACACTAAAGATGTAGCTTAACTAAGTGTTTAATAGAACATTGGTCGTTTTCCCCCATACAGACCAGGACTATTTCAAAGAAAACCAAGCCTAAAAGGACGCCTCCTCAGTAATTGTAATATCACTTCAGTTTCTCTAAATTTTCTAGGTGGGCTTCTAAACATTATATGATTGCCATAAGCTTTAGGTTAACTTTTTTTCAATCACTTAGTCGTCCCTTGCCTAGGTTGCCGCTCTCTTTTTGATTGGAAAATTAATTCACAGCATTGCTTCCAGATATCGGTTTATTCACTATTGCACAATATCAAGAAACTTATACTAGGGCTTTCATGGAAGATAAAAATTTAAAACAACTTCATTTTAAGCACGATTTTGGAATATTAATATAAAATAGTTGTTACCTGCTTAAATGATACAATTTAGTTTTCAAAATGTGTGCAGGCCAGAGGATATATTACTGCATTGTATATAACAGCCTGTGGTGGTTGAATTATCAAGGATAGGTGAAAGTTTTGTTAAAAGAGTATGTTTAATGTCGTTGCAATTATCTAATTACTCTTAAGTAACGATCAGTGACTAAAGGTGCAACGCAAACAAAAATGTAGGCCAATGGACTTTAGCCTTATTTTCTAACAAGCCTAGTTGCGGTTTGCGCCACATACGAAGTATCAGTATTTCAATAATCTGTTTTTAAGGCGTATAAAATTACTGTGGCTCGGCAAATAGAATTTTACCTGCCCACACCTTCATCAAGCAGATTCTTCAACCTATTTAGTTTGCAACTTGTATAGACGATAAACTGAGTAGAGGCACTTCAACACTTGCCCGCATGTCGCACATTGTATTACCACTTGGCTCGATAAAAACGGAATTGGCTTTTTAGATTGGCCACCACAATCGCTTGACCTCAATTCAACTGAACACTTGGCGATTGGCTTCAAAGAATTGCAGTGCGTCAAAATCAGATTCGACAAGAGCCTGGACTGATCACTCAGAGCCATATTAATAATAATCCAATAAAAAGCTTGTGTAAATGTCATATCATTATAAAAATGTAAAGTACATGTAAAGAAGTTTCGTGGTTTACGGTTGTCTGTTGGAGGTAAGTATGTTTTCTCAATATAAATTCAACTAGTCACTTTGATTTTTTCGAAGTGTCCTTTAAACATCTATTAATGCCGATATGGGAGAAGCAGCTCAGATGTTGACTCATTTGCGTAAATCATGACGTTATAGTGGTTTTATGTGCAGATTTTATGGTTTGGACTCCATAATTAATGCGAAGGAACGTTATTTTCCGCAATCGCAGCTTGAAAGCTCCAGCGCTGCGAGTTTGGGCCACAATTTATCTTCAGTGGAGTATCACACACCACAAAAAATAAATTTAGTATTCGAGCAGCTGTTTATAAACATAAAATACCCAGAGCCCAACTTTGAGCTCCGCGTGACCTTTCCGTGGTATAACCGACAATCTTGAAGTCGTTTCGAAAGAAAATTTACTAAACCGCGGGGAATAATGAAGTTGTCGATCAAGGATGTAAAGTGCGGGTATTTATAACAGTTATAGCATGCTGGTTACGTAAACGATGGCTTCGGTGTTCCTTAAAGGTCAAGGGCGGAGGTGCCTAGCATTGCACTTTGACGGATTGAAATATTGCCGCGATGGTGTTTACGCACACATCGGAGAATCAATCTTAGCTGTCCAATTGGAATGCTTATGTTGGTTTTTGATTAGCATTGACTTTGTCTAATAGACGTTATTAGAAAGTGTTGTACAGGCTGAAAAGCTCATGAATAAATTTAGAAGAATTAAAATCCGAAACCGTAAAGGTTACGTTATTTTCGTATAAGACCCCGTACAAGGTGAACGCAGTGCCACATAAACAGCTTGCCAACAGAGAAAGTATTCTGTGTGCAATTTAATAACGATGTGTGTCTATGTAAATAGACCGCCTCACAAAGCGTGGTCCTAACGAGGCCACTGAAAAGGAAAAGCTGCAATGATTGGCGAACAGAAGCAAGCAGAACTGATACGCTAAACTCAGCTGCTGCGTAGCTCTCCAAAGTTGGAAGGTCAGTTTTTGCTGGAAACCGCAAAAATTGTGCCACGGGTCTCATTGAAGGCCCGAAATAAAATTCTGCCGTTTCGCTTATAGCTGGCGGTAATTAAGGACGGCTTGTTCCCGAACCCGGCTGTTGCCGCTTGCTGCTTGGTTAGGCCTGAATAAGCCAGAAGACCGATAGGAAATTGCAGCCGAGCCGGTAGCGCACGCCACAATGTTATCGCCGATCTCCGCGGAGCCAGTGGCACGGAAAATTCTACTTTCCCTTTTGTATCGGCGCTTCCCAGGAACGAAGAACATCCTCGGGGCTGCACAATGGGATGTAAAATTTATTCGCGCATTAGAAGGAAAATTGGGCCCGCCGCCGTTCAGGCCTCGCTTGCCAAGCCTCCTCGCGGTAACACTGCAGCGGAGTTGCATGCAAGAAATGGGTTGTGGAGCAGCCTGAGCAGGCCGTTGGGCAATTTGGTTTTATAGGAAACAATGGCGTTGCGTGTGCAAGGCGAGCAAATTGAATTTTACTTCCCTATTTGGATAAGCAGATGGTAATTTACGGCATTTGGATAAGCATAACAGTGCAGTTATTTCTTCCTCCTTTTGTTCTGTTGCTAAACAATGAGTGGCGCAAGCAGAATTCGAGTTTACATAAATTGTTTGTGTACTAAAACTTTAATGCTGTGTTTTGCATATTTTAAATCGCTTACAATGGAATACAAAGTTGGGTTTTATTTATTTAAGCGTTTGTTGAAGTCAAGGCGTTTGCATCAACGTAAAGCTAATCGTACGAAGCTTAGACAAAGAATAAATTAAAAAGAAATGAGAAGAAAACTTAGATATTTGTGTGTCCAAGTGAGTTGGTCATGAAGAAAGAACAGAAGAAAACTGCAGTAGAATTTAAAAACTTATCAGGAGAGAGATCATGGCTGTATAAATACTAAGTATCTTAACTTCTTCAAGATAAAGGAAGTACATAATGTATACAACTCTAAACAAATTTAAGGTGCTCCATCAATGAAAGACAAAGCGTCATTCTCATTCTTCTAGTTAAAAATATTCTTGGTATCGTTAGTAATGTAATTTTAAAAAGAGTGAGATAAAATTGACTAAAAAGTCTTTTGAATTATCAACTTAGGGTTTAAATTGCCAAAGAGCGTTGCAAAAGCAAGGAACGACATCTTAAAAAATTGAAATAGAAAACTAAAGAAAATGGTGGCAGAAAAGATGACTCTAACAATATATAAAAAAGCTTGATTTGAAGGTAGTATGCATTTTATGGAAGCTGATCAAAACGCCGGTAATAAGAACTATAAACAGTTGAGCAAAAGACAAAACCAGAAAGTAGAGGCATTTGAAAACATTTCAAAAAGATATTTCAAGTATGAAAATAGTGATAACGGAATATGGAACAGAAAAAGAAGAAACAAAATTGGTTGCCCCCCCAAAAAGTAACATAATAAATTAAGAGAAACCTAATCTCCAAGTAATCTCTGGGATCTTATTTAATTAAAGAGGCAGTATTGAAACAGTTATCCAGAAAAGGAATAATAAAACTAACAGACTTAATAAATCTAGCATTTCGATTGAAATGTATATGAAGCGTTTGAAAGGTAATGATACAGAGGTCTGGAAAGCCACCAAATGAAACAACAAAATATCGACTCACCAATAATCTTAAAATTATTTGAAAAACTGTTTCTTAAAACGCTAAAATGAATAATACAAATAAAACAGCTGATTTCAACAAAGCATTTCGGTTTCATAAATCAAAATCCACAGGCTAAGAATAGAAAAAATCTGTTCAGCAATCTTCTTAGATGTTGCACAAGCTTTTGATGAAGTCTGGCATCAAAGATTGAACCATAAAATTAGAAAAGTCTAGTCTAGACAATTTTCCAAACTGCTAATGCCTTATATTGCATATAGACTATTCTGACAACTACTCCGACTCGTACAAAATTAAGGTTGGAGTGTCACAGTGCAGTGTACTAGGCCTAGTGCTTTATTTCTTGTATACCACTGGTATCCCTTCAACGAATCAAATAATGATAGCCATTTTCACAGATGACATTGCAGTACTAGCAACAAGGAAATGTAACTATAGAAACAACATACGTTTTACAGCAAACCTTGAGTGAGATAGATTTATTAACAAAAAAAATGGCGATGAAGGATGAATTATTAAAAAACGTCAGCTTACTACACGCTAATACAGAAAAGTACTCGGGAATGAATCTGAGTACTAAATTACGATGAAAGCATCAAGTAGAAAAAGGAGAATAAAATATAAAATATAGAGATATGTCCTGTCTGGTGGGAAGAAAGTCCCAGCTGTTAATCTACAACAAAATACATTTGTATCATCAATCAATGCTTGTCAGCTGTGTGGCTGTGCCAGTAAAAATAAAATTAATAAAATCCAAATAATTAAAACGAAGTACCAAGGAATATTTTAAATATACCCTGGTATGTCAGAAATATATAATATAAGAGGCTTAATAAACATGTAAATATCAAAAATTTACAACACATATATAATAAAGAATTAGAAATAAAATTCAAGAAGATAAAGCTATTTGAGTTAGTGTGAAGTGACAGAAGTGTCAGTCTAAGAACAAGTGAAAAATGTGCCAAAATATCAAAATAATTATGTTAACATTAGATAATTTAAGTTAAATAGGAATTGCTGGTTAGTCTTTAGAATAGTTGCAATGTATACTTATTAAATAAAAAAAATTTAAAAATGATGTTAGAAGCAGATGTTTGATCTTCTCTACATTGTCAAGAGAATAGAGAACGGCTTATTTATCTATATGCAATTTTACTTTACAATATCTATGGTAGCCCAATTTCAGATAAAAAGTAGTTTTTCTTCCAGAAAATGACAACAAAAACTGTTGTAGACTGTAGAGTTAAAAATCTTTAGAAAGAATTTCTAAGCCTTAAACACGTCTGGTATGTCAAGAAGATACAACAGGTATATAGAGGTATCAGATGTGACAGTCTTCGCATTTATTTGAGTAGATGGGCTGTCTTAAAATTCTTCATCAAAGATTAGCAACATTCGCTAACCTTTTAAAAGTGCAAAAAGATGGATTAAATGAAAAATGTTAGCTGTAACTCAACTAAAACTGCAAATCGCATTAAACATATAAAAAGAAACGAAAAACATAGTTACTATAGCCAAATATATCAAAATGCACTGAGAAGATTCGACGTAGGCTCTAATAAAGCTACAGACAGTAGAGATCATAACACATTATTTAATTAGGAATCTTGTTGCTTTGAAACTGGTGAAGAACTCCTAAAAGCATTAGTTACTCCAAGTAGGGTTTTATAGAGTTGGCAGCTTTCAATGATTTTTATAGGAGCACTTTGATTGACCTCAAATAAAAAAATTGGATTTTGAAAGAATTTGCTTTCACGAAAAATTAATTTAAAATACATTTGTCCCATTTGTGCCGTTTTAACAACTTTAAAGTATTTTATCAAGTTTTTACAATATCTGTATCTTTAAAACGCAGTACTTAAAAGAAATCGTCAAAATCGGACTGAAAATTTCAGGCAAAAGTAAAAGTTGGTGTATTGGTCTAATTGCAGGTGAAAAAGGAATTGAAAATTATCACTAAACAGAAATCGGTTACATAATGGTTATATAATGTTATAAAATTTAAAAACAATTTAGACTTAAATGCAAGAGCTTTTACGATTGGTGTCTTGATGTATTGTGCTGTTGGTTCTCAGATCCTTAGGATGGGGTTGGAGTTTGGAAACGTTTGACGTTGGCAGACATATTTAGAAATAAATCCTCTAAAAGATGCCTATGCAAAACATAGTTGGAGTAGGTCACGGTACGCAAAGCTTTTTTACCTTATATCAACAGGGTTAGGGACCGGATAGGAAATATTCTGAACAGACAAGGTATATACCATCTCCAATACTACCACCAAAATACAACAGGGTTGTATATCTTGTATGTGAGCAAGTCTACATTGCCCATACGATTACCACCAGACTACAGGAATACCTAAGTTTCCATTAATTCGAAAAATCAACTGGAAAATCTTGGAAAGTTTTGTCGAATTATAGGAACTATTACTCAAAATTATATATAGAGATGTAGAAACTAATGCTTAAATTAAAAATAATTTGTACAAGGATGACGTATTTTGTTTACCCAAATCTTGGTTCACCGCTCGTAAGTGGAAAAAACAAGCTGTCATACAGTTAAAAAACGAGTGACGGCACCAAGTGCCAAGATGTTACCTGCAATTACCTGATTTACGTAGGCAACTAACCTGGTAACAACCCCTACCATATGCGCACGAATATAAAATAACTTAATTATAAGAAGACACAGTTATGAACAAAACATCAAGAGTTTCTAAGCTCCGACAACATAATATAGAGCTGATTAAAACTGGTGTAGAGAGCAAAACGAACTGCATACTGCCTTCTAGCTATTATCTTATCAATAAATTTCAGATTGATGTAAATTAAAAATGTAAATTAAGTGTTTTCAGCACGATCTACTGTTCGGTAGCGTAAAATAAAAGCAGTGAGCAGATTACGTCATCTAAACACAATTAAACAATTGTGGGGTAAGAAATGTACATTTCGTTCTTTTATTTAAGATTATTGTATTAATAAATATCACTAAATTTCAGTTGTTCTATGCTTTAGTTAGAAAATTACAGTTTTAAATTTTTTAACTGCACCCTATACAATTAAAAAATAAATTGTGCATAAAACTAAAAATGTTGTCCCACCTTCAGAATTTGTTGCAGTTTTAAATTCTATGCGATAATATCTTGTTCGTCACATCATGTTACGGATTTTATGGCGCCCTAATCGCATTGTAGCTTCGAAATGTTTGGACTGGCTCTTGGCTGGCCAGCGCATTGATGAAATTTTAATGCCCATTGTACTAGTCGGCAACAGATTCGCATAAACTGGTCGTTGATATCATAAATGGTGAACAACTGGTTTGTGCCGGTTGCGCCTGCAGACATATATCACGCTGAAAGAAACAATTAAGCGAGCATATTCCTACATTAATTTATTGTTTCTGAATATGCAAATTAAGAGCCAGCAATAAACGTGACATCACATGGTTTGAGCCGCAAAGCAATTTGCACAAAATAGTAGTGGCTGGAATTGTAGAGATGTTAGTGAAAGTGTTTTGCTACAAATTTATAAAATATTTGCAGTAAGGCAAAAATGTCCTGGTTAGCTTTAGGACTTGTCCAATTTGAAATGGAGACCGGTTTGAAATTCACCGTCCTTGCAGCGCACTTTAAACTGCATCAGTCACATAAATACTTAAGTTCTGTATAATAAAATGTAGGGCGACAGTAAATTACGAATACAAATTACGAGTTGTAGTATTAGAGTAATTTTATATGAAAGCTTTATCCTTGTTAACGTTTTATAATTTTTATTACTTCTGCGCAAAGGAAAGCTGCAATACTGTCGTGGAACTTGTTAAAGATGACAAGTGTCAGGGTTACTATACAGTTATAAGACAGCAGACGTTTCAGAAGCTTGCACGTAATGAAGGTCGTATGCAAAGAGGGAGAGAACGTGACGTTAGAGCCCGTAGGTTCCGTGAGATTATCCAAAGAGGAATTCAGCAATAACCAAGAGCTGACAAGACCAAATCAAGGTCAAATCTTTTTTAGAGCTGGGTAAACTACATTTGAGCATAGTATGGGGTGGAATTTACCCACAAACAAAACTTTAGTTAAATCAGTATAGTAACACAGTGGATGCTTTTGCTTTATTTTGGGATCAAAATGTTTTAGTGGTAAGATTTAAACATTTTAATAGAACACAAATAACGCAAGAATAAGGCAAAAAATCCTCCTCGTTTTATTAGTACTGAAGAATCGCCATAATATTCACCAAATTTGAACATTATAGAATACAGTATAATATAGAAAGTACAAGATAATATAATCGTCGATCTTCCAAAATTATAAAAGTTAGGTAAATTGATTCGAATACTGATTTATAAAAATTAAAAGTCGAAAGTCGAGATTTGGCCAATTTTTATAATACACCATACGCTTCGTCTATAGGTTGATGGATTTGTTACTGCTGCCCCTTTGTTTGGAAGACGGTTGACTTGACGGGCAAGAAAGTTGGTTCTTTGAGAGAATTCACCTTATGACATGGGCCACTAACTCGTCCAAATCTTTGTCCACTTCTCAGTTTTTCAGTGAACGGGTGACGTGGTAGACTGTAGGGGCGTGGTAAAGGAATAGAGTGGAGAGAATAAATTCTATTTTTTGCTGGCTATGGTTTCTACCACTCGGCATTCAATCTGTAGATGGGAGTTGTCATTTGTTTTGAATGGCAGTATCAAAATTGGACCAGATAAACATCATCACTGATGTTATTTTTTTAACATCTTTGTTTGGAATTTTTCGTTCATCCTTGTTATTTTATTAGTAACAATAGCTGTTGGAGACCGTTTGGTCGGCTAATATACAAACTTTTCTCTTTTCGCGTTCTTGAGGAAGAGCCAAGGTACATTTTCTGTATAGAGGTTGTTAAGAAAAGATTTTTTTGGAGAAACTTGATGAAAATTTAGACTTAGTGGTTCTTGTTATTGTCATATTCGGTCAATTTCCACGCCATACCGATGGTGGACGTTAAAGTCCTCAAACATTTTTGAAGTCAAACTTATATCCTCTTCCACCACTTCCGGAAAGGGTTGGTGTCAAAATTCCATGACTGGCCTTTTCCCGACTCTAGTTTGATCACCACATTTAAAATGAATTGTGATACTGACTAAAGAAGGGGTAGTGCGGGGAACTCGACAAAAAATTTTCTTAGGCATCTCTATCTATAACGTTCAGAAGCTTCTACGGTACGTAAAAAACTTATCCCCGTAAGTTAGGATTTAACTCAAATATGTTAAATCACCTTACAAGTTTTGGTTTACCCATGTGTTTTGGTGAATTTATTATTTTCATAAATGACATCGCTATCAAATTAAAAAAATGGTTTATTAATTTTTCAAGGAAGCGTAGTTTCTCGAAAAATCTTATAAATGCTAGAAAATGGGGTGAGGTAAAATGTTTCTGGCTATATATTTCTGCTATTTTTTTACAAATTTTATTTTATTACATTTTATACTTTTGGATTATTTAGAAGGATTTAATTTTGTTGTTCAGAGTTAGAACAGGAACGTGGTAATAAATAATCAGATCAGTTCTGCAACAGAAACCATACATATTCTGTTAACGAAATGTCAGATTCATATTATTCATACTATTTTTATTAATGGTTCTGTTGGCCAGACAAATTCTTAAAAGGCAATTGGTGGTAGGAAATAAAGTGAATTATATTGTGATTTATATTAAGTGAAACTTAGTTTGTATAGGCCAAATAACAAAACAATTGTTTTTAAAAGTTGCTGTTGTCTCTCTGCATTGAGGAATAGTAAATTAATTGTTATTATTATCTATAAAATACCAAAGTGCAGCTCAGACTATGATTTTCTTAAAAATTTGTCTTTCGCTTTTATCATGCACAAATAAATACTAAAAACTTAAGTTCCTTTTAGAGGTTGACTTGCGACATCCAAAAAACCCTCTGGCAATTTATTGCCATCAGGTCGGTCTTCCAAAATCTCACCACAAAAATATTCTTAAATTGAAACGATCAACAATTGCAGTATATTTATAAGTTCTGCATTAATTTTGGTCAGATATACTCAATTATAAAATTTCTATAGGATATTACATTTTTGAATGAGTACTCGCTAAAGTGCAAATTTGGTTGATATCTCTAGTTTATTTGCAATCTCCGTGTTGTGTCTTTTACTCGTAAGGCCACACACACTACATTATAGTTTATTTGCAGTTAATAGTTTGTGGAAGTCCTATAACATTGGGAAAGTTTATAAATCATTGGCACTCTTTGATAGTCTTTTATCAGAAGAAATGAGTACACATTTTATTAGAGTTTTTTTTCTTTAATGTCTAGACAATTTTTGGTGTAACGTGGCAGTACTTACGGGTAGTCTGCTGAAGCTCGCTGTTGGAACAGAACTTCTTATCACCCACTGCCGCTTGCATTGCGTCAAGTAAAACGCATTTTTCAGCAAAAGATTCGACGAATAAGGTTAAGGCAGCACAGTGTATCCAAAAGTGTGGTGACCAACATAGGCTTGCGTACTGCAATTTTGAAACGACGCGATGCGTTTTCTGTTTGAACAGTAGCACTGCTGAAAACGTCGGTCGAGTCTCTTCATTAACTCGTAGTGCCGCTGACCGGTAATGCTCTCGAAAGCGGACAATCGATCCATCGGCAGATTCTTTCTCTGATCGCAAAAGTTAATCTCTATTTATAAAAAATTACAACAATTTGTGATAAGGGATTCTAATGGGTTGCCGTTTATGTCTTTTCTGGCATCTTATTGCAGAACCATAATTTCATCATTATTAAGTTGAAAAGAAGCTGGATAAATCCCGTTATCTTTGTCTTTTCTGTTCATTTTCAAGTTCGATATTTGCAAAACATAGTTCTACGACTCAGTAATGTTTCCATTCACAGCATTAGTTTTATAAGTACCTATGTCCAAAGCAGTTACGCCCTCTCTCCTAAAGAAACACGCTATTCACCGCTGCTTATAATTGTCTGCTCTCATGGTTTTCCAATGTACTCACAATTATACTCGCAGTGTTGCACAATTTATTCACTACTTTTTTACTGTGCGTTCCATTTAGTGATACCACGTGATACTATAATATTTATATCTTTATACGTGCATTATTTTTCAGAATAATGCTCATTATTTTGTACGCTCTAAATAATTTAATAGCTCATTTACTGGAATCAATAATTGATTTTAACATAATTGTCTTTTGTTTGAATAACAAATATATTTTTAAAAGGTATGATCATATGCTTCTTTAGTTGTCTTTTTTTATTTAAGATATTTATTTGCTATATGCTACAGTAACAATAAAAAAAGCACTGAACTATTCTAGGAAATACATTGCAGTGTAAATTACAGGTGAGGTAACACCCTATTGGCGTTCTTCAGTGAACTCACTTATACAATTAATATATAACTAAGAAGTAGTAAGGACGATCAACTGTCTAGAAACGATAAGGAAGATCAATTGGTTTGAAATGCTTTAGTCTATGCACTTGTTCGCTTTCATCAATCAGATCTGACACTAATGGATTAGGCTGTGTTTCTAATCGTTGGAGATATTTTTCACTAAACTTAGCAATTTCTTCTTTTACTGTTTTTAATTTCAGGTCTTTCCGTATTTCTGTGTTGGGTATGTAATAGGGGGCAATGGTGATCATGCGAAGTGTCTTCGACTGGAAGCGTTCCAGAATTTCGATATTGGAGTGTGAGGCAGTACCCCACAGCTGAACGTCGTAGCTCCAGATTGGTCTTCGTACACTTTTATAGACTAATAATTTGTTGTTCAGCGAGAGTTTGGAGTTCCGGCCTAATAATCAGTAGTAGCTCTTAATTTTAAGATTCAAGTGTTTTGTCTTGGTTCAAATGTGCGTTCTCCAAGTTAGGCCTTTGTCAAGATGCATGCCAAGGTATTTCACATAGTTTGTACGGGGTTAGAGACGATGCCTCTACATTTGGTGAAGGTAATTTGTAATGATTTTGTTAATTGATTTTGAATTGCCATTTTTAAAACCAGTCAGTTATTGCGTTCAAATTTTGCTGTAAATTACTTGCAGCTGTAAGAGGGTCAGCATGGGTGAAAAGAATTTCTGTATCATCAGCATAGGTTGCGATCAATGTATAAAACGTATAGGACCAGGCCCAGGGCACTTTCTTGTGGAACACCTAATGTGATGTGGTAGAATGATAATAAAGCTTCTCCGGATTTCATTTGAAAGTGCTTTGACTTTTACGCCAGACCTTATCGAAAGACGGCCGCATAGTAATTTTTGCTTTCGAATGCATAGTTAATATATTCTACTACCCTGTGTACCTATTGTATGATGAAGTGATGACTCCGAAAGCTAAATTGACGATCAGGTATTAATTTCTGATCTTCAAGAATAGGAGTAAGCCTGGTCAGGAATAATTTTTTAAATAGTTTTAAGAACAGTGCTAGCAGGCTAATGGGGCTTGCGAATTAGTAGAATTTGTGCAATTTTCCATTGTATCGGAAAAAACCATGTATGTGAAATACTGTTAAAAATAAGCGTGAGCTCACAGATAGCTTTAAAAGACAGTTCTTTTAATATACGACCAGTAATTAAGTCGTATACAGGGGATTTTTTGCAGTTAATCTTTTTATCAATCCTGTTTGAACTTCAGCCCTAGTGAAAGGTTTGATGGGTAACTTGTAAGTTGATATGGGGCCTGAAGGAAATTGTTCACTTCTACATCCGTGTGGATGATTAGTAGGACGAGGTTGAAACACTTCTTGAAGGTGGGCTGCAAAAGCATCTGCTTTATTTTTCTCAGTACCGGCCCATGTACCGTCTGATTTACGAATTGGGGGTATGCGATATTTAGGTCTATTAAATCTGTCAGTGGCCTTCCAGAAGGCATAATCGTATCATCTGTTGCGGTTAATCCTTCTAGGTATTCGTTGAAATATTCATTTTTTGCTTGCTTTATAAGTTCCTTGAGGTTTCAAGCTGTTGTGTTGGGTCTGCGTTTGTCCTCTGAATATCTACTATGCTGCCATATCCTTCGGAGTCGCCGTTTTTCGGCAATATTTTTTTATGTCGATCGAACAATTTTGATGTGTAGTAGTGTAGTAGATAATTGTTGTGCGGCTCTTGTGGCAACCTAATAGATTGCTTGGGTTAGTGTTTCTACCGCTTCGTCGATGTCTTCTTTTGTTTTCAGTGGGATATTAGCTGTTATGTTGTCCTGTAGTACTTATTTGAAGTAGTGCCAGTCTGTTTTTTTATTTATTAATGTTGGGGATCTAGTCTTACTTATGAATGTTGTATTAACTTGTGCTATTATAAGACTATGGTCCGAGACTAGGTTGAGGCACGACGAGATTTCTAGATAACTTTGAAGTATGTCTTTGACCACAAAAAGTCAAGCAAGTCGGGAATCTTCGCTAAATCAGTCGGCCAATAAGTAGATTGATATGTGAAAAGATAGCTCAGTTAATTATTTTGCATAATAGATAGTAGTATTATTCCTTTTGGATTGGAAACACGCGACCCCAGAGAGGGTGCTTTGCGTTAAAATCGGTTGCCTAAAGTTAGGATATACCTTTCAAGGTTTTCTTTATCAGGTCTGTGCCCGGATGGGCAGTAAGCAGCACTGTAGTTTTCTGAAGAGCAAATAAAGTCATTTACACTCACTGACATTCGCTGACAGTGACAAGATGAAAGGTACTGAATAATTTTTCCCTGGTATATCTTTTAAAAACTGTGACGAAAACTTACCACCTGAATTACAATCTGAACTTCAACATGTTTTATCTGAACCTATGGATAATAAAAAATATGTTTTTTTTTTAATTATAATAGAAAATAGATCTATTTGGTGTTTGAAAATAGAAAAGTTTTAGAAGCATTCCTTGAACAGGTATGCAATTCATATTTTACAGCACTAAATGAGGATTAGAAAACTAATAGTGATATTCCCATGACAAGTAAACAAAGAATATTTTTTGTACATTTAAAATGCAAGCACCTGATTCCAACATTAATTTAAGTATATTTCAAAACAAACTTCAGGTGAATCAAATCTAAACTGGAATTTATTTTCTATGTGTTGCGAGGCAAACGGAGAGTAGAATGGCTTTCGGGTAAAAGGGGTTTCTTCTATAAAACCTGTATATTGTAAACCGTCATAATTGACTGATATCTAGGATTTAAAGTGCAATTTAAGATTTTGTTAATTTATTGTTATTTTTAATTAATTATCTAACGCAAATAGAAAGCGAAAACTATAATGTGCTTGCATTTTTATTGGAATCTTCAGATCTAAAAATTATTTGCTGTTATTTTTGATTTCCATATTCAAAAACAAATAAATTCATAAATTTAAAAGTTAAACTCGGATGGTATAATTGTTTTTTATGTGATACACGTCTAGTAGTTCTTCTGATACAAACCAGTTACTAACCGTTTATGATATTAACAATCCGTTTATGGCAAATATGTTGGCGACTGCTAACACAAAGCAGCATTAAAATTTTGTTAATCTGCAAGCCATCGAAGAGCCAGTCAAAACAGTTTCAATTTATAATACAATTAACGGCAATAAAGCCCATAAAATGTTGCCTCAAACAGCATGCTATCGCTTTTAATACATATATTAGGGTAATAAACAAATTTTTTAATTTATTCTTTATAGTGTAGATTGTTTTGGTAAAACCTCTAAAAACAATTTTTTGCGTCATTTTTATTTCGGGGAAAGCAAATATTCAATGTCCAATTTTGATAACCTGCGGTAGATTGTTGTAGTTTTGTCCTGAAGATTTAAATGTGCGACTGCACAAATAACACGTTATCACCATAAGAGTTATAAAAATGTTTAACACAAAAATTTGTATTATTTACTTTCACCACGTATTTAAAGAAATTTTGGAGTCCTCGCCAAAAACTATAATACACTGTTTTGTGCAGCTCAGTTTGATGTGTTCCTTATAATCTTAGTGGTTTCAACATAATGGTGCGCTTGCTCAAATGGTGTATGTCCTGTTTTAAATATAGAAGTCACAAGTTCTTTAATTTTTCTTCTTTCTTTAGCATAATGGAGAATATTTTAAGTTTTATAATAGAAAAAAATCACCCTCTAAGTGGCTTGTTTAGTTTGTGGTCATTCTTTGTAGCGTTTTGTCTTGGTTTTAAAGGCAGTTGTAATGCATTTTTGAATTTAGATTATCTATTTGATTTTCTCAACTCTAGTAGGGAACCAAAATGTTGGATAAAAAACTATGCTTTATCTCATGACCATTTATTTATTTCATTCGCTGGGGATTGATTTAAACCAAACAATGAAAACCTACCCAACAACAATTTATGATTTTGTTTGAATTATTTGTGTAAACCACCAACTCTTGTCGCTATAAGTGCTGCGGTGGTTACTTGCTTTTGTTGCTGATTCAGATTCTCCAATTCCTTGCATTCATAACCCTCGGTATTGCCCCGTTAGAAATTAATCTTTTCTTAAGAATTACAAGTCTTTCTGTGTCTCCTTCTCTATTTTTTCTATTTGTTTACCTTCCATATTGTCTTGACCTGTTTATTATTGTCTATACGTATTGATTACCAAATAATTTTAAATTTAAAAATCTTTTTTTATTTTGTTTTGCTTTTATTCCCTCTGATTTTTTGTCTATTTAATCTTTCTTAAAAACTCTACGTCCTCATCTTGTAATCTTTGCTTTTCGACTTCAGCCAAAACCTTGCTTTACTCTTCATAAAGGAGAGTTGGTTGAGAGATAGTTCTATGTATAGTTCTATTAGTGTGGGTCGGCACTTATTTTATATTAGTATGCTTTGTTCTGATATTTAGTTTTTTTTAAGACACGTCTCGTGTTTATGGTGTTGCCAGTTGTTTAGATATATTACTGTGGTTACTGGAAGTGCCCTTTAGAAACTTCAAGTCTTGCTGTTTTAGCCTAACATCAGCTCGATCAAGATGAAAGTCCTGAAAGAATTGCCCTATCTCTGAGAGTTTGTATAAGTTAACAAATGGTGGTAGTATCCAGATATTGTTACGAAATTTTTTAAATTTGTTCTATAGGTTAAAGTTGTGACTGAAGAAGAATTGTTTGTTCTTCCCTTATTAAAATTTGTTTCCGAAGTAGGAGGTTTCAAAGAACACTATGCTCAAAACACTAAGTCCAATGCACAGTGACAACATTTATAAGTTACAGTTTTGGGTTACATAGAAGTTTTAAAGAGATGACACTGAGATAAGAATATATGGTGGGGGTAATATGGAGAAATATAAAGTTCAGTTATTACACTGTAGGAAAAATACAAAGAATCCGTTTCAATAGACCAATGTAACTATTATTTAGATGCATTCTAATATGGGTATAGTAAAAGCAGTAATAAATTATGTGTTAGTATATCATTAAAAGTTGCAAAAAGGTGACACTTAAAAGAAGTTAACGGAGAAATTGAAGCTAAAGATAATGGTAATAAGGTTTAAAGCGTAAGTGATGATAGTGAAATGGTATTTAAGAAAGTATTTTTTTCTGTAAAATTTTTATCATTTGTTTGCACTTCTTTATGACAACATGTTTCCAGTTCTGACTGCTTCAACGCTTTTCTTATTCAGTTATTTTATATTATATAGAATTTCTTTTAATATTATCAAAACATTTTTAAAGTTGTATAAGGCATAGAAATGTATGTTGTCATAAAGTTGCCTTTCTACAACTCATACAAATCGTAGTTTTTTCCAAATATGTCTTTGTAGACTTTTGCTGCCACACACAGTGAAAATATTTTTCTATAATGCGAGCATTCCTTTGTGTCCTTTTTTTGTATATGGGTAAACTTTATTCGTTCAAGAACAGAGGTGCTTGGAGGTTTTAAAACTTATCTCCGAGTTTTATAATTTCTGGAATATATGTGACCTCTAAAATGCCACTTTCCTTCCTAACAAAACGATGGTGTTGTAAGACAATCTCATTTTTCTCTTAATAGCAGTAATATTTCAAACCCTAAATCCTTCAGTCACATTCTACACAGAAGTAGGCGCCCAACAAAGAAACTGCACTTATGCATGATAAAAAATCGAGCCATAAGCACAGCCTGGACGCTCTCACAGTCATTATCCCGTAATTTAGTAGCACTAACGGCAATGACACTGCAGCAGGGCTCGACGACTCTTTCGCGTGATTTGCCATTTGATTTATGCGCCGGATTCGCGCCGCTTAATTGCCAGCCTCGCGAAAATGAAAGTGGAGCGCGCTGAAGACCGCGATCCTCGCCAGGAGCCAACCTTCGGCAGTGCCTGAAAAACGGGCTTTCGCGATTTTCAGCCGGCGTTTTTCCGGTGCGTTGCGGTGCGTTCTTGCTGCAGTTGCGGCTTCATGGTCCGCAGCCGCAAAACGAAAGTGTTCGCAAATTTCGCCTAATTGTTTCTGGTTGTGGCGCGGACGGAAAGCTCGAGCTCGCCAAGCGTGGAGTATGGAGTTCTTGTCATCTATCAAGTGGTTGCGCAAGGCTGCATTGTTTAAAGCCATTTAGGCTTACTGGCAGAAGATCAAATGTTGAAATGTAATAAATGGGAGTGCATTGAATAATTACAACTGCTGTTACACAAGAAAAATTTGTTTCATCTTTAATCTACTACTTTTGATCAGTCCTTATAAGCACCTGAATTCGTGGTTGTGAAACGCAGGCCACTCAATCAAAAAAGTCATTACGTACCGTCTTATTTGTGCCAGCTTTGATTAAACACCTTCCGGATGCTGCGGTGCGTGCTGCTCAGATGAGCGCCTTCGAGAGCCCACTTTTTGAAGGCAGGATCCGCTCATTAGTTGCGCCCGTTGAAAGCGCTGCTTCCCGAGGTTAGTGCCATTATGTTGCGCGGAATTTTAATTAAACTAATAGCTGGTAATGGAGTAACATCTCCTCCTTGGCTTGTGCAACGTCCAGCCTTCCATCCGACAGCATCACGAATCTTTTGAGACGTGCGACTTAGTCTTCCGCGCGAGGATTGGACTGACATGACAGCCTTGATCGACATTGCTGGCGGTTTGACCTCATGCGTGTGTCGGTATTTCTAGGTTGGAACCACCAAGGAGACATTAAGGTGCATATTTGCGAACATGATTTTGGCTGAGAAACATTTGCATTGCTTTATGTCGGCTATGTTCAGTTATAATCAAACAAATATTACATTTTACTATACAAAAGCATATATGTATTATTCCAGATATTCATAAACAAATTTTTAAATTTTATATTAAATAAATGGGAATAATAAACTATTTAGCGTTAAATAACGTACATTCCAAAACTATACGTAAAACAAGCCGTAAGTCTAAACCAAAAAAGAAAAAACTTTAGAGGAAGAATATGTCCGCAGAAAAGATTTTATTAGAAATGAAAAAATGGAAAATATACAATAAAAATGACATTGAAAGACAAGAAAAATTAAATTTATTTACATGAAAGTAACTAGTATTAAGAATCATATTATTTCTCCATATTCATACGTGTCATTATTTCCATGATGGAGGCACTTAAGCTGTCCTTGGTGTTACGATGTCTCACGTAGTAGTTAAGAGAACTCTAGTCGAGGCTGAAGAGTGGCCACAAGTCGGGAGACCAGTGATAATACAAATTGTTGTTTAGCTGTTCCTGGGTCTTCTTTGTCTCTTTCTTGGGCTGAAGCGGAGTCTTGCTGGAATATATGCTCTCGTCCAGCGATATAACTGCCGGTACTCACCCTCAGGCAACTCCATTGCTATTAACAAACCCCAGCATCACCACAGAGGCGGAAAATTTGTGTGCATAATGGTAAGCACTTAAGAGACATCTTGGTAGGTACAATGGTTATTTTGGCGATTCACCTTCCCATTTTAGATGAAGTTCTTTTCCTCCAAAAAATCTCAGAAAATAGCACTGTTCTGTTAGACATTGTTCAGCAATGCTTGGACTGTTAACTTTCTGTTTATTTGTTTTCCTCAGTCAACAGTTGGCGGATCTTTAAAACAGAAGACTTGTAGTATAGGTTCCGCTGCATTGCTAGATTGACCGTTGACTTCTTCAAGCCTATTTATTTTGTCATGTCAGTAAGGTACCCTGTTAGCAGTTACTCCCTCCTGGTGGTCTCTGTACTTCTTGGTTACGTCGTAAGCTTGGGTATATTTTTAGCAAATCACGCAATAATTTGAGTAGCAACTGTGCGGTCGTGTACTCGGATCATCGATTATTTCGGATTTACTTCAACGACCGTTTATTTTTACTATGTGTATGCTAAAGTATTCATTTATTACCAAGCCGCAGACGATATTCCAGGCTATTCAATTGTATGTGTATGTGAGAAAAACTACTGATAGTTAAGATTATGTTTTATGCAGCAGTTATAGAGACAATATATTTTGGTTCTCACTCTCACTTAGGTGTTCTTGCGAAGGATGAAACAGATAAAATTTACCAAGGAACTGTGGCTCAACCTCATTTACTATAAGCAGCCGTCTATTACCACTTACAAATACAGAACAATTTTTTATTAAAATGCTATGGCACTGAAGATTCGTGTTAACATTTAATAACAAAACATACATCCTTTATCTTAATAGAAACTTACCACTCTTCCTTTTCATATCAGCGACTGTATTATGACCAAAGAACTTAGTAGATTGAACAAAGAACTTAAGGACGAGAGAATTAATTTATTGAAATAAGGTAACAATCTGGAATAAACTTGTTTTATTTTATTTATTGATAAAAAATTTAATAATGCATTAGCAGTCAGAGCCATATCATGTTTATCTGCTACAATAATAGTATGTGATGTATAGGCTACACGTTGATTAAGGTTGTATTTATTACCTATAATTTGTATTTCAAACTTTTCTACATTGAGCCGAACAGAAAAATTAAAAAATTATTTTATATTCAAATAAGAGTAACTTAGAAAAGTTCTCTAATAGAATTTATACAAATTTTCCTTTTATCACACCTTGAACTAAATCTGTGGACTATTGCACTTCTTTTCAAATAATGACATGTTGTGAGAACAACAGCTTAGAAAGAAGAATAGCCTTATTTGAAGTAATATATCCTGATTAATATTGGAGTATAAGTTACGCCTGGAAAGTCATGAGAGAGATACCAGAAAATTCGTTTAATTGAAGATACGTTTATATACCTTCAATATTCTTCAAAATAACAGCCTTGAGTTACTGTTATGAGTCTGAAAAATGAAACTCTTTACAATAGCTTGCGCAATCATAACAGTCCCAATCAGTTTTCAAGCCAGATTTAAGGCGCGGAAATAAAAAAGTCGGGTGGAACCAAGAAGATTTGGACAACGTTAAAACTATTAACCCACTGTTAGCTTGTTAGGAACTCTTTGTGGACAAGACCTTTAGAGTCAAAAGAGACAATCAACTTCGCTTTTACTTTTGATATGCTCGGTCGAGCTTTCTTTGGTTAAGGAGATTCAGTAGTGCGTCATTCAGAGTTCCCGAATTCTCAAAAAAATTAAGCTCACTTCTCACGCGGCCCAAAAGCTTACAAGAAATAGACGCACGGTTTTTTCTGTTTGTTGGTCAAGACCTTCGGAACCAATTTAGCACAAGACCTCCGATTCTGCAATTTTGTCGCAACTTTAGTTGCTCGGAGTCCAAAACTGCTTTTATTTTAACCACATTGTCCCAAAGTGTAAGACGTTGATGAGTGCCTTGTGCTTTGCTTAACTTTTCTACTTCGCGCACTTTGTACCACCTAAACTATTCTGCTTTTGGTAAAGCATTCTTCCACATGTTTCTGTAATGCAGCGATCAAACAGCTGTCCACTTCTCAAGAAATTCTCATTCTGTAAAAGCTCAAAGGAAAATATTGAGCTGGGTGGGACCGTTTACCTTACACCCCCTATTAACCTTCAGGTCTAAAGATTTTGCCCTCCGACCTTTATGCTTGGACCAAGAAAGTTAGTCTTATTTTTTTTGGATTTAGATTTTGGGCCTCAGTGATGATAAAACATTTTTAGAAAACTTACTTTCAATTTTTAATTTGGTATCGAATTTATCTATCACTTGGCATAGTGTTTGTATGTTTTTCGGTAAGATAAGTATCGTTAGTGGTCGTAAATATAATCAGATGAACACTGTAGTCTTTTCATTTATACGTCTGTAATCTAATCGCTTGCTTCTTCAAGATGAAGGTCCTATAGTCTGAATGTTTTATGATAACTTTTCTTCCACTTCTTCTGATATATTCCTTACATTCCAAAAGTAGCTTTGCATAGCTAAACATTTGCATATTAAAATTATAAAGAATCCTGTGGCAGCTTTACAGCACTGCTCTGATTAACCTCAACTTTGATGCAAATTATCAATTTGCATTTGCACCTTTCTGCTACCAGTCATGAAGCAAACGAAAGCAATTAAATACTAGGTCAAGTTCGTATCAGATCTGGTAATATCCGCACAAATAGAGCTTTGTGCGATGAGAAAGATCTTAGAGCAGGACTTTCTTCTTTTTGCCGGCGCGATGCGGGACAGTTCCATTTCACCTCGTTTCAGAGGATCGCCATTTAGATTCCCCCGACTGTTTATGGCGTCGTTATTACTTTTTACGGAGGCATTAACATTAGCAAATTTTCGAGGGGCATTTTTCGCTTTTAGCCGGCACTTGTATTAATTGCAAATATTCTTATTAATCATAAAACTCAATTGCGCTGCCCGGCGTCTTTTAGTGATGCTAATTTAAATAACAGAAAGTAACGGTCTTTAAACTGCTTGAATTAAAGAGCGATCGTGCTGGGTTTTTAAAAATTTTTATTATCAAGCACTCAAAAATACTTTGCTAATTTTTTTCAGTTCAACGCTAATCTACCAAACATGTGAAATAGTGATAGTATAGCCAAAAAGGTGCAATTAGTGCCGCAAAAGAAGAGATAGTTTTGTGATAAGTGCCGAAGCAAGGTTTTGTTTTATTTATCACAGAAATTCCCAACTGCTATGAAAGCCGCTTTGTTTTCTACTAAACTGAGAACAGTTTAGACATTGACCTTAAAAGTTTCAAGGATATGTAAATTACTATCTGTATGAAAGCAAATAAACAATTCAAACCAGTAGATCAACTACATTGTTTGCTACAAGAAATCAAATATTAATATGCAGAATAGTACCATTATAGTGCAGTTGCAATGTTTTTAAATATTTGGGACTAATTATATTTATTATACGAGGATATTTCATTAATTACCCACTATATAGAGAATTTGCTAGAAAGTTCGGAGGTTCTTTAAACCCTTATTTGAGGGTTCTATCTCTTTTATGTTAGTCGTTTTGAAGTTTAAGTTTTATGTAAAATAATCGAAAAAACTGTTTTGGTTAGGTAGGCCAAATGAGTCACCACCAAGCATATTCAAAAAGGGTATCAGCCTATGCGTGGTCGGATTGAAAAGATATATTTCTTTTATGATGAACTTGTTACAAAAACGAAATGGTTCATTACTAGAAGTACTGCAAACAATTACATCCATCGATGCAAAGCCAACAGAAAATAAATAATTTTCCTTCAAGATAATTTAAAACAATGTTTTATTGGCGACCAGGTGGCCAAGCAATCTCTCTGTTGCAATGCAGGAATTATGTAATCATACGTAACATACATTTCCAAGTACATTGTAGCTAAAGGAACAGCTTTTTTGTCAGTATTGTTATAAATGATTCTAATAACTCTAATACGTTGAAAACTTGTCCTACAAAGATATGGTCAACTCGAAGTCGTTGAGGTAAATTCGGAAAAATCGATAAACAACGAAAATATCAATAAAAAACAAGAAAAAATTACTTATATAAAACATAGCACAATTAAAGAAAATAGTATTGAGAAGCACATTATACAATGTAGCTCCCATCCACTGATAGAGACACGACCTTGTCTAGACTGTTGCAGGTCAGCACAACTTCCTATTTGTTTATTCTTCTTCTCCTTCTTCTCTATCATGCTTTGGATATAATCCGTTGCGATACTACGATTCTATATTTTTATACTTGTTTCTTCCATCTCTTTTTCGGTTTTCCAAGCTTTGTCTTCCTTTTGCTCTATATTTATATTATATTTTAGGTAGTCTGTCGTTTTATGTTCGTTCTAAATGTTTTTTTCATTGTTGTCTGTAGTCTTTTATTTTGTCTAGAATGTTGAATATTTTTAGTTGTCCTCTAATTTCTTCGTTTCTGTTTCTATCTCTGAGATTGTATCCGGCGGTTGGTCGTAGAAATCGGATTTCTGATGTACCTACTTGTTCATATGTGTCATGACCTTCATGAAGGAGGCCCGTAAGCTGTCGTTGCTGTTATGACACACGTACTCCCAGCTCTTCTATTCAGGGCTTACTCAAAGAAGTAAGTCGTCATTACATTCTATTTGCTGCTCACAGCGCCAGGCGGGAATCTTGACAGATCCAACGGTCATCTCGGACCTTCCTATTCTGGATAAAGTCCTAGTCGCTCAAAAAGCCCAGCGCTGTCTTGCTCGATGTCGTTCAGCAGTGATTGGGCCATTAACTTCCTGTTTCGCTTGTTTTTCTCAGTCAACAGTTGATGGTTGCTCAGGACAAAGGACTGACCGTCGACCTCGCCACGTCCATTTCTTTTGCCCAGAATTTGTCACTTCTTTGTTGTAAGTTCTGTCTGCAGTTAGTTTCACGTGGTAGTTAGATTCCCTGTACTTCCTGGCTACGTTATAAACTGAGGTCTTTTTGTAGACAAAGCACGATATAATTTCTATGGGCGAATTTCCACAACGACAGTTATTCAAGTATAGCAGCTCTGCAGTCGTACTTTCGGCTCATTTTGTCGACATTGCGCTTGCGTATAAGAAAGCCTTTCAGATTTCCTGCAACACAACGTAAAGGGACTCTGGATTTTTCTTGAAGACCCTGAATTTATCTGATATTGTGTCTTATAGTTAAAAAAGTCTAATTTTTTGGAAAACTCTAAAAATCGCCTCAAGCAGTTTTCTAATTTTTTGGGGTAAAAAATTATGGCGCTGCTTGAAAAATGCTAAAAGTGTTGTGTTAAACCAACAATTTAGTGAAGATGACCCAAAATGAGTTCTAGCGAAATGCAAAACAAACGCACTTTTAACGAAGGTGGTGAAATATGGATGCGTCATTGTAACCCGTAAAGTAAATGAGACTAAAATGCCCCCAAAGAAGTTTAGAATGAGAAACGCGTTAAGTAACTCCAAAGGCTAAATAAATCAAACAGTAACTCATAAATTATAGTCGCTAAAGGAGGAAGCGCGTGCCACTCGCGCAGTTTAAAAAGCCAGCTGTCAAAACAGCAGTGCTGATAAGCCTTTAATTTATGGCGCTCTCGTAATTGTTGCTCCACTCTGATAGCATCGCAGAGGGTGGGTGTTCGCTGCCACAATTTTATGCTGGGTTTGCGGGCGGACGGCTCTCACATATGCGCATATAAATCATTAGAAACGCTTCAGAGCATTCCAGAGCGCGATTTGTCACTTCTGGGCGCGCGGTGGGCGGTATTGGGACAGAAGGGCATGCGGCAAGCTGTTGCGTGAATGGAATCGGCATGTCAGCGAGGCTATAAATTCTTTATTAAAGGACTGTTTGATGCTGAATTTGGCCAAGTTGAGGTTTAAAGGGTTGACCATAGAAAGAAATATTACGGTACTCAAAGTCACTGAAGGGTCAGTATTTCTGGAGAAGAAATTTATTTTTAGATAAAAATTTCTATATTCTGATGAGTCTAGCAGTTCTTCAAATGTTTAAAAGTTTATTCGCATACATTTTATTACAAGTTATCTTCAAGTGGAATGTAACTCATAATAATATACTTCACACTTGTTATGCATTGCTCTATTCACGTACACTTTTCTATCACTGAAGTTGTCTCTAAATGTAACAAATAGCAATTAAGTGATAGAAATGCTAAGAATGCAAGATTAAAGAAATGTCTGAATTTGTCATCATATGGGATATTCGTTGTAAAACATCTAAAACATTGCACGCAAGTGAAAACATTTTTATATTTATGTAATAGTGATAGAACTGCTCCTTCTACCATATTTGTTATCCCAGTTTGCTTCCTGCAAACCTCTTTCTTTCATAACCGTTTTTAAATGGGTTTTTAAGAAAACGTCCGTTTGGTTGTTTGCCTCTTTCCCCTTACAGATTACTGTGCCAATTTCTTTGGCCATCTGCCATCTGTTACCTGTATCATGTGTTCAAACCATTAAAGAATGTTTTCGTGATCGAGCAGGTGGCACTCATTTTTTCATAATTCCTCTAATTTTATTTGTTATGTTCTTTTTTTCTATATAAGATTCAGCATTTTAACTACACTGTGGAATATTTTCTTATTGGTGTCTTGACTGATATTCTTATTCCATATTACTCCTAGCAATGCTTTTTGGCATGAAAACGTCTTCAAGTTCGATACGAATAATGAGTGTCACTCCAAAATTACGAGCGACACCAAAACGGTCGAGTTTGAAATGACTAACACTCGAAGACTGCTACAGAATAATGGGAGGCAGTGTTCGGCAGAGGAATGTCGAAACGTTAAGCAAACCGCCCAAAATTTGTCCCGCCTCCCGTACAAAGCGACTTTTGTAACTCCGGCTACTACCCACCCATTTTTTTTGTTTTCTTTTCAATGATAATTTTTTCATTGGGGAATCTCTTGCATTTATCGTCTGAACGTAGCGTGAGCCCAAATATTTGAATGTTGTACAGGTTTTGATTTATTTATCCTATTCTAGTATCATGCGCTTCTTTGCCTCCACACATATATTTGGCTTTTTTTCAAATCAAGTTTAAAACCCCACTTCTCAATCTTGCTCGAACACGATCTGATCATCCGTAAATAATAGAGAACGTAAGATCTATTTTAAATTTATTTTCTGTACCACACGTATAAAGCTTGTTCAACATATATATTGAACAGTAATGGTGATAGGCCTCTGTTGGAAATTATGTAATGGAAGTTATTTTGTTGGCTATTTTCAGATATGTTTTCGCGTGGTAATACACCTCCTGAACCACCTGTATCCACTTTTGCGTATATTCTTGTTTTTTATCGGTAATGACTTAATGTTTTAGGCTGTGACTCTTATTTATTAGCGCTATTTGTTCTTAGCGATGAAGAATAGAAAATGTTGCAAACTTATTTACTTGTGTTTCTCTAGAAAGACACGAAACTTGGGGATATCAATACAATTTTCCTCGATATTGTATTTCTAAATACAATATTTCTTTTCTAAAATCACTTTGTTCTTTTTTTAGTTTTACATGTTTTTTATTATACTTTTTATGACACTGGAAAATAGTGTCACCATAGATGGAATATCGTTTATTTTGCTATAATTAGAGGGGTTCCCTGTTTCCCTTTTTAAGGATATAGCTTATACAGGCTTTATTACATGCAAATAGAATTTTCTCCTTCCTCTAGTTTATTAAATATCTTTTGTATAATTTTTTATATCTTTATATCCATCGTATTTGAGTAGTTTTAGCCTCAAGTTTCCTGATTCTGGTGCTCTGTTGTTTTTGGCCTTTTGAAGTGCTTTCTCAATATCTTCTGTTTTATTATTTCATAATTAGTTAATCTTTTACATACAATTTTTGTGCTTTTATAGGAGATTAGTAAAATAAGCTATCCATTGTTTGTTCAATGTGACCTGTACAGATTCTATTTTTTTATTGCTCTCCAAGCTATTGTATTTATTAATGTTAACAATATCTATGTAGTCTCGTTTTTTTTCTTACTTTCACTTTTATTAAGTTTTGTAATTAGGCGTAGTATTCTCGTATTCTCTAATGTTGCACCGACAGAAGAAATTCTAAAAATACTTAGAATAACACCGGCCGTGAAACCTTTCGCATTTATTAGTGTTCTCTAAGTTTTGGTGTGCTTCCTGAAGTCCTTTTTATATATACTATTTTTTATGATATGCTTTTGAACTTTCGAGCACTTACCTATATTTTAGCGTTCTTAGTTTCGATACCAAAAACCTCACTCGATAGGCCAAATAAAATTTTCATACCTTTCTTCTGGTTGCGTTTCTTTATGTCTCTTTAATTTATTTTGTATCTTAATTTAGTAATCTATTGTCTCAGTAGGTTGGTTTTGAAGATATCTTTTTTATGGTTTTCAATTAAGCGTGTTCTTCTATTCTTTTAACATTCCTCTTGTGTGTAAGATGCCCCACTATCATATAACGATAGCTTGCAGATTCTGGTTGGCGATAGACCTTTACTTATTATTTACGTCTATGATAAAATTTAAAGACATTCGTGGGTCTGTAAATGTATGCTTCTAGAAGTTTTTATGTTTAAATAATGAAGTTCGCAACCTATGTCCGTGTTGTCTGAAAAAACTATAAGGCGATTTACATTATTGTTGGTTGTTTCTTATCTAAAACATTTTCCAGCTGTATCTCTTTTAAAGAAAGCATCCTTTTCGTTTCCAACACTATCATTTATTGCATAGTTGTTGCAAGTTGTTAAAGTTGTGTTACTTTGTAGTTATAGTTCCTGCTTGTTGATTTTAGGTTAATAAACTTTTGAATCTGTGCTCCCCCTTTTTTCAGAATTTTTGAAGTTGGCTGCTTTGACATGGCTACATTTCGAAATATTTACCCTACCCGCCTAGAGTAGTGTCGTTTTACAATCACAGACACATTGGTTGTAATTAATCAGGATTTTTCTTATGCGTTGCGTAACTGCCTTAACGCTACAACCCTTCTTTGTCTTTTCTTACAACCGAGTGGACTTTAG
Source organism: Sinelater perroti (assembly GCA_036346155.1). Classification (NCBI taxonomy): domain Eukaryota; kingdom Metazoa; phylum Arthropoda; class Insecta; order Coleoptera; family Elateridae; genus Sinelater; species Sinelater perroti. The sequence continues at coordinate 7,165,329 of JARFIY010000174.1, forward strand.
TCTGAACTATCTTTTGGTAGCAGAGGCTTTGTGTTATTTTCGATTAAAGATAGATGATTTTTTCTGGAGGATTCTTACATTTTTAACAAATAAAGTATTATAATATTGAATAATTTTGCAAAAAAATTATGTATTAGTGCGGGTACTTTTTTACAAGAATTTAATGTTAATAAAATGTTTGTATATGCGGTTGGAAAAGTTTGAGAGTTTTCTAGTATTTTCAAGCTTTAAAAAATAAAAAATAATTGAAAAAAGTAGCTACAGCGATACTCTCATATTAAGGTTATAAATAAATTAATGTAACCCAACGAACTAGAGTTTAGTCGCATTGAAACTAACACCGAATGTTCGTAACGGAAATTATGGCAGGTACGTGTAAATTAAAGGTAGATTGATACACTGATATGTATCAACCCTGTCAGTTCGATTCGTAAAACAGCTTAATTAAACTGTAACAACTCTTACTCCGCAAGCCATGGAGCTTTCTTTTTAGTATATCTCAATGATGATTAAGAGCAACAGGAGGCGAATTTGTTATATCGAATAAGCATTTCCAGAACCTCTCCAAAGTCCTTAATGGATTGCAGCCACGCAATAAACAGCGGTACATTATGCAATAACAAGCGGCTCACTTCTTGACGCCACCATAAATACAGCTGTCAGTATCGATGCAATTAATTTGCAGTTGATTGCTCGCTACTGGTAGCTATTATTGCTACCAAGAATCGCAGTGACGTGGGTACGGTGAGTTTTCTTCTAAAAAGTTGTTTATTTAATGTCTGCTAAGAATTTACATGTCAAATATGTTTTTTAAAAATTGAAACGGAAACATAAAAAACTAAAGAATATTTAGCTGAAAATGACATGGTTAAAGCTTCATTTTGTAATCAAGCTTTAATAGTCTAATAATATTTAACATATTTTTTGTCAACTGGAATCTCCCGGCAGTACATGTATACTACTTTCGTAAGCTAATATGTGCTTTAACCAAATATAGGCTTATAAATAATTAATTATTTAAATTCTAGTTGAAAGAGAAAGAAAATAATTGTAAACAACTATAAGATGAAGCAAATTGTGTATTTTAATAATGGAATAAATAACATTAATAATTTAAATTACAAATTCCTTAGAAGATGCAAGTAATGCATTAGAAAAGTTCTCAAATAACGGTTAAATGGAGAAAAGATCTACGGGATTTCATGTAACATCTGGACGACTTCAAAAACCGATCAACCGTTAGAAAACTGCAAATGTCGTCAGTTGCTCTTACGGCGGATGGTAGAGTAAGACGTTTTGAGTTTTGCAATTTGCATATTCATTTACGATCGAATATTCAAAAATAGCATTTCAATTATTTATTCAAAGGTATCTTACAAATCCGCGAATGGTCCACAAGAGTGGCCAATTCAAGAATGATCTCCCCTTATTAAAGTGATGGGCGCGCTGAATATATTGGTAGACGGCAATCCGGTTACATAAAGCATGCCATTTTAGTACCCATCATGTTGTGGAGTGGTGAACACCGTGCGTTTGTGTTGGAGTCTCACTTTAAAAAAGATGATTTTGTGATTATGACGCAGCGGCTATTTCGGTACGAAAGAGTTTTGATCAAGAAAACCATAATGTTGTGGGCACACAATTTCAGACTGGTTCAGCATTAAAACAGAGATTACCAGGTGGACCTTATAGTGTTCGCACACCCGAGAATATCGCAGCTGTGTGATAGGCTGTTGCCCCGAGAATTCTAGACTGCGATTACATGTTTCATCTATATAAACAAATGGTAGTCAAGGAACTTAAAGAATATGACCAGAACGGTCACCAGGCTGCTTACGGGACATGCTGGAAAATGTTCAAGTTAATGCTGTTGTGCGCAGTAGTGGCAAAACTCATTTTCATTTATTGGGCTGCGTCAATAAACAGAATCTTCGTCAACCCATGAGCAACCTCTCCATAGTCAGCGTGTAACTGTTTGGTGTGTTGTTGCAAAATTTGGCACCACAGGGCCGTATTTTTTGAGGAATAGGATGCGCGGTTACTGTCAGATCTACCCATTGGGGCGCTACTATATAGGGCTGAATCCTAGACTAAAGGAACATGCAAATGCACCACTGTGGTTCCAACACGATGGCGTTGCCGCACATACGGCAAGCATTTCTCATAAAGTTGTGGGACAAATATTTTCAGGTCGTCTTATCATGGGTGATATCGCATGATCGGCTAGGTCACTAGACTTGCTTTTTATGATTTTTTCTTTGTACACTTGAAGGCTAAAGCCTTTCAATGTGGGTCGTCGACTATTAAGCAATTAAAGAAGGAAACCAATGTGAAACTTTAAGGTAAAGCTGCAGGAGTGTATAGCTTGTGCGGGAAAATATTTGAACGATATCATCTTTAAAATTGGTTGGTGACTAAATGGCAAGCATTGTTCTGAATTATGATACAATAAAATATTTAACAATCTGTTTTTTTATTACTGTTTCGAAAAAGGGAGATCATTCTGTCGACCCCTGTACATTTTGTATATGCCTACGTGTTTGAATGCAGACATGTAATTTGTCGACCAATGGACAAAATTTTGCCATTGTTGAACGAGTGTGTGCGTTTGTACTTTTCTTGTCATAAATACCTATATTTGCAATGTTTTGACAATTTTTTGCTACTACTTTTTAATAATAAGTTTTAATGTAAAATTTCTTCTTGCAGGGAGTATTTTACTGGACTATTAAAATTTTCTGGTGCTATTACATCACTAGCGAAAATGTTTAATGGCAGATTTTCAAAAAGTACCTACATTTTTCGATGTTTATTTCGGCTACTTCAAATTCCACCAAAAAAATTAGTGGAATACAAGCAAATTAGTTGCATTGATAAACATATGATTCTATGACCTATAAATAAAACGTAAAAAGTAAAATCATATACAATATAACTGCAAGTCAATCATCAATGCTTCATCTCTTGCCTGGTAATAAAATCAACATAAAAGTGTGAAGTACAATTTGGTAGGCGTTAGGGATCTCAGCAAGATAATGATTTATTTTTAGACAGTTTTTTTCGGAAATTCCAGTTTGATTAAATTAAAGTAAAGAGCAAGTAATCGTACAAAATTTACATTACGTTTATAGCAAATTACTACTTCTAAAAGATAAATTATTACCTAACCAAAAAGAAAAATGCTGCTGTTTAAATGATCTTACTATGCAATCGAGTGGCTAAATATATCTTGTCTTTCAACTTTGTGTTAATAAGTTCTCAAAAGTCTACGCACTACAGCCACGTTAGTTTTAGATTCGTTGTAGTAATCAAAAATTTCTCTATGTAATATACGACAATAAATCCAAGCGAGATGATATTAAAACTTTGATTTGTGTTACATTTATTCCTAGAAGACTCACTATTCTCTTTATGCTTCTCAAACATTCGGATCTTTCAGAGTAGACGATAAAAGAGATTTTATTGATATTTATCTTGTTACAGAGGTATATATTAAGTCTTCCTTGATTGGAAGCGTATTATAAGTATGTAATTTGTCATTTAGTTTATATAAAGCTCTTAATTGAACAGATACTTGTTCTGAATATAAGCTCGGTTTATGAATTACAGAAGTGTTCTATGTGGTGCCAGCAAACTTTACATGATATTATTCCGTGTTTTAATTTTGCTAACAGTTTATTCTAAATATTGGTAGAAGGTTACACCTAAATATTTTGAATTGAGGTTGTGTTAGATTTGTTTTGTTAGATAGAAAGTTCGGTCTTTACTTCTCAGTTGTTACTTCCTTTTGGATGAATTTAAACATAATCATCATTTTTGAATTATGAGTGAAAAGTTAACAGGTCTTTTAAAGAATATCATCGGCATACATACATTTTCTACTTCTGGTAGATCATGAATATATAAATAGAAGAGGTACAAAAACCGAACCCTGTAGCAAACTATTATTCAAAGTGGTGTATTTTCCTAAAACAGCCATTTAGATAAACTCTGAATAGTCTATCTTGCAGCACGTTACAAATTTTAATATTACGTTAATTAGTTTGTATAACAATATTTTCTCCATATTGTGTCATATGTCTGCTGTGGTTTCAGAAAGATACTCAAAGTCTTAAGTAGCTTTAGGAAACCTTGCTCTATGTGGATGTTAAGGTTATTACTATAAGTTTATATGCAACACTAAATAGTGGTATGGATTTATAGCTGGCGATATCTGTGATTGGGTTTCCAGGTTTTGGTATAGCTATAGTTTTGGCTCTTTTAAAGACAGGTAGCAGTTTTCCAGTTTCAAGAATATGAGAGTAAAAATGCGCCAGCCACTCTCTAGTGAAATTTGGGAAAAGTATCTCCTTCTCTTGCAGCTTTTCTCGTTCCCAATTTGGCGACTGATTGGCTGTGCATATTGATTAGGAAGTTTCATTGTATGTATACGAATCGTATACGTGAGATATTGCACCCCTCTCTGCTAAAATGTTTGAATTTATCTTCTTCCATTTATCTATAATATATATTTTAAGAGGTCGAGTGCTATATGGGGTTCTTGCCTTCTTCAATATTCTTTGTAAAGAGCGCTGATTTCTTTAGTCTATTCTGGGATAAATTGTTTTCGAATTCCCCAAGGGATGTGATTTTTGACAATCTTCAGTACTAGCTTTATGATGTATGTTTAATTTCTTCATACAGTCTGAGAGTATAGTCTAGTCAGTTAGCTTTGATAAAGTTTTCTCTAGCCTTGGGTAAATATTTTATTAGTGAAATTTGGTCGAACGTAAAAAAAACACGATAGCACCCTTCTGGTTGTTCTAAGGTTATCGTCTAAGGTGTCTGCATTATATTTTGCTTTTCATCTGTTAAAGTTGTAGTTTATATAGTTTTTTGTAGTGCATTAATGCTCTATCGTTTTTCTCAAATATATATTTCTACTCAGTATGGTGGTTACTATAATTTCTAGTACAGATCACAAGTCGAGACTATTTATTGAATACATCGGCAACCCATATAGCGTTGGATAATTTATTATTATTTATACACATAAGCAATATATAGCTTTCCAATTTTTATTATAATTTTTGTACTTCCTTGTTTTAATCAAAAATAACTGAGGGGTTTTGAGATCATTTTAATCTTGTTTCCACCTTTTGTTGGGTTTTATTCGTCGTTCTTTGAATGAGGGTTACATCAATATTTTGTTTTCTTAGGATTTTGGAAAGATAATCGCACTTGCTTCTGCTTAGTCCTCCATTATTTATATTAATTTGGCCGTGACAAAATCTGTTTTTTGAGTCAATGTAGTGCTGATCATTTCTATTATTTCTGCTCACTTAATGTTAACCAAGGGATACGTGAAGCTTTCAGCTTTGGCTACAAACAAAATCATTTAAATTATTAGAACGGGAATCCTAATCTTAACATAGACAGTGCCTATAATGAACCTTAGCAGATCATTTGTTTAACCTTTCTGACTTCGATGACATAGCTGCTATTTTCCTGCATATTTTTAAAACTGAAACTAGGCCGAGCTTTTTTGGATCACCAGTTGGTGCGTTAGTTGTTGCGATGTATTTACAAAGAGCTTTTGTGTCCTCCATTATTTCAGTGATTATTTTCTTTACTGTAGACCGTTTTTTTTGGGTAAGTACGCGTTCTTGTACTTCATCTGCTTAACAAAGTATTGATTCATGATATCTATATTTTGTCTTATTTTAAGTTTTAGAGAGCTAAAACTCTTGATCTCTGAGGGTTTCTAACATTCAAGTTAATAACTCCAAAATACTGTGTGTAATAAAGTTCATAGCAAAACTATGTATGTAGTTACGTCAACGCATTTTATTTATATTTGTTATGTGATTGTTGAATTTCCTGTTATTTCTGGAAACTGGGAGAGACAAAGCCATAGTTTTTAAAAATTTGTTAAAGGTGTAATTTTATGAGTTAAGCTACATCAAAAAATCAAAAAGCACTCTCGATGGGGCACCAGCACATTCCTGGAGCTTTCTGATGTCAATCACTAAAAATAATTGAATGGCTTGAATGCCACTTTAATTAAGGGGTGGCCAAAGGCGTGGTGCTTGCCACGTCGTCCCGTATCATAGATGGTGTGCGACGACCGGGGAGAGAGCCTCAACCGTTCAGTTCGCAGACCGTACTCTCATGTGGGGTGTTAGAGCCGTACCATTATTATTACTTTAAATGTGGCTGTTAAAGCGACCATGAAAATGTTTAATCTTCTACAGACCCTGAAAGAAGATTCCTCGCTTTATGACAGCCGCTTATATCTTCCACGAATGAGATATGTCACTACGGTCGTCATGCCCGAGTCGCCTGCAATGATGGATTAGCGCTGCATAATTAAATCTCGGCCGCAACGGTGCCGGTGGCCCCGGTCGTGAACTTGACGGCGCATCCTGCTGCGACAGCGCGATGGTAAACACGATTTGCGTGTGCACTCTTCGTTCCGCGTGGACACGGCGAAATTAGCTGTCGGTCCCGCCGGAGCTGGATGTAGCGCCCGCTCGAAGAAGTGCCGCGGGCGGTTTCTAGCCGGCATCGAGGTCACTTGCGTGCCTTTCTCTACGCACAATGCGTCTCCGACGCTGAATGGTTGTTTGGTTTTTCTCGAGCTGCTGCCGGATGTCCATTTCAGTCCCGGCGCTTTTTGTCGACTGGAGTGACATTGTAGCCTCTAACAGAAAGGAATTTGATTTACACATCGGTGTAGTGTTATAGCTAACTAGCACTAGTATGTTATCAAATGAAATTGGGACACCACATGCCATTGTGTATACCATTATCTTTATCATTTGAAAAAGCGAGTAGGAAGTATCGAGTAATACCGTATCAATTATATTACTCGACTTGTCGCTTACAATGATAAACGATCAGCTATTGACATTGTTAAACTTTGATCACGTTGACGTTCGGTAGAGTTACGAAGGTCTCATCCACCTTGAGCTAGTTTTGCGGAGATAAAGGATCGCTATTATACATTATTTAAAGTAACGTTGCATGCTATGTCAACATATCACTATTCAGCTTTGATAAACAGAAAAGGGTGCTGTTGCAACAAAACTACCTACTGTTGAGCGTACTGATAAGTTGAAATGTGTGGGACTATTGTCTCGCTCTGCATATTTTGTCAATTAGATTAAAGCTTACGTTCTCTTTGCTGCACAGCAGATAGAAACATGTCCACTCTAGTTGTGAATATCTAGATATTAGGGCAGTAGCTCGTAAATAAAAACGCAACTAATGTACTAATATGCATTGTAATATATGCGACATTCGTGGCAGATCACATCCACAAACTTGAGTAGGCAGAAGTGCGCGTTACAACGGCTACCTGCAATCTGACCATTTTTGTCGTTATTAACTTGGTCGATGTTAAGAATCGACCTCGTGACAAATCTTGACGAATGTAGAGTATGAAAAATATGTTTTATAATCTGCCCAGGTAAAAAAATACGACCTTTGTAGTAATTATTCTTTTCGAGTTTTCGCTTCTCTACAAATAAAACTAAAAAATTTGTATTACCAGAAGATATTTTCGAAAAAATTTATTTTGAGTACGACTAAGCTTATGGTACTTATAGTCTGTTCAGTAATCGAAAAAATAAAAAATATATATAATTTTTGCTTTTATTAGATTATGCATTATGAGCTATTGCTCAATTACCTAACATCTGGCCCAATCTCCTTCATTATCCACTTTTCTTTATGCTTTTAATTTTAGAACGACAACCGCTTCGCTGTTTAAACTTATTTTTCTCTGAGCTTTGTTTCATATGCGGCCACACATTTTCAATGGGATTAACATATGGAGACATAGCTATTTTGTTGTTTCTATGGACTCCACAATAGTTGCGATGTTAAGGCCATTGTTTTCTTGCAACAGAAAACTTGTTTTGCCAAAATCAAAAAACTTTTTTGCAAACTTGAGCATGTATTCTGCTAGATGCTGTAGATTTCAATTGTCGATAAACAGAAAGAGGCTAACAAAATCTCAAACATGCATTTTTACAGGGTGTTTTACCGTACGCTGAAGAATCTATTACTCTTTCGATAAGGAAGACCAAACCTGAAAAGAAGGTTCGTCCGAAAAGATAACATTGTCCCAATTTGGACCCAAATTTTCCTTTGCTTATTCCAATTGTTTTTTCATGTGCTTTTCTGATAATAAGAATATATAGACAACTTCGAATAATATTTAGAGAGGTCTGAATTCCTTTCTTACGGAGTTTTGTTTGGGCACACCGTAGCGAAAGGCCTGGCTTGTCTTCAAAGAGACCTTTTATCTTTTTCATTGTTATGATGCGGGTTATTCCCCGCTTCTACAGATTATCTACATTTTCTACTGTCAATTATCGCTTTATACATTTCCTAGAGAGTACCTCGGACTTTCGCTTCCTACATCAGTTTAGGTCCTTTTGTATAGTTCACTAAGAACACTGTCTCGTATCGTTTTACGAATTTTGCACTCATTGTAAGGGTAATGAATTCACCAATATTAACAACACAATGATTCCGCAAATTACATACTGCTCAAAAAAGACATGAAATAAATATTCCAACGAATTAACATGGATGAAGCTCTGGTGTCTCCGTACCAAACAACGATGGTCACTTTCTTGTATATAAAAAGAACACATATACGATATACTGCTGAAAGGTTTTTATTGGGATATTTAAGTTAAGTGTTGGACAATAATTATAAAGAAAGTGATTTGCAAAGTCTAATTTCGAAGAAATTAGACAAGAAATTATTTCTATCAAGCCATCTAAGGGATTGTGTCTACACCAGATTTAGAAATTTTGTAAACGTAATACATAGCTTATTCTAAAGGCAAATCTCAACCTGCCAAACTGGAAATCTTCGGAAAAGAACATTTAATGCTCTGCGTCATACAAACACCTTTGGCGGTCGTAAAAGTATTCTACTACTCGCCAACACTTCCCGGCAAGCGTGGCGTTTATTAAATTATTTATGCTCTAATACTGGTCAAGGCTAAGATCATAGCTTATTCTAAACAAATTTTTCTAGAAAGAAAAATCTTGGTAATAGAACTTTTTATATGACTATATATGCGTTCAATTTAAAATTTTAACTTTCTCAGCTAACGACTGCACATTTGCTTTTTAAATTATTTTTATTTCTAGATTATGGTCCTAAGATTTGAAGTTTTCTATTTTTAGATAAAAATAGAGAAATCTTTTCAAATTAGTTGGATATTTAAGTAATTATCAGTTAAGGATTTTTCGGTGATTGAATGAAGCGTGACTACTCGGCACAGAGTCGTGTCATTCGGATTTTTATTTAGTTTTGCAATCGCTTCAAAATATTCTGTTATTCATCGACAGGAAAAGCACGCGATTCTCAGAATAGCGCTATAAACTTGGGATGTTATTGAGCTTTTACTTTTATTGCTCTTTTTATATTACAAGCGGCACAAATTAGCCATTTAAATTTAACTTTCTCAATATTCTGTTAAGATCTTTTAAATCAAAAATTAAAAGCTTTAACTTATACGTGCAAAGTTATGCTCATATGTGCGTTTAACGCTTTTTAAAACTTTACTTTTTTAGATTTTTGTAAAAAAAGTTTTAGATAGGGAATATTCTTTTAAAATGTTGGACAAATCAACAAGGGGGTCATAGTCCAAAAGAATGCAACTTCCCTGCTAAAAACAAACAAACAAACAAATAAATAAATGATGAAAATCATGGGCTTTTGAGGATGAATTTTGAGTTGTTTAGTTGCTTTTACCTAGCTAATTAAAAATTCTTAATTTATGGCCTTTTTTTCTTATTCTTTTACATGTTAAACGTCTTTTTTTTCTAATTGTGTATTAAGTCTCTGTCAAGTGCTCCAAGTCGTAAAGTAGACAATTTATTATTCGAAAATTGAGCTTTAATACGTTTATTGGGATTAATCTTGAATTTTTCAGAAGAAAATTATTTGGAAAGAGTCGGGCCAATTTTAGAAGTATCTTTATTAAAATGTGAGTGGTGTCCTATAGAAAAAATTTATTTTAACCTTCATGTCATTACTAGATTGTCCAGATGTAGTTAGCTTATTCATATCCATTTTGATTTCTTTCAAGCTTCAACTATGTAGCAATGTAACCAATTTGTGTAACCTACTTCTTGTCCAAAGCAGCAACTTCGCTTTCAGACTCTTAGACTTAGATAGAATAAGGCTTAACAAATCTTAAGCTTATTTATCAACTAGAATCGTTAAAAACAAATAAAAATCTTAATTCTTTAAGTTTTTCTGAGGTTTCAAATAGTTAATTTAGTAATAGGTCGATTTTACTGCAATATTGTTTTAAATTGAAAACGCAACATCTTGATTGCGAATCTAGTATAAGCATGACAAAGAGAAAAAAGAGCTAAAAGAAGATGGCAACAGCCAAGAATCTATAGCTTTATATATACAAATTCTAATAGCAGATTATGAATTCGCCAAAGACTTGATTAAGAAACAGAAGCTGATGTTTTCGTTGATGATCTAGGTTTAAAAAAAAAATCCTCAAAAAAATTACTTTATTACAAAATCAACATAAGTCTACGAAAAATTCCAGAATTTATCAATAGCCAAAGAAAGATATAGTTATGCCCATTTACTTCATTCATAGAACGTTTAAATTAAATGTTATCAAAATTCGGAAAACCTCCGATCATCTCCAAACATTTGAAAAGAATTTTTTCAGACCTGGAACTATAAGAATAAAAAATTGATTTCAGATTGTCAGTTTGGATTCAGACGAAAACATGCTACCATCAGTCAGTATATTGGATTACAATAGAAAGATCTTTATAATTTATAAATAAGCATACGGGTTTTGCTGTCCTTGTAGATGTCTCATATGTTCGTAAATAAAATCCTTCAGAAACAGTGTTAAATTTTAACATCTTATATTTTTGATAGATTATTTTGTGTTAAATGGGAAGACGAATATTTGAACTTTAATTAAATTTATGCTGGTGTATCTCAAGATATTCTACTGGGACCAGTCCTCTATTTGCTTCATACTAATGGTATTTCAAAGATGCAAGAAATTACAATAGTTATCTTCATTGACAACTCAATCTTGTTTACAGTAGGTCAAAATGCAGCGATTTACACAGAAAGATTACAAAGAGCTTAAAACCAAGTTTTTGATTGGACTAACAATGGATAATTAAACTGAACGAGCTTAAATCCAGCTATGCCAATTTTACCAATATAAAAGTGTTTGACTCGTCTTTTCTCAGTAACAATAATACTCATTGTTTAATTTAAAAACTTGGTTAAATACATAGGTATAACTTTGCATGTAAAATTAAGAAGGAAATAGCACGTTAAGTAAAAGAGGATTAAATAAGGATATTTACTTTTATCAAAGGTGAGATCGGAAGATTCGCAGAGAGCATGAAATCAGTATGTAAATTTTTAGATAATCAACATCTCGTCTGCAGATTAAATATAATCAAGCCATTTGAGTTAATACAGTAATTATATGATTTAGAAAAAAACACAACGTGGGGGCGAGATTGACTTAAGTGTTTTTGTGCCAGTTAGCTTTAAACTCAAAACCTTACTGGTTCTACTTAAGTAGATTTAGCCTTTTTTCTAATTATATATATAAAAAAAATTATGAGTGCTGCTGCTGCTGCTGCTGTCACACAGGTCAAAGGTCAAAGGACAAATCGTTCGTGCCTTTCCGTGCCGACCCGAGCGCCTCCGAAGGACAAATTTCGGCTGGGCAGGCGCGACCGAGTATATATTTCCGGAACCGCAAGCGATAGAAAATTTTCGTTTGAGAGCGCGTAATAAAAACACATATAAAAAATATGAGTGCTGTCACACAGGTCAAAGGTCAAGGTCAAAGTTCAACTCTAACTGGGTATACGTAAATGCGTTGTCATGGCAACGGCAATTATGTCAAACAGAGCTTTTAATCGTGTTTTTATTATTTTAAAACTGCTATGCGAAGGGGCTCAAGCATGTCGGAGTTGGACAAGCTCTCTGGGGGGCCGCTGCCAGACCTCGTATTTATTACAAAATAGTTAATGATAATCCTTGATTAGTTTTAATACATTAAATACTATACAAGTGCTTTTGTAAATACTTTCTTATTCCATAAATGAGTATGTGGCGGTCCCAGAAAGATTTTTTATTACAAATGTTGTGTACCACCGCAGGTTTAAAAGTATGTACTTAAAATTATGCACACTTTGCAATATATAAAAAAATATAAAGGTAATCTCAAATATGCGCAAGTTGTTTATGCTTAACATAAAAATTTTTAGTTTATCTTTGTTTTTATTGGAAGATATCATTCAGACTCGTAAATGTTTCTTTTAAGCGATTTCCAAATATTTTCTAAATATTCAGACCCGGAGATAGAAATGGCCAATTTAAAACTGTAATAGTGTCTTGGTAAAATCACTCTTTAAACACTTTAGATATATTGCTGAAAATCCATTCTTCTTTTTCGATCATTTTTGTTATATAGCTTTATAGTCTGTAATAGTCCAATAGTAGATAGACCATGCAAATTGCTTTCTGAATCACTATACCCATGTCTTTGATATTTTTTTAAATTGTAAAAGAAAGCTCATACCGAATAGGTTTATCCGAAAAAAATATTTATCGTTCTGTATAATGTGCCTTGCAGCAAATTCTAGTCTCTTATTTTTATGCCTCTGGGCAAATCTGAATGTTTCTTAAGACGGTGACCTAAAATTGGTGAGCTTTTTAGTATACAGTGAATAATGTCAATACTAAAAGATGTTCCAATCTTTTATTTAATGTGTATTCTCTTGACAGAATGTCTGTAACAGTATCCCTGTTTTAAAGCTCTTATTTTTCTAATTTGCTATATGTTATTTTTTCATGACTGCAAATGTGACTTTCTTTTCACGCACGTTCCAATTATAAAAAAATATCTAAATAAACAGTGATGTAATAAGAACTTCTAGCCTACAATCAAATGACGCCCACTTTTATAATTTTCAAGCCAACAAAAGCATAAACGCATATTTTGGATTGAGGATTTGGAAAAACGAAATAAAATTCTTAGGAATCTCGAACTGTATGAAATAATAGATTATACTCACAATATATAGATTCCGAATTTAAATTGTATTTTTAAATGAGGGTACAACAAGGGACAAAACAGGAGAAAATATTAATCAACAATTATTTTTGGCTATGATTTTGATAACCAATTATGCCTCTCGTTTTCGAATGCTTTTTGGTAGAAGTTGGAACAAATGCAAATTTTAAAGGGGGCGCAATATTTCTAAGCAGTTTTGTACATGCTTTAGCAGTTCCATAAAACGAACGGAGCATTGCTTTCTACAAAAAAATTAAACCAAGCTACAGTAGCTAAGAGTCATATTTTTAATTAGAAAAGGGTGCTTAAAGGCATAAGATTGTTAAAACACATAGACATTAAATATTAATTATGCCACTTGTAGCAAATGTTAGCTTTTTTTATTTATTTAGAAACATACCACCGATGTGTAGCTTATTAGTTCCATTGCGACAAATAAATTAGGTAACTCAGATTGCGTCCAAACTGCCATTATAGCGCCTGTTTTGTTTTTATTTAAGCTTCAATGCTTTCCCTACATTCTAGCTATAATTGCTTTTATATTTTCTACTCCCATTGTTCCTTTTGTTTGTATTTTTGGTGGACGTACTAGTAAGGCCTGTGTGTTTTAGATCCTGAAAGTTAGGCTATTAGCAGCATAGCTACTCATCCTAATTGTAAGTAAAACGCAACGCTTTGTTTGTAAACTTACAACCTTGCAAAAGAAAGAGAGGGCTAGCAGAATAATCTTGTTATAAAAAGTTGGCAAAGCGCCTTCTCTGGAAAAAGCACAATGCTATGAAACCACACAAGAGGGATAATTAGGCGAATAACATGAAATTGAGAACTGAAAAAGGAAACTTAATATAGTGACCTTTGCAGTCAACATTGGGATGGTGTTATGAAAAAAGGCTTAAATTAATGTGAGAGAATTTAAGAAAGAGAGAAAGACGAAAAGATCAAAGAAGCAGAAGAAGATTTTTTATATAAGAATTTAGAGCTGGAGAAGAAAGGTACTAGAAAGAGTAAAATAAAAGGAAAATATGCAAGAGACCAGTGATGAAAGAAGGAGTTTCTGTATTTCCTCAATTACAAAGTTCCTTTATTTTTATTTCTTATTGAAATTTAATCTTAATCTGTAGAACCTTGTCCATTTTCTTACGTATTTGATTGCTTAAGATGTTATGTCTTCAGTATCCCCCTTGTATGACGTTGAAGCATAGACGCTTGCGGAGACAATGTGCAAAAGACTGGAAGCTTTTGAGATATGGACCTATGGCAGAATTTTGAAGATCTCATGGATCGGCAGAGTCACAAACGAGGAAGTACTACGACGCATAAACAAACAACGTCAAATTCTTAATATAAAAAAGAATAAAACTTACGTATCTGGGCCATGTTATGGGGAATGATAAATACAAGCTACATCACATCATTATTCAAGGAAAAATTGAAGGCAAACGCTGCCCAGGAAGACCCAAAATGTCGTGGCTCGAAAATTTATGTCAGTGCTATGGACTCGACACCACGGCACTATTTAGAACAGCAGTTGATAAAGTAAAAACCGTATTACTGATCGTCAATGTTCTCGGAGAGCAAGGCACTTAAAGAAAATTGAAATTCGTCTCGTATATAATGTGTTTATAACAACATTTTTTCTTCTTAGCATGCCGTGGTTGTTTCAAGTATTAATAATCGTCATTATAGTAATATGCTGAAATAGTTCAACGATTCTGAAACTTATCCATTGCCTGATGTCTCTTTCTTCTCAGATCACCAAATCTGCTGCAAGCTGTTCAGATTTGTGTCTGGATAAAGGAATTTTCAATTTTATGTATATTTGAGAGAGTTGGTCTTTCAAATATGCTTGATGGATCGGCGTTTCAAAGTTTAACCTTTCACTCCCAACTGTATGAGCTTTGTAGAAATTCTCTCACTTGCTTTTAGTGAGCTGATATATTGTTGCACAGTCAGTATGTTTACTACAAAAGCAAAACATTGCGTTGTGATAAAATTTGTCTGTATATCGAGACTGCTTTAGGTAGTCGAACAAAGCAAACAATCTTATTATTTTCCCTTTTCTCAAAGCTTTTTGTTTTTTTTTACTAATTATGGTTAATTTTAATAAATCTGTTGCACGATCAATGAATCATGCAAGCATGTTAAAAAAATAGAAGGAGTAGACTCAAGTAGAATCAAAATTTCTTAAAACAAGAAGAATACAAAGAACAATTGTTGAAATTGAAATGATCTAAAATAGGAAAGTCCCCTAAAATTAATTAAGTCCATGTGCGTGATTATGACTAGGCTTCTTCCTTTAAATGCGCTTTGCTGACAATTGCCACGACTGCTGCATCTCGAAACGAGCCTGCAGTGACGGCAGCGCAGCAAAAAGACAGATCCTGCAGATGATAACTGTGAAATGCATGCAAGAGTAGTGTCAACGACCACGTCAGCTCCAGATATAATTACATGTAATTTTGTATGCGTGACACATTGTTGCTTCTAAAAATATTACAAGGTTGTGCCGCGGGCACTTGCTGCATAAAGGGAATTTTCCCGTAATTGACCTGCGCCAACAGAACGCGGTCAAAATCATCTCGCAATGGGCGGGTCGAGAAAATTTTCTGAATTTTGTAGCCCAAAGTAAGTAAATTGAAAGTTGCGTTATGAATCAGGCCTAAATTGAAATAAAAAGCTTTGCTGGCGATTCTTTTGGATTCTTTGATTGGGTCATGCATTCCACAAAACTAAGTCTAAAAATATTTGTGCGAATAACTGAACCGTTTTAAAACGCCTATTAAAGTCTCCGAATATAGAAAATGGCAATTAAAATTTTTGTAAATAATTGGGATTAATAAAATAAGCACTAGCGCAATTTTCTAAATTCTTTTTTAATGACTATTTTTGTATTTAATAGAAAATTACAATATTAAAATATAGAAATTAGGTTTGAGCCTGCAAATGTAACAAAGTGGCCCGTTAAATATTAAGAACGGACATTACAACGATAAGGTTAATGCAATCTCATTGTATTGTCCGACATTGATATCTCGGTTTGTATCGGTCAGGGTCGACTGTAATCGATATGCGCCAGAATAACAGATTGTGCCCTTTTTAAATTATAAATTGGCCTAATTAACTGAGCTAATTTTTGGTGTTTAAAAATAAAAGGTAATCTAAATAGAGCTTTGGGACGTTCGTTTTGAAACCAAATGTTAATAAATTCAAATATTTGGCTTCATTGACATTTCTTGATAGCGTACATCATTGACAGTAACAGCGTAACCAGCTTTGTTCTCAAAAAAGTATAGGACGATGATTTTTCCAGCTTACAATGGACACCAAAAAGTGAATCTTTGTGGATGTGGGGTTTTTCGTGAATAGCACGTGAAGTTTCATTACCCCAGATGCGACAATTTTGAAGATTTTCAAAGATATTTAAGGAATGACTTTTATCACTCAATAGCCTGTTTTCATAATAAACTTGAATGATATTGATGCGTTGTTGCAGGATGACTTTTCCATGTGTTTAGATACCAACTGTACAATTTTATTATTTTATTAATTTACATTTGCGCCCGGTAACTTACAAAATTGTAGCCTACAATCGAAACTATTCTTGCAGAATATTTAAATTCCCAAAACGTCCGGAAGGACAAACTGCTGTAATCGAAGTACGTGCCCTGTCGACGCCCATTGTTTTTGGACAGCAAATGCATTTATGCAGCGTGCGTCAAGTTCTGATTGTCCTGCGAGAAGAAAGCACGGCATACGCAAATCGCGGAGGGCCTGCTGACAGCTGAAGTTTATTTACGCGCCTACTTACCGCGCGGCGTCCTAAGTGCCAGTTAAAAATGCCTTATACTGCCAATTACTCCGGCTTTAAGGCAAAATGGGGTATTTCTCCGCGGAGCAAAACACACTGTGCTAGTTAAACACGAGCAGATCCTAGCATGATTGGCCGGTATTACGGCCACGGCATGGCGACAACTTTTTGCGCGGACGACGGGCATTTAACTACATTCCTGGCAAGGATATTTTATACTTTCTTGCGCGATCGTCGATATCCCCGGCGGAGCTCCATTTTTCTCTATTTTCTGCGCGGCCGCCGAGCGTCGAGGGCCCGTCCGCGATGGTCCTGTTCGGCGAACCAGCAGGAATGCGCTTTTTGTGCACGCGCGGCAGGAATCGTTCTAGGGTAATTATAACGAGCCTACGATGGCGCCGATTGTAGCAATACCGAGCACGTGAGTGCCGGGACCGCACCTCGCCGAAGCTGCTTATTTCCATATTTGCTTGTCCTACTGACATTATGTAACTGTACATAATGCCAGACCATTGAGCGGTGCGTATGAAACGACGACGTATGCAAATCGGCGGCGACGCAGCCGCATTGCGCCAAGCTTTGATGTTTCGGTTTTCCTTTTGATTATTTTATACAAAGCCTCACTGAAGGATAACTCCTAAACGTTCGAAATTAATTTTTGCCTTTTGCTTAACTCAAGTGCATTTGCCTTATTTACAGCAACAAAACTTTGTTATGACAACATTAAAATTAAAATTTTAATCAAAAAACCAATTTCGGAAAAAATGCACATAAAAAAATTTAATCTCCTTCATTGCATTAGCTCAAAACTTTAACAGCCAAGGAAAAAATTACGGTACACGTTCTGACATACTTAATTGATCTAAAAAGCAAAAGAAAAATTGAGAATCCCTTTCTTTTTCATTATCTTGAAACTTTGCAGTCGATGTTTGTGAAACTTTCATAAAAAATAATTTTTGTCGAGCCTTTAATATACTACTATTATTTTTTGAGATGATCAGCAGAGGTAGCGAATGTAAACAAATATCTCATGGTAACTGGCTAAATGTTAGAGAAAAGTACAGTGACAAATGTAAAGACTAGACTTTTCCTCAGAATGGGTCTACACAACTAATTCTCTCTTTTTTCGCCGTGTTATGACCTCTATTCAGGTCTTCCAGCGCCCAGTATCTCCTTCCACTGTTGTCTATTTTCCCATGCATCATGTATATTCCATTTTAGTGGTAAGTGGTACATTTTTTCCTTCCAGCATTTTAATGGTCTACCTCTTTTACGTCTCACTTTCGGTTGTCACCTCGTTACTTTCTTTAGTATTTCCATTACTTCTTTTACATAGTCGTTCCTTTTCCTTTCTAACCTGCATATTTCTGCTGCCTTTTCCAATAATCCATTTCTAGTGCTTTTAACTGTGCCTCGTGTCTTTCGTTTAACTTTCATACTTCTGCTCCATACAATACCATACTTCGGACTATTAATTTACGTTTTTTTTGTATTTTTTATATTTTTATCCTACAAAATTCCATTAAGAGCTCCAATTGCTCGTCGTCTTGGTTTCATTCTTTCTTTAACTTCTATTTCTTATCTATCGTAGCTTCCAGGTATTTCACCCTGATCACGCTTTTATATTCTCGCTGTTTCCATAGTTATCATGTCATTTACTTTCCCTATACATAAATACTTTGATTTTTTTATGTTAATTGTCAATCCCCATTTTGTATATTCCTCTTTAACTTTTCTTATCATATATTCTAAGTCTTCTTCGTCCGGCGCTAGGATAACCTGGTCATATAACACCGGTGTATAAGAAAGGGAAAAGAAATCAAAGCAAAAACTAATGCAGTAACTAATGTCTTTGGTAAAATATTTGGAAGAGTAGTAAAAGAACTAATAGAGCAGCAATACATCGAACAACAAGTCGAAGAACAATGTGAATTTCGAGTCGGAAGGTCTTGCATAGATAACACTTTTAGTCAAACCTTGTTAATACAGAAGGCTGGGAGAGAACTACACCTAAAGTTCATAGACATTAGCAAAAGCATACAATAATGTACCCCAATCAAAGCTATGGGAGGAAATGTTGAATAACAGCAGTATCAATAAAACATTAGTTAGAGTCGTGAAAAACCTATATAAAGATCAAAAAGCAAAAGTAAAGGTAGGAGCGGAGCTGACCACAGCATTTTAAATAACTAAAGGGCTGAGACAGCTGCTGTATTTTTCCAACAGTATTTCAAATTATATACATATATATATATATATATATATATATATATATATATATATACATATATATATTATAATCTACTAGGATATTCTAAACTTTGTATATTGTATTTTAGCTCCTTAGCTTGTTCTTTGGGATTTTACGTGTTATTTGCAGCATCTTGGTTTTCTTTTCGCTTTAACTAAAAAGTGATTTGTTCCACAAGTAGGTCTTCTTTGAACTTTGACATGTAACACTTGCCCTGTAAAGTGCTGCCGAGTTATTATATAGTCTATTATTGACTTTCTGTTTCTAGCTGCTTTATGCCATGTATATTTGTGTATCTCCTTATGAGTGTAGAATCCGTTGTTGATCTTTAAATTGTATTGTTGACATATATTTATTAATATTTCTCTATTAACCATTTCTCCAAACCTTTCTACTATTTTATTATCTTCTTTTTGTTCAGTTCTGGCGTTGAAATCTCCCAGGAGCATAATCTGTCCTGTATTTTCTATTTCGCAGAGTACTTCGTCCAACGTAGCGTAGAATTCGTCGTTATTATTGCAGTTGTCATTTTCATTTGGTGCATATATGGCTACAATATTCTATATTTATAACTATCAAGTTTTATCTTTATAATCCTCTTATTTATAGTTTTCCAACTTTTGATTTGATTTTTATATTTCTTTTTAATAACTATGAAAACACCTTTTTTTCCTTTTTCACCTTTAGGAACTCCACTCCGTATACGTATGTACTGTCTTATTTCCTTTATTCCTGTGCCTTTCTTTTTGGTATTTGTTAGGGCTATTATGTCTATATTCATGTACGCAATTCCAGTAAAAACTTTTCGAATCTTATTTGTTAGGCCTTGGGTATTCCACGATTCTATATTCATAATTATTTTCTTTTGTTTGGCTCGTCTTTTCTCTGGTTTTTTAGTACTGTTTTTTTTTAAACTGTGTTTGGATAACTCCAAGCAAAACTTTTTTCCCCCCTTCCTCCGGATCCGCTCGGGCTCCCTCTAGCCGAGGTATAGGTTACCACCCAGGGATTATTTATCCTTTTATTTTTTTATATCCTGCTTTTAACTCTCTTCTCCTTTTCAGTTTCAAATATTTTAGGATTTTTAAGCTTAACGCCACAACCTCCTAATAGAAGACCTTTAACTCAGCCGCCCACTATGGGTCAGACGCTGTATGTGTGCTTGTTGGTCCGTGGGAGGTATTTCATTTCCCTCCTACTACCTATATCTGGAAGGCTTTTCTCGATTCGCCATCTGGGGACGCTCCCTTTAGAGATTACAGGATTTCCCAATGGACAAAAATAAATAAAATTTGAAAATTAAGCGGTCTAAATAGCGTATAGTATGTGTCAACGAGATTAATTCCATTCAGAGAAATATAGTCGTAATAAAAAAGCTTGTTAACAACTCCTACGCTCACTGAAGCCACCGAGTATTCTTTGGAAAGCGACTAAAAACTTACAACAGATCAAAAAAAATTCTCACCTATTAGAACGCGCCACGCCACTTGGTCAGGAAACAACAAAAAAGCTTGCGCCTTTGCAGAACACCTAACAGAGGTTTTCTAACCACACCCTGTAGAATAAAGTCTCAAGAAATTGTCTCTCGTAGGAGCAATTTTATCTAGCTATTTAAAGCTATTCCGCAAACGTCCAAGTGATTTAAAATTCTATAGGTTAACAAGCTTTCCGTCTATAGCGTCCAAGGTGTTTAAAAAAGTGTTAGTGAGCAGATTTCTACCAATTATTAAGAACAACAAATCAATTCATGATCACTAATGTGTTTTGTGTTCCTCAGAAGATTAATTCAGGATTTCTAGACATATTAATATTATAAACATTTAACAAAGTGCAATATATTGTTGTTTCATTTAAGTTACGTATTCTTCTCTTCATAAAGTACTTCATTATCATTAAATCTTATTTTTATAACAAACACTTTTTTAATAAGCTTGAAACAGATATACAGAACTCTACTCCGTAAACGCTGAAGTACTCCAAAGCACTGTCATATTTGTTATACACTACAGATCTTTCTACTACACCAAATGTTTTAAGCATCCTTTGCAAATGATACCGCAATTCTAGCCTCTCATAGTAATCTAAACTATGATATAAAAATGTCAAAAGGTGGAGAATAAAAAATAACGAAAGAAATTCTCTATATGTAACATTTATTACGGCTTTCCGGTCCATATAAATAATCAACAGCTTCTTCAGACAGAAAAAATTAAATATTTTGGCTATACCTCGACGGAAGAGTTATCTGGAGAAAAAACACATATTTACTAAGAGCATACGGTTGGGACTGATTCTCTTCAAAATGCACTGGCTAGTCGGATGCAACTCCAAAATCATTGCAGACAATTCTTCTAATCTTCATAATTAAACTAATCCAGTTCTATGGTGTCTAACTCTAAGGCACAGTATCTATCCTTAATATTAAGATTCTTAAAAGTTTCTAAACGAAAGCGTTGCATATAATAGTAAACTTACCTTGAATCATATCCAACAGGGTTATCCGAAAGGATCAGCAAATTTCAACGGCCAAGAAAACAATCCTACGATTACCTGTACAGTATAATGGTCGACTTAATTGCCCATCTTAACAATTTATCAGTAGAATCTTTAGAACTATAATCGATAGTAGATTGCAAATAAGACGGGTATTAAAAAAAATGTTTGCTTACATAACTTACACATGAGCGAATTTGGTAATAACGTATTAATATATGTGGCGTTACCAACAGATGTTAAAGCAGCATCGTCTTCACCTTCTCTAGGAACATCAGAAGTAACTTAAAAAATAACAAAGAAAATTAGTTGAAATTATAAAGCATTATAAAGATTATCAACTTAGTGAATTGCACTGTTAAATTACAATTTGAATATTTCCAAATTTGTTATTGTCCATTTAAATTCATTAAATTGTGATTGAAATCTTTACTCCTCAGGTGAAGAAAATCAAGAGACATTAAATGTTAATAGATTTTCAATTGCCCTCCTGTGGGGCGTGCGCTATAGTTGAGAAACCTCGCATATAGTGAATGAAAGTATCGCTTTCTTCGAGTATCATTAGAAATTTATAAAACACTTGCAAGGTCTTTTAATAAAAAATTAAGGACTTTAGTATATACATAATTGTTACGTATTTTTTAAATTTTGCCCCAGCACAAGATCACTGGATGGGTTATTAAAAACTATAATAGATCTAGGTTGGCTACTCTTTATTATTTTTAATTACTCTCTAGTATTTTTACTATTTGATCTTCGTTAAAACCTAAAAGTTTAGAAAATTAATTTGACAAGTTTGAAAATAACATTCTTGGTTAGTGATTCCATACTGCATTATAAACGAATTATCAATTTATGATGAATGAGTCATTTTTAGCCTATACTTCAATTGTATTCGAACGTTGTTCATAGCATCCATCTATTTAACTCGTTAAATTGTGATTGACCTAGATCTCTATTATCGGTGGTTGTCGTCCATTTACTAAAGTACTTGACACCCTCGATATTTGTAAAGCACTCTTTCTGTTGATTATGAACGAGACGTCTTCTCGAAGCGAAGTTTGTTTAAAACCTCTAAATTTAGATACCGAAAAGTATATAGACATTGAGAAACATAGAACGATACTGAGCTCATGAATGTTAAAGTATGGTTACTTCGAGTATAAACATTAGAAATTTATAAAACACTTGCAAGGTTTTTTATTACCAGAATATGCTTTTTTAAAGTACTGCCAAAATTAAAATGTAGTTAAGATGATACTAATAACAAAATTTGTTAACGTGTCTCATCTTAAAATATTTGCACTCTCAAACTGACAAGATCAGGAAACTGGATTGTTGGATTGATTTATGAATTGTTAGCGTATATGACAATAGTTTCTCTAGGTAAAAAATAAAGGAAGAATAAATAATAATATTAAGTTATTTATTAAAAACATTAACAGTGTTACGGAAAAGCTCAAATGCTTAAAAAGCTCATGGAAATAAGTGTTTATTGCAAACATAAGTTTTTAAGTGGAATCGGCGCCTTAGAGAAAACAGAGAAGGTTTAGATTATGATAAACATTTAGGTTGATCCATGAAAACACTGGTCGAAGAAAATGTCGAAAATGAGTGTTTTTGTGTAGAATTTGAAAAACTTTTAATGGGATTTGCAGAAGCAAAATTTAAAGTACTTAGACAGTAATATATTATATTTTAATCCAGAAACTTGGTATGCAAAAACTAAATTTAAAGTTTGTTCTACATCGATCAAAATTTGTACAGAATTGGGCATTTCAGAATCACCAGCAAAGAAAATCAGAGAGCCTGAAACTTTTTAAAAATGATTGGAACTGGTGTTTTCAATACTATCCAAAAACCAAGCTGAACGGCGGTTATAAAATGAAGGAAATTCAAAAAAATTGCAAAGTCTAAAATCAAAACAATACTAATTGCGTTTTACGATTCCTAAAAGAATATCCACTAATAATTCGTTCCAAGTGGTACAATAATTAGTGAAAATATTATCTTGGTGCATTGCAGCGTTTGCCCCAGGCAGTTAAAGATTGTTACACGATAAATGCACTTCTGCATTGTTCGTCGATTGTCACTAATCTTTGACTAAAAATTAAATTTTATAGTTTAACATCCCGATTTGAGCTGATCCTAAGCTGCATTTGGCAATGAAGAAACGATTTTGCATCAAATGAAGACATTTAACTGTCAACGATGTGCAATCTCAAGACCATTCCAATCAACGACGTAAGAAAGCCATTTAATGGCTTGTGGGGGATGCAAATTGGTGTATTTCTGCAGAGGGAAAATATTTATTATAAATCTTCTCGAATACTATAAACATCGACCTTGGATATTCGGGAATATGGAGAACCACCAGAAGAATCTTAAAGAAACATAAAGAATTACTTACGCTTACATCTGGCAATGATATCCTCACTACGGATATTGAAAAAGCAGAAGCTTCTGCTGAGCATCTAAAACAGGTTTTTACACCTGCACCCCCACAAAAGTAGCGCAAGTAATTAATCATATCGAGAGGAGCTATCTAGTAATTACAGGCAATAATAAACCCACATCTCCAAATGAATTTGGCACAATTATAGCAACACTACAAAAGCGAAAGTCACCCGACTATGAGCTTATACCTAACTTAATCTTGCAACACCTAACCAAGAAAAGCTTAGCATACCTAGCAACAATAATCCAAGTTTACGAACAGGTTACTTTCTCGGACATGGAAACATGCTCATGTTCTCATGTTTGCCAAACCTGGAAAAGACAAAAATACTGTCAAAAACTATAGACCAATAAGCCTTATTGACTACTCTTTCAAAACTGTTCATCCACACACGACTCACTAAAGAAGTACAAACGCACCAAATTATTCCAACCTTCCGATTTGGATTGAAAAGACACTCTACTTGTCACCAGTTACAACGAATCAGCAAAATAATTGAAAATGGTTACGAAAGAAATGGTGAAGAAAGAACATTTGCAGTGAAAGTAAACTTAGCAATTTCAAGAACCAAATGCATCCAGGGAGGAGTACTACAGGGTAGTATCCTGGGTCCCCTTCTATTTAATATCTACACGTCAAATGCTCCATAAACATTAGCGTCGTTGTTAACCTATGCTGATGACACGGCAATTATAATTTAAAGTGCGAACTTTACAGAAGCATTGCAGCAACTACAGTAAGCAACGAATAAAACCTGTAAATGGTTTAAAACATGAACATCTAGCTAAACTTCTCCAAATTCTAGTGCGAGATATTCACATTAAGAAGAATAATCAACCCACCCAACATTGAAGTTAACGAGAAGTTATTTTGGAATCCCAAAAATTCTGCTATAAAATACATAGGGATCTACTTGGATGCCAGACTAAGCTGGAACTTTCACGTAAATCAGAGGCTTAATGCAATGCAATAATAGATTACAACAACTATATCCACTGATACACCGGAAATCGGAAATGTTTCTTTTCTTCTTTCTCACTGATGTAGGTTTCTTATTACTCTTTCATGTTTAATAAATTTATTTTTGAAGGGCATTTTCTAAAAGCAATTATTAATTTTTTTGAATAATACGAATCCTTATCGGTTGGGGTGTACTTTGTCACCACCTCCATTATAATCTGGTTTGTTGTTTTCGTTACAGATTTTTATTTGGAGTCATATGATCTGAAATCCACTGTTATCAACATCAAAGGACTATAACAAAAATAGTGCCAGTTCTAAGAGCAATAGCAAAATCATGTGTTATTTTTTAGTCGATAATAGTAACCGTTGACGTGCTCAAAAATCAACTTCCAATTAATTTGCGCAGATACAGATAAAAGTTGCAATTTCATACATAATCCAACCATAGATCTTTATGTCCTCTCGTAATCTATCGTAATGCAATATTTCTTTGAGGCCGTGTCTTTTTGTAAGCAAACTTTGGGAAGCCTTCGGGGTCAGATATTCCTTTAACATATTTGACGTTGGGAGATCTTAATAGAATATATTAAATTTGTTGTTTATTTATTCTAATTTAACGGATTTATCTAAAATATTTGATTCACTAAAATACTATAGTGCGTAGATGTGTGACACAAACGGAAAGAGTTCCGACCCGCAAACTATTCTCATAACAGATGACGTAAAGCCGTCTGGAAATTCGAGAAGACTTTAGGCACAGTTTGAGGACAAGAAGACTTAAGTATACAATTAGTATATAATAAGTAAAAATTAAGGTTAACGACCTTAAGAATCAGCGTGACCAACAAAAATATTTGTATTGGTCTCCGCCTTCTCAAAAATTATTCCCGATTAACAGTTGCTAAAATTGCTTTTGTTGCATATTACTGAAAAAGACGTAAATTTCCTACTCAAGACATTATTTTGCTTCACAATAACAGCTAACTACATAAAGCGGCCATTGAGGATGCATTCTAGATTACATTCTACTACTTTCTCTGCAGTCTGAACTTATCATGTATTACAATTATTATTTGTTAAAACCATTAGAAGTCCTTGGAAGACAGAGATTTGATAACGATGTTCTTTTCGAAGTTATTGGCTGGTGTCACAACAATTTTACCCTAGGAAATTAACTACCCAACATTGAAAAATGTTGTTCTGAGATTATGTTCAAAAAACTTGATCATTTGAATTTTTAGAATCGACTCAGGCTGCAATTAAATATACCTGCAGTCAAACTCTGGGGTAATAATAGCGGTCGGTACGTAAGGAGCAACGTTACTAATTTTACCAGTTGAAAATTGAAGCAGATCTATCCTGTTTCGAAAGAGCCTTCAAGGCCTGTTACACATTATTATATTTAAACTTTGTATATTTGAATTTTTAGAATGCTTTATTAAATTTAAAAACATAATTGCATGTTATATTTGATTGACCTACGTAAGGACAAACTTAAATTTTACCATTTTGAAAATTGAAACAGCAGTGTTTCGACTAGATTCAGCCTCAGCATATTTACGGGTATTCTAATAATAAGTTTGATTACCATAGATGGTCTTCAAAACAACGACGGAGCTGAAATACAACAAGCGTCAGAGATGTGTGCACCGAAATGTGGCTCGTAGTTCCGCTTTACGCAACGACACTCCGAAACAAAGTTAGGGCGGGTTTTTTGTCAACTTCGAAAGTGTTAACGTAAAGCTAAGGATGTGGCGATTCCGGTTCTATTTTTAGCGGCACAGCCGCACCAGGCGCTGGGAGCCGAAACGCCTCAAGATGTTTTACATGCAGTGTATAAAATGTTCAGCACAATTGCGCAACGCCTGTACCTTTTTTAAGACACATTTTATTATATCTGATAGCTTGAATACGAAATTGCGAGTTTTGTCTGTTTGTATTATCCGCGCACGTTTATTCTGCAATTATAACGCAGCCAGCGTAGTTCTTTTGTTTGTTTAAATGCAGTTACGTTTGGGAGATGTTTTCTAATCAATCGTTTATTTTGTGCTAACATATTACTTCTTGCGTTATTTACATAGGATACTAGGAAAAACTTAGAGTCTTTCAAAGTACTTTCACCATACTCTAGGCGAAAGTATTCGAATTGATCGAGGAACCAACTGTTTCGTATTATCTCGGGTTCGGGATATAATTGTCATACCGCGCTGTTAGAGGGTTCTTGTTGCCGAAAAACTTTGTTTTGTGTATAATAATGTCAGGTTTACAATGCTGCTGACATAGTGAAATGTTCCATTTTCAAACTTATCGAGCATTTCGCACACCATACCATATCATGCCATTTGCTCTTCGGTTAATGCATGAGACACCCAAAGAGAACAAACCTTCTTACTTGAAAGTATGGAATATTCTATTTGACATTAAATCACATGCTTGTTGAATTCGACCAGCTTCTTGAAAACAACGATGTTTACCTCCATGAAAGGCAAGTATGGGCGTTTACATTTTATTATAGTCCTGTGACGAAAATGATCATCGTTCATTACAGCCGTTTGCTCAACACTTCAATCGAATGCTCAGTACTCTTTGTCATTGCAAGAACTTTTCACTATCGTAGTTCAAGTACAACTATCACTCAGAGGTCGTCTCGCCGCAGTGCTCTGATTATGTCTGTTTGACGCAAAAAACTAGATTTACTGTTACGACAGTCATGAAAGTGAGTTTGTAAATCATATTGATGTGTTAAATTCGAATTTTATTCTTTTATTAATATTAATACACTTCGTCAGGCCCTCTGGCTGGTATTTCTTTGGAAAATTTCGGTCGTTTGTTTTTAGCACCTAGGGTTTCATGTTTCTGTAGATTTTCTTTCTGAATTTTAAATAATCAAAAGGCTTGCTGTCCGCATTTTAACCTTGATAATAGTTATGTATGCTTATGACTACAAAATGCAAAAACAGGCCAACACCATTCTCTGTTCGTTCCAACAAACCTTCCGTGTATTTGTTATGAGCGGAAATAATGCTTGGCTGAATTAGAGACCTTTTCTTCTTTTCTCTAGATATCGCTTGACTGGCTTGACTTATTGATTCTACTGTCTCACAAGAGCTTACAGCGATAACAACTCTGCTGTTATTCTAAGATTTAACAATAATAGCTGTGGTAGTATCTTTGCGATAGTCATAAGCACCCTTACTTTTCTTCTCCATGTCTATCAAACAGTAGAGGAAGTTTCTCTACACAATTTGCTATTATTGTGCTGGTGTTATATCTTAAGTGTTCTAGTTGGTTTAAAGTTTAAAAGAAAAAAATTTTGAAAAACAAATTGTGAGGTAAAGAGCTCAATAAACTTATAATAACCACACAGCCAACGCCTAGGTTACCATATTTTTACTCTTATCGTTGATGTGGATGAAACTGCATTACGTAACCCACATTCTGGCATGGGCTCTGTATAAATGCTGAATATCTATAATATGAAACCATTATTTCATTTACATTAAGATGTTAAACAAATTGAGAGTTTTACAAGTTTTACTTTTAAGAAATGAAACAGATTTTCTATGTTTGTATAACATTAGCAACAAAAGTATTGTATGTTTCTGTATTACGCTGTGGAATTTTTATTCTAGAAACGCTGATGTAGGCAGATAACATTTTAGATTGTTCGCACACATTTCTTTTGGATTGAGCTTAGTTTATAAACGTGCCTTGCAAATAATATATATATTAAATCGTAAAGTAATTGCTCAAAGTAACTTACACGCTGAAAAAAAAATTAGCTGATTTTGGACTCCCAAAAGGCTTGTATATTGGTTGCAGATTTGTTTGAGACTATTTTTCTCCACTGATACTTTACGTTTGTGTAATTTTTTTGTACTTCAAAAAGGGGTATTGTGCCATTATTTTCGTAATCATTACTGCCAACCACAAAGTTGTCGTCTTTAGAATAAATTGCAGCGATGGCCGTTCAAGTGGTCTATATCTTTATTTTCTTCACCAAGTGCTCTCTCGCTATATTTTCTATTATTTGATGATTTTCATATCTTGTCCCCGCTTTCTAGCATTGCTAACATTCCTCCTTAGTTATAGGTGTACAACACAAAATTCTTGTTAGAGTTGTTGTCCAGTAATCCATTATTAAAACCTACCATTTTAAATGGGTATGTGGAATACCTAGAACCGTGTATTATTTAAAATATCAAACTATATAGACAATCTATTGATAAAAATGCCTTTTGAAATCCATTTTCGGACATAAAGAACAAAAAACTTCTAAATAGTGTCATTTAAATAGTCGTTAGCGCTTAGTGTAATATAGAAATATCAAAAGAAGGCAATTAATAAACGTCATAATATTAAACACTAGAGAAATTTCTAGATGATCTTCCGAAATTCGAACACCGAGAAGAGGGGTTAAGGCAAACTTTTAATATCTCAAATTATAAATGGATTTGGCCTTTAAAAGAGTTAAGGCTTTCACAGCGTCTGAAAATGTTATTATGTTAAGTATATCTTTGTTGCACCTTTATTTATTTATATGTTTATAGTCTTTATTACAAACCTCTTAAATCTTTTCGAAAAACCCTCCAATAAGTAGCATAATGAAATAAAAGTAACATAAAATTACTTCAAGAACATTTTTAGGCGCAGCTAATATGTGCAGAAGTCGCAGAGAATGCTTCAGGATGTTTATAAAATACAAAAAGCGCTACCTGAGTTGTACTGAAAATTTTGTAGGTCAACGTTTTTCAGGAATATACGTTGCTTGTTTCGAAAATATTGAGCCAATAATGACGAATTTACTGCTGGGTGTGCAGACTAGCATTCCAATGATACTTTCTCTCTAGGTATAGTTTTTGGTACAACGCTTTGGCCATATGTTCCTTTCTCTATTTTTCTTAAGCAATTATCTTCCTTTTACTATTAAATTGTTTTTAATATATATTAACAATATATAATTTTTTGTCTTAATCATTAGTTTAATTTTTCATTCATTGCGAAGGTGTTTATTATTTTAATCTCAATCCCCAATTGATTATTAATTAGTTCTCTGCTATTTTTGGTTGTTTTACAACTATGTATATTCTTGATTTAAATTTTTCCTTTTCTTTGAGTACTTCTTTTAAATTTCGCATGTCGTCAGCTAGACTATTTTACATGTCTTGTATCATCTGTTTCAGTTTCTTCAGTTCGTTTTATTTCGTTACCTGTCTGTTCTTGTTCTTAAATTGCTGCGTCCTAATTAATTTCTTGCTGATTTTAAACACTTTTGCGTATTCCCCTTTCCCTTTTTTCGTCCTTTGACTATCTCCTTTATAATTTATTAATTTTTGTCTTAGTACTTGCCTTGTGATTTTTTTTTCTGCTACGCCACGATTTCTTTTCAGACTAATCGCCAACTCTTGTAGGTTGTTCTCACGCATTTTCTGTGGTGGCCGGGTCTCTTATTAGTAATTTTTTTAATCGCTTAAAATACTCTAGTACGTTTTGTTTCCTGCAATATTTCTGCTTTACCTTAGTCTACTCACACTTCTTATTACACTGCACATTCTTTATTACTTTTGTGTTTGTTGTTATTTACAATAAATCGCTTTAACCTTGCTACATAACGAATTTATAAGAAAATAAGTTTTATTAAGAAATAATGTGATTGGCAGGTAACTTGCTAAAATCAATTATTTCTAATTTCAGCTTGCATTTTGGGTAATAAAAAATATTTAGCAGTTTCTTTAGGTCGCTAATGAATTTTCGCAAGATTCTCACGTGCCCAATATTTACAGTTTTACTGTTTAAATAGAAATTTGCCTTATCACCCAAAAAAAGGTGATTTCCGATACCTTCCTGATTAATATAAAAGAAACGACAAAATATAAAACAGTTTTATTTAAATTTATTATTACACTACAATCTGTCTTTAGACATTCAGTAGTTTATATGACATATATGGTTAAAGAACATAATAAATATGAAAGAAGTGCATCCATTGATTACACTCCTCTATTACTCTGAAACTAGTTTATCCTATACACTGTTGGAACTGTTGATTAACCGACACATTACTGCACGAATCTGACAATTAGGTCTGCGGGTTTGAATCTTTTTAAACGTGGTTGCACTTCGTCGTCATTGTCTAGTAAGCACTCCACTAAAATGTTTGGGTGATCACTGATACGATCGTAATAGCGCGCACTAAACTTTTGTATCTCTTGGTTAACCGTAGAAACTCCAAGATCGCGTCTTATGGTTTCGTTGGGAATGTACCACGGTCCATTAACTAATGATCTTAACACTTTAGATTGAAATTTTCGCAGTATTTCAATATTTGAAGTTTTAGCAGTGCCCCATAACTGAATTCCATAACACCATATGGGTTTAAGCATGGCTTTATAGAGAAGTATTTTGCTTTTTAGAGAAAGTTGCGATTTACGCCCAATTAGCCAATACATTTTTTGTAGCTTAAGCCCTAGTTGTTTAAGCTTTGCCCATATATGTGGTTTCCAGGTTAGTTTCCTGTCTAGGTGGATGCCCAGGTATTTAGCGCTATCTGCTTGAGGGATCAGGTGGTTGTTTAGCTGCACCGGCGGACAGTTGCCTCTTCTGAGTGTGAAGGTTACCTGGACCGATTTGCTATCATTTATTTTTATGCGCCACTTATTACACCAATTTTGTATTTTATCTAGGTGAGCTTGAAGCTTCTGGGATGCTTGATTTGGATCTGTGTGCGATGTAAGGATAACCGTGTCATCGGCAAAGGTAGCAACCATGTTTTCTGTAGATGTTGGGAGGTCTCGCGTAAATATCAAGTACAAAATGGGGCCCAGCACACTGCCTTGGGGTACTTCTGATGTGATAGGATGGAGGGGTGTTATTTCGCTGCCGTATTTGACGGAGAAATGCCTATTAGTTAGGTATGATTTGAATATTTCGTAGCAATCCGTGGGTAGGGTTTCCTTAACTTTGTATAGCAGCCCTTGGTGCCAGACCTTATCAAAGGCCTGCGTAATGTCGAGGAACACCGCAGCACAGTATCTTCGCTCTTCGAAGTCCTTGGAGATTTTATTCACTACCCTGTGTACCTGCTCAATTGTACTATGGTTTTTTCTGAAGCCGAATTGGTGATAGGGTATGACATGTTTGTCTAGGAGAATCGGATATAGCTTTCCTAGGAGCATTTTCTCAAAAACCTTGGATAACAACGGTAGAAGACTGATGGATCTGTAGGACGCAGGTTGGTTACTAGGTTTACCTGGCTTTTGTATTAAAATAACTGCAGCATTCTTCCATTGGTCAGGAAAATGCCGTAGTCTTAAGACTGAGTTGAATAGATAAGTTATGAACTGATATCCCTTATCTGGTAGTTCTTTTAGCACTTTTCCAGTGATTAGATCTTGACCTGGAGCTTTATTGGAGTTCACTTTTTTAAGTATAGCAGTCTCTACCTGGTAGGCGTTGAACTTTTTAATCGGCAGACTCCTCTGGTACGGCGTTTCTAAAGATCTGTGGACTTCTTCTTCGTTGTTTACTATCGGCGGGAATGGTTCAAAAATTTTTTCTAGATGTTTTGCGAAGGTTTCCGATTTTCTCGGTCACTTTTTGCCCAGGTATTGTTTATGGCGCGAATTGGTGCTTTGCGTTGTTTCGGATGTTTTAAGTGTTTTGTAGCTCGGCAGAGAGAATAATCATTTGTTTCTGTTGGAGATAAGTGTTTCAGGTAGTTTTGTACGTATTGATATAACACTATTAATCTCGTCTTGGTCGCTTAGTTCCTAGATTACTGTAATTTCGCGCGGATAAAAGTTTTTTAAACACACATACCTCAGTTTGATAAATTACAGTTAGCGGCACCTCCCGCAATTGCTTTTTCGGACTAGCAGTAATTGCATTTCTTAATTTTTTTCTTTACATTTTGTTTAAAATCTCTACATTTATGAACCCAAGCTGTGGAAATTAAAATTACGTCGAGATCAGCTTTGATTTAAATTGAACAAACTTTTTAATATAAAAGGCGCGATGTTGCATGAACCACCGCGCTATTTTGGTATAATTCTGATAAGTCTGCCCTTTTAGTTAAAAATATTGCCGTAGGAAATAAACTATTAGATTACTTGTTATTAAAAAAACAATATTTCACTTGAATAAAAAATGTATTCTTTTGAAGGAGCTTGTAACCAGCTTTCAGTTGAATAGAAGATTGTAATATTTCAGAACAGTTATTGCAATTTTTATCTCCCTGAATTTTAATGAAAATTTTGGAATGGAATCTAAATAACTACTTTCTATTTTCACGATTTGCTGAATACAATTTTTGTTACTTTCACCATAAGCTTTTGCTATTCTGGAGAATATATAAAACATATATATGTAAAAATTGCCATACAAAAAATAACTTTTTTGCCTCTAACCTACATTTATATCGCAGTGTAATCAATTTGCTATTAAGACTTAGCCAGCACAATCTCCCTAAAATTATTTTTATTTTTGCTGTCACTGTAGTTCAGATATCAAGTTTTTTATGAAGTGGATTTTGAACAAAATATTCCCTTCTTCTTTTGTCAACTATATAATGTTCATATCTTGGAATTTTAATATAATATAATATTTTCCTTGAATTCCAATCGGTAATACTTTGTTAAGTATTTTTTGTCCCATCTCTTATTGGTTCGGTTAGGATTTTTCAAGTTTTTAAATCTTTTTAAGTAAAACATACTTTCACCTACTAGTGATTACTCATTTTTAACAAAAAGTCTAAAATTATATTATTGTTTCTTATAACGGCACAAATTAAAGAAATTAAAAAAATATCATTCAACGACTCTATTTGCCGAACAACTTCCATTCTTTAAAAGTCGGTTACAGTGCATTTATGCAGTTTATTTATGGCTAGCTGTGTGATTGTTAGACATTAAATCATTTTAATATAGCAAGTAATGACTTGGTCGTGGTAAACGCATTTACTTCCACTGAGCCTAATAAAGTGCCCAGCGCCTTATTTAGACTTAGCTGCTTATGACATCGGTAAGCTCATTAATTATGAAAGGCCGTAATAGTTAGATATCATGTCGTTTATGGTATACTGCGGTTTCGCAAAATGTCGTTGATATGAGTGCCACGCCGGCTGACTTTAAAATTAACGCAAATGTCGATATAACAACAAACATGTCCAATTTTGCCCCTTTTATTCTTCAACAGTAAACATAGCCGACAAAAATTCAATTTCCTTTATTACTTTTCTTGGGAGACTAGATTTCATCTTCGTAACTAACTGCTTTATAAGAACTGGTAATTTTTCCAGTGAGAAAATGTGCATAATATATTTTCTAATTGTAATTGCAATAATAACAGTACCCAGATGCTCTTATTTTAATCGTTGTATATTGTTCCTAATATACAATTTTATGTCTACAACTTGCTAATTTTTATAGCACAAGAGCAACTTTAAGCGTGAACGCAGATATGCGGCCTATTTTAAAGACGTCTACGTACTTGGTACTAATTAGAGTGAAACAATTTCAGCTAATATTAAAAATGACCTGTTCGCCATTAATTTTATTACACTTCATAACACTGATCAACACGATTTTTGCGACTTAAATGAAGGAAAATTAATGGTAGATTAGTCTTAATTTGCTTTTGCTGACGGGGCATTTATTTTTTTCTTCGAGAAACCAATGAGAGTTCTTTTCAGTCTAGAAGACTCGAGGAAGCCACCCTACAACAGAACAGGCGTGGTAAAACTTTCGCGGGGCAAAAGAGAAATTTTTATTAATCATATTGTTAAAAAAATTACTGTTTTTGTAATTTCTCTAATTCTTATTAGGGGACATTGGCAGGTTAAAATAATGAACCAGATTAATATTTTTCACTACAATACGCTGTTTTTGTGTGTTTTATATATAGAACTCTATTACACAAGTGTTTAAAGTAACGGATTTGACAACTTAGTAATTCTACATTATTTTTATGTTTACGCAAATACTTTAAGTGTATATGTGTAGTACAAAACTGTGTTAATATCTGGATTTTTTGATAGAAAAACATAACCGTGTTTTTACGTGTAGAATAAAACACTTAGTTGTCGGTGGTATTTTCTGGTAAGTTCTGTTGCTGGTCTAGGTATTTTTCCAAATAATAAAAAAGCTAATATTCATATGTGAATGAAACTGAAGAAAATGCTAAAGGCCATTTTTAATTTTGCGTTTTGTCGAATATGCGTGTACTATTTGATCAAAAAATAAATATATGGAAAATTGAGGCATTGGCAATCTAGTCAAGAGTATAAGATAATATGTAGGAAAGGAACGTAATACAGCTTTGAAGGAGTAAAAAGTTTTGAGTCTTTAAGTGTGACTTTAACCAACAAAAGTAAAGAAATTTAGTAAATTGATAAAATTAGTTAGTTACTAAAAAACACAAATAGGGACATATGAAACTGTTATACAACGAATAATATTGTATGCAAGCGAAACAAAAAAAAATTGGAAGTATGAAAGCACAAGATGCTTCAGGGACACAAAGAATGGTCCAGGTGTGGTGGAGACGTACAAATCAGGAAATTTATAATCAATGCTGGAGTAGTTTGGATACGTAGAAAGATTGCCTGATGGAAGAGTAGCGAAGTTCGTGCTGGAACATGAAGCTGGCACAAAACTAAAAAGAGAACGACCAAGAGGCAAGCGGGTGGAGTTGGTGAAAGTGAATCTACAATCTGTAGGATCAGAAAGTAAAAAAACGCTTGGTTACATTAGATAACAAATGATTATTTTAAAACCAAAATACAGATTAAGTCGACTGTCAGGTAAAAAAATTGTAGTGTACAGCTTTTAATTTAGATCTTTAAACAACAATTTGGATGCATGTTTGCAGTTGGCGATAAAGTTGTCGAACATAAAATACCAGTGCTTTTGAAAGAAGGTTCGCAATGCTCTTTAAATCATCTTTTGCGTCAAGTTTTGTAAACTTTGGAAGTGAGGTATGCTGCGTAATGGATAATTAACTCCATTATTGCAAATCCACCAATATTTTATACCATACTTTCCTGGTTCTCTTGGGCGATAAGATCCCTACTCCGTCTATAAAAGAAACCAGTTGGTCATAGATGGTGAGATTGCTGTCAGTAACACAACATAACCGCATGTGTTCATAGATTTCTTATTGGTGCCAACTTGTCTTTTAATTTTTAAAATCTAAAAAGTCTCAGCAATTTGATATATCTGTTTTGTGGCATACAAGCTCGATATATATAATATTCACATAAACAGTTCCAAAGTCTATTGTGGTCGATGACCTCTTGTTTATTTTTTCTAGCAGCAACCACATTTTCAGGAAAGACACGGACAATGTCTTCAACTGATTGCCTCAAATCTTCAAGAACTATACTACAGAAAAACTAACTGAATCGAATTAAGTATTTATATATACTGGTGGAATTCTTGTATCTACGACTTCCTTTGAAATCGATATATTTACCAACAAAAGTTTTCAAATGATCGGATGATTTATTATTAAAAGCATCTAATTTGTTACGTTCTCCTTATTAATAACTTTCTTTGTAGCACTTATTTTAAAAAATACATCTTATTAAAAGAATGTTTCCATTCTCACTATCGTTTGTATTCTCACTTACGTCTGCATCAAATTCATTTTTGTTTAGCCGCAGGATTCTTACAAATTATTTGGTGTTAAAGAAGTTTACACTTTTTTGCTTAATTTAATTAATAAAGTAGAAATTTTTAAGTTTTGAAGAGAACAAATGTTTAGCGAGCGTGACATACAAGAAATTTAGAGACAAAAAATTGTCGGGAGAAAAAGAACTATATGGCACCACAAGTTAATAAACGAAACGAATTGCTTAATGTCTTGATAAAAACTAAGTTACTATATGCACGGTATATAACAGCTATACATCTTCAAAACAGGCTTTCTAAGAAAAAGAGACAATTACAAATAGCAAATATAAAAACAGAAAATAAGCTACATTATAAAGATGGAAAAAACAGAAAAACGACTAATATAGTACGGATACAAGGCTACAGAATACTAAAGAATGGGGTAGATTGAGGATCAGAGCTAGGAAGACTCAATTGTGAAGAATATAGAAAGATAAAATAAATTTGGGACTAGACAGAAGAAGTATATAGCTGAACAAATAAATAAGAAAAAAGTATGATTAAAAAGTTGATAGTCTTTTGTATTTTAAAGAAAAGCAGGTTTTTTAACCTTCATGAATTTTTTTAATTATTTTTTACATTTTACTTTTTTTATTTAATATAACAATTTTTTTCTTCTATGGCATAAAATCTCTCAAATCCTGTATTTGTAGAAATGCAGTTAGTCTCTTTATTGTAATATGTGACAGTTTACAGAGAAAATAATTGTGGAATTAACGGTTTCCTTCATGAACATTTTGACTGACATAACATAATTAATTTAATCTGAATCAGAAAAACTGAGTAAGCAAAAAAAATTAACATAACCACATGTGCTAAGATTGCTAGAAACCTAATATGTACGATCACTGCTACCTCAAAAGAGCCCCGAATTAATTTTTTTTACAATTGTACACATTTCGGCAATAAATGAAGAAGTGAAAAGTACTAATTTAAGTCAAAGCTTTCTTACCTTGCGGTGTAAGGTTTTCCAAATCTTCCTGTCCTTTACTTTTGATCACAATTTTTGGTACTTTATGTTTTTTAAATCACCTGAACCTATTAACTTCTCACTATATATTTTTATCAATCTCCCTTTTTTGTTCTGCCATTTTGAATTTGTTCGTTTTTGTCGATTTTTATTAAACGACCTAACTTTCTCAAGTGTCTTTCTTGCGCTAACACTTACTACTTTTGGTTAACTTTTCTTGGATTGATACAATTTGAATTTGATCTTTCCTCGTTTTACTTTCTATTTTTCTTTTAAATTTTTTTATTATACTCTGACATTTTTGAATAATTTCGATTTACTACGACACTTTATTTTTCTAAAAACGTAGTCTTTATTGAGTTGAATAGTTTATCGATTTTACTCGTTCGTTCATTTTATCGTCTAATTTTTTATTTATTTGAATTCAAACTCAGAGATAGTAATCTATTTTACTTACCTGCTTCAATTTTTCCACTGTATTTTTCTCATTACTATTACTATAATTTTAATTTAAATTTTTTTTTAAATTTTAATATCTGTTGTTTTCTCTTCCACTATGTCCAGAAATGTAAATTCGGATATTTGGATGTTTTATCTTTTTGCTTTTCCCTGTGCCATCCATTCTTCCCTTTCTGCAGACGATTCTTGGAAATGTTGTCTCCACTTCTTTTGTGGGTAGAGTCCTTTGTTTGTTTCTGTTCTTTATAATTGTATCTGTCCTTGCTCTAAAAAATTTAGCTTTTTTGTTTAGATCCTTTTCCTATGTGTTCCACTTTGTTTTTTTTTCTTTGTATATGTTTATATATAAATTGTAGATCTAGCTATGTTTTACATTTGTTTTTTAGTTTTTTTTGAGGAGCGTTGTTTCGTTTCGTTTTACTTATCGCATGTTCCGTCTATTGATATGTTTTGACACTTAAATTTTATAGTCGTTTTCTTCATTCTATTTTTTATTCTGCAATTTTTCTTTTATGAAGTCATTCATTGTTCGATTAATATACTAGTGTTTAATTATTTTATTTTTTCGACAGATTTTATTGTTTACATAATTTTATTGCTGTTATAAATTTATTGTTTTTCACATTCTTTCTCTGTTTTATTATACTTTTTTTCTTACTTTATGCGACATATTTTCAGTTTGTTCTTTAAGGCATGTAATAACTTTGAAGCGTTTAAGAACGCTTGGCACTAAAATTGTGTTTTTTCACTAGTCTTTTATTTTTTTATTAGTCAGGACAGAGGAACAATGATCTTGACCACTAGGCCATTACATCCGTTCTTCAATATTTATGTACATTTACTATCGCTTAGGTATTTTTTACAAATCTACTGCTAACTATTCTTTAGTTGTAGCACGGCCCACTTTTGGACAGTCAAGTGAAGCTCGTCGTTGGAAGAGAATCTCTTGCAGCGCATTTTTTATTCCGTCAGAGTGCAGTCGCATGTGTGATATGAAGTCGAGAACACACACTAAATAACCTGTGGCTTGCTTACATTTGCCAAACGCCCGTGGCTTTTGTCTTTCTCAATATCGTCCTTGCCGCCTTTGAACTGCGATATTTAGTGAAGTATAGTTCTAGTCTCGGTGTTGCGTTCCCATATACCGCTACTAATCTGTAATTGTTCTCGCTGCATTGCATCACTTGTTCTGGTGGTATCACATGGCATTATAGTGTATCCTCAGTATTTTAAATTTTGAAAACTCCAAATAAAAATGTTCTCCTGAATTTCTGTGCTACTATATAGCATGGGCTCTATTTTTCCTTTTTTTGTTCTCCTGTCTGTACTCTGTGGTAGCTTATTTATGTATTTTATTTTGCTGCTAATCGTGAGCCCAATTTATCGTAATTGCTTGCAATCAACTTTTGATTATAAATATTTATGCCTATAAAGTTGTAAGTGTTTTTTTAATACCCACAACTAAACTGTACAGTTTTAATCTGTTACCAAATGTTTTTAGTGTCCTTACACTTTTAGTGTAATTATGCCAAATTTATATATTGTCTCCTAATAAAATATAAACAATTTGTGGCATGTAAAATTTTAAATGCTAGATATGTCTATTCATTACCTAATATTTTTGTTTGGACATTATTGAATTATTTCTGTTTGTAATTATTGTGATATTTGAGGATCAAAGGCCTAAAACTAAAAGCTTGAGATTTTTAGTGTCTTTAAAGCAAATTCCTTCAGGAACCAGGAATCTTCTGTAAAAATGCGCCAATTTTTAACGTTGCCTTGTAACTTTTCGCTTCCATAAACAAGCGCAAAGAAGTAATTTTTTATTAAAAGAAAGAACCAATACCGCATTGGTTGCGCACAAAGAATACTGAACAATCTGCAAGTAGTACAATCGCTTAGCGTTGTTGTCACGTAAGTGGAACAATAGGCAAGTGCATGTTTTGCTCTCCTGTAATTGATTTTCTATTATTTTTTTGTCTATATTAGCGGCATACAAAGCATAAAATTCCAATACTTCCTTTTTGTTTTTATTTAATTTTATGATTATGCAGCACACACAATTGTTATTTTTGGCGTGCCAAGGTTGTCTGTCGTTACCTAATCGAGGTTATACTTTAAACGAATTAATTGTACGTTATTTATAGCAGTTTCTTCCAAAAATATTGTACAATAGTAAAAAAATAAAATTGTGGTTGAAATAAGGATCTATTATTCTCGAGAATTAAATGAATAATACTGTAATATTTTTCAATTAAAAGAACAATTCTTATTTCTTTAATTGTAGCTTAATTGTAGATTAGATTAAAATTTTATTATTATATATTTAGTAATTTAGGTAACTGCGTTTTTGTTTCATTTGCGCGACATCAATTACTTATTAGAAAACGTATATTCGAGCATTTCCGTAAAAAATTCTAAATTTAGGTGTATATAGTGCTTGACAATACTTAAAATTTTTTATTCTACTTCTTTCTGTAATGTAGAAAAGAATTTGATGTGTTTTTATTTATTTACTTTTAGTGAGAGTTGCGCAAATTATTGCAATTAAAAAATTATATGAGAATGTTGCACACTTGAGCTACCAAAACTCACTAAGCATTATAGTCCATTGAGTTTAACCTAGATAAATAAAGCAATCGTTTTTTATCACTAAAATATTTACAAATCACCCATAAGCCTTTTAAGATGCGACGTCCTTACAATAAATAAATTGATTGTTCAACTGTAAAGAGTGAAAAGAGAAGAAATGTACCTTAACGAGGAAATCTCATTCTACGGGACTATGTATAATCACAACAGACTATTCTGAACGTTCTCAAATTCACTTCTTCTTGTTTTGGTTGTTAAAAGCGGTTGAATTTGGTAAATTATTATTTTATCTGATATTTTCTCATTTTAATCGTCATTATTTTCTATTTTGCTATAAAAATTTTTGGTTTTATTGACTTGTTTTTGGATAATCTCTGTGAAGCTATGAATTTGAAGAATATAAGGAAGAAAACATTTTATTAAGCTGTTCACATATAGGCCTTTGCCTTTAAAGTGCCTTCCTGTCTTTAAATTTGGCAATAACAAGAAGTGGTTGGTATAACAAGAGAACAACACAAAATTGGAGGAAATATAACAGCAATACAAGTTAAAATGCGAAATAAAACAAAATATGTAAAATAATTTTTCTATGGCCCTTTTTCTTGCTTTTTATATTAACAATCTTTTATTTTTTTAAAGCTTTTCAATGCCATTTTCTTAAATTCCTGGTTAAAATTTACATTTTACATTATTTGCCACTGATCTATCAACTGCTAGTAAAATCAAATTTAAGTTTAGATGTGGCCAAATAAGTTGCAGGGCATGTTTTGTACAAGGATAGTTAGTAGGACTTATGAGCCAACCGTCGTATAATTAAATAATTAATTAACTTATTCCTAAGTACTTTCACCTCCTTTTGTTTTCACTGCTTAGATCATTATTGTGACTAGAGGTGCCATAAGTTTTTCTCACATTTTTGAGATCCTTGTACCACGCTTGGTTGGCGCTTTCTACAATTTTAATTTCTGTGGCTCAGCTCAAGACGGACTACAAACTTATTGTTGCGTTTAGATAATTCCTAATAACTTTGCTGGTTAAAACGCTTGACGATCAATGAGCTTAAAACTGTTACGAAGAAACTAAGCCTTATATGTGTATTTTGCCTACTCTTTCATTGATTCACAACATTTGCAAACATTACTTAAAGTTTAAAATTAAAACTGCTGGCTAAATCATTGCTTTACATTTAGCCAAGCTTCAGATGTATCTGTTATAGTATGGATGGTGTTGTCTCCATGAATAAGCCTGATTTTTAAAGAGGTGTTTAAAACTATATTATAGATAAAATGGACGTCCATGGTATGGATTACTAACATGCTTTCCCAAGCTCTTTTAATGGCAGCCTTGAATTTTACTTCTAGTCTTTTTTTTGCTTTGTTGGTAACCAGGATAAAAATATTGCTAGCATCCATTATTTTACCAAATACTTTTCTAGTATCTTTTAATTCTGGTGGCAGAAGATCTCTTTCCTTCTAATGCGGTAAAGGTCGCTCTTTAGCGCGCCAATCTTCAGAGTACTGATACTATAGAATTAAGTAATCCAGTTTATCTTCAGGGTTGTAAGATTACTCCGTCTAATTTGTGTACGGCATTTGTTTGTATTATTAGATTAAGATGATTTTTCTTGACCAAGTCATCGCTGATAGTTAGCAATATTGTTTATATCGTTATTTGAAAAGACTTTTCAAAGAATGGTGCGCAGATGTGGTAAGAAGCACTGCCTATTTTAGCCGTTGTGTTGAATTAGACACGCATTAAGTTTATAAGACACTTGGTTTTTGAAATCCAGATATGTCACCCCAAAGTTCGTTAAAAGTTATCCCTTATATCACGTGTTCTCAGAAATTATACACAAAATCTTTCTATCGGATGTTATAACTGTACATTACACTTCTCATGTCTGCAAAGTATGACAATGCAGAATGATAATGTAGACTAACGGCGCCCTATTTTCCGCTCTTTGAAATGAGTTAAATTTTCCTTCAAACTGAATACACTTGTTAGGATATCTTTTTCTTAAAGGTTCACTAAAATAATCCAACTCAACAGGACTGTTTTTACGAAAATTTAGACCTTCTAGAGATAGACAACTTTTGATAATAGATGTAACCCTTTTACCTGGACTGACGGTTTTTAAGAGTTTCCTAAGCGATAGCACTGATATTTCACTGTATATTGATATATTCATTAGGTTTTGTATTTGAAAATTGAGCGTATGCAGTGCAAGCCGTTTTTCTTGTTTAATTTTGCGTATCAGGTTTTATTTTTGTGAAAAGTAGGCAAAACGGCATTCTCGACGGCATCCTTGTTGTAGAATTATCGGCCAATTGGGTTTTTGTTAATAATAAAAATCACGGAAGGTAGTGTGCTTCAGAGGTCGTTCTTCTTTGGTGGCGTTTCTAATTAGAGGTTGCCGACCGTTTAATTAAATTTTGTATAGTTCATTGCTATCTAGCATACATTTGTATATTTTAAAGTCACAAAAGTTTATTTTTCCTGCCAATGTATCTTCCATTTATTTTAATTGCGATATCCTTTATCTTGTTCCTTAGTATATTCCCGAAGTTTTCTATTTTTTTTCTTACAACGATACTCAACAGTTCTCTTTACTTTATAATTTAATCTTTTACCCTTTCAGTCTTTAACATTTTTTTTAACATTTCAAATGATAACCATCTTTCTAGTGCGTATTACAAGGTTCTTAGAAAGCATAATATCATTAAGACAATTAGTCACAATTAATTTGTTGATTTCAGTAAAAGAATTTGTCGCATTCTTCTCCAAGAGAATCAGTAATTTAAGTAAAAGTAGGTCAGATCAAAAAAAGTGCTGTCAATGAAAATGATCTTACTGTGTTTTCGACCTTTATGACTGAGTGGTTCAGAGTGACGATCAAGAGCATGGAAGTGGCTTTACGTGATAACTCTATGACTGAAGACGTTTTATACTTCATTCATGCTGACAAAAAATGGTGAATGATGCTAGATGAAGATGTAAAGGTTATTAATCAACTGATACTGTAAATGACAGAAACAAATGTCTTTGAGTAATCAACTTTGCATATGTACCATCTTTATGCCTGAATCATTCATCTCATTGCCTAAACGCTAGCGTCGATCCTAAATCCATTTCTTTTTTCTCTTCGGCCAGGTGTTAATCAGCTTGTAGACGATCCCACTTTGTGGATGTTTTGTTAAATTACGATTTCTAGAAAACGTTTAAGATTTCTTCTACTTTTTATTTTTCCGGCAATTAGTTTCTGTAACTGATTCGACTATAACATAAGTTGAAATTGCGACAAACCTGAAAACGCGCAAGACACGTTTGTCACAAGCAAGATTAAAATGAAAGGTTTTGGATTACAAGACATTTCTAATTTTGTATTTGAAAAATTACCGACACATTTATGTAGGCAATAATTTTTGCAATGCTGAATTTGTCGGTTCAGATAGTTTTTACAGCTTACATAAACCACGAAAATGCATGAATTCTACAAGATAAAACAGTGCAGTTATTCACAATGGTTGCATATACTCGGAATGTAATTTTCAACAGCAGACAGGAGGCCATTTAAACTGTCGCTTTCTGAATGCACTTCGGTGCTCATTAAGTTGTGTTGCAATTAGTTAATTAGGAAAATGCACCCATGGCTAGGATAATTATGGACTCGTTCCCACCCTGCACTTTTTGTAAATAAACACTACTAATTAGACAAATTTGCTTTGGAAATTCCATATACATTTTGCTTTCAATCTTTCGCAGTTCACAAACTTGTTGCTCTTATTCTAATTAGGAAAAAATAAATTAATACTGCTGACATCAGGATT
This sequence comes from Sinelater perroti, assembly GCA_036346155.1. Lineage (NCBI taxonomy): Eukaryota > Metazoa > Arthropoda > Insecta > Coleoptera > Elateridae > Sinelater > Sinelater perroti. The sequence continues at coordinate 7,209,916 of JARFIY010000174.1, forward strand.
AGATTAGCAAATAGCAAAATATGCAATTGTTTTACTACATCCTTCCATATTTTTTTATTTTATTACATAAATGTTATATCTAGAAAAAAAACTGTTTCTGGTTGACTTGCTTGAAAAGATCTGAATAAATTTTTTCATATCAATCACATTTTAGAAATTCGAAAATACGCGATAATGCGGGTATACAAGGAGCAAAGAAGGAATATTTAAATTAAATTTGCTGTCACTTGTTACGTTTTATATTTACAATGGATTGCAAATGCATAAATGTTGAGAATGGTTGTTGTGATAGTTGCGGAGAATTAACAGTTCAGTAGCATAAACAAAATATTGCACAGATAATAGACAATTATTTTTTTGCTATTGAATTAAAGATGAAGACAAATCTTAGACTCTAAAAAATTATTTTGCATGTTGTGCTGTATCTTAAGAGGCTGGGTGAATGGAAAGAACACTGGTATGCCGTTTGAAGTTTCTACAATATGTCGGAGCATACCATGGATTGTTACTTTTATTGCATCAAAATATTTGGCTTCTCGAGCAAAAACAAGAAGCAAATTGCATATCCCAATTTTCCTTGTGCTACTTAGCTGGTACCTTATTTAGAAAATCGACTCGTTTAAAGATATTCAGTTTATTTAACAGAAGCACAAGATACGGAAATGCAAGAAGCAGCGATAAGGATTTTTACCATTCCAAGAAGATCTAATAACTTAATTGGAATTAAATGACCTGGTAGGAGATTTACGTATATTAAAGACTCAATCAGAGATAACAAATCATAATTACAAGAAAAGTTGTTAACTTTTACGCCTATTTTTGTATATCGCAATTGTCAAAAGAAGTTATAACAATATTTTGCGTCTTTTCGTCAATTCTTCAAAGTGAACCTACAAGCGGTTTTTTACACGTAGGAAATATTTCCCCTCAGTTTCTGTTGGATGTGCTATTTACAAGAAGGAATTATATAAAAATATGGTACACCGTCTTAACAAAATTAATTACGGGAAGTATAAATGGTAAATTTTTTCTGTCTGGGGCATTACTAATATTTTCTTGAAAAGGTATGCAGGTGAATTCTTTGACTTGGTCGATCCAGAGTTTCGGGGAATGTTCTAGCGGGCGTTTATTTTCTATTTTCCTTTAAACAACCAGTTTTTCTAGGTTATCGTCCTTCCTTCTGGTGATGTGTCCAAAGTCTTTCAAAATTTGTTGTTTTACTGTGCTTGACAATCTTTCTTGAATGTCCATTTCTTCTAATATGGACACATTGATTCTATATTCTGTGAGTTTTCTCCAGACCTACATCTCAAAGACGTCTAGCTTATTAATGTCTGTAGATCTCAAGATCCATGCTTCTGCTCCGTATATGGCAATAGAAAACATAAATGTTCCAACTAGTCTGCATTTTGTTGTCTTTGAAATACGGCGGTCTTTCCAAATTTTGGTTAACTTAGCCATAGCTATGTTGGCAAGCGCTATTCTTCTTTTTATGTCCGTTGGCGAGTTGCCATCATTAACGCCATCAATATGGGAACCTAAGTAAACTATTTATTTGACTTTTTTAAGATCACGAATATTAGGTGCAGTTTCTATTTTGTTTGGTGTGGTCTATTACCATGAGTTTTGTTTCTTGCCGATTGAGTTTTAGGCCGAAGTGTAACTTCTCCTGCTCAGCCCTTTAGATCAGCTCTGACATCTCCGATTCTTCTTTCGCGATAAGTGTAGCGTCGTCCGCGTAGCGAAAATTGTTTATTGTCTTGCCACCAATAACCATTCCACCTTCTCAACCATCCAGAGATTTTCTTATTATGTATTCTTCATAAATGTCAAATAACAAGGCCGTCGAGACACAACCTTGACAAACGCCGCGTTGAATATTAAAAGGTTTAGAGATCTTGTTATCAATTTTGATTATTGCCGTGTTGTTGTTATATAATTGTCTTAGTAGTATGAGGAGGTATTGAGGTGCTCCCATGTCCAATAGCACTTTTCAGAGTTGTGCCCAATTATGTTGTAACACTTGTTCTTTGGTGGTTAATAAAATTGTTTTGAGACCTTGCCACATTTCTTCTAGGCTCGTCTGGCTTAAATTATTGGAATTGATTATTAAATTTTGCTCCAGCTTTTGTTTGAATTGTTCTATGTTTTCAGGTTTCAACGAGCAAGTTCTTTTTTATATTTTCTTTGTTTTTATATGGATTCTAACTTTAGCTAGCAAGAGCTTATAATTACTTCCATATTCGATTTCGGAAAAAGTTTTTACATTATTGACGCTTGATTTCCATCTGGCAGTTATAAGGAAAAAATCAATTCGATTCTTATTTTGTCCTCCGGCAGAAGTCCAAGTGTAGCGACGACTTAGAAGTTGAGGGAATTTGTGTGAATTTGAGATTTGTGATTGCTAAATTGTTTTCTATGCAGAAGTCTACGAGTTTTTGATGGGAATCATTCCTGGTGCCTACACCGTATCTTCCAACAAATTGCTTTATTTGCTCATCTTCTTGTGTTTGTCTAATTTTTTCTTAAAATCGTCTTGTATGCATATTATTTCTTTATCGGAAATTTCTCTAATGGAATTCAGAAATTTCATCTTCACTACTGGGTGCTATTGGCGCGTATAGCATTAATTGTTATGGCGAGTATTCTAAAATTGATGGAGTTGTAGTCTAGTACGCTTGGTTATATTTGATTGGGAATGATCATCGCTACTCCTTGTATCAAGTCTGTCTGGTGTATAGCGAATTATATTATGTCATTTTTGGTGTTAAAATGCCTTTGGCTTGTCCAGTGCTTTTTGCACAGATTTACTATTGTAATATTTAATATTTTTCGTTCGATAATGTCTAATTTACCAGGTTGTAGAATAAGTTTCTGGACATTCCAAGTAGCAGTTGATATACTCATAACTAGAGACAGTTTTGTTGAGAAATTTTGTATATTTACATCATCAGATCTACTCATATCTCCCTTCCACCAGGAGATCCAATTGGGGAATGTTTAGAGTCCGAATTTTACAACCCATGAGATTCTGTTGGAAAGATATTAGAGGTAATCATCCCCTGGCTTTTCTTTAGGGTTGAGATGTGGAAGAAATATTTAGTAAGGAGCATTGAAGATGTAGACTTAATTTCTCTAGGAAAGGAGAAAATGAAAGACTTGCAAGAGCAGGGTCGCCACTCCCTAAAGACATCTGTTCTTCACCGGAATCGTGAAGAAGTATCTCCTACTACTCAGTGTTAAACAATGGCCAACAAAAAAACAACAGACTCCTTACCACAAAAATATAATTCACTTAGCTTTTCTTTTTACCGCCGTTGCATATAAAATTGGGCTTGCTGAGATCATGTGCAAATAAGGATATAAATTACAATATTTTAAAGAATAATTTCTCGGCTTAAGTTAATCTTCTAATGCGAGGTGCATCATTTGAAGAGGTTTTAAGCGACTTAGAACGAACTGCTTGAAATGCACTCAAAGCAGTAACAAGAAATAAAAAATCTGAAAATTATAAAAACATTGTTTTGATAAGCTCCTTGGGAGTTATCAAGCATTGGGTTGTAATGTGAGTCTGAAGATTTGCACTTAAACTTTTCTGCTTCGAATCTTGGTCATATTAGTAATGAGCATAGAGAACAGTTCCACCAAGACATTGGTGTTATTGAGAAACGCGACCAAGAGAAGAGAATTAACGAAATGCTTGCCAAAGTGCGGAGAAAAGCTTTTTGGTTATAATAAAAATTAGTTATGTACAACATTTTTTATTTATTGGGTTAGTTTGTTTTCAAAATGTGACACTCTAGAAATAAATTGCTTTTTATGTTGTAATTAGGACTATAAAACAAAAGTAAATTGTATGCAAATAGTGAACAAAAATAAAATTTGTCCTGTTAGTCACTAATATTCATTGACAAAACTATTAACAGTTCAGTCTGGATATGTTAAGAGGACTGCTTTGTTGCTATTGTATTCAGGATTACATTTAGGTACAACGAGGCTATCGTTTACGGTATCAAATGTTAAAGTGGGTAACAACAAAGGAAATGGGGCGCGAACGATGGACACGAGTAAGAGGCGCCAATTCCTGCGGCGATGGTATCGGCGGATCCTGAAACGCAATCCTTTGTTCTGAGTGAACGTAGCAGGATGTAAATCCGACTGACGCCCTTGTGTGTTCCACATACGCCATCGCCGCGGTAACCTCGACTCCTTGAGCTTTAGTGATGGCATTGTGCCGAGGAGTGCTGCGCTCCTCGACTCTTTCGGTATTTAGAACGGGTCGGTCTATAAACACAATCTTCGCTTAATGGCCCATTGCGACCCAATTGCGTTTTTGCGCCCGGCTGTGCTCCGAGCCCTGCCGGGGCAGGTGCGACGGGTTGCTCTTTTTGCCGGAAAAGCGCCATCAACGCCTGGCCGGCCGGCAATGCTGACGCCCTAGTAAACGGCCTGAAAGATCATAATCAACGTCTAGCTATTTCTCGCAGCTGCAGCAGACACCTGCCACTTTTGACGCATCCCGTGCAGGGAAGCTTCCGCCTGCCTGCGATTAATGGCGAAGTAGGGCAATAACGCACACGCTGCACGCTGAAAAATGCCGCATTTGTATCAGCGGCCGCGTGCCCGCGGAATGCTAAGCGCGGCACAGTTGTGCCGCTTCTGTACCACTTAGGAAGCCGCAATTAACGACGCCGTTGTTTCAGCCGCCGCCCAGGAAGCGTCTCCACCACTGAGGTCCGCAGAAGTAGCAGGTGAGTCTGAATTTCAGCGGCTCTGCCCCGAGCGCAGCGGATAAGGAATTTCGCAAAAAGCCGCCGGCACCGTTATTCTCTATGCAGGTAGATGCCTCCAGATGCAGGGGGTTTTTAAGGATCGAGCCGACCGCAAGAGGCGCTTAATTGCGTCAGTTAGATAGCCATACGCTTTTGCTCTTTTGTGGCCGGTAACTGTGTGCTGGATGCCATATTTGATTAGTGACGTATAGTTGCAGGAAGCAATTGTTGCTGTAACCGCCTGTTCTATGTAGGTAACAAAGGTCGAGTTTCAGACAGCAGCCTTTAAAACACCCTGAATTTCTGCTGATCTGGTAGAGCAACTTAGTAGTTCAAATATTCAACGACATTTAGTTTTTTTGGAATTTTTTAAAAATTAAGACACTAAATTTGTGAAAATAATATGGTTTTCCACTCAGAGTTGATTGTCTGAAATTATTATGACATAATTCAGCCCAATGATGCAGTATTGCGTCTTTCGACAATTGAATTTATTGCGACGGCTCTACGATGATGTACAATTAAAACAATTGTACCATTTTAGAATTAATTATAAGGAATCGTGCAATAAGAATAAATATTTGTCCACATTAACTATAGGGTGGTCCAAATCAATTTTAGGATTTTAAATTTGTTATGGTACCTTACAATGTGCAGCAACGCCTTAATATTATTCAAGTTTATTATGAAAACAAGCTGTCGAGCGACGAAGCTCATTTTTCTTTAAATTGCTCTATGAGTCCTCAAAATTGTCGCATCTGGGGTATTGAAAATCCACGTGGTATTCACGCAAAAGCAATGCACCCACAAATATGCATTGTTTGGTGTACATTATGGGCTAGAGGAACCACTGGCTCGTATTTTTTTGAGGGCGAAGCTGGTAACGCTGTCACTGTTAATGATGTACGTTATAGGGATGTGAAAAACAACTTTTTCAATAAAACCAACGATTTGAATTTAAATGCCATATCGTTTCCAAACGCGATAAAGTTACGTATCACATATTGCGTAAAACACTCATTTTATTTCAAACCAAATTTTGCGATCCAATCCTATTGCACTTTTTATTCTATGGCTATTTGAACGAATGGGTTTATGTTGATAAACCTATTACAATTCCAGAGTGAAAATTCATTAGTATTAGAGATGGTCGCCCTAAAATTCGTATGCCTCTACTTCTCTCTTGTAATTGATTTTCGATATGCAACTATTCACAATATCAGATTATGTTTTCGTGTTGGATGGAATTAACCATATGTGCCTTTATTACGACAACCTTTACAACGACTGGAATTTGAAATTAAATTATTAAATTAAACTTAAAAGCAAATTGTAAATTAAAATTATAAATTAAAGAATTAATATAAGGGAAAGCCATAAACGATTTTTAAATAAAAAGTGGCTCACTGGATTTACATTTTAAATAAAACGATTTTTGAATTGACTTTATGAACGGATTTTTACTGATATTTGTATTAGTTAAATCTTCAATTCAATTTGGAAAATTTTGTCTGACAAATGGCCACCTTGGCTTTGAATACAAATATCGGTTCTTTTCGTGAAATTTTTAGTTATAGTTTTGATTAAGTTCATCGATAACCCAACAACAAAAAAAACGTGCGTTGTTAAATTACAAACACTTGCTGGGCAGTTAACGTCGGCATTTTATGAAATTACGTGACTAGAAAATTATTGCTGAGTTAAATTTACAAAGCTCGATGACCTCTTTGTACCAGTTCTATATAAACCAGTTAGAGCCAAAAAACTGGGTATAGTTACAGCACTTTCAACAAAATTTTCAAGGAAGTATAAGTCTATCATGCCACCTGTTCAAAATCTACAACAAAAAATGACTCGTTGCGGTATTTTTGCTCTTCATGAGTTACGCAAGTATTTTCCCAACCCCAAATGCTACAATTTTATTTATTTACGAACTCGTCATTGCTACTGATAATTTTTTGACTAAACTGAGAATACATTTTATGATATATTAAAAAATAATTGATTAACTGACAAATGATTAGCAAGTTTAAACTGTCAGTAGTATTTTGAAAGCATAAAAATGCAGGTCCCTGAAGGGAGCTTTTTGAAATGTCCACATGTTGTGCACGATGTCGAGTCAATATTTTTGGATTACCAGAGACACTTTAACTAAGTATGGCAGTAATTCCAAGGATCTTACCCCCTCTGATTCTAGCAATGTCTCGCATCTATTACTGATTCAGTTTTGTCAAATTTTATAATACTCTTCGGACAGTTGGTTTATTTCGTACACTATTTTGTTCAAAAGTTTCACTATGTTATAAGAAATCGTGTAGTTTTCAATGTTTAAATCTACTTACACGTAATTAGATCTGTAGTAGCCTAAACTGTAAAAGAATAATTTTAAATCTAAAAGAAAGGTGCTAACAATGGAGTTTTAAACTCGCTTAAAGTTATTCTCCCACCTGTCTCAGCACTAAAAACATTTAGAAAATAAGACCACCCGACAACGGTCCTGTTCGTTCCTATTTGAAGCTTCCATTACCATTCGCAACATATAAAGAAGAGAACTTTCTGAATACGTCTTTATGACCTACACCATAAATATCACAACCTAATTATTACGACTGCCGGATTAACTATAGGAAGCGTTGGAGGTACTTCAACCACCTCTTAGCTTATATGGGGTGATAACGGACGGGCAGTCACGAGCTTACACAACTGAGTTATTTTCTACTCATTTTTAAAGTTTTGTGAATAGACTTGCTTTAGTTTCAAAGTCGTTATCAGCAATAACTACAAAACATTGCATCATTTTGTTGTCCACATTTTTAAATGTTGTAATATTTATTTTGTCCATGTATTTAAAACTGTAACCAACTTTCCACACTATTGTAGCAGCCACAGAAGAATAATTTTCTAGAACTGATTTAACCAAGATTTCTGTTGTGGTTTGGTTATTGTTTTCCAAACATTAGCTATAACATATTTTATATGACTTTAGACATTAATTATTAAATTTCAAAAATATTCATAACTAACTGTATCTAAAAGATCCACAAATTATCTTTTTATTTTAAAAATTTTTGGTGAAAAATTTATCACTATTACAATCTGATTAATAGATAATTTTAGTGATTATTTACAAAACTAAAGTCACTCAATAGCAATTTTTAGATACTAATTAATTACATTTATATTTAAAGTATACACAAAATATCTCATTTTTTCTACTCTAACACTGGATTTCATTAACTTAAGGATTTTTCCTTTTGAGTTTGTTTTGTTTAGGAGCTGGAGAGCCTTAATATTTACATATTCATGGTATCGTTGTGCATGACTCTTAACAAGCTTAGCGATGATCTGGCTAACAGTATCTGCATTGACGATGTTTCTTAATACTTTTAATTAAAACAAGTTCAATTACAAAGATGTTACATAGTGCCTATACCACCTTAAGTACTTATTTCTAGGGCAATATTTTGTCGTATTTAGATAGTGTAAAATTTATTTGAAGTAGCCAACACATTTTCTGGGTATGATTTTAAGCTCTTATTGTTTCTTCTTGATTTTTTGGCTGAGTTTGCATAAGTATCGCTTATTTTTACTGATAGACGTTACTTTTATTGTAAAGTACTCGTTTAGTTTGATTCTGCATCTTCAGTTATTGATTTGATCAAGAAATGTTTTCAGTTCTAGTGCTGCTTCTTTATAGTGCAGGAATGCAATGTTGTCTGCAAAGTTGACAAGTTTATTATATTTAAGATTGAATACAATAGATACAAAACGAGGTGCAGCTCACTCCTCCGTGGTACTTCCTCCATTATCTCTGTTAAATCTGAATAAGCTTGTTTATATTTAATTCAAAAATATATTTCGGTGATGTAACATTAATAATTAAAAATTCAATTTCTGAATCAAGGCTTTGAGCAACATTTGGGAATATAGTAGGTTTTCCCTTTTCTAAAAATTTTACAATAACCCCCTTGAATCTTATTTATAATTGAGTGACGTTTTGTGAAGCTAAAACGGATAAGATTGAAGCAGATTATTTTTGTCTTTGCTAGGCTTTGATTTTTCGACTAACAGACTGTAGCACAATTTAAAGATCACAGGTAGTGAGAATTTGAGTTTGTAGGACAAGACTTTATGGGTGCTTTAATAGGTTTAAATATTTGATTAAGGTATCATACCTTTGTAACGGATTTTCCAAGAAGAATCGCAAAACTTTAAATCGAAATAAAACATAAAAGACTTTCCTGCTTTATTGTACAGTGTGTCCAGTACCATTATAAACAACACATCATCCAAATGGTTCAAAAACCTACTTTTCCATGATTCGGGGTGTTTCATGCTTCTTTTCAGATCATCCAGCATTTATGGTTTAATTTAATGGTATTTCTCGAAGTGTGGCTTGTGACGCCGTTTTGTTGAAACCACACTTATTTGAGTTTGTATCATCTAATTACGGTCACAAGAAATTGATTATCATGGTGTTACCTTTATCATTTTTTTTAAATTAAGATCCGATGATCCCGTAAACAGAACCGTACAGTTAGTTTTGGGTTTACAGGCACTTTTGGGTTAGATTCGTCCCAAAGACGAAAATTTTGTTTACTGACAAAGCCACTCAATTAGAAGTGGGCTTCATGAAAGAATTAGTAGCCTTCAGTTTCTGACCTTAGACTTCTTATATGGATGTAAACACAAGTCTAATTGCAAAATGCGTTTTGATAATATTTTTTTATATCATCAAAGGGTAAAACGATGCATGGGTAAATGGTACCGAATATGGTAAGGCTCTAACGTCCCGTGTGGGAGCACGGCCTGCGAACTTATAAGTTAAGGCTCTTATATGCTCGCTCTCTCTGCTCGGTCGCCGCGGCGTCTTGGACCATCGTCATTGTTCGAGTGAACGCAGGTACTCAATTATTTTTAGTGACTGAGTAGGCCACCCGCCAGGCATCATAGAGCTCCGGGAATGGAATTTGGAACCGTCCGCACGGCATCCCGCGCCTTAACCACTGGATCACGCTGGCCCCTGGTACCAAATATAACTGACATAAACATGCATGAGGTTAAATATGGTTGCTACATGCATTCTAAGTTCTATCATTATTATTGAAAGAATTATTATATGGGAAAGTTTAACTATGGCTTTCCTTGAGAGTTATTGTAAGACTTCGTGGATTTTCTATTATCTTATTGACTATTTTTTTGTAGATATAAGTATAATTTTCATTCCTTCTTCTAATATGTTGCTTTTATTTGATGAACAATTTTTTTAAATATATACTAAATCTGCTTTTCGTTTTGTTATTATGGGCCCAGTTTCCATCTACATTTTTGATGAGACGATTTTTTAAAACTTCTTGGTAACCTTCAAGGGGAATAATTAGCACCATAATCAGTTGTTAAACTTTACTATTACGAATCTTTCTTGTAGGTATCGTAAATATTTAGTTTCAAATAAACTTTTATTAAATACAACTGAAGATCTTTAAACATTTTTTATTATTTATCATTGCTAGAACTTCTTTGTACAAACAGAACATCGTAACTGATTGATTAAAAATCTAAAAAACTGTTCACTACGGGCTAGTATAAAACTCGGCTACTTTTTATTTTTGTTTTTGCTGCCTCTGTGTGATAAGATAAATTTATTAGAACAATTAATAGTTTGCCGGTATGTCTTGTTTAGTGTTAATTTAGCGTTTCATTTCATTCGGTGACTTGCAACTGTTGTTGCGTTTTTACGAAATTTGATCAGCTGGTTTTTTGATTTTCAATGCCATTGCTTGAAAACCATTGTAATTCCTTTTTAGAATCTGTAAACAATTGGTTGCTATTGAACGTTTTGTAATTTATAAATCCTAACTGTTGAATCACTTTCCAGTTTTTAAATAGATACATTATTAGGTTAAATTATTCTTAATTATTTGGCTAGTGTTTTATTTTTATATTTTATTACATTGTTATAAACACTAATTAAATGTTTCTGATGTTGATTAAGTTTTCTTTATTAGCCATATTTTTTATAACTGTCTTACAATTATTGTGACTATAGGAGCGTATTCTACCTATGAGTTTACAAGGATTCGAACTTACGAGGTCTAAAATTTGATAACTCCCTCCGATGCATTAACCTGATCATAATATGTTTAAAAAATGTTTCTTGGGATAACCTTTTTAATTTATTATTAGCTTAATGTGGCCAGACATTGTGATTTGCCATTGTAATAATTTTATCACGTATATCAACAATGAGGCTTTTGTGTTATTTTATATTTTTTAGTTGTTTTTATAATTTCTTACCACATTGTCAGTTATAATTTTAATATTTGCTTTTTACCTATCTTTTACACCTTTTAGTTTAGACGGTAGCACATCACGAAGAATACATTATCAACTTTTTTGTTACTTTATTAATTTTACAACAAGATACTAAAGTTTAAGATTAACTTACAAAGACAAAGCCGATTGTAGTCTGTGAAGTCTTGATTCTGGACTCTGCTAAATCTCAGACGTCTGTGGCGCCCTAAAAATGAATCAGAATTTTAGTTGGCGTAAGTTAGTAGATAAAATAGGTTTGTTGTGGTCGTGGTGTGGTTATGCGTCAAAAGAAATGCAAACTAAGACGCCACAACATCCGGAAATTTAATTCGCTAACAATACTAACCACTGCATTTCCAGATTATACTGTTCAAAGATTTTATAATTGTGATCTGGCAGAATTGCCAAAATTCTATGCAAATAATCTTTCTTTTTCTTTTTTTCCATTTCTTTATAGAGATGTTGGCAGATTGTATTATTTTTTTGTGATTACCTATGACCCGTTATCATTGTTATTAGATCCCTTATTAATTTATACTTTTCCTAATTTTAAATAAATGGATTCACATGTTGTTTAAACTGTTCAGATTTTATTGCACATGTTTGTAGTTTTTTTTGTCTTATTTGTTTTATGTTGATCACACTAATTTAATATTTTATCTAATTCGATTTTCACTTACAAAAGTTTCTAATTGAGTGCCTCAGCTTTATTAATATTTTTTGTATGCTTTTCGCAAACTTAATTTATTTATCGATAAGTACAACTTAGAAATGCTTGCAGCAGATGTTGTGGATAACCTAACAGTAGGAAATTCATCAAAAGAGATGTGCTTCACATGCGTTCTTCCGAGAATTGCAGTCCCGTTCTGAAAGTTCCTGCACAATCGCCAACTTGTAGGGATGCTAATGAAGGTCATCGTGAAGAATTCGCCTCACTGAATGATCGGAAAGTCCAAAGCCAGACGCATGTTTGCGCGCAGAACGCCTTGGAGATTGCAAAATTGAAGCTCTCACTGCTTCAATGTTCTAAGGTGATCTGATGGACCGAGGGACTCCAGTTCTTCGTCTTGTCTCACTCCCGGTTTGTCTGAACGTAGTGGCCCATGTAACAATTGATTTCCGGTTCGGGACAGGACCCAATGGGGCTTCATTGAAGTGATTTCGGAAGACGCGCTGGATTGCGATCACAGAACATCCGTTCAAGAAGTAGGCCTCGACGGCAAACGCAGCTCCCCACTTTTTCTTCGCATGATGACAACTGGCAGGGGTAGGAAACAAAACTTTGGAACCACACCTCTTGAATGAGACCACTCCCGCCCCACTACGACCCTTACACCCTGAATGGCGCGATTTCCAAAAAATAAGTTATGTCGCCGCATCCTATATTACGTGTCACTATTTTTATCACGTTTCCACTATTGTCAAGTTGCATTACATATTTTTTGTACTATGTTTTTTCTGTAAGCATACTGGGTCAGTCGGACATTTTTCAATTATTTGTGTACTTTCCTCATGTCTTATTTAGTACCTTAGTTCTTTACTGTTCAATCTCTTTACATATATTTTTTATGCTTATATTATATATATGTAGATAAAATGGCAATAGTATGGTTAGTGTGCGCTCTAAAATTGGCTGTAAATCCAAACCATTTTGCATTTCATTATTTACAAACACCAGAGAATCAGAATTGACTTTATAAGAATTTGCAAAAAATGTGGCTAAAGCAGAGGGAACAAATCAGAATGCTAGCAAGTATCTTATAAACGTACACGGGAAGAATTTATATTGGTGTTTGATAACTTATTTTATTTATAACGCAGCGAACAATGCTTTGCATCCCTAGAGACACCATGAAAGGAAAGATATGACCTACTTGAGGAGGCATATGCAATTTTGCATGGAATATTATTGCAAAACAAGAAGTACCCGAAAACAATCACCAATAATAACTGTACTTTGTTTATTCTCAAGAAAAACAAACACGCTGTGGTCACACTATATGCACCACGCGATGTGCTAAATACAACACTAAACTACGTGTTAGGTGCCTATTGTTTTATATATGTATTTAGAATGCAGAATAAAATAAAAACTAAATTAATTTTTATAACAATTGCTTCATACCTACTGTTTATATATTTATTACAGTCATAAAATGCTTATTTACATGTATTTTTTCATTTATTTGACACGCAGGATTAAAGTTGCTAAAGCAGTTTTCTATTCCTAGTCAAACTAAATGGATTTTAAGGTAATAAATTTATTATTACGTATACAGGTATTTAAAAGCTCTTTATTTTTAGTATTATAAACACAAGTTTCATCTTTTGAAAAAAATTTAAATTATGTAAACTTACTCTATAGCTAATGTTTAATTAAACCTAGAAGAGCGTCCTGTCGACATTTCAGACAGATATAATGTATGATGTACACGCGTGCCGTTAATAAGTAAATTCCTGCAAGTTGTGAGTAAATTACTTTTCTGAAGGCGAAGCAAGTGGTGTTATTTTGCAATGATTGCTTTTACCAAAAGATTTAAAAACGGTGTTTCTGTGTCATTACCCCAAAAACTTGTGAATTAGTACTCCAGTCGCCTGATTTTGTATGAACTGGATAAAATGATAACAGCAAGCAGATGCTGTAAATGAACCCTCCAATCGAGGAAAGGTAGTAACTTTGTTAAATCTCGATCAAGGAACGTACAACTTAGTTGAAAAGAATCTAAACTTAAAGATTCGTTAAATCTACTTGTCAAAAAAATCAAATGACATTTAAAAGCGCGACCGAAAGGCATTTGGGCAGAAGAGACTTTAGAGAGGGGCTAGAGAAATGTCATATATGTCATTTTCTTCTTTAAAGTAGTACTAGTCTTTATAGAAGGAGAGAAAAATGAATGCAGCGCTTTGTCAAAAGCTTAGTTCTGACATTTACAACCTCCTGATATCAATAGAAACGAAAAATCTGGTCCTATATCAAGTACAGACTAAGGGGATAAACGCCCATTTAACTATCAGGAAATTATTACAATAAATTCAGCTGAAATTGCGCTCGCTTCCCGCTTCTTACTTCATAAACCTAGCTGTCAGTATGTGTAATCATTCCGATGCAGTACTGGGTAGTAATGGTACTAGTGGATACAAAGTCGGGGCTTTACTAAGCCTTTTGCACCTAAGTGCTTGATAAATTGTGCTCCTTTGGGAGATAAATGTATTGAAAATAATTGTGCTTTTCAGTGATACGATTAAAAATGAAATTGTGTTAAAATAAGTAAAGGTAAGTTAATTTTCTCGTAAAAAGTTCTACTCTTTTAGTAGTTGTTCAAATATCCTTACAAATATTATTCTGTACTACAGAATATTAAACTATAAATCTGCTGTAAGATCATTATTCCATAGGGTATTATTACAATCTTAATTTTTAAAGTGTAAGTGTCAAAATTAATTTCAGTGTAATTTTTTTTACTATTTATAAAAATAATCAGGCGCAGGACAACTAAATATTCCATCCATTTAAATTGTTTACTCTGCACAATGTAAATGCAGACCTATTTCCGTGTTCTCGTGTTTATAGTTCCTCGAACTACTTTTCGTGCTATGCAAAACTATGCAAGTGTGCTATTGTTTACTAGTCCTACAATGCTTTTCCGTATCAAATATAACGTTCGAGGTCACAGAATTTTAAATCAAGCAAGGGTGTTGTCAGCATTAAAATGGCTTGCAGCTTTTGGCACTAAAATATTTTATTGCACTGTACACTAGCGAAATAATAATAGGAATTATAGAATTTAAACGAATTATAAATAAAACATCTAAACTATTCTTACGTAAATTGTCCTTTTGAGACACTAGTTTTTTCTGTATTGGCCAGTCAAAGATATTTTAAACACTTCAACTTTGCTGCAGTTTTAATGAAGCTTTGAGAATTGTATCTGGTCTCGTTCTAAATTTTGATGCTGTTACAAAAATTAATTGCGACGGGAGTTTCGCATAAGTTTATTGTCAGACGCTTGGTGGCAGTTTGTAAGCATTGATTGTCACGATGAGTTCAAAAAGAAAGCTCCAGTGTGCAGTCGCATCATTATGGAAATTAGGAATGTGCACCTTCAAAACTTTCGTTTTTTGTAAATTAGAGAAAGTTACGATAACCACATTCCGTATTGTAGAAGCTTATATCGGAAGATGTGTCAATTTTCTTAATAAAGGATTACAAAGGCTACACTTAAAAGTACAAATAAATGCTGACGCTATGCTCTTTTCGTGAAATTCTGTACAGTAATGACAATATCCTTTATAAAAAAGCCATTTAATCGCTAAAACTATGGAGTTTAGAAAAAGGATGCAATATCTCAAAAACCCATCTGGTGGAAAGCTTTGTATGATAGGGCAAAGAAAATTAATTTTTGTGATATTTTTTTATTTTACAGACATATTAGCAATCAGAATTGCAATGCTATGCGCTAGCACTAAATAATTACAATACTAACTATAAGATAATAATTTTTGCACTGAAGTGCCCGCTGTAACTAGTCATCGGGTCAGTTGGCTAGCTTTTTCAAATGTCTATTGATTCGTTCTTCTAGTAGTGACTAGAGAAGAGTATTGTTATGACTTTCTGGTTTTTACATTGTGGTTAACAGTTTGTTCCTCAATAACTTCGTGTAATGTTTGATGAATGATGTGCTAAGGTGTGTTTGTAATGATGCGTAATATCTTGGATTGGCATCTTTGGTTTACGATTAAATTAATTAGCTCGACCATCCTAAATCTCAGCCCTTTAAAGCTACATAGGTTTAATAGCAGCTTTATACGGGTAATAATATGCTATTTAATGATAGTTGGAAGTTTCTTCCCACTAACTGGTATATATCTTTTACTTCAAGTCCACTTGTTTTCGTTTTTAATTATATGCTCTTTCCAAGTTAGTTCATTCTTAATTAAAAACCTAGACATTTATTTAACTGTCCTGGATTGTGTTATACCTAAATGATCAATTTATTGAATGGGCTATTCTGCTTCTCTAAACAAACTTGTACCTCATCTAAGTGAGTTTTGATCTCTAACAATTATCACTGCATCGTTTGCAAAGTTCCAGTTTTAGTGTTAGCAGCAGTTATTTAGGTCAGAAGTATATAATAAGTACAGAAGTTGTCCGAGTAATAAAACTTGACATTTCTTAATTTACTCACTTTTAAAATGCACGATCATTGAAATCGGATTTAAAAGGTTTGAAGCAGTGTATATAAAGCATTACTTAATTTTAAATAGTAAGACTGCGTCAAACCTTATCAAAGGCTTGGCTAACGTCTAAGGTGGTTGCTTATTGTTTCATCAATGATATGAATAATCCGGTGGGCTTGTTACACATTTGAATGATCACTTTTGAAACAAAATTGGTGCAGAGCATCCAGTCTTCTGGCGTTAGATCTTTGGAGTAAAACCCGTTCCAAGACTTTTGATACTACTTTTTGAATTCTTTTCTTGTTTCGGTATTATTATGGTCTCAGTTATTGTTTAATACTGCGTCATATATGTACTTCAAAAGTAGCACCCCTCTTCTTGGTAGTTCTTTTACCATTTACTGTGTTAGTTTATCTATCCGTGGTGCTTCTTTGGTTTCTAAGAAGCGGATATTTTATTTAACCTTCTTTGGTGTAAATAGCTGGATTTGCAGAATGTTCTTAGGTTTTGTTCATTGCTACGCCTTTTGATTATTCCATTTTTATTCCATATAGATGATACTGGCATTTCGGGTTTCTTGCCAAATCTGTTTAGACCGATGAGGTACTTTTCTTTTTTGGCTATAAACTGCTTTAGCTCTATAGCTACGTTTTTAGACTTTTGTTATGCACCATTCTGCGATGTGGCTTGTTGGATTGTTTATTTAAGAGTATTAGTAGCATCTGTAAAAGCTTTAGCGATTTGTTCTGAGTTTTTATGACATATTTATTCTACTACTATGTAGTTTAGATATAAAATAGCTATGTATGAAAGATATGCTACTGCTGTAATTATTAGTGAATAATGAAGGATCAAAATTACATGCAAATGTAATATGGAGCTTCCATTTATGGTAAAGAAATCTAGAAGAATCGTAATCTTGTTTATGTCAGTCTCGTTTGATATATATGAAAAATGTTGTTCTCTGCTTTTTTGTGTGAGTAACTGAGATTTCCAAAGGGTATAATTCCTATTATAATTACTACTTTTTATCGATACTATTATTAAATCATCTAAGAACTTTAATTTGTGATTATGAAATGTTGTATGTTCGTAGTGGGTGACATTTTAAATGATTTTATTTTTGCTGAATAAGCTGAATAAATATTAACTTGAATTTTTCTAAAACTTTTTCTAATGTTATGAGAAAGAAATTATATCCAGTTTGTGGTTTTTGTTGTACCTTCTGATTGTGAGTATTGCCATATGAGTGTGAGGTTTTACCGCGCATTTCCTATTTTTTAGGCCTTAGGAACTGAATATTTGGTTTTGACTTGCTTGTGTGCTTATTTGGCTCTACTGGATGTTTAATCTGAATTTGTGGTTTTAAAAGTCTGCAGTGAAATTCACATTCCTCATAGTTTACCAGACGTACGGGTCATAACATAATGTACACTTTGCGAAGAATTTTTATTTTTTTGCAGTTTTTAATGCTGTGTAACTTTGAACATTTACAAAAATAAATGGCCAGGTACAACGTAATTTTGTGTCTATGCTACTAACATAACGATTGTACAAGAGATGTTGAATTTATAACCGAAAAGTAAAGTCAATCTGCAACGTGTACATATATTATGTTAAGATCCGTGTTCAGCGAACTATAAAGGGTGCAAATTTTTGCACAGACTTTTAGAACCATAAAATACAGATCAAGGTAGTGTACTGGTGACAGCTAAAAAGTTTTGGCTACATTTTAACACATTTGAGAAAAAATGATTGTGAAATTGTCGCAAAATGGCTGAGTTAGCAACTGACTATTGAAGCTCCTCGACATCGGAGTCTTGAGTTGACAAGAAAGATGGACATCGTATTGCTTGTCTGATACAATAAAAAACAAAATAATTTTTAATTTACATATGCTTTCATTTAAAAAACGTAAAATCAAATACATTTTTGAGCCCAAACGAAACAGTAACGATTTTGGAAATAAATTTTGCTTGTTTCGTGCGATAAAAATTGTTTTTGACTATGCCGGTACTCTTGTGTTATTCAATCGGTGTGCGTCGCTCAGAGTGGACTATTGGTCACTATTTAATTTAAGCAACTCTATCATCATTAAAGTTGCTGCATAGCCTTCATTGAACACATCTACAATTCTGGGCGCAATTTCAATTATTTTAGCACCCGAATTCAAGTGTTTGGGAGCGATGCACTACACTGTTGGATTAAAACTTTCAATGGAGTTTTAAATCTAGCACTACCACAAATCCAAAAGCACAAATCTCTAAACACTATAATTTGAGCAAAGGAGCGAGAGACGGGATTCATAGCCCTTTCCGCCCGAGCTTGATGTAACTTTGTCCTCTTTGAATCGGTTTCTAAAACTTTAGAAATACATTCTTAAACATTTTAGCTATCGATTTAAACAAAAAATCGAGTTTTGGACACTTTAAACCAGAATACTGCCTTAAATATTCAATCGACCCAAGTAGCACACAATCACCTAATCATCGAAATAATTATTTTTCTTAAATTCTGGTTTTTATAAAGCTAACAAAATGCTGTTGTAATCGGATCTTCAGGTATTAATTGTTTAATAAAATTGTAGAATATCAAACAAAGATGTTTCAAGCTCTGGTACACAAAAAAGAATTATAAAGATTTTAGTTAGACAAGAAGAAAACCCCTATGTAATTTTTAAATTAATTTTATGCATTGCAATATGATCAATTTATGATCCATGGGTAACTTCTAGGTTAATTTACTACCTTTGGAACTTGAAACTAAAGTCTCGCTTAATAGAAACCTTAAATTTTTACTTAACTAGGGAAACTAACACTAACGTATACACAAAAGCGCACATTACTCTGTTTTGCATTAGCACAGTCACTGAACTAATTCAAAAAGATTGGTCGAACTATAAATAGCCTTATATGGTGGAGTAGCCTCTGCTCTTGGCAAAAATAGTTATAGTTATTTATTGCAAAGTTTAGATGGACATCGCTGTTTCGGCAAAACCAGGGTGCGTCGATGATGTTCCTTAACACTTTCTTTTGGAATCGTACAACGTGTACTTCGTTTTTACTGGTACATTCTCTGAAATTTTAACGAGACTTTCTGAATAGCTTATGACTAACGCAGAATTAAAAAAAGTGAAGAAATAAGTAACGTACTACAGATTTGACTTTACCGTTATAAATAAAAGAGCATTAATTAATGAAAATTGATGAATGACGGTAAAAACTATTTTTTGGTATTCTTTTAAAAAGTTTGGGAAGTGTAGAAACCATAATTTATAATAAACTGCAGTTTAACAGAGTCAGTGCTCGGTGGGTTTCCAAATTGTCTTTTAAACAGAAAGCCCACCGAGTTTAAGTCTGAGCCACCTTACTCCTTGTTTCGCGAAAGAGAGCGATAGATTTCTTAAGAGCATAACTACTTTGTAACCGAAAGCAAATTGGCGCCCAAAAATTTAAAACTGTGCACTTACGGGGAAAATTTTTGCAATAACGTTCTGATTTTTTGAAAACCGTAATGCTGTTAATATTGAATATTACAGCAATTTTGAGATTTTCGCCCAAAAAGGTGAAACCCTTCAGTCCATAGTGTCCGACAGTGCTCGATCTTAGAGGGTAGCATTAACAGCCCAAACTTTACAAAACATTTACTAGAAAGTATTGCTGTCTTATGATTAACATATTTTTGGTCTATTAAATGATACTTAAATTAAAGACAAAAATTAAGTTCAATAAAGCTGTTATCGAAGACAATGTGGGAGCGACAACAACCAGAAACCTTTTATAAAAAAGGAACGAAGAAGCTAGTGAAAGTAGCAAAAATATGTCTTAAAAGAAGAGAAGTAATAGTCAAATTTATAACGTTTTGGTTTTATTTTTCTTAATAAAGTGTAACTTTGGTTATGAGTTAAGCATCCCTCGGTTTTTGGTTGCATTCGGTAGTCTCATTTACATGATTTTGTATTTTAATTTGTTTAACTTTACGTCTTTATTATTATTTTGGAGCTTCATGTTAATAAAGAATACATCTTTGTTTTTTTATTATCTAACCTTAAGTATATTTTGTATGTTTATTAGTTCTGCTTTAGTATCGTTAACGTCACTTGTGTGTTGCAGATGTCTTATCACGACCCTATAAGTCCGTTCTTGCTTTAGCTGGAAAATGTTATTTCTCATATACGCAGTCATTTTTGACAAATGTGTGGAGTATTGCAGTCAAGTTTTATTGTATTGTTTTCTATGCTTTTTATATTATTCAAATCCTACGACGTCTTGTAGCGCTTTTACCTATAAAATCTATGACGTTAGGTTTTTAGTATAACGATATCTGGGTTTTCTGTGTTTGTGGTTTGATTAACTTATGGCTATTTCTGTTATTTAATTGTATACTTTGATTTTGATTTTCAGAGTTTATATTTCTTTTCTTTTTTTTTAATTTTTGAGTGTGGCCAATTCAATCGCTGGCATTTTTACGGCTAGCTCGACTCAGGCTGCAATAAATGAGTACCTGGAGGTCAAACTCTGGAGTAATAATAAGCTATCGGTACGTAGCGTTAGCCACGTTACTACCCTTGTATACCGTAGGCTCTAGATTGTAGCAGACCTATCCTGTTACGACGCCATAGGCCTTTGTGGCCTGTTATGGGGAACTATTATTATTATTATATTATTTGTCGCTAGTAGATAACTTTCAATAATTATTATTGCACTTTCACTTTTGTGCATTGATATAAATAATAATTAATGTACATCATAGCTGATTGACTCAATCGTTGGATCGGATGTATTTTATTCATTTGTAGATTAATTAATTGTAGCTCGACCTGTACATTAAAGGATACTCCCTGTAGAAGACATACCTGGTCTGTTTTATGCTGGTGCTTATTTTCAAAAGATTTTCAACAAATTTTATTGCTTTCCATAAGGTCAACAATTAGCTCTTTGCCAATATGCTAGACTTCAATGAGAATGAAAAATGTTCTGTTCCAAATTTGTTCATGGTTTGAACAGTCTTGACTAGAAATTGAATAGCTCGAGACACATAAAAATTTGGTTGAACTCGGAGTCCATTATTTAACCAGCAGGAGACACCTATGAACGTGGTGCGTGTCCCCATTGATGACTCCCAACTACTTTTAAAGAAAAGGTATTAAAAGCACAGGAGGAGTTTTGAACAACATATTATTTTTGTAATTAATATAACTTAATATAAATAATAATGCAACTAAGGCTCAAGACATATGGTGCGACTAGGTTAATGAAGTAAACCGTTGAGTTTAACTCTGAAAAGCTGGCAAAGCTAACTGTACAACAAAAAAATTATAGGTAGCTACTGAGGGAGATTTGCGTGACACACTGACAACAAACAAAAAATAATGCACAGTTAAAACAACAAGCGAGGGCGTTGACCAAACTTCTCTTTGCTGTTCCTGCGTAGTGGGCGCATTGTAAATTCACGTGAATCCGTAATTAATATGCGGAACGCCCGGGAACATTTTGCGGAATTTGTATACGGAGTGAGCGAACTCGAGCCATAAACTCCAAATTATGGATGTGGTGCTCAAGAATGCGCGCTGTTATTATTGGATAGACGGCAATTTATGTAACGCGCTGGCAGTTGAATGACTCCGGCGTGTGCAAGCCGAGATTGTTGGCATTTAATTCTTCCGGATAAGTGAGAGACGTGCACAGGATGCCGGCTGGCCGCGGCTCAGCTGCACGTCCTGCGGAATCGGGCTCAATACCAAACCCGAAACTTTCCAAAAATGACGCCTAGAACGTGTGAATCTGTCAAACGGTAGCCGGATCTCGCGCAGATTGATCTCAATTTTGATGGCCGCGTGGGACGAATCGAGGCGTTATTTTGATTAATCGCGGCTTTCTAGAAGGGAAATCGTTAAAAGCCGTTCCGAGTTAAATTTGGCCGTTTCACGGATATGCTGCTCTGAGCTGATGATATATTTTACGATGCCACGCTCCCAAGCTTGCTGGACGAGTGAGCGTCGTTTAATTTGAAATTTATGAACATAAAATGTCCTAACATCCTTCAACAACTGTAAAAGTAACATTGCATCTTTACCTGCAGTTGAAGTTTGCAGAAATTAAAAAAAAATTATTTAGTTAATTTCTTACTATTTTTTTTTTAATTTTCAATTTTTTTCTACATTATATTTTGTTAACGCATTTTAAAGTTTTGTGGTGCGTCAGATAAATAAATCACAACGAAAGGCAAACTTCTTGCAAGTTAATAAACAATTCTCAAATATCTAAAACTATTACATCACGCGTTTACCTTGACTTTTTAATGTAATGACTCAAATGTCAAAAGTAAGCCACTAAAGATGTCGGTTTGGTTAAAAATAGTGTCTAAATTTGTCTTCTTTACGACATTATAAATTAAATGTTAGTCTAGGATGAGCATATTTATTTATAAACCTCTTAATGTCAAAATAATCAAGTAAATAGCCAAGTACCTCCGGAGATTTCAACAGTAGTATACAAGAGTAACCTTTAGTATTAATTTAATATCATGAAGTCAGCCCTGGTCTTAAATGCATTTTAGTTATATACCTGAAAAATACCATTAAGCCCTAACACAAGTTGTAACTATAAGACGAATAGTACTGTAATATTGTTAGGCATCCGTTGTATTTTTAAAAAATTAAAAAAGGAATAACTTGCCTGTAGTTTAATAGTATGGTAGTGCCTTGATTATAAGTGCGAGAGTAATATATATTTCAAATATACTTTAATAGTACAAAATTTATTTTTGCTTTGTTTAGTCTTTGGGGACAATTTTTAAGGTAAAAAAGCTCTTCCGCGTTGGTCTCCAAAATTATGTCATTTTTCAAAGAAAAATGCTAAAATCTTTCTCCAAAATGTTAGGTGTAGATGAAAAATGCCCTGATTTTGTTCTTACAAATAAATACGTCTGAATTTAAAAATCTTCTAAAAGCTTTAAAGTGCCGGAAATGCTGTTATGCTCCTAACGACGTTTTATAGTAGAAAGTCTTAATTGTATATCTAGCAATTTGGCAATATTATAGTTTATGATTATATTTCTAAAAGTAGAAACAGCAGCCAAGAATTATTTTAGAAAGTCAAGTAGTTTAATCGCGCCTTTCAAGGTTTTGGCTTTATTAGTGAAAATGCTTTAAGTATCAGCGTTCAAAAGTAATATAAAATAGAATCTTTTAGATACGTTTAAAAAATAATGCTACCATACCACTCCCGATATTCTGCGTACGTAAAAATAATGAAATGCAGTTGTGCTGCTCAGGGCGCGGTTATGTTTTGTGTTCTTTTAAGAGTTGCGTAACTCAATTACTCATGCTTTGAGAACATTCCGAAAAACGCGTTTATGCTCTCAAAATACAAAATTTACAAATAGTAAAAACTATTTAGTGAATTTGTTTCTTTAAGTTTGCACACTAATTTATTTCTCCAAAAAGGGATTTAAATACATATAAAATAAACCAGCCGTGTTTAAATAATTTAAAGGTAATACTTTAAGTAAGAGATTTTGTATTTTTTTAGATTTATAGTCTAAGAAATTTGCATTAACATGAGCTCTAAATACATCTTATTACTGTTTCCACTAGGTATTAGTTGGCTTGTTAGCCGTAATTAGATTAACAGCTGGAAAACCTCAACAGTTTAGCTATTCCCAGTTTGTAAAGTCGAGTTTCTTTATCCACGCCACATTAGGACATCGTAATAGTCAGACCTTTGCATTTATGGAAAGCGTTAAGGATGTTTTATCGGGCGGAGCATTTTACGGTTTCTGGGGGAGTTTTACCTCAATTTATAAAACTTCAGGTTATAAAAAAATGACAAATATATAGTATTATTGTGTGCTTAAAGTCAGGCTTAAATTGATGCTGTTAGATGCTCAACTAGCAACGCAGAGATTAACTTCGTGTGGGGTGCAATTTGGCGCATTACAATGGAAAGCGGAAAACATGTTGTGTTCAGAGTTCCCGTTTAGCTGTCCTACTATTCGAATGCCCTGAGCGGCACGCGAATGAAGTAAATTTCTAAGGCGCGTGTCCATTCCAGCCTTCAGGCCATATCAAGGAAACGCGTGCCTACGTTTATATTAATCAAAATGAATAAAAACGACCAGAGATTTGAAATTTAACTTGTGGCCAGATTTGAGAAGTAAGAGTAATCTTGAGAGACCTTACCTCAATCAGTACGATCATGGCCACAAGGCAATAACGTCTTACTACAAAATATCCATCAATCTGTACCTACACAAATTAACAACTGTAGTATGTTCTTCAAAATCATTAGTACGTGCAACACCGACAAATAATGTACATGGTATATTGCAAGCACCAAATACATCTGATGACAGAAAATGAGTGTTTATCAGCAACAAATCCAGCACCCTAAAACGCGGACCTAAAGTCCTAACCCTTAACTTTGGTGTAAAGACTATAGGACCTGTTATAAGTCTTCTGTAACTGACAACAGAAGACGATCACACCATAAAAATAATAAATAGTGAAGAAGTTAAAGCACCATCAAAA
This sequence comes from Sinelater perroti, assembly GCA_036346155.1. Lineage (NCBI taxonomy): Eukaryota > Metazoa > Arthropoda > Insecta > Coleoptera > Elateridae > Sinelater > Sinelater perroti. Next base: position 7,234,711 of record JARFIY010000174.1, read on the forward strand.
TTGTCGGCCAAACATTTTTATATAAAGAAAACAACTAAATATACTTTTAAGGGGTTTTTAGAAATATGCACCCATCAACTAATTTAGAAACCGAAAAAATAGCTTCATAATGTTACTCATACAGCAAATATTAAACAGAGAATTAAAATTTTATTATATATGTAGAATAAAGGCTCTAAATATCTACAGTCTCACTAAATTAGTTCCTTCATTTATGTATTCATGCTAAACATTTTTGAAACATAAATCCGAGATGTGTAAAATCTACATGCAATAGTGCAATATCTCAAGCTTAATGCAAATTAAGAACTAATGGTGTTGCTCGTCTTAATTGTTGTAACGAAACCATCTCATAATTTAAAAAAAACTTGGTCTACAAAGAGCTACAACGCAAACAAAGTAATTCTACTTACACCTAAATAGCAGTCAGTATTAATCAATAGAAAATTCCACAAAAATTGCAAAAAGCCACATCAGCTTTCACTAAATCAGATAAGTCAATTTTTAGAGCATTTGCGGAACATTAGTTCCAAGTTTTGCTCTTGCAGATGTTAGGTAGCACTTCTTTCCGTTACGTGTACACGCCTACAAATAATTATAATAACATGAGAATACTTACTTCTGTTATTTTTCACTTATATCGCCAGAAAGAGAGTTAGCTCTGTAAGATCGTTTAAATCATGCCTCTTTTTATTGTTGAACATCTCAGGTCTTCTCGGTTAAATTTTTGACAATTTTTGCTTCATGTTCTTGTCTAACTAGTTTAGTGTCTGTCGTTTTTTACATGCCCATACCATCATAATTTACATTATTTTATTTTTTCTTCTATCGGTTTACTTTTTGTTTCTATCTTTACGTTACACTGCTCTCAATTTTTCTTAAGTATTCTATTTTTGTAGTTGTCATTCTCTCTTTTTGTCATTTGGTTAATGTCCATTTTTCTGCATCAAATGCAAATATTGGAGCAACAACTTTTTTCAAAATTTGCGCTCTGGTTTGTTAATTTGCAATTATAATTCTTTCTTTTATTTTTCCATCTAACCTTCCATCGTCTGTAATTATCGATCTTAAATATTTAAATGTTTGTTCTTGTACATTAGCATAATGTATGCTAAATTGGCGATATAAAATTTGAAGCATAGTTACCTACATTAATTAAGAAAAACGAATGCTTGTAGCAACACTCTTAAAGCACTGAATGAATTTGCATCCATATATTTTAATATTTCATGAATTTTGCACCAAAAAGTAAAGTAATTAATAAACAAATTATATTTTTCATTTACAATATCCGCGTCTCTTAATACTGCATCCAGAAGGACCATAGTCACTTGTTTCTTTCATTACCTAAAATAATCTTGTAGGTCTACTAGTGGTCATTCAAAAACAAACTCTGGGAATAAAGAACATTTTATTGTTGGTTGTGATAATGTTGCTAAGCGTAGTATGAAAGTTTGGAACTGGAGTCTCTTTCAGAGTATTCGTCACAGCAACCTGCACATTTTTAGCAGTCTCAGAAAGCTGGATTTGTACCAAGAAAAAAAGTTGGGTGGGGACAGAGCTCTAGAGAACTTGGGGAAGTGTTATCACTGTTTGTTTTGGCAGAAATTCTTTCACCGACAGTGACGCATGCGTCAGCGTGTTATCGTGACAAAAATCCCAAATGTTGGCAAACATCAGCGGACGCGCGCTGTTTTTTTCTTTAGCCGTTTCAACATAACTCTTTATGGATAACACCTTTAAAGTTAAAAAAGACAATGAGCATCGCTTTCATATTTGATTTGCTTTTTGGAGCTTTCTGTGGTTGAAGAGACTCGGTAATGTGCCACTCAGAACTTTGCCTTTTCGTGTCTGGATTATATTAAAAAACTTATAGGTTTTATTAATTATCACCTTCTCTCAAAAATTGAGCTCACTTCTCACACGGTCCAAATGCGAACGAAAAACAAACACGTGGATTTTCTTTTGCTCGTAGGTCAAAACCTTGGAAACCAACACACAAAATAATTTAATAAAACCTGCATTGTGGTCTTAGGTTCAAGTACCTGGAGGGTAGCCTACTCAGTCACTTAAAATAATTGAGTATCTGCGTTTACTTCGAATAAGGGGTAACAATTCGGTCGTCCAAGGCGCGGTGTGCCACAACCGAGCAGTGAGGGCGAAGATATGGGAACCTTAACCTCAGTTTGCACCTCATACTCTTACACGAGACGTAGATTTTTATGATTATTAAAAAATAATTTACTAAAACATTATTGCAATAATAACAATAAATTAATAGTTGTTAAAAAAACAATCGATAATCAATTAAAATACAGAACGACTAGTGTACTCAAAATTAGTAGCTGAAGAACATTGTAATTTTTGCAAATATTTTATTTGATTTACTTTTTTACTACACGAAATGTGTGGTTAGAAACAGGCTAATTTCCTATATAAGAGTAGAAGAAGAAGAAGATTTATTTACGAGTTAAAATTAACACAGGACTATATGAAATTTAGACTCGGAAATATCAGTTTTCAGCTAGATACGAATTCTATTAACGTGATAATAAGGTATTACTTGGTGAATTAGCTGTAACATTTATGAAAACAGATTACGTAAATTATCGTATGATAGTAGCAGTTTCTAAAGCTTTAGATACTAGCTAATATACAACTCTGCTGTGCAGATATTGCCTTTCATTTAAAAACACGCATTTTTCAATAAACAAACAAGTAAAATTATTTAATTTTATACATAATCATTTAGTCATTTCACAATTATTTATACGTTAAAAAACGAAGAAAAATAATTATGCCCATTACCACATACTTCAATTCAAGCCTATTATAACCTTGACGTAGCCATTACATCTCTATCGTAATGAAGCTTGTTTTCTCTTGGCGAACAATTATATTTATTACCTACTTCTGCAATTGATTTTTATAACTTCTTACATACATTTTTCTGTTTCCTATCGCTTCTTGTTCAGTGCTAAAAGTAGCTTAATTTTAAATCTTTATTAACTGTAATCGTAATGTTAACGCGAAAGGTAAACAAAAAATTTGTAGTTTTAATTGAAATATATCTAAAAATTCGTTAGCGTCTATGTTGTTATTAAATTTTAGTTAAATTTGGTAAATGTGTGTTTCCATTAAGATCTTTGTAAGCTTCAGTTTCACCGGTAATTAAGTTGTTTACCTATCAATTTAAATAGTATTTGTTGTCTTAATATATTATTAAAGTCAAGTTTAAAGACTCTATAATGAAGCAGCACTAACATTAGTTATTTATTTTCACCGATTTATCTGCCTTCCAGCGCTTTTAAATTATCACATAGATTGTGCTTTGTCCGTTTCTTGTACACTTAAACGCCTTATACGGCGTCTAGAGTCCTCAAAAACTATGTGTTTGTGTGCCGATCAGATTATTGAAACCTTCTTTTGTGAGAGGCTTCGAACTCTTTGCATATTTACGAGTTGCTCTCTTTAAAATACGCTTTTCAGAAAATAGCGAATTTTTCGTAATTGTTTAGTTATATTTGCATAAATAAATCAATTTTGCAACATGAAATTTAAAAAAATATACCGACAACCTATAAATATAAAGAAGATACCATCAAAATTTCAGCAAGATCGGCCGAGTGGTTTTTGAGTAACCGTGGTCGCAAATTTTGAAAATGTTGTTTTGAGAAAAACGCGTTTTAAGTTTCGAATACTGAAAAACGATACTTACGACTCAATCAGCAATTCCAGAAGCGTACAGGAGGCCTTCAGCTTCGTCGTGTTGTTCATCAGCTGAAGCTCTTTTCGAGCCTTACGAGCTTCCTTACTGGCTTCAGAGGTCCGTACGTCTTGTTTTGTGATCCGCTCCGAATCTTTCAATTGCGAGTACTCTAAGCCCTGCTTGCCAACGATGATTTCCATAGCATTCATAATTCTCAAAATTGATGATTGGCCTTCGTTGAACACTCCAGCAGATATGTAGGCTGAAATTTCTATAATTTTGACTCCGGAATGCAGATGTTTTGGCGCCAAGCGCCATATAAGGCTAGTATAACTCTCGTTAGCATTTTGAGTATGGCCACCCAAACAGCGATGTAGCAACTCGTATTTTGACAGGTCTTTATAGAATGGTAGTAAATGTTTTTGCACATCTGGGTGCAGTGCATCTGGATGTTTTATAAGCCGCATATCTGCTCCTTTAGCTCCTGCTTTTTTTCACTCGCACCAACTATCTGTTCCGTCCGGTCAATACGAGTGCTGTGGATTCTTGTCAGTCGAGCACAAGTGGTAGTACGTTGCAAGAATCGCTCTTCTCATTTCAGTAACACTGCTAATATTGCGCCGGATGGCCAGACCGTAATAAAGAGTGAGTTTTTTTATTAATGAATCGGTAAGTTTTCCTTTACCACCAATTTTTTGAGACTTCTTTACCCTCCTCAAACGGTTACCCATTCTTTTCTGCACGTGACTGATGCACTCGCTCTTAGTCACGATGAGATTCTCGCCATACGGTTCAGCATCTAGTGAGGCCTTAAAAGTTTTTGAGTCGCCGTTCCCTATGTAGTTGAAATATTTCACTAGGTTTTTTCCTCAGAACATTTCAATTACCGAGTCCACTTCCATTTTGCCGGCATCGTGATTTTTAGCGCAATTTTCTTAATGCTCTTCGTACCATGTAAGAAAGTCTTCGGTATTTAGCACGTTTTTTTTAAGAGAACATTGTTTACACAAAACTACATTTAACTATCAAATCTACTATTTTGCCAGAATAATATCCTATTAACGTTGTCACGCCAAATAAAGATTGAAAACCTTTTTTTTTCCATCTTTCGTCACTGGACACTTTAAGTTTTAAAAGAGGTAATTCTCGTTTTTCATTCTATAACTGTTCTTCTTCTGCGGCTTTTTTACAACAATAATTGAACACAGACGAGCTAGTCGCATACAAATATTCAACTATGCGATCATACGATGATTGAGAGATACCCTTGCAAATGTACATGAAATTACAAAACAAATTGATACCGTCTCTTTCTACTCATCACTAGCACTACACGACGATTTATTTCATAACCTGTATTTATAAGAGGTCCTGATTCCACGGATCGTCTGCCACACCGACAAACAACTACGAGCTTGAAGCCCAAGCCTCGAAATGATGTTTCTTCGAACCTTACATTTTACTTACAACTCTGACAGATTAAAATATTAGACGGGAAACTAAAAACTGTAAAAAACTAGATTATACGGTACGCAAGCAAAGGGCTGCTTGATACTTCATCATCATGGATATTAGTAAGTTTTTTAGCATTTGCACTTGAACTCGAGGAATCTAAATCAGAGCTACTGTTATTCTCACTACTAAACTGCTTGCCTTGAAATTTCTTTATTTTAGGACGACATGGGCGACTATTAAAATCTCTACTACCCATTTGGTAGTATATATATGTCAGTGATAAGTACGACGATGAAAACAACAGAAACATTGTCTCTAATTTTAATTATTCTAAATCAGCCATTTGGTCTAAAGTCTTGTCAGGCTAGAATCTATAAATGCAGCTGCTAGATTTTAGAAACCCTGAAAATGCCCTGAAAAATGTAAACTACCAATCTACGGACATTGGCATGTTTCTAAAACTCTTTCCTAAAAGCATATACATATGTATGTACATGTGCACTAATGAAAGAATAAAAATCTTAGAAAGACACAAAAAATTTGTAACTTATAATTATTACATTATAATTTATTATGTTTATTAATGTTCTATCTAGAATAAGCGACTATTAGTCTCAGCATCCATTAAATGGTGGCGGAGATATATAATATCAAATTCCTTATGTCAAAATAACACTTTAATCTTACTGGGAAAATAAAAAATTGTAGCAAAATTTGTTATACTAAAGAAATAATTAAATGTCTCAAATATACACTCTAATGTGATGGAGTTGATGCAAGTTAGCATCTAACGAAAGCATAACAAATTTTAAAAGTTTGAAACAGTACTTACAACTAAGCTCGTAAAAGGCAAAATAAAATTATAGGTTACAAGTGATTTCTTGACAGTTTACGTCTAAGACTTAGACGTTCACAGTGAAAAAAAACACTTCGAAGAATCAATGGGAGAAAAATAGTGCCAGAATTCCCTTCTCTAATATTACAAGACGACGTTATTTTGATAATTGCTTGGGTCGAAATTATTAATAAGTCTTTAACATTCCCAGGCGTTGGAACCTGTATTGCGTCCTGAAAAACATACAAATCCAAAAAATTATTTTCACATGGTTGCTACCCATTTTCAATACTTTAAAAAATATTACTCTTTACGTTTAATTTGCTAGTACCAAGACGTACATTGTCATACCATTAGTGTTGGTGTATGTCAGTATAAAAATATTGAAGAAAACACATTTAAAAGGCTCATGGGGGAGCTTTATGGAAAACATACAGTGCAAGGTAAAACACACACTGTAAGTTCTTTTGGAAAAGTTTTACAAAATATCGTATACGATATTATCAAACATGCATCTAACAGAATAAAACAAATTTGATTTGAGTCTAAGGAAATGGAGTGATCGCGAAGAAAATGCCAAAGAGGTAAAAAAATGCTTGTTCAAAAAGTAGGTGGAAAAGTTAAGATAAGTTACGAATATTCAAGAAAATTATTAGAGAAAAAAATCACAAAAGTTAAAAGTCACAAAAAGATCTGAAGCCATCAAATTAAACTTTTGTAGTAACGGTTAATGAGTCCTTTTTTACACTAAATGGAACTAATATTGTAAGTGTTGTGGTTACTTCTGAAAGTATTTGTACAAGACGCACTAAGTGTGCCAAGAACGTTTTGTTTTGGCTAGCAATAAAACATCAATAGACGATTGTTTCTTTTATTATCCCTTCAGGACTCAATGCCAATCAAAAAGTATATTTATACATCTACAAACAAACTTTACAATGATGGAAATTATATTTTCTAAAACGTCGCATTATGCACTCAATACTTTAGCCATATGTGAGAAGTCAAATATCAACTTTATATCAGGAGCAAAAAATGTTGCCAACGTTTCTCAGTTGAAGCTATTTAAAGGCTTCTAGTACCAACTAAAGTAAAAAGTTTATAAAGGTGGCTGGCAAGCAAAAATAACGAAGGAATTAATAGCCCGAATTAAGAAAAAGCTCTGCCAGTTCTAGTGAGAGTTCTTTCGAGAAGTTTATGGATAGTGTGAGTACCAAAGTGCGGCAAGCGGGATATCTAGAGCAGGATTAATTTTGAGTGTCAAAATAGTTTTGTAAAAGTTCCTGAAAGTTTTTATGGGTGAAAATACGGCATCTGTTTATGGATATGTAAAGTTCAAGTATTAAGGACGCCTTCATGGCGCTACGTTTAGCTTATAACCTCGAAATGCTAATATCGAACAGGATTTCAGTTTATCTTGGGCCGCTCTCAAAAGCCTCTAGTTCAAAAACGCCGAAATCGATCTTTCGGCGCAGCACAGTGACCTCGTTCGGAGCAGCTGCGAAACTCATCGATTACTCTAATGGGCCGCGGTGAAATATTAGCTGTCGATGGCTAATCTGCGTGCGAATTCAGCCCGCGAATTCCTCGCGGACCAGGGAGTCGGCAGCACCAGAGCGCGGCGGACCGCGTCCTGCTGGGAGCGATCGTATCGCTGCTCCCGGTGTTCTGCATCCAGGCACGGCCCATCTGGCCGCGGCGCAAAAGTCGTGACTGCAACACCTGGGCCGGCCGCTATACCGTTCTTCCAACGGAACACGCAATCATTTCGGCGCTGCGGCCGCCGCGGCCCGTGGGTTTTAACTGCAGTTAATTAATTTTCGGCTCTCAAATTGGCCACGCCGCTAAGTCCACGCGCGGTTCCAGGCCCTTGTAGCTGGCCACCGGCCGCTGACCAAGAGTGCTGATAAGTTCAAGATACATAATTTGCTCCTATGCAACCCATGAGTAAAATAATTGCAATGCCTCTCTGGTAAGGTACCCTTAATTAAGTAATGTAGATAACTTTTGGCGGAACTCTACGCCTCGCATAGGGGCAAAGCCAATGAACTGGGAGGATAAGGCTCTCATATTTTGGTTCTTACTGCGCCCAATTGTCGCATTATTTCCTCCATTCGAAGTGAACGTAGATACTCAATTATTTTTAGTGACCGAGTAAGCTACTTGCCAAACATTGAACCCTAGGAATAAACCTGGGTTCGTTCGCACTGCAACCGACACTAAATTTGATAACAACGTCTCAAAAACAAATTAATTTGTATTTCTTTACTGCAATGAATTACGTCAGTGGTTTTAAAATTAATTTTGCCTATTAAATTGCTAGCTTTGATCGGTAATAACTTCAGTGATGTAACCCAATTAGACTGATCAGGTAGTCCATTAACCCACTTTTGGCAGAATGACAATATAATTGTAATTAAAGCAATTTAATTATCATTATATTTGTAGAAGTGAAAGAAATTTAAATATAAAACTAGTTTCAAAATTATTTTATTTTTGTGCTACTGTTGATAAGCTTTTGTGAATGAAGACTTTTTATTCAAAAAACAATAAAAAAGCATGTTGTGACCAATAGAAACAATAATGGTGTAGTTAGTAATCTTATTAATCATGTGCGACAAGTGAAAACCAAATATATTGTAATAAAAGTACAGAGACTTCAACGATAGAACAGACAGGTAACTCCTATATAGTCATTAAAATTACGCTCCAGTTTTATTAAAAACCGTATTTTGTTTAAATTAGTTTACAGTATTTTATAAAAATAACAGCTAAGCCATAAAGACTTTTACCATATCCATTTTTATATTGTGATAAATTTACATCTGCAATTAGAATAATAATAATAACGAGATATTTTACAAAGTAATTCTGTGTGTGGATGACGTGAAGATGTTTGCGTCCATTGGTGCGTTGTCGCTTATTCCATTAAGAAGTGGGGTTGTTACGTTAATAATAATATCCTATGGTCATGGTTCTGTTGAAGTTTTCTCAGTTCCGGTTGTTGGGTTAGAGATAGAACCACATTATAAATGGACAGTCTTGATGCTTGAGGGCTTGATTTTTAAATAGGTCTCGTATGAACGGTATGTTAGTATCTAAATATAGGGTGATGTTAGACTCATACCAAAGAACTTTTAAAAGAGTTTCTAGATGATATCTATGATGAAAAGAGCAAAACATCTGTACAATTTATAACCAAATCAAAATTGGCAGCATAATAGCCTTATACAGGAGTAATTTGTTTTTAACCGAAAATCTCAATGCATGATTCAGTAACCATTTTATGATTTTAATTTTTGTATCTTTTTTCATTTCTTTGAGAATAGGTTGTTTTCATATATAGAAAAAGATTTAACTGAGTCAGCTTGGGATAAGTTCACATTATTAATAACAAGTTAACTTTGTTGACAAAATGTGGTAAGGATCACGTTAGTATACTTGGCTTCATTCGGTTTTATTTTCTATTCTAGATCCACGTTTTTATTTCATTTAGAATTTTTTATATAATATTTGAAGCATTTTTGGGAATCATCATCACATGCAAGAACAGCAGTGTCGTCACTTATTGTATTATTATTGTATTCGGCGTCTGTTGTGACTTTGACTTTGCTCGCGGGATTGAGGGTCTTTGAGACCAACCCCTACCCCCTTCTTCCACGGTGACCTGGCGTGGATATTGGCGGGTCTGTGTTAGGTCGTCTCCCCTATCGCCTTATGAGGAGATCAGGATTTTCGGACGCTTGCGGCCTCTGCACTGTGTGGTCATAGATGGATAGTGTAGTAATGACTTTCGACCTTAAAAAAGAGATGCTGGGCGCACTGAAAAACTAAATTTTTGACCAGTCAGGGAGCGTCAAAGACAGTTCGAATTTAGATGTGTGATTTAGCTTTCCTCAAACAGCGCACACGTTTATTATAATCGGGCAAACCGTTAGATTATTGCAAAAAGACAGACTAAAAGAGGAAGTCAAGGGCCTGCCGGACTATGTTCGCCTTTGCAACCTCTGGGATTTTTAGATAAGCTTTTCATTTAAGGTCGCCCCTAGGTATGTGCCTCTTTTCTCCAGGGTATCTCCCGGTTGAAGATTCTAAGCCTCGCCAGGTTCGGTCTTCGTGGACAATAGGACGGCAGGACTCTTTACGGCACTCCTATCTTTCACTTGCTACAAACTTCTAGCGAGTCCAACTCCTTTTGAACTCGCTGGAGGGTTTTCGCAAGCTTGACAGCACAGCTGTGTTATTTGCATATTAGCCATCATCGTGAAAGGGGTTATGGGGATGTTCCGATCGTAGATATGAAATAACGGCGAGTTTTGGGGGAGCCTCGGAGATGCCGCTTGGATGTATTCGACGTTTGTTGCAGGTCAACAGTAAAAAGAAAATACAGCAGCGGTCCCAAAACGCTTTCCTGCTGTACACCAGCTGTGATTGGGCAACGTTATGACTTGTGACTTCCTGATTTTGTTTGCAAATAGCTGTACGACAAGTACAACTAGAATAAGAAATTATAAAGGTGTGAAAAAATATTATTGGTGCTTGCTGGATGTTGAAGAATACTGCTGAATAGTATTCTTTGATTTCTAGGGATTTTCAAAATGAGTTGGTTATCCGATTCTTTGTATGGCGGAGTCGAATCTTCTAAAATAAAATTGATGTTGCGGTATGTGTCTTTAAGTAATGAATCTTTGTTCATTCAATTCAACATTAACAGGAGTTTAGATATAATAGGCAATGGTCTGGTTGGTGTGTACGGTTGGACATCATTTGGAGATTTTACAGATTTTGGTATTGATATAATATAACCAGCTTTCAGTTACGATGTTCAGAGTGCTACTCGCGTTATTGCATTAAATAGTGCCAGTAGAAATTATCTGCCCTTGTTTGGTAGTTCTAAAATTTTTCCTTTTACAAGATCCTAACCAGGCGCTTTAACATTTTTCAATTGTCGTATTCCTACGCATAATTTACTGATTTTGAATTTGAGTATTGGTGGTGACAATTAAAGCGGAATTTTACGAATTTTTCCATCGTCTTTACCTGTGTCGTCAGATATAGGTTTAGAAACTCCAGTTAAACATCGTGAATAGATCGCCTTTTTCTTGTTGAGATTTAGCCCATGGACTATTTTCATTATGTAGTTGTGATACGTGAATTATTTGGCTACCTTCCATATTGCGTTACCATATTTTGATAACTTTGTACGGTAGTACTGGAAGTTTTAATTCATTGGTTTTGTGATGCGATTTATATTTTCTGGTTTTATTACGAATAATAATAACGAAGGGTCCCATATTACCTTGATTTTTCATTTCTCTTTTAATAGTGTGATATCTCACGAAATATTCTAACAATTTTCTCTGCTGTAGACTTCTTCTGGTGTTTTAATACTCATATTGATGTTGATGGGCATTTCTTTGTATTCTTTGAAAGAGTCCCAGCCGTTCTTTTAATTTCACAGCGATGGTGGTGCTTCTTTCTTAACGATGGCAGTACTAATAGTCGTTGTAAGTGGACTGTGATTTAATGATAAATCGTAGTTAGGAATTCTGTCCAGAATATTTTATGATATTCTATTAATTATAAAGAAATTCATTAAGTCTGATACTTATACTTACAATACCAATAAATAAAAATGCGTAGTTACTGTCTATTAGTAATGTCGAATTCTCTTCTCTTGTATTTATGAGTCTTAATCTCCAGCGCATTAATGTCGCCGCTCATAATGAACCTTGACTCAATAAAATCGTAAAATGGCTGTACCATTATCTTAGTTACATTGTGTTTCGAAGGACAATAAACTTCGGCTACGCAATCAGGTTTCATTCTTATACATCTGAAAACTGTTAGCGTTTTATAAAGGAATATGTGAGAAACTAGCCATCATTTGAGCAGTTTATTTATAACTTTAGTGACCATATTAAAAATTAATTTATTGTTTTGTGAGAACTAGTTGAATATGCGTTTAAATTCGAAAAGAAATTGTGTAAACAACAACTCTTTGTCGGTTGAGTCTTTATTGACTTATTGTGTCCATAGGTTTTTCAAGATTTAATAGGTTTAAATTTCTGGTAGTGGTAAAAACTTGCTTAAAGATCTGTCAAGCTTTATGTGACTGAATTTTCTGTATCTTGTTTTGCAGTTCTGATTATAGAAAGCAGTCCCTGTAATTAGCTGGGTGTGGACTAGGGTATAGGGCACATTAAGCATGAGTTTTTTTTTATTTGGTACACATTTATGTATTACGCGGACCTTTTTTTTCACATATGTGTACAGCAGCCCACAATATGCTTCAATGTTTCTATACTCATATTTAAATTGTATAGATATTTTAATTTCCTTGTTACTGAATGGGCCAAGTCTGTGTTTAATATTAATTATGTTTTGTGATTTAGTGTGGCCTACTCTGTTAACTTTTTGTTGGAATTTTGGGGTAAACTTGTTTATAAATGTTCTATTTGGGCTTTTTGCTTAATGTAGCAAGTGTAATAAATAATTTCTTGTTCCTGAAAGTACTTGATCAGGTTTCTGTACATTAATTTTAATAATTTATTATTTTTCTTAAACGATATTTTTCGATAATCTACTACCTGGAGTAGGTTTATTTAGTTTTTCTGTTATCGTTTGAACTACTATTCTCTTCTATTTCCTAATTTCTTTCCCAGCAAGAGTAATTCAGAGGTTATTTTTTTAGAACTTTCTGCCGTGGCTTTTTATTTTCAACGGTATCTACTTTGCCGTCTAAATCATTAATGTTCTAAGTACGTGACCCAATCCGGTTTGTTGTGGATAAAATTGTGACGTTGGGTAGTTTGGCTATAATTTAATATTTGGGATGGTTGCATTATAGTAAATTGTAATGTCGTTGATTGTGGTTCATGGATTGCCCGTTAGTAATTGCGATGCATGGCTAGTGCTGATAGTAAATTCGTTTTGTTGATTTACCGCAGAATTAGCTTGAAGTTCGGGATTGAAAAACACTGCCTACTGGCAACATATTGTTACTTTAATTACATTAATGGGGTCTAACCTTGAAATGGAAATACAAGCGTAGTGTGTTATCTACCTTGCGGCCAATAGTTCAAATATAATAATAGTTCGAGGTTCACTGCACGATAACATAGAGCGGTCCAAGCGCCTTATAAACGAACGAACTTGAACGACTTCAAAATTATAAATACATTTTTAAGGATTTTTAAGTTAATTCAAAATGTAATTATCGTTCATTCAGGTATTAAGTTTTTATTTCTACCTGTAACATCTGAAAAAGTAGCAATTAGAAGCCAAGACAAGGAGATAAAGAGGAAATTATCGTTATTATGTAGTTTTTTCCTAAAAGATAAGGGATACTTACGGAACTTCAAGTTTTATATGTGAAAAAATACTCTACAATATTTGGGGGGACAACGATAATTTTGCTTTAATGCCGCATTTGTAATCACGTAAAGGATATATATTTTAATAAGGATTTTGTTCGTTAGGAAAAAAAACAGAATTTGTCTAGCAGTTAGTGACATTAACGTGACTTTTTATATGAGGAAAAAAAAACGTATAAAAGTAGAGTATGTTATGGTCGAATTTAATTACAACTCGTAATATAAAAACTCAATCCAGTGCAAAAGTTAACAAAACAAATAGTTTTTATTGATCACAATCATCATTAGTAGGCCATGTCACCCATCTTTGGAAGTAAGTCTCCTCTAATGTTATCCATCAGCATTTAGCGTTTGTTTTCTGTAACCCGTTATAACCAGGTATTCTTTTTATATCACCCGTTCACGTTGTTTGCTGGCTGTTTCTGCTTCTTTTATTTTTTTACTATTCTCTTACTCTATAAGTCCGTTTATTACCCCTTGTTGTCCCAATATGTTCAACTTAATTCTATTTTAGAACACATTTTTGTATGACATTACAACAGTAAAAAATTTCTTCTAATTTCCATGTTGTTTAGCCTTCTTTTCATGACTCTCTAAGTTTTTGTAATTTATCTACTATTCTTTTATTAAATGAATATATTTCTGTATGTGATAATACGTATTGGTGAAATGTTCTTGCTTCTATTATATTTAATATATTAAACCTCAGTACTGTTTATGTCGAATACTGACCAGTCTATTGCAATTCTTCTTTCTAGATCTGACTTTAAGTTGTTCTTGGAGAGCTTGCTATTTTGTGCTAGACATATATACAATTCAACTTTTTTACCATTTGTTGGTTGTAATCTATAATTCTTTTGTTAAGTCTTTTGTTTTACCTCAGTTTAATTATCCTCGATTTTCCATTCAATTCATTAAGTATTTCTTCCAATTCAACGTCATCATTTGATATCAGAACTACATTATTAGTGAACACCGTGTAATTATCATATAATACCTTTATTTCCCACTCCAGCTTTTTGAAAACATCTTCCATTTATATGGCGAAACTCCGTGCTGTACTTTTATTGTTTATAAATGCACAATATACTCTTTTGTCTTTTCTATTAAATTTTAGTTACCATTTACAAGTGTAGATGGTAAAACTTTTTATGAATTCAGCCTGTTCGTGGGGTTGGTAGCTGCCAAGTTTATTTAAGAGTATTTATGTTATGTAAATATTTTTTACAAGACTTTGATTATTTGATAATTTATGCTTATTCCCTTTTTTAAGTCACAGAATTTCTAATGCATGTAACTAGTAATTTGGGATTTTACATTCTGCTAATTATTTGCTATAAAGATTTTTAGTTGTTTAAGTATGTTTTCTCCACCATGTTTTATTATCTTTGCTATAACGCTGTTTTCCTTTTTTTGCGCAGTTACAGCACTGCAGCCTCAAGGGCTAGAACCATCTGAGCCACCGCGTCCCCAACGCTGTTTTTTGTGGAGCTTTCTCATTAGGTATATTTTTAGTAGTGAATTCCATTTCTTTGTAATTTTGGGAATTTTTTCTAGCTCATTGTTTCTTACTATAGTTTTTTGGTTTTTCGTTTGCCCTATCGGTGGTTGTACTTTTGTTTCCTACAATGTTTTGTAGTATTTGTCTATAATTTGCGATACTTGCATTATTTTCTTCTCATTGCCATTCATTAGGTATGCCGTTCGATATTTACCTTCATTAATTTTCTTTGCTATTTTTAAAGCTCTTTTTTTTCTCTAAACTTTTTTTATCTTTTGAGTTAAATCGGCTTTTATCTTCTCATTAAACGTTTTGTTTAATTCTATTTCTATTGTGTCATTCATTTAATCGCCATGTAGTTATTGTCTCTCAGTTTTGCTTTATTTTTTTAAATAAGCACTGAGTTGTTTTTGCGGTTAGCGTACTTACTTCTTGCTCTTCTTCTGTCATTATTTGCTGGTGTTTGGTTCATTTTGTTTTAAGTTGTTAAAATTCCTCTGCACTTTTTACTGTTTATCATTTTTCTTTTTTGTATTTATAATTATCTTTGTTTTTGATATTTGATGATGGCTTCCAATATATATTTTGTAAAACTTTGTTTTTTATTATTATTTTTTGATTTTTTATAATTCAGTCAATCGTATTTTTAGCTGTCTCCTCTGGATTAAGGCTTGTTTACTGCTCTTGGGTTTCTTAAACAAGAACTTAATATGTTGTCGCTTAGTTTATTAGCTGGATTCCTCTATTGTTTTTTCCAGTCTGTAGGGTTAAACCTTATTTTGATCTTCAATCTCGTATTCTATTTTTCATATTTTTGGCATTAAAATTGGTCATCAGTCTATTATAAAACATTTAATTTTTTTATCTTCATGTTGTGTTATATGCTTGCATTACTTTGCATTTAAATTTTTTTGTCTTTTGTGTTTATCAAGATTACTTTCTTTGATATTTCTTTCTATTGTTTGCTATTTCGTCCTATTTTCTTGTCAAGTATTTCTGCGATTTTTTTTTGTTTTTTCTTAACCTTATAAAATAATATGTCTATTTTTAATATTTTATATTCCTCTCTTGTCCTCCGCGTTTGTGCGAAATCTACTATTGTTCAAGTTTTACTAACATTTTCGCAATGGATACTGTCCTCATATTGAAGGCCGATATACACCATTCATTCGTCCTAGAATTTCTGTGACTATTTTGTTTGTTGTTGCTTTGGTTTTTATTAAATTTTTGGTCCCACCCCCTTCAAAATCAGTGATGCTAACTGATTCTTTAGTATGGAATTTATACACATCCTCGGTACCCGCTTGGTAAATACGAGTTAAGGCTGAAGATCCCCAAAATAAAGCCTTGATAAATTTTTCATTTATAAAACGTTGCTACGTATTATTTTCTAAATACTGTTTTACAGGATGCGCCAACATAACTTCTTTTTTTGAAATGCGCCCCATTCAGGCTGTAGGGGTCGTAGAGGGGCGGGAGTGGTCTCATTCGAGAGGCGTGGTTCTAAAGTTTTGTTCCCTACCCCTGTCAGTTGCCATACGCGTTGGAAGAGTCAAGGGCGTGCGTTTGCCGTCGAGGCCTATTTTTCGAACGGATGTTCTGTAATCGCAACCTTTCGAAATCGCTTTAATTAGCCCCGTTGGGTTCTGTCCCGGACTGGAAATCAATTCTTAGATGGGTCACTACGTTCAGACAAGACGAAGAACTGGAGTCCCTCGGCCATTCAGACCACCTCAGAACATTGAGACAATCCTCACGGCGTTCTATGCGCAAATATTTGTCTGCCCTTGGACTTTCCAATCGTTCAGTGAGGCGAATTCTTCACGATGACCTTCATTACCATCCCTACAAGTTGGCGATTGTGCAGGAACTCTCAGAACGGGACTTCAATTCTCGGAAGAACGCATGTGAGGCACTTGTCGAAAACGTTCCTGAGGATGCCCATTTTCACTTGAGTTGAAGCGTCAACAAGCAGAACATGCGCTACTGGGCTGATACTAATCCTCGAGAATTGCCTTTACATTCACCTGAAGTCACACTGTGGTGTGCAATTTCCTTAGCTGGGATTGTTGGTCCCTGTTTTTTTTAAGAAAATGAGATCACAGTGACAATAAATTCGGGCCCGTATTTATATATTTGCGGAACGCCTCATCTCAATAAATGGCAATTTGGAGTGGCCAGCCCGCTCCCCTGATTTGGTTCCCTGCGATTTTTTCTGCGGGTTTTTTTAAATCCCGAGTTTGTGTCAACCGTTCAAAGACAGTACAAAACCTAAAGGCCAACTTTCGGTCATAAATTGCCAACATTCCCTCTGCTATGCGGGTAAGGGTCGTGGTCGCTAGAAATCTGCTTATTCAGTGTATGGACAATGGAGGGCGTCACCTACCTGGCACGATTTTCAAAGCCGTGTAAAACAAAACTTTAGATGTATTTACAATATAAAAAAATTAAAAAATTTTGATTTATTGCGGTTTCAAAAAAGGAAGTTATGTTGCCGCACCTTGTATTCTCTGGTGGACAGATGGTATGCTCTAGGTTCACATTCTTTCCCCCTCTCCAATATTTCATTTAAGTTGATCACATTTGTACATATTTTAGTGTTAGTAAAAACAGAATTTTACTAAATTATTTACTAATATATGTTGCATGTAATTTTAATTAATTATTTGGAATAATCATCTTAGGACACTATTAATTGTTTTAAGACATAATTAATGGTGGTTAACACTTACATTCAAATATTTATCTGACTGCTAATAGTTAAATTGAATCGAAATGTTCATTCTCTATAAGGATATTAGGCAAAAGTCTTTAATAACTCTAGTAATATCAGATTTTGAAAACTATAATGTGTCATTTAAATTTTTCTTCCCTTGCTTCATCAAGAATGTCACATTACCAACTTTAACTAATTACCGGAGGATTCGTTATAAAAAACTTCACGCTCTTTGGAATATGTATATATAGTAAGAATTCGATAGCTTTATAGCTTATTGTTAATTACTTCTTGGATTATTAAACCTCGGTTTTATCGCGAAATTAATTTACTGTAATTAACGTGTTTTAGATTTATGCAATTGCATTTTCAATTCAAGGATAAACATTTGAAAAATTGGTTCATCTTTCGCTGTATTTCTCTTTATCCTTGGCCATATCGTACAACTAAAAGTTTGTTACTGTTATAATATTAAAGGTCACGTCAGTATTACGAAAAGGTAGGCACCTCCTGTTGTAATTTTGAGCAGACACTAAAATTCATCTGTATTTTAACTATGACTAACCTGTAACTAAATTAAATTCCTGGCTGCTTCATGCTTCAGTTTGTGTAAAGTGTCAACACCGTGCCAAGGCCTCGGCATTCGCCGAGGTGTTTTTAAATTAATCTTACGACAAAAATCGTTAAAAATCCACATTCACATACATACAAAAACGTTCATGGTCGCAGTCTCAGAACATCGCTATAGCGGTTAATTAGGCCGTTTGGTAATTTAAAAACTCTTAACGTTTCGTTCACAGCTTACAGCAAACATCTATATAACACGGATTTCGCAAAATTTAGCTGAATTGGCCATGCCACTAGAGCGTGGGCCATTTCTGCAGTATCATTCGGCTTGCAGGTAATGCCTTCTTGGAGGCTGTTGACGTCAGTGGCTGGTCTCGGTTTTTTGTAGCGTGGCGCTTGGCTTTTGGCAGCACACGAACAGCCGTATTTATTATATTCTAGTACTCAAAATCGCAGATTTGGCATTTATCCAAAAAAAATGAATATTTTAAATATCTTACCGCATTTTTAAAATGTTTGGCGTAAAATTTTAGCTTTTTGAGTCATCATAAAGTTAGTGCAAATTCAGCAGCATATCTGTGGAAAAATAACACGCGGTTTTTATACTAGCAGATAATATTTGAATTTGTATAATAAAATAATTTTTAAATGTTCAAATGCCACATTATAAGTAACTAATAGAAGTGATATTAAAAATTATACGTACGCTGTTTGTGAATTTTGGGACGCCTTTAATTTTGTTATTATTTGAAGTTCCGCTTTGTTTGACAAATGATTCCTCGCAAGGAATAAGTTTGAAAATTGTTCACGTTGATAGGTTTTTGGCTGCTTTAATTGTAGAAAGAGATACTTTGAAATTTTTTGCTAGCTTCTTTAACACTTATACACAATTAGAAGCTTTGTCTATCCTTAGGTCTAAGGCATTACATTTTCAATGATTACATATTTCCTACAAATAAACTTTTTCCATTCTTTAGATTTCAATTCTATTTTATCTTTGGTCTTTTCTCTCTTGGTACTTCTAGCTTGGTATACATTAATTGTTCTGGTCTGAGTTGTCAGATCTTAATATATTTTGTTACCTGTAACTGTTTTCTGATAGTGTCATTTCTTATTTCTTTGACTTTATATTGATCAGGTTATTCCCCCCATATTCCTCTCTTGTATATCGTCACGATAACAACTATCTCCCAATATTCTGATACATTCTCTTCCTCCCATGCATAGTACATATTTTTGTTAATATCTATACTCTTTCTGCGCCCACGTTTTTCATTATTTGTTCTGTAATAATTTGGAGCCTCTTTATAATATTCCTAATTTATTT
Source organism: Sinelater perroti (assembly GCA_036346155.1). Taxonomy (NCBI): domain Eukaryota; kingdom Metazoa; phylum Arthropoda; class Insecta; order Coleoptera; family Elateridae; genus Sinelater; species Sinelater perroti. The sequence goes on from JARFIY010000174.1 coordinate 7,254,197, forward strand.
TAGTTGTATGTCTTTTCTTTGTTATAGGATTTCTTTTATATTGTTTCCTTATTGTTCCCATTATTTTTCTTATAGAGCATATTTTCAAATAGTTTTCTCCATCTTTCAATTATATTTTTTGCACAGTTAGTACTTCTCCATTTACAGATTTGAAAATGATTAATTATTTCATTTTTGTGTCTAGATCTGTTCCTTAAATGTTTTAAAGAAGAATTTTGTTTCTCTTTTAAACCCTTCCCAGGATCCTCTTTTTGTTTCTAATGCTATGTGTTAAACTCTTCCTTCTTTCTCTTATAGTATCGACATGTTTCGTTATTTCTTTGCGTAGGCACCTTTCCCATTTTTATTTCTTAGTTTAACTTATTCCTGAGCATATTTGTCCTACTAGACTGTTTGCTTTCTATTTCAACTATTTTTGTTGTACTACGTATTTGCTTTGCTGAACTGATTAGGATTTTCTGAATGTTTGTCATGCTTCGTGTACATTATATATGTTCTCGCTATACCTGCCTGCTAGCTTTGTTATTATTAGTTTGTAGTTCTTAATTGTTTTCTTGCTAATATTCTTCTACAATTCTGCTTTATTGTTTTTCTTTTCCACTTTACGATAAATTATTGTCTTCTTTGCTTTCAAGAAATCCTTTTATAACGTTATCATTTTAGGTTAGGCATATAATCTATCATGGATTTTTCACTCCTCTTGGAACCCTTCTAGCATGTGCGTCTTTTTGTTGAAAGAATGATTTTATCGCTAACAGATTATGTTGCACACAAAAATTATAATTCTGCTCCCATTAATGTTTTTCGTTAACTTTCCATATATTTTTATTACGTCGCTAGTTCTACCAGTTGTGATTTAAATCCCCTACTACCATAACTCTTCCTTTGCAACGTTTCACTGTTTCTAATGCTTCTTCCTGGGACTTGTTTAGTTTTCTCTCTAAAATTCTTATTTCGACAGTTATTGCATGTAACCTACTATTTTTTTCTTTGTATTCCAATTTTACAGTCCCTTCTCTTTGGATAATTTATCAATTTTTTTTTGTATCACATACTCAACTGCTCTTTTACTTTTTTCTCATCTGTGAGTCAGTTTGATATCATCATGTGGTCTTCCTCCATTCTGTGGCTCTACTCAATTTCTTAGTTTTTTCTTACTTTCTGTAATTGTTAGGATATTTATATTTCTTTCTTCAAATTCTTTGACTATTTTTTCTTTTCTATTTAGTTCTTTAATTAGTTTTGTCAAGTTTATTCCTCGATAACCCTTTTCATACCATGTCGTGTCCATAGTTCTATTCTTTATAATTTCTTCCAGTAGTTTTTGAAATATTATTTTTTTTTGTTTTATTTGTCTTTTATTTTTTATTTTCTCCCTATTTTTATTTTTGATAGTCAATAAGCATTTTTTGAAATCTTATTTTTATTTTCTTTTTAGGCAGATTTCCTAATTCTTCTTTATATCTACTTGCTTTTGCTGATATACCATCTTTGATATATAACTTTTCTTTTTTATAGTTTCTTAATTTAATGTTATTTTTGTTTATGTTATTGAGTCCCACGAAGTACGTTCCACTGCCTAGTTTCTTATCCGATTTAATTACCTACATACATTTCTTAATCATAAAATTGTTTGATTGTTTTGGTGTTATAATTTCACCATCTTTCAGCAGCTACAATATTTGTAACGTTTTGTTTTCGAAAGCGGCAAATAAAACGTGCAAATTTACTAAAACTACTTATTTATATTACTTACAGGCCATCAAAACCACTATTTATACAAGACATACGATAGATAAAGTAAAATTGCACTATATTTTAAGCAGCTTAAACTGGCTCCAAAATGTTCGGGGAGTTGCTCGTAATATCTGGCATTTTTTTATTGTTTGAGCTCGTACGTGCACCCGCAGCGCGGTCGGATCCCTGAAAGGTATTATGTGCAATACTGATGCGTGATGTCTGGTGTTCGGAAATTCATTACCATAATAATCCTTCTTTTTCTCTTTCCATCATCTTCAATTTGGCAATTATTGCCTTGATTGTTTCTCTTAATTTTGTGTTTTTTTTTGTTTGATATGCTTGTTTTCTTTTTCTAATTTCGTTACCTATTTACTATAGTTTAGTTATTGTCGCTCGCAGCACTTTCCATATTTTTTTAGTTTACCACCCTCAGTTTCAGTTTTGGGTTTGTTATGAGAGCGTACTGTTTTCTTACTTTTTCTAAAAGTCTCTTCTTTATCTTCATCATCCTAAATTCTTATGCGTTTTCTTTTACCTGTGCATTTTTGTTATTAGTCGTATTTATTTTTTTTAAATTACTAGCTGAATATACTGTTTTGTTTATTATTATTTAATTTCTTCAGATATTAATCTGTCTTTATCTTGGATTGATTTGCGATAGAAGCCGCTCACCCGGATCGATTTCTTGGAGTCTGATCTTACGTACTTTTTTTTAATTTTTTGCATTTCACTAGTAGCACACACTTTAGGATTATGAATTGCAAATTATCTCCCAAAGTTTGAGTTCAGCCTCGGAGCTTTAAAACAAACGCGCCAAGTAAAAAATTTTCAAGAAAGTTTTCAGATTGTTCTGCGGATTTTTAAATGTTTCAGGGGATAAAAAATCGAAGCACTTAGGAAAATTGCAGCCTACAGCAGTAACGGCGGACGAATAATTACCTGTAACAAAATGCAATCTAATAATTTGGCTATCACACATGTATAAAGCAGCAGATTAATTTTAGAAGATATTTTTTTGATAGACAAAAGTCAAGGTTTCTAAATTTGCAATAACAATGAACAATACCCGTAATAATAATAATAATAATACAAATGTATCAAAAAGTATAAGCCACGCTGTAAAAATCACTTTATAGAATTTATTTGTACGGGTTAGGAGAAAAGTTCACCACTTTTGTTTTACTATTTATTAGATATTGTCAAATCTTCATTGTTTTGTTGACTCAATTTTAAATTTATTAATAGCTTCTAACATTTTTCAGGAGTAATAGTATTTATTCTACAAGTGGAATATTTTTGAGAAGTTTTTTCTAATGTCACGTTATGTTTCTTTTTCTGCTTTAGTGTGTCTAAAAGATACTCAATGGGGTTTAAACATATCCACTGGTATGGCTGCGTGTACAGATTTGTGGTACCACGCGTTATTCTGTTGAAATTTAATGTTGTTCATGGAGTGTTACCAAAAAAAAGCATTTGTAGTCGGCCGCCATCCAACTTCAGATCATCATAATCTCCTGCTTCCCAGAGTTTGACGGTAGGCACCGTATACTGACAAAGACAATTTTTACCTACTTGTGTACATTATTTTATTATATATGTGCATATATGCAACATATCATTGTGATTTAAACATGGAGCATAACAGTAAAGTGCCTCATTAAACATATCTGAAGTTAAACTCGTCTGACCATAAACATAAGCCCAATATTTCTTTGTGAAGTGTTTTCGAATCCACTATAAACGAGCTTTTTTGTCTTCTTTGCGAGCCACGACTTCTTTCTAGCCTGACAGCTTTTTTAAGCCTGTCTATTGCAGTCCTGATACGAAGGATCCGGTCAATTTTTGTAGACATTGTAGTAGCAAGTTTAAAAGATATTTTTCCGTTTCTTATGCGACTCCCTAATTAATTTTCGCGTTCAGATGTTACTTTTTTTAACCTATCATATTTTAATATATGTGATTCAATATTCTTAATACGTTTTATAGTACTTTCGATAACCCAACACAATTTGCAATTCAAACATGGAACTTATCCCGATTATGTAAAATGCGAAACATTCCTACGCACTAAAGCATTTGCACAATACACTAACCAGCACTTCAAACTCCGTTTACATTTAAACAACGAGACGCATGCTTACATTAACAACAATTTAAAGTTTAATTGACCTTGTATGAAAGCATGCACCATTTGCATTTTGATTTATAGTTATTTACAACATAATAACAACAAGAGAGACATATTTATCCTTTATTGTTAAGATAACTTGCAAATATAATAACGCCTTATACTTTTGTCTACGGCTGCATATTTTTGACTTTATCAAACACCGTAGATAAAAGATTGTAAGATTAGTTTTCTGTAGAGCTAAAAAATTTGGATAAAATAAATTGGCTACCTTCAAACATTTTCCTTCTACCACAGTTTTAATTAGACGAAAAGGTTGTTTAACAATAGAGAGAAAGTATTTCTTACTCGTGTGTTTCATTACGCCACATAAAATTAGCACTGATGTGCTTTGACGATTTTAACATTATCCTCAGCTAACTTCAGAAAATCTAAATAAAAAGAATAGACTTCTCAGAGATAAAATAAATCAATATAAATAATTCACTACAAGAAATTAAAGTGACATTTTAGTAAGCTTTAAAGCGTTTTACGCTACATTTAGATTAGACACAAGTGTGGAAATTTAAATTATGGGATAAGCGACGAACTCTTCAAGAAAGGCTTGGGAACAATTACACATCGCATCTAGTTAGCTGTGCGTAAAGCAACAAACAAAAGCTGCAAATGCCAATGACTCAGGCAACATTTCACTGCATTGTTTAAAGCCGCAGTAAAATTGTGCTAAATCTAACGTAGACGCAGCCCGTGCGCGCACTGTTCAGTTCTCAATGCCGCGATGAGTGTAAGAGGATCTTTAGGAGCTTTCAGCATCAATTTATCGTTAGAAATAAAATCCGGAGGCCTTGCTTCACGCGCGGCGTTTAATTACAGCCCCGTCGCTTAAAGTGGCCGTAATTTCAGCAACAACGCGCTGGCTCGCCTCAAAGAATGCACGCATTATAAATTTTCCCGATTGCCGAGAAGATTATGAGCGTAACGAGCTGTTGTACACGCGTGGTCGGGTTAAAGTTTAAGCTCGTGACGGCCGATCGGAAATGAGCCTTTGCCCGTCTTAAATCTCGATCCAAGCTGCCAGAATATTTAGAGTTCTTTCGCCTGGCAGAATAGCCCATTCTCGGCGCTCGATTGTGGCTGGAGCGGCCCCTTCACCCAATAAATCCTTCAGCACCGCTCGCTTTGTATTCCGTGAGCGTTCTCCAGCCGAGTTCGGCTAGGAAGGCCACATCTAGATGCGTTCATTCTTGCGCCGCTTACAAATTAGCATACGGGAGTTCTTCGACACCGATAACTCAAAAGAGCGTGGAGGGAAAGTGGAGCAATGTCAGGCCTGGGAGGATCGGCGTGGTGGTTTATTTTGCGTTTGGTCGGGAAAATAGAGTTTTCAGGGTTTCAAATTAATTGGTAATTAGAAATTAGCAGTCAGTTGTAATTCGAGAGCCATCCGTCTTCTTTCACTGCTTGGTGGGCAAGCCGTTCCAAATCCGCAAACGTGGAAAGCCAACCTTTCGAACGACTAGCGTGATGCGAAACATTAAGCGCGTTGATTGCAGTTACTTCTAAAAGAGAAATAAATCTCTAAAATACTTGATCGAATGACAGGAGTATCATGTGTGCATTTTAACTTTCACATGGTAATGGACTGGCATTTCAGTTTTCTTTATAGGAACGTAGTAAAACAACCGATGAATCAAGTTAAATAGACGTTTTATGCTCTGTTTTACTTAGTTGCAAAAAACGTGTTCGACTAATCGAACATCAAAGGATGATGTCCGACTGGAAGAGGGTCTCGGCGATTTGGTTCGCTATGGTCCAGTTCCATTTTAGCACCGCCGGCGTTTCCTGGTTGAAGGAATGCAGTTGACAACAGTTCGCGGTACAATTGCTGTGCATTGCGATGGCAGGAGTGGTGTTAACGGTATCATATGGGCCCCCACACCCGGCCTTGGTCGCGCGCGCCCTGGCTGGAGGTCATACGCCCGCGTTGTCGTATTTATGTTAGCCACGCCAACTGCTCCAATAACAACAGTACTGCAGCCGAGTCGGTTTGCCCTTCTCACGTGTGGCGTGAATAAGCTGGCAACAATTTCTAGGTTTGGTGATCAGCGCGTAGGCGCAGCTGAAAAGAGCGTATCGCTGAAAAACAACCGTCTCGTGAAGGAAGTCGAAGGCTACCAAATAACATTGCGTGGGAGGACTAAAATAATTAAATTTTTTACCACTAATATCGCCCTCAATAACATTGTATTTTATTTTTGCAGAACGCAGTTATTTTGTCGGGTTAAGCAGCCGCAGGAGCTTTTAGGTTTCAGCAATGTTTACACGCTGCGAAGGATCAGCTCTAATAATTAAACAATGTAATTTAATACGCGGCTGTTCTGGCACTGCTTTTAATTAACTCCGCTGAAGTAATGCATATAAATAATCCGTTTCATCATAGCACCGCTGCGCTAAACGCAAACACGAGAGCATAATTGGAGAATCTGAAAATCGCGGTATTAAATTTCAGCGTGCTGCACACGGCTTTTTGGGCATGGTGTAATTGAATTTTGTTAAACAAAATACAAATATATTAAAATGCATTAGGGTTGTGTCGTTGCTGTGTCGCTGTTACCGGGCCAATTAAAAACGAAGGCTTGCAGCACACGCATAACATAATGCTTAATGCTTCAACGCATTTTAAATTAATTAATTAATTGATAGAAGAATAGAAATGACGTGATTTAACAAAAATTTAAGAAGTTTCTTTGGTGGCTTACGATTTTCATATACAGAAGGTCAGGTGTGTCATTGTGTTGATATTTTGTGTTAATTTAATTTTTTAATTGTTGTTATTGCAATATTAGAAGCTGATTTAATAAGTGCTGTCATGGTTAAAAATATAGAGAGGCGATTTAAAAATATTTACCATATTTGTTTCCTGATTTGACAATTTCTTTTTATAAATGTTTATAGATTTTATTATATAGCGGTAATTTTATTATCATTTTGCACGTGTTCTGATGAATTTCATTGATAATATCGGATTTCGTTGAAATCGTACGCGTAGGCCTTAGTTTTCAGGTAGCCCTACAAAAAGAAATTACATGGTAATGAATTGGTGGTCAGCTGATGTTGGCATGATATTATTGGTAATCGACTGTTGCTCGAGCTGTATGGCAGGCGGTGCTTTCCTGCTTCATGTTGCTCAGTTGGTGCCAAAGGACTGGGTTATCATTTAACAATAACGATTGCCATTCACCGTTGCAGAATTTCCAGCACCGTCTTTAAAGAATTACAGATCTATCATCTGCCCAAAATTTACACCAAACAATGACAAGTTGGAGGCGCATTTATTTTTCTTGAGTTACCAGACTCTAAATGCGCCAATTTTGTTTATTTATGAACCCGTCGGATAGAAAATGACTTCAGAAAATCCATTTCATGATTTTTTAAAAGCCAATTGTAAGATTTGTCGAAAGTGAGATTGGTTAGTAAGCTTTAAACTTTTGCATTTGTTGAATTTTGAACGTTTAAAACTACAAGTTTGTAGCGAAAGGAGCTTCTCAAAGTGTCTAATTGTTGTTGATGATGCTGAATCGATGTTTTTGGATTCGCAGCGGCTGCAACAATACTTTCATGGAACTTTACCTCACATTAACACTCATCGGGTTTTCAATTTATTATTGATCTAATTTCATCTATCTTCTAATAGTTGTTTTATTGGGTGGATTATTTCAACCAAAAATTTCATGGTATTTTTGTACCACCTTCACAACATTTGCAATGAACTTGCAATGCGTTCTAACAATAATAACTCGCTATTTCATATTTACAAGTGAAAATAATTGTAAATGACAACTTTAGAATATCAGATTTACCAACCGTAAAACAAATATGTGAATCGTGAATTTGAGTTTGATTTTCATGAAGGTAACACGGACGCTGACTGCAGCTGGCCCGAGTGAGATAAATACGATATTAACACTATTAAATGTTAAGCATTTTAATGCAAATAGATACACTACAATTGCATGTAAGTTTATATTTGTATTTGTAAAGTCGCCAGCAATGGCTGACACAAATCCGTTCGCTAATGTGTCCTATGAACAACCACATTCAATGTAATACCAAATACCATAACTTTCACTTCGTGGAAGCCACTCTCAAACATTGCAATCGCATGTTTCATATAGTAAATAAGTAGGATAAAGTACAATGACTCAATATACATCACCAAATATACAGTATGAACTACCAGCTACATCCAGCCAAACTGGATAACTAAAAAACCAAAATAATAAGAATAATGAGAAACGTACTGTGAGGCAAAGAAGAACGAATAAAGGTCATTCGGTGATCAACGTAGCTAACAATTTCAAAAAAACGCTCTCTGAAATAGAGGATACAAACGCAACAGAAGCAGACAATAACTGTCGGTAAAAAGTAAAACTCTCTCCACCACAACCAGTTTTTATTGCCAATATGATAAACATAAAATCTTTCAGAAACAAATTATAATTATTAATATATAATTACAATTATAAATCTTTAACTGCAAGCCTTAATAGCTATTTTAAATAATTTGAAATGCAACAACTTAACTAATGTAGATAATCTAAAGACACAAATAGAAGGTTAGGTAGATATAGTAATAAGCATATATAATGTTAAACATAGAATTACTGGACTGCCTCTGTCTGTTTTTTATTGACTTAGTTCCAAACAAATCAATCAAAAATATTTATGTAATCAAGTATCTCCAATAAATCAAAGTTACAATCAAACCGCCCTACCAAAAAAGATATTTCTCAATATACAAACTCCCAACGTTATGGGCACACTAAGAAATATTGCATAACCAACATAATTCTGCACTAAGCGTAAAACCGTTCCGATCAAGTGTGCTCATCCAGGGAACTACAATGTACGCAAGATCCACATTAAAATACGCATCAGTTTGTCCCAAAAAACCAAATCAAAACCAATCAGAGCCAATAAACAGAACAAACATAGTCTATTGTTAGTACCTACTTTACCACAGTAAACACAGTCACAATCTATGGTATACGAAGATAAATTAGAAAAACAAGCTAGAAAATGTGAAGATGATGTTAAACCTTTTAACAACTACAACATCCAAGCTTTACTAATGCCTCAAATTCTTAAAATGGAAATTTGGAATGCCAACAGCTTCATCAACTTAGTCAAGAGTTTCATACTTTCCTTGCTCAACATAACCTAGATAGAACAATGCTTATCTTCGAAACACACTTTACAAACAGAATACAAAAGTTTGCTGCCTATGATCCAAAGTACCCGGATAGGACAGCACAAACTAAGTAAATACTAGCATGAGCACATATAGGCAACAATTTTGGACACTTACAATAACATGTTATAAAAGAAGAACCATTTATCTACCACGCTTCGTCAACGATTTATCGCAAAGTCTACAACTCTAAGTACCAACAATGGGCCTCTAGGTTAATTACCCCTAAAGATAGAGAATTATTAATATTAAATAAACAATAGTAGTTTCAACTGTATTTCCACTGGACAATCTATCTACTTGTTCTCACATAGAAGAAAAACTTTATTTAGAATTAATTAATTTTTGTCTAAAAAATAGGTATAAGACAAAGTTACATTAGAGTTGAATAATGCCTAGATCTTTCATCAGACCACTTGTCATTTTTAGTCTTTTTAAGTTCAACAGTATATCATACATAAAAATCATCTAGTCTTTACAATGGGAGAACTGATAAGGCAGTAGCAAAAAACTGGAAAACAATTTGATGAAACTGTAAATCACTCAAATACAAAACACAGCTTGAAAATCAACACCTAAATTAGTCTCCAAAGAATTCTAATACTGTCTCCCGGTGAATGTTAAAAAAAAGATTGCTAAAAAACCAAAAAATCCTGAGGATATGGTAAAATATTAGATCGCCGTGACCAAAATAGTTGTAGCAAATCAACAAAAGAACTGAAGAAGCAGACCTTTCGGGCTTACTCAAGCCACTAAGCACTTCAAACACCCACAACAGAGTGTGGCACCCATTAGAAAAAACTATGGTAGTTGGGCCAGAAGCGCCAAGCAGAAGCTTAAACATTAGCTGATCATCTTGCTGTACTATTTAAGCCACATTCTACAGTGTCAAATTAAGAAGAATAAAAAGAAGAGATTTAAGAATAACTTGGTTCTCCAGGCCAGCTAAGCTTTCTAATTAAAAATTCAAAAAAGAGGAGATTAAATCTACCTACAATCAAAAATAATATAAATCCGAATAAAGTCCTAGGATATGATCTTATTGCGGTCAAGGTTCTGAAAAAACTATCCGAGAAAGGTAGCTCTAGGTATTTTTATACTGAAGCTAGAAAAACCACTTGCCAGAGGCATAAAAGATGTTTGAAACAAGTCTACAACTACCCACTACTTGAAGAACATGAGCTGATCCCAGACTATCAGTTTGGCTTGAAAGTTGAGCATGTCACCCTTGAACAAGTACACAAAACGATGCTGTTCTGTCGCCTTCTTCAACATAACCCAATCTCTTGTCAAAATCTACCATACGGGATTACTTCTAAAAATCAAATAGAACCTACCACATACGTACAATCAATTACTCAAGTTCTACTTCTCAGACAGCCTGCTGTATTTTATTCTGTACCAGCTATAGATGTCAAACATCAAACTATGAATGGCCACATTTGCGGATGGCATGGCTATATTAGCGTTTCACGAAAACACAGAATGGATCGGAAAATCTTAAAAACATCTAAGTTCATTAGAAAACTTATTTAACAAATGCACATTAAGGCCAATGAAGCAAAATCCTCCCTTGTCACTCCCACTCATAGGAAAGATACATGTCTGGCAGTTACTTTAAACAATATGTAGCTGCCTCAATCAGAAAACGCAAAGTATTAGGGATCCATATGTATAAGATATTTTTACCAAGCGCAAACAGTTGGGTTTAAAACTCTGCAACTGACTAATTGGAGGCAGTTTGAAACTCACCTTGGATAAGTAGCTATCAGTCTACCAAGCTGTGGGGCACAGCGAGTATATTAAACTTGAAAATATTGCAACGGTTTCAGTCTAAAACGCTCAGATCCATAACGAATGTCTCTCAGTACGTGAAAAACGAAATACTAGTTTACATCGTGATATCCTACACATATAAGTGAATTGCAATAGTTAAAAATATTAACTTTATCTCGAGTATAACCCAAACGTGTTGGCAGTGAACCTCCTGAACAACAGTGACGTAAAAGATTGTGTTTTTTTATTTACCAAACAGATTTTAGTTCTTGCAATATTCTAACCTCTACGCTGTTCTGCTAGCTTGGGTTAAGTATAATTAAGCAGGAGTCCTTCACTGAAGAACATCCCCATATATTATTTTATTGAGGTCAGTCAATTTACATTGTTTATTTAAACATATTGTAAATATTACTTAGCAGCTAAAAAGATTTACGTTTTGATTGTATAACAAATTATGTTTATAAACTAATTGAAATCCTCACGACTGGTTGGTTTTCAGACCCTTTGCGAGCCGCCTGCCGCGGGCGGGCACCGCGACAGGTATTGATGGCTAAATCGGAGAAAGAGCAGAGAGTAAAAGTTTGCTCCATATTTTCGATGAACAGCCGCAACGGCGTTTTGCTTTATTTCCACGACTTTCTCCGCAGGCCGGGAAACATAGGCGCGTTTTGCGGCCGCCGCGTTCGAAGCAGCGTCAGGGCCTGCGTTTGACCCAATCCTTTAATCGCAGCGAGCCATTAACGCGGAAACCAGTCGACCTTAAATTATAACCGAATCCGTTACCTGCCGACACAAACGGGAGCTATCGTATCGCGGCCCGCGGAAAAATCGTGCTGCGGTCGCAGCCTCGGAAAAGTTGCAGATGTAGCCTTGCGCGGGGATTACTGGCGAAATCCCCTATTATGACTGCTGCTGTTAGATGCACATAGGCGCGTTAAGCAGCTTTGCGGGTAGATAAATATTTACTATGAATGCAGCTCCAAAGGGGAGCTTAATAGACTTACACGTTTTTACCTTTTCCCTGTGACGCAACCGCAATAAAATTTTAAGCAAAAATTACTGCAACCTTGCAATTTATTACGTTGTTTTGATACGCACTCTTGATTAAATGAGTTTTGCTTTTATGGTGCTAATCGCTACGTCATTTTTGAGTCCATATTTATTTTGTTCAACGCAATGTGCACTAGTTATTTTAAAATTCATATTTTAGTGCATACTTTTACACTTAAATTTAAACGTCAGAAGTTTAAAAGCGGCTAAAATAATTGTTCAAGCTAGAATGGTATTACTCAACTTAAATTGATTAAGCTTTTAACTAAAAATTAATTAAGACAAGGTAATTAATCATGGCAGCCAAAACTTTTCCACATTTTTAAGCTAAAAGCACTGCAAAGTTTAAACTTCTGTTGTTTTTTAATCCCTCAAATTGAAAGTAACAAAAGATTTTCAATTTCTATATTAAATATAAATTTCTTTAATTTATTTAAATGATAAGAAGAACAATTTAATGTGCATTAATAAATAAATAGTTGAAAGTGAATAAACATAGCACTGGCCAATTTCAGAGAGTTCGAAGTGCGTCGCATATAAAGATTCATGTAAACTGTCAAAAGGAGTTGTAAACAAAAGTTGCGTTACGGCGAGGAAAAGTGCGAGACGGAGAGCGGATCAACTTTTTATAAGTAAATAATTAGCATTAGTGTGTTAGTTAATTAGTTGCTAATGCAATGTAAAGATAAATAGGCTGTAAATTGTGAAATAACTGTCAAGCGCTAAATAAATAATTGAACTCGTAAACTAAGTTTGTTGCAGCAATTAGAAGAAGTGTTTAAATAAACCACCAAGCTTATGCAAGTCGAACTGTTTAAATTAAAAGGGGTGGAACCAAAAATCAAATTGGAAAAACGAAATTTAAAGACGACAGGAATTAAAACCATGCTGCAAGATTACATCCAGACATTACAGAATTTTAAAAGAAAATTGGAGAAGCAGTCTAAAACCTTAATAGAGTTAACAATAAATATCCAAAACTTGACCATAATCTTAAGAGAAGAACTAAACTGAGTACGCAAAAAGAATACATAAATTTGAGAAAGAAATTGCAAAAACTGCATGTGTACTAGGAAAAACAGACTAACATTGAAAATAAGCGTAAAAGAATAATCGGGACAAGAAAAATTGAAAAAGAATTTACAAGAACTAAAAGTAGATAAAAGAGAGAATTTTGAAAGTTCCAGAAAAGGCTTACAAATGTTTGAGAAAAGAAAAAGTTACCAGAAACAAAGATGTTGAAGAATTATCAAAAAGTTTTAATAGAGTCTTTAAAAAAGAATTTCCAGAAAAAATAGAAACATTTTTGAGGTTTAAAAGAGGTAAAATAGAAAATACTCAAACGTGAGAGTACATTCTAGAAACCCAAAAGAAAACAGTAGAAGGAGAATCCAGAAGAGTATTTAGAAAGTGTGAAAGAGAACCTAGAAGCATTGGAAATAAAAGCGGATACTTTGTCGACAGAGTCTTGCGAAATCACTTGAAACTAGACAAAAAGAGAATTGTCGTATTTATTAATAGGAGGTTGCTATAAGAGCTGCAGCAAAAATAAAAACTTGACTCAGACTTACGAGTGGTACTAAAGTAAAATCGCTAAGAGCAAGACTCAATAGAAAGAAAACAGTACACTGAACTTAGTGATAAAGGCTCACAATGGGATTAATTGAAGTTAATAGATGCTTTTCTGGGGGGAATCGTAAAAAACGTCGATCGCGCTGAATTCAGGTTGCGGTTATTATTGCTCACAAGCCGAATGTTGCAAGTTCTACGCTATGACGATTCGTAAAGAAGACACTTTTAGGTGAAGAACACGTTACAGAAAGTTTAATAGGGGTTTTATTGAGTAAACTCTAAAAGTATGTAAATCAATGCTGAGGAAAGCGTAAATTATCGTCTCGGCAAAGTCCAAAGAAAATGAGGATAATTTAACTCTAAACATGGACGAGGCCAAAGATACATACCTTCAATGATGTGAATCTCAAACGTACGCAATACCAAATGAAAAGTTAACTTGGCGATTATTTTAAAGCCCTCTTCACAATATTATACATCGCCGCAGTTCTAGGCTTTAAAGAGAGAGCAGTGTAATGATTAATCTTAAAAATTTGGTTTCCATGGAAAATCTGCCTTCAAGTGCAGTGGTCGAGTAGCATTTAGGTGTATAAAGAGTTTTCGGCGCGTTGGAGAAGACAATTTCAGTCACCTTTTGGCATACCAACGTAGGATTGTTTAGTTTCTAGAGTTAAGAGTATGAGGAATGTTCAAGAAGGCATTTACAAGCACGAGCTATGTATCTGAAAAGTACAGTTTCCGTGGTAATCGAAGTGCGCTGGAAAAAATAATTGTTGCAACATGTAACAGACTTAGCTTTTATGTCATTGGTGAATGTGTCTTAGAAACAAAGTTAAGAATTAAAATATTGGATCTTTTGTATTTTGGATGTAACAAGACAGATATACAATATACACTTTGCGGCTTATTAAAGTCTACTTCTATGCATGAGATGGTAAATCTTCCGAGCGGTGTGCGTTGAGGCGCTTTGCGCCTTGTAAGAAGTGCAAACGCTCCTACCTTCTCCCCCAATTGAATGCAGCCAGTGTTGCAAAAGACTGCAAAAGGGCGGTAACCACCAAAGCGATTGAACCAACAAACCTCGCATCTCGAAGCAAACCCGCTACCAACTCGACCATTTGGGCCAGGAAATTAAATGGTAAACCAATTGTAATTTGGTATGACAATGCAAAAAATATCACTGGTATACTGAATAAGAATAGCAAGAAACAGAGAAAAATTGCTATTATTAAGAAAACAATTTTTAATAGTGGATGCCATAAAAGAGTAAAAAAGAAGAAATCAACTTTAAAATAGTCCTAGTTAGTTGAGATAAATACACCGCTTCCAACGTACCTTTTATTCTTTTAACGTTTCTTGGAACCCGGTTTTGGGATGATACGCTACTTTATCAATACTTTCAATGTTACCTTATGTTTAAAAAGATAATAAATATGTTGGTTTATTGACATAATGTATAAGTTGTTGTTACCACGATTTACCTACTCATCGTTAATTAACAAACGTAGCACAAATTTTGCGGACTGCGATGCAAGTTGTTTTTGTTAAAATTGTGTGATATGAATCTTATGATAATTACAATGTCCTCAGCAATCTTTTGGACTTAATTATTACAAACTAAAGTACAAATTTCATTAATATGAATCGTCGTTTGTTGACGTAAAGTTGTTCAAGTCTGGGATCGATTGATATTCCACTCCTTCAAAACTCTCGAACTATTGCTATCACTACAGCCTTTTCTAAATGCTTTCAGAGGCATTTTAATAGTCTCCGCAGGTTAAAAAAAATTTAACCAAGAGACATTGTTTTAAGATTCTTCATTTTTCTTGTATAAGCCCTTACCTACCCTTTGGGTATAATCCTCTTTTAAACATCATTACTTGCTATCATTTAAGGCCTTCCTACACCTCTTTAATCTTGGGACTACAAGTCCGCTCCAGTTCCATTTGATTTGGCACCTCTCTTTACACCGTTTTGAATATTCGTGCCTCATTCTTTCATTAATCCTCTGATTTATTTGTATAGAATGGATTTGGTGAATACTTACGTTTTACATCGATATAATGTGACTGGGAATATATACTTATAGTGCAACTAAATTTTTAGGGGAGAGGTATATTGTTTTCATAAGGTTTATGAGCTTTCTGTATGCAGTTCTATTCCTTTGTCTATATGTAATTCATAATTTTTTAACGCATAATCGTTTAGCTTAAGTATTTATGTTAGTTTACTCTTTCAGTTTGCTTATTTTTATTATAATTTGTTGTTTTATACCTTGTTTTATTTGTCACATATTTGTTCTTGTGCTAATTTAATTCTTCGTTGCTTCATCTAACTTGGGCTTTGATTTTTTAAAAATCAGGATGTCGTCGGTGAACCTTAAGTGGTGTGGTCTTTCGACGTTGATATGAATTCAGCGATTATTCTATTCAATATTCTTAAAAGTTTCTGCTAATGTTAATACGAATGGTTTTGGTAGCGTCGTATCTCCTTATATTCCTCTGGTAATATAAATTTTCTTGTTTTCGTAAATCGATACTTGCAGTGTAGATGTAAATTTGCTTATTGAACTATAATCAACTTTAACGTTTTTTAGGGTTGGTTCTAAAGTCCACATTTCTATCGTATCAAACGTATTCCTGTGATTTAAAAAAGCTATCCAGATAAGTATTTGATATTCTATTCTCTTCTCTATTAGCATCCCAACAGTCTGCTGTACTGGATAATAGAAATCCAACTTTATTGTTATTCAATTTGTTGTAATTTTTAAGGAAAACTTATACATTTACGGAAGAAGGATGATAGGCTTATAGTTGTCCAAATTTATACTGCCTATCTTTTTGTGAATTAAGAATAATAAAGCATTTATTTAAAATATAGGATATCTTCTTGTTACAAACATTCATCGTAGAGTTTACTGAACTCTCTAATCAAGGAGTTTTCTCAGTTTTCAATATTTCTGTCAGCACTTGGCTTTCGCCCGTTGCTTATCCACTTTTTATCTATTGTAATGTTTTATAAATTTCATCAGTATCTATTAGTAAAACTGTCATCATGGTTAGCTACAATGAAGTTGTTCGAGTATGCACTCTAATCCAAGAATATCTGTATAGTCTAGAGCACTGGTTTAAAAGGTGGAATGTAAAAATAAACGAAACAAAATCTGCACATCTAACATTTACCCACGGCCACCCATTTTTCTTAATAACATAAAAATACCACAAACTACAACAGTAAAATATCTACGGCTACACTTGGATACTAAATTAAATTGGAGAGTACATATCAACAAAAAGAGAAAGCAACTGGACTTAAAACAGAGAAAGATGAACTGGTTGATCGGAAGAAGGTCCCCACTATCTATTGATAATAAGCTACTGTTATACAAATCAATATGGACATATGTAGTGGAACTATGGGGATGTGCCAGTAAAACAAATCTCGCAATAATTCAAAGATGTCAATCCAAAATACTAAGAATCATAGTTGACGCCCCATGGTATATAAGCAATGAAATGATCCACAATGACCTGAAAATATCAATTGTCATCCATGAGAGAAGTGTCGCTCACCGTAAAAAGTTAGAAATACATACAAATCCTCTAATGTATCCCCTATTGGAAGACCCTACAAGAAGAATCAAAAGACAATGGCCAGCTGATCTATAAAATGGAAGAGATCCCATCGTTGGGTGCGATCTCATCATGTCTTATCTAAGTCTAATTGTTAATACTTAGATTGTAAGATACCAAATTAGCGTATAAAATATTCTGTATTTTGATTGCTAATTAAATTACAAAAAAAATATTTATACAGACTCTTGTAGCCAAAACTAATAATATTTTGTTTTAGAATGTTGCAGTTAACCAGTGCTATTTTTTATAATATGCAAAATAGTTTGTGTATTATAAAAGTTCATTTTTTTTTGAATTCTATTGGTATCGATGTAAAGTACAAAATTAAAAATTACATGTAGAATATAATATTGGTCAAATTTTTCCATGGCTCCATTGGCATGCAACAATTCTTTTAGGAAAGTTTACCATGATGGTTTTCCCCTAAATACGGCTGCATTTCAACAATTAAATGTTTGGTGTCCTCTTTTAGCTCTGGAATCGTAGCATGTTGACTTAAACTCTTTGCTTTAAATTCCTCCAGAGGAAGAAGTCTAATGCTAAAACACAAGTCATTTAAGTTCACATAGTTGTTTTAAATAAAAAAGTTTTTTATTATTTGCCGATAGCGTACGTTATTGACAGTAACAGCATTGCCAGCTTCGTCCTTAAAAACATACGGGCCAATGATCCCCCAGCCCACAATGTGCATCAAATAGTGCATTTTTCATGAATAGCAACCAGATTTTTCTGTCCCAGATGCGACAATTTTGACGAGTCACAAAGCTATTTATGTAAATAGAAATGAGCTTTATTTGTTAATGTGAGCATCAACTGTTGTGTCCCCTAAAACCCAGTTTGGTGGTCTTTAGTGGACAAACTTCCAACATTCACAGAACGCAAACGGTTTGCAATGCAAATCCTGAAGTTCAATTTAGATCACCCTATTATCATTTTAGATTTATATTAATTTTTTCTTAAAATTTCATTGTCATAGTTTTTATTGGTTTATTTCAAATTAATTTTTATGTATTATTAACTGGTAAACGTACAATCATTTTCTAATTTCATACAGTTTCAATTAAAATATAAGATAGAGTTAACAAATAAAATTAAGTAAAAAATATATGTCTACGTAGTTATTATTTTACCTTTTAAAATGACTACAGCTAAGAATATGTATAGATTAACATTAGCTAAAGAAAAAACTGCCCAACGCTAGCAATTCAAATTACTGCATAATGATGCTGGCTTACGTCATTTACTTGAAAAGAAAAAGTTTTAAAATCTGCAATTTTTTAACTAATTTATTTGTTATTTTACTGCTGTTTCCACGTATTGTCAGCTGTTGTTTTTAAGTTTCTGCGTTTTGCGTCCTAATTCACACATTTGCAATGTATACGCGGCATTCAACCCGCATAAATATGTAAGCACGGGCTTGCACGCACGCAGAACATTCGTAAAATTTGCAAAAAGCTCAGCTGGTTGCTTTCAATCGGTTTGTTTCCGAATACTGGCGCGGAGACTTCAACGCCCGATATGCAGAGGTGCGCAACAGCCAAATCGATCAAGAGCGAAAGCTCGAGTTATTTCGGCAAGCGTTGCGTCGCAATCCGTCCATTCTAATTTCTGCATGCTTTCCACGCATAAATCAAGAGCGTTCGCCCAGGGCAAGGGATAGGTCATGGTCCGGTGGCTCGCACGCAGCTCCCGGCCACGCAGAGAAACTTTTCGCGCGCGCCGGCGGGGCGGAAGTCGAGAAGCTCGCTGAACTTGGCCCACTAGAAAGCGCAGCGCGCCTTTCATTTTCCCATCTGGCCTGCGGCGCGCCTTTGCGCATCTACCACCCTTCTCGTCTCCTGTCCAATATTTTAAACGCTGCTGATGGGCAATGGCAACTTTCTAAACTTTGGCAGCCGAAATTAGCATCCAAATGTAATAATTATATCCAGTAAACATGAGAAATCGTGGTGTCGCGTGGCTGCGCTTCCTGTCGACGATTATCGTGTTTTTTTTGAGGATCCGCCAGCCAGGCTGTAATTTCAAGAAAGGCGAGTCATGAGAAAACTCCGCTGCAATTTAGCGGCGGCACATCACCACGACGAGGAATTAAAGTCGTTAAATAATTATTTGCCGTTTAATGCAGCATTGATTTCCTTATCGCTCGCTGCAAATCGGCGGCAGCCTAGCGCGGATCCGAGCCGCCCATTCCTTTGTTGTGGGTCGTGATTTTGTAATTGCAGTACTGTTATCTGTTCGCATCAGAGAATCTCGCATGGTGTTACGTCTTCAAGGCTGGCTTCGACTTGTATAACTCTGACCTTTATGTTTTATTAACAATCGGCGCATTTCAGCTAATTACTTATAGTTGTTCAAACGATAATGTTGTAAACATCTCGACAAACTATACAATCATGCCATAATTTAGTTATGATGGGGATTCACTGCCATGGAGCAGTCGGAATAATGACTGTAGCAAAAAATTGAGCTTAGTTAGATTGATACATTTACGAGCTTGATTAAATAAACCATAAGCTGGCGCTGAATATCTTGCTACGTCCTTGAGTTACTCTTTATGCTGTTACAGCACCTTGCTCATATTTACCTAATTAAGAGTAAACAAAAACTTCCGTTTAAATATTCTTAAACATAGATAGATCTTTATTGGTGTTCATCAAAGCCTATAAGTTAGATAATTAAAACATTAATTGTTTTTAACATCGCGTTTGTTGGACTTCTTAGGTAACTCAGGTAACTCAAAAATTAGTGAGTCTGATTAAAGGAGCAGATAAAATAATAAGCTGTTTAAGCGTTTAGTTTTTTTTAATTTAGCTTTCCAAATTAATTTACATTCTGCAGACTAAATTAAAATAAACAAATAATACAACTGTCTAACGTGAAGGATAAATGATCATTAAAATTTCCTGTTGTTACACAATTTACTAAAATTAAATATATTTAGGATGTCAACATTTAAAATATACTTAGCAGATTAGATGTTTCTTGGATCTTTGTCTATTTGATTTGTTAGGTTCTTAGGTTGGTTTCTTAATTTGTTTCTTTTTTTAGTTATTTCAATAACTTGAAGACCATGCTTTATGACTTGATCTGGCATATACTGAAGGACGCTAGTATATTATTATGAGTACTTTGGACTGGATTTTTTTTAATTAGCAAGTTAGATCTTGCTGCAGTTTATTATAGTTGGATTCCATACCAGATATGTTTCAAGATTGTAAATTAAGACTTTGTCAGCAAGCAATCATTTTTATTTTTGTTCAATTTGCTCAAATATATCTTACCTGTTTTTGCTTTGTAATAAGTTTTTTTTGTTTGTCTGTGATCAAGATGCATATCTTTTAAAATTGTTTTGGTGTAATTAGTCTTCATTTGAGGTGACAAATGGGCAAATGATTTGTAAACATGATTTGGATGGATTTATTTTATTCCTATTAACAGCGAGTCAAGATTTATCTGTAACCACTGTAATGCAGTAAAAGCGTCGTAGTGTGGATAGTACGTTTATATTGTCAGCATAAGTTGATGTAATAACATCTTTTGAAATGGGTAGATTCGCTGCAATATATAAGTTAGAAAACTATTTGAGCACGCTACCCAGAGGGATGTCGGCGTTGATTGGATGGAAAGAGATTTTTTCATCTTGATACTAAACAAAGTAATGCCGATCTTGTAAGTGGAATTGAAGTTACAATTATGTGGAAGTATTTTACTGATATTGTAAAAGAGGCCAGTGCACCAGACCATATTAAAGAAGCGTAGTAATTTCTTATCTTCTAAATCAGTAAATTACTATAATTATTTTTAATATATTTTGAAGTACGTCAAATTTAGTCCATGGAATAAACAGGTAAACTATGAAATATAAATCAATAATGTTTATGTAAAAATAATTAAGAGTTAATTAATACACATCCAACAGTATTTTGAGCGCTCAGTTTTATTATATCGTTCATTTGCTTCTTCTATATTAGTGTATTATAGCCTAATTAAAAAAAATGTCAGCGAGGCAGTGAGTTTTCTTGTGGAAATAATCCACTTTAAAATTATAGCCTGATTTTGAGGCGATTACCAAAAATTAGACATTAATATTCTATAAATGAAAATATTGCCTTGTCTTGTAATTGATATTACAAAAATAATCGTAGGATGTCTTGCTTACTATCATTTTTTTATATAAAATTACTTCAGGTAGTTACCAATATATGGGTGAGCGGTTAATAAGCTTAGTTTCAGTGAAGACGGAACAGGGTTGGATCCCGGGCTCCAGATGCCTGGCGGATGGCCTACTCCATTACTAAAAATAATTGAATTATTTGCGTTTATTTCTAACAAGGAGATGGGATAATAATTTCTAAATTACAGGTTTATCTAAGATTGTGATAACCTGAATAGGCGAACATAGAGCCTTTACTGACCAGTCCGCAGGTAAAACTCTGTTGCAAGGAGTAAAGATTTTACTAGTTACTATAATTTTGTTTTTAAGACGTTTTAAGAGGGCGACCAGCCTTGAATTGAAACATATAAGATAATGACAAGAATCTGAAGAGATAAGAACACTTTACGAAAGCAAAGATTTACCATTAAGTATTTAAGAATGAAGATGTTTGTTGGATACTAGATTTTAAAGGTTTATTAATTGGCACAAAACATATATTTGTTTTAATTTACTTATTATAGAATCTTATATCAGGCAACGTAATTAAAAAAATAACTTAGTTTTATTACCAGTTAAAAATTTTAAATTACCTTAGAGCTTTTCAGTAGTTTTACCCTACAATTTTGCCCTGAAATTGTGATTAGGTACTAAAACAAAATGCTTTGTTTGTTGATAACCTACTTTGAATCTTTTTAGGTTTTTAACGTTTACGCATCCGAAGTTTGTCGTCAAGCTTTTTTACATCGTACATAGGTTGAGTGACGTCTAATATTTAACAAACAAGGCCAAATTTTGCAAGAACTTTCTTTATCATCATTAAAACAGTTATCGATTTTAATTTATCTAATCAATCAATTTGACCACAAAGTAATAAAAAGTAAACATTTAAGTTACATACTTGGCGCAAACGGTTATTAGAAGGCGGGGCGAGAGAGGGGTGAGATAGATGCTGAGCGACTATATACCATATGATTATAATTAAATATAAAACATTACAACAATTAAGAAAAAGCTATCTATGATAAACTAAGTGTTAATATGAAAATAAAAAGCAGGTGCATAAAAGAAATGTGGAAGAAACTTACTTGTAAGGATACTAGCAAAGCCAGCGCTGTTAAAATATTAAAATCACCGATTCCAGAAAAATCCCCAACAGAAATATTTAAATCAAATTATACAGACATGAAATACGTAAAAGATGTAAAACTTGCGTACATAAAGAACCAGATAGAAAGCTTAGAAGAGAAATGTACCGAAACAATCAAGGAAATTGCATTAAAAAGTAAAAAATCAGAAAGAAGAAAGCAAACTTAAAATTCCATTTTAAAGGCAGGAACGACCACTATTTGGTGAAATAAATGAGAGTCTAACAGATAGGTAAACTATTTTAGAGACGTATTTAAAAACTGATGAGGACCTGGAAAATCAAATACAAAGAAGAAATTGACCCATCTAGTATAAAATAATTAAATAATGCAATTAAGTTCTTTAAAAAAAATGAAGGGACGAGTTTAGAGAAGAATACACATCAAATGTATGGAAAGAAGCCTAATTTTCTTACTACATAAAAAAAGTCTACAGCAGATATGAAAATCAGAGATTTTAGGTATATTCTATAAGATAATTTGGTAAAATAACAAAAACACGGATTGGAGAATATCAGTGTAGTTGCAAAAGTAATTGATAAGGGATGGCACATATTTTTATATTAAAACAGATAATAGATGACAGCACAGATCAGATCTCAGCTTTGTATTTTGAATTGTGGGTTTTAATAAAATTTATGATATAGTAAACAGAAAGAAATGTATATGAAAGAATTGAACATAACGGGTAGACTTATGTGTTTAATAAAGATGGTACGTACATATTAAAGAAGTTTGAGGCGGTAATAACCATTATCAACCTCCTTATTTAATATTGTATTAGAGACTGTAGGAAAAGCGCCATATACACATATAATGGAAATCACAGCAAGGGGATAACCTAATAATTTAAGTAAGGATAAAAAAATTTGTTCCATGGTAAGAAAACGTAGAAAAAGAAATTAAAAATAGAGGGTTAACAATAAGTGAAAAAAAACAAAATTTCTAGTTGTGAAAGAAAAATAAAAGAGAAGCCTCTACAGGTTACGATGATTGATAACATGTAATATAAGTTTGCACCAGTAGGAGCATTTAATGATAACCATAATAGAAGAAAGAGTAGCCAAAGGCAATAAAAGTTTAGGTTTATTACTAAATACTTTCAAAGCAGATAATACTTCTGGAACGGCAAACAGTGGAACGATTATAAGCCCAATAGATATGCATGGAAGTGTTTCTAAAATATGGGCGATGAGTTTAATCCTCTTTGCGTGCTTTACATATTTTAATAATGGCGACTTCATGCATACATTTGGTGCTGGACGTTTTTATTGCGTGGGCGTATTAAATATAAACCGGAATTTCTTCTTCACGCGCCGTGAAGTGCTTTGTAGGTAGGGGCGTCTGGAGGGGATTTACACCGTGGGATACTTGCATTATGCTTGCTTTAATCAATCAGAGCAAAAGATACATGTATTGGT
This sequence comes from Sinelater perroti, assembly GCA_036346155.1. Lineage (NCBI taxonomy): Eukaryota > Metazoa > Arthropoda > Insecta > Coleoptera > Elateridae > Sinelater > Sinelater perroti. The sequence continues at coordinate 7,278,074 of JARFIY010000174.1, forward strand.
TGCGCAACAAATTATTGCAAAGTGTAAACTCGTCTGAAATTTTAAGACTTGAAGTGCAACACTCTTAAGAAACGTACGAGCGGCAATTTTCGGGAAGACGAGAAGCAGTTAAAAATTAAGATCACCGACATCACTCGAAGACTAGTGAAATCGATAAGGATATTCGCATTGTTCGCGGCTTTTGGGGTCGGGATGAATAACGGCAGTGCTTAGATAATTACAGGAGTTTTCGTACTTTACAATATCCGATTCAGATAGCTGCCTAAATTTAACAAAAAGTTAAGGATTTGCATTACATTAAAACACCCCCTACTGGTCGGGATTATCACCCTGTGATTATCATTTGTTTGGTCCAAGTAGTTAAAGGACAGATATTTGATGACGATGTTACTGTTGAATGGTTTTTACGCGAATAGCTTTGTTAGAAGGGATTTTTTAAATAAAAATTTTTTCCTGCTAGCTATCAAAGGGCCAGTCATTAAATAGTGGTTTTTGTTGAACATCTGTGATGTATGTATTGCGTTAGCTATGTATCTATCTTAATTTATACGCAAGGCTGCAATTTTTTGAAATAAACCTACTTCTAGCAAACTCAATGTGGTTTTATGATTTCTTGCAGCCCAAATTTTGTTGGTGCAGGGCAAGTGTAGTTTGGTACGTTTTAATTCATCTACATATAAAATATGTTTTTATAAATCTTGTTCATAAAAGACCTTAACATTTGTTTTTCTTTTCGGAAATATTTAAATTGAAATATAGCATTTTTTTACTTATTTGAAAATTTTGATTGTGGTTTCTACGATTAATGAACCATTAAAAAAAATTAGCTTTATATCATGATTAGATTTATTGCTATAGATTACAATAGATTTATTATGTGTTAATTTTTTGTATAATGGGCACTTTGTGTAAAAATGCTTTTAATATGACCAAAACTTTTTACAATAGTTTTTTTAGATGATCCAAGTTTTCTTGTTGGCATCTTAATATTTCACTCGCCTTTTTCTGTATTCACTTAACAGGTCCTTCAAATCTAGGATAATTACCACTTTCACATTGTTGAAAACAATGAATCATTTACTCGGAAGGTCTTGTTTAAACGTTAAAATATTACCTATATGCTGTCTGCTTCAAAATGATAAAATGCTAGTTTCCACAGTAAAAATAAATCTTTTCCTAATGGATTTTCCAAGGATTCTAAAAATTTCGCTTATTTTGCTAAAATGTTGTAAGATAATATGTTTATTTGAAAAACTTAACGATGTTGTGTATGCCAATCTTCGTAGTGCATACGCAAGCTCTTTTGTTGTTCAGTGATTAACAAATTCTTCAACTCTGCTTTTATGTTTTTGTAAAACATTTATGAAAGGCTTTCCATGACTCGGTGAGCCTTAGCTTGATTAGTTATCATTCTAAATCAAAATTACGAAAAAGAGAAAATTTTATTAGGCCTACTGTTGCTTTCAACAATTCTGAGTATCCAGATAATATTTACGTATACTCTGCCTAAATAAACCTCATTGTTCATAAGCTCTATGTTCTCACGGTACCAACAACGCTGCTGTTTTTAAGCTAAAGTTTGGCAAACCCAGTTGGTGGAGTAAGGCAAGTATTTCGGCTATATTCCTGCAGCTTATTTGAAGTGCGAAATATGAATTATTTCTGTAGGTGGTTTAGATTGTCGTTATTTGTAATAATAGAAATATTTTTTATACCAAAAACCGTGCTGAAGATATTTAAATATTTTATTTAAAAAAGTTTTAGGCTTTTGAATGGTTTTGTCGTCCAGGACTTTTTTCAAGCATTAGGAAATGTTAAGATCTCGCCATTCTCTTTGATATTTTAAACTAAACCATTATCTCCATTTTGAGAGTGAAAGTGAGGATCTGGACTTAAACTTGATACATAAATACCTTTTACAGCTGTGTAGTCGTGGCAGAAAAAGTTCAGATATGAGATGGATGTTTATTTTTATTTAATGTATTTACATTACATTTGACGTTTATTTAAGTTTTTTTATAAACCGTAATTACACAACTGAAAATGTCAAATTACAAGCCTAGTTCAAGGCTAACAACTGTATCATCTTTGTACTTTCTTGTCACACAGACAGTAAGCCTTAAGCTTCTTAAGTCGACAGTGATGCGCATCAACGTATTTCACGTGTCGCACCAGCCCAACTGGACTGTCTGCAGTTTCTGTAAAAAATTTAGCTAGTCTTTTTGCTAAACCAGCCTCAAATTTTTAATAGCGGTGTTTGAAAAAACAATAATTATTTCTAAGCATAAAACCTCAATAGTTCAAATTAAATTTGACTAAAAATTAATCAAACAGTGGGAAAATGTAGAGAACTATAGCGAACTTGTTGTTTCGTTTGCAGAAACGCCAACTATAATAGATGACACTCATATAGATAGTTGTGAAAATAGGTAACCAAACATAATTTTCAAAAACATACAGTGAAGCAGACTAGGAATACAAGATGTACAATAAGAATCTTCTAATAAAGTGTGCGTAATAAGTCTAAAAAAATAACCCACCCTCTTTATTATAACGAGTTAGAATGTTTAAACTTAGAAGATTGCTAAAATTATTGAAATTTAAAGAAAAGCAGAAGAAATACAAAACTTTGAAGCAGTCAGAATGACATTGGGAGGTAAAGAGTCAAATTTACCAAACCGACCATATCAAATATATTATACTTTGGTGCTCCTAAAAGGGTTTCCAGGTTTATTTTTTTTAAATTGCGTATGTTGTTCTACAATTGTAGTCTTCTGATTTATTGTCGTGCATTCACAAATGCGGTAGTCGTCACCATAATCAAAATAGTCACTTAATTTTTGCCTGAAAAGTAAAGTATATGCTAAAGTACAAAGCTGCTGTTGAATCTATTAGAATTACTTACATATTAAATGAACTTCGTACTTTAAAACAGCTTTTATATTGAAGTGATTTGTACTTCTACAGTTTTTAGTCTATTTTCACTAAAATTTTAATTATAATTCTGAAAATCTTAAAATACACTCTTATAACCTCAACAACTCAAAATTAATGCATTAGCTCTTCTTATAGCACTGGTAAAAAGTTCAAAAACAATACACTAAATAATAATTTTCGATGTTAATAGCTCGGGTGGAGTAGAGAAAATTTGCGATCAGAGAAATTTAAACAAACTAATCAACAACTTTTTAACAAAAACATTTAATCCAAAGCAATTATATTTAGTTGTTTGTGGACCAGACACATTTTAACCTCGCTGTATATCTGAAGCATTGCACTCATAATGCATTTTTCGAATATATCATTATAGCTTTTATTTCTGTAATTAATGACGTTCGTATATCGTCTCTGAATTCCACATTCCTGCTAAATTTCTGATCGAAGCATTCTTACATTCTTTCAATTTTATTATACACAATTATAATAACTATGTTTATTGCTGCTAGGCTTACTGAAATTACGTAATTTTGTAGAATTCCCCAGCGTCTGCATTCGAAGGATAAATTACTTCTGCTTTTACTAATAATCTCTATCAAATATTTACAATGTAAATACATTTTATTGTTTAAGGTATTTTTCCTGTTGACATAAGGCTGATTTTATCTTCACAAAAGCAGAATTTTATAGGAATTTAATGCCGTAAGGTGACAACTATCTGAAGGTAATCTTGGATATTTATTTATTTGACCTTTATTGAACATACCCAACATGTTAATGGCTAGAAACTGAAAGCTTGCAATTAATTGTTGAGAATATCAAGCGGTTTTTTGTAATTTATGACCGAAAATTATCTTCCTTGTTAAGTTCTAAGGTATCAGACGTTGTTTAGAAAAATCACTTGGGAGGGTGCAGTCAAAATATATGTAAAACTTCAAAAACCTGTATAAAGACATGTTTTGTTAAATTAGACAGATGTTTGACTAATAGAAAATTGTTGAAATTAGACTAAGAATAAATCATTCTATACTAACCCCCATATGTTTCGCTAAAATTGGTCAATTATTGCATATTATCAAGAGCAATTAACTTTTTAAACCTGTAGAAATTGTTTTTTTTATAACTCTATATCAAACCATTTTGTTCGCAAATCAATAATTTTGTTATGTTTAAAAAATAATTGATTAGGTTTTCAAATAAACCACTTTGTTTTACGCTTATATCCTAACGAAACAGGAGGAAAAACTGTTTTACTATCATTTAAAAACTATTTTATATACATCAACAATATTTTAGAATAACTGAAAACAATTTACGTTCTTATCAATACCAATATAAATCTGAACTTGTACTCTCTCCTGTAACTGTTTTGTATTGATGTTTGAACTTGGTTTAATAGCTAGCTACAAATTTACAAAGAGATTTATTTAATGAACCATTAATCATAAGGATTAATGTCCGATAAAAATGAGAAGTAATGCTGCTGATGCTTATCTGGCAAAAATTTCCGATTTATGAGGAAATCCGGGATTTTGGAATGTTTTCCGTATGGAAATTTTGTGATTTCCCATTGAAGATATCCTCCATGAAATTTGTAATAGCACTAACATTCTCTTTTCTGTCGTATCTTTTTAGACTGCATGACGTCTCATTTGCTTAGTTTATCGCAGATCGTTTGTTAACACCAATTAAATGACACTTTTCAACATTTTGTAAATTTCAGCAGGAATGCATAAGGATGACCCTCGCCTTCTTCAGTCAGTTGTATTTTGGAAACTTTGAGTCCGCAGCTTTGTTAGGTACTCTAGTGCTATAATCCAGATGTGTACTAAATTTAATAAATGTACATTGATTATGATAACCGATCAAATTAATTAAGTGGGTATCTCGCGCATAAAGTACTCAAGCTCTTACACTTTCTATATAAAATGGTGCATTTGATTGAATGTCTATTCTAACGCAGTTATAACATAAAACTTGTCCTTCCGTTTTGCTGGGACAGCCGATTATCTAGAGTATAAAATAAACTGCTTATGATATTTTACAAATGCTCAAATTTGTTCTAACCTAACTTGGCTTCAAATAAACACAACGTATATGTTAAAGAGGTTTAACTCTTTAACAGTTTGAGCTGATATTTAAAAAACTAAAGAAAATTCTGTAATGTGAAAAAGTGGAATAAATTAACCGACATCGGGTGTTGTCTAACAGGAAGCTAAATTCTCTTACTTTTTTTGGCCTTTAGCAGTCTATCAAAGGCCATGACCTCTCTTTTACAAACTTCTCAACTTTGGTTTTACCGAGACAGGCTAGATAATATAATATATTAATTGTTTAATCTTATTTGTAACAGAAGAATCAAATAAATCTGAATATCTTTTTTAAATGCCTTGAGTTAAACGGAGGGGGATGCAACTTCTGTGGGTTGCAGGTAGGGATATCTGAAGGACAATTTAATTACTTTATAATTTAGTTAATATTATGATATTAGATCAAGAGGTGCTCTCGTAACAGATTTTTATATGGTTTTACACAACAGAGAGCGCAAAATCGCCCCAAAATTTTGAGAAGGCTCTCATTATAGTTTGGGGACAACATCCTTAACTTTTCGTTAGACTGGATTTGTTGACCACTTGTGGTAATATGTCTAATATCTCATACTTGTTTTGTACATTTTGAGTTCCGAGTTCTGTTTGCTCTAGGCGATATGTTAGTATCGAGTCCGCAATTGTAGTGTAAGGTAATAAAAATAATCTCTTAAAGTCCCCCAATTCTTGTTATTTTGGTTATTTGTTTTTTAAGATTTACAGCGTACAATTAGTAGATATAAAATACAAGTAAGTAGAAGTTACTGAATAAATTTTCAAATTCCTCTTAGCCAAACTATACCATCTGTGAGATGTATTGTTTACATTGATAGTTATGAGTTATTCAATGATATGAAACTAACTTATTATCTTAAAATGCAAATTATGCGACACAGCGATAAAGAGAATGAAACGAAGTTTGAAGATGAAGCAGACACCGATGAAGCAGGTAAAGTCAAAGCGCGAAGAGAAGATATTAAGTTTACAACAAAAAATTATTTTATATTCTAAATGGTAAAAAACCAAATTTGTTGCTTGTAGGAAAACCAAAATGCAAAAAATAATGATACAAGCACCATGCGAAAAGTAAATTAAAATACTACAACAATGTCAAAATTGTCTTATATCAGATATGATTCTTGACAAAATTGTTTATTTGTATATTAAACTTTTAAGTGAAAGAAATGCGAAAATTGCAGGCAAAACTGGAGTCAAAGCCTTTTAGGTTTTTAGTATTATACTAATCTTTTAGATGTAAGAAATACAGATAAATATGGTATCGAAATTTTTCGTTTAGGTATGAACTTAACGCGCTTCAAATTTCTCTTCAATCTGCGATTCAATGATACGACGACTCAAGACGACCACAGAAAATTGATAGATTTTATGAAGTGTTTAGCCTTTTGCTTGTACGCTACGAAAAAGAATATTTTTTGTAACCATTGACGAAAAACTAGAAATTTTTACAGGCCTATGTATATTTTGACAACACAGACATTCAAAATTTAATATTTTGTTTTTAATAGTTGTTTTACGGATGTAGAACTAGTGGACTTTTTACAGAACAAGACATGTACATGTAAGCCCTGTAAAGAGCAATAAACGACGATTCCCCAAGTTAATTGCTAACTAAGAACAGGTCTATCAGTACAAGATTTTTTGGAGTTTCAAAAACATGATACTATAGCATCCTACGTCCCAAAGAGACAAAAATATGATACTTCTATCAAGATTTCACAATTATAAAAACACGAAAAACAATAAAATCAAAAATAGTTGCCTATTATAAAAAAACAAAGTAAGAATTTGATGTAGTAGATCAAATGTGTATAATTTATGGACTTGAAAGGAATACTCATCGTTTTGTGCCGATTATTTTTTCCTTTCTGTAGAATATTGCTTTTTAAATGCACGAATTATTTTTAATATCACTAAAGGTAAAATTCAAAAACACAGTTTATTTTGAAGCAGCCAGTTACACAGCTTAATCCTCAAGGATTAATTCGGAGGAATTTGAAATCTCAAAGAATACCTGTATTTCGTAGAAAAACTGAAACAGGCGGAAATTGAAGCTTCTACTACTTTTGATATAAAAAGGAAATGCTGCTCAAGATTTTGTGATAATAAGAAAAATGCATATTAACTACTTATAAAAACTTTCTAACAACTACGTTGCTTAGAACACACAATAATAATATATAGTATATGTAGCCTATGGCGAAAATTCTAAGTAGATCTGAACATGCTTTTTTTTCAAAAAATTGTTATCAAGTTTATATAAAAAAAGTATTTTTTTATCAAATATTATTTTTACAACTAATAAAATTACAACTATTTATTTTTTATACTGTTTCAAGTGTCACTAAACCAATTATGAATGCCGTAAGGATTAATTTCAATGTTGTGTCTGACAAAAGGTTAAGTGTACGCGTAGCATAAATAATTTTGGAAGGGTAAGAAGCAGTTGAAGATAAAAGTTACCGACGTCGTTCAAGGTCTGGCGGATGACTTGCAACTAAAAGCTGATGAAATTGCTTCTAAGGTCAGAATAAACTATGACGGTGCTTGGGTAATCCAAGACGTTATCCTGGTTCACAATAGTCCTGGGTTCTATATAAAAAATTTTCTGGGCTACACTGGAACATTCTTCCTATACTTGGAACTTCTCACCCTGCAATTATCAACTGTCTGAACCACTAAAAGAAGCACATGGAAGACCATATTGCTAAACCATTCGTGCACCACTGGCTGATGTTACAATCATCTTACTGTTACTATAATAGCTACAAAAATATGTTTCTAAATCAGGAGATTTTGTAGAAAAAAAGCTTTATATTTCTATAGCACTCCAATAAATTAAAAAAGTAATTCTAATTTATATATGATGCATCCATGTAGTTTTTAGATAATAGCTTAAAAATCGATATACATATTTTTATGCAGGTTATTCCGAAAACAACTTATTATTATACTGATGATGTTATCACGTTATTTTTCTCAATATTTCTTGCAATATTAATCTCTTGGTCTAAGAATTTACCTCATGTGGAAAAGATTAATTACAGTAATTATAAAAGTATGTATTGCCCATATAAGAATTGTATATATTAATAGGTAGTAAAACCTACTCTATTCTTGATTTCCTGAAACATCGTTTACAATAATAAAGTCAATTTATAAATTTGTAAAAATTTATAATTTTTAAAGATTGTCGATAGTGCTGACATTTTACTAGAAAACATAAAAGAGTACACATTTCTGCCATACCATCACATTGTTTAAAAAGAATTGATTAGCTTCTTTTGAGCAGCTTCCAAAAAACTCAGTTTAATTATAATACCTGCGATAATTAGGGTTATTCGTTATTGAAGATGAAAAAAAAAATTTACAAAGAAAACCGCAGAACAATACGTTGTTAAAAAAGCAATGGAAAGAGCTTAAGGAACAAGGTTCAAACATGGTTGATAAATTTTATTTTAAGCTTAAGATGTGGTGGCTGAGGACAAGTGTAAAGCAAGACCACAGGAGAAACAGTTGCAAAGAGTAATAAGATCACGAGAAACTCAAAAAAATAACTACAAAGACAACAAAAAATACATCAACAATGTGAGAAATATAGTAGCAACATGCGGATGAAAATAACTAAACAAGAAAACAAAAAAAAAATTAGAAGAGGTCTACGATTAATAGTAGATGAATACAGGTCAAAAAAGAAAAAGAAGAAAGGTTACTTATAAAGTATAGCAACAACCTAAAAGAAATTACTTGGTTATGTGGTGCATAGGGTTTGAAATTGTTCGGTATGTGTGGCGAATAAGACACTAGTGAATTTTTGTAAAAATTAATATTCTAATGGTCATAAAACAATCCAAGAGAAATAGAAATTTAGGTTTGTTTTTAATGAAAATAGCAGTTGTTTTAGTGTCACCTTACTGACTCAATAAATTAAAAATGTTTTTCAAGTTTTTTGTTGTTCTATCTTTATTTGAAATCTTATCAAACAAAATAAGGTCATTTCGTGTACCAGATGACACGTTTATCAAATCGCGGCTAATGCTAACTTCATCTTCAGTTTGTAGTTTTTGCAATATTTTTATTTATTAGGATAGGAGGTAAGCCCAAAAAGTTTTCACTTTCACTATGCTCCTGTAATAATAAAAACAAAATATGGGTTGTGTTAAATAGTGCCATATTTTATTGAAAATTTGTACAAATTTCAGCAGCTCCTTTGTGTAAGTTTCGTAATAACAGTCATTAGAATTGTTACTTCCGTATCATTCAGCACAATGCTGAAAATTAGTAGTACCCAGCCGTAATTAGATTTTGTACTAAAAGTTTTAGTCTCGCTAATATTATAAAAAGTTTGGATGGTAGATACGGTGAATCTTTGCCTACGTATTTCACTGTAAGGGAATGAAAAAAAAATTTGATTTGGGCGAGGAAGCTCCAAAAATGAACCACGTACAGATCTGCCAGTTTAAAGTTTTTGGCAGAAAAGGTCGTCTTTATTATTTGTTACGAAGTAGAAGAATTATCAGCCTTCTGATACAGTCGCGCAACAAATTCTCCGGGCAGCTTCATATGAATAACGTTAGTGTTCTCTCTTTGGTCAACGGTTCAAAAACAGAATGGCGTTAAACTTCTAACACAACAAAGAAGAAGCTTTTCAATATGTTGTTATAGAGAATAAAACCATAATCCTGTATTATGATGCCCTAGCAAAAAAGAGTCAGTAAAATGGCGTAACAGAAACAATATTCACTTAATTGTCAGAAATGGAATTTTAGTAGAATTTTTCTAATTCTAAAAAAAAGACAGTGGTAAAATGAGATTATTACGTCAGCTTACTGCATAGATTGCGCGACGTTGCCAAAGAAAATGGGAGTAGCTTGCAGCATCGAACTCTCCGTCGTCTGCACGATAACACTCATGTATTTCTCCAAGAATATGGATATATTAATTTCAAAATATCACAAATGTGTTATAGGTATTATGGTGGTAACTCGTAAATAAAAACGCAACTGATATATGATTATATATTTTAATATATTTGGGTAAGCAGATGTGCGCGTTACAACGACTAACCGCAATCTCACCATTGTTGTTCTTAAATCGGTCGTAGGTAAGAATCCACCTTCGACAAATGCTGGTGAATGTAGAAGAGAAAAAATATTTCCTCTAATATGGTCAGGTAAAAGAAATCGAATGCCATGGGATAATTACGGCCTGCTACATGTTGAAATACATGGAGGCTACTGTTTTATTCTTATGCTTATCTTGTACATCTACAAGTTCCATCAAAATAAAAGCCGGTGTTGCTTTTATTACTGTTGTTGTTTACTTCGGCATTACATCGAACAAAGCTCAAAAACGAGATTACAAGGCGCTCGTCGCAGGCCAAGGAAAGCTGCGCAAACAGCCGCAAAGAACCGTTCAATTTGCACACAGAAAACCTCTAATTGCAGAGCAAACCTCAACGGCGAGAAAGTTCGCTACTTCCCGCCAATAAAACGATTTGCATACGCCGGCTGGTAAACAATTACGCCGTCCCCGCTTTTATCAGCGGCTTTCTACTCGCTGCCCGGCAGGAAGGCGCGGGTCCTTAATGAACGCCGTTTTCGTAAGCCACCGTAACACATAAACACGTTTCTGTAACAGCGATTAAGCGCGGCGATTTGCTTGCTGAATAAATGCATACGAATGCTGGCAGGAAGATGCGGCGCGAATTTCTCCGAGATTTGCATTTGGGTGCCCCTGATGCATCGGTTTTGATTCCGAACGCCTGCGAAACTGGGATGATTCTGAATTAGGTGCCGTGGAGTGAACATTCGCATTCGTGTTCGATTTCTAGCCATCAAGATTAATTGTTAAATATTAATGAGCCTTAAAGCATACATTACTGTGTGTTTGGCAGAGAGCGGAAATTATTTTAGTTTGAGAAGAGGAGGTGACCCAAATTGAACTCCATATTTTATTATATCTTTGCGTCGTTTTCTTGTCTTGCGCTGGATAACTCTGATGATTTCATCTATAATCCTCCAGATTGGTAAATATAGAACACTATGTTAAATACAGTGAGTTATTATTGTCAAAACGAATTGCAAAGTTGGCAATAAGTTTGAGGAGACGGTACGAAAGCACTTGGAATTTTTGGTCAAAATAGGACACCAAATGAATCAATTGTCTGAAGAAAACTTGACGAAACTGAACCTCGTAAGTATTACAGTGGAAAATGTTACCATAACCAAAATATTGTGATCTACTCGGTATCATGCATAATAAAATTTAACTGAGACAAGAGCTTAAGCATGCTGATCATTCTCACCATCCACGATTTTTGAATTGGTTTGTAAATCATCATGAAGTAAATTTTCAATTTAGTAAAAAATCTTCTTTAGACGAGGTGCATTGTTAACTCGATGGGTTTGTAAACAAAACTGGCAATTGTTACTATTAGGTAATAACTCACTTTTTGCTATTCACTGGACAACATTTATTTGAAACGAAAGTGGTTCTAACAGGACGACGGCAATTGCCATATAGTTCAAGCAACAATCCATTTACTGTAGCGACAGTTTACGACCTACCAGCAGAACTTTATAACCGTGCAACTTTTTCTTGTGGGATTACTTGAAACCCAAGGTTGATGTTGTCAAAAATGAGATCCGACGTGTTATCGCCGTTTAGCAAAACATGTAGATATTGTAATAGAAAATTTTATATGGTAAAGAGACCAAAGTTAATAGCGGAAATCGAGGTGGCTATTTGTTAGACACAATTTTCTATATTTCATTGGAGATTGAGTAATTTAAAATCCAGTCATAAGGGCAATTCAAAAGTCAATTTATTTAAAATTGAAATCCGTTGTTAAATTTGGGTCATCCTTTATTTTGACTTGTTTGGTCACTAGATTGGTATATTATCTTGGTTAAAAAGTTTATTCTATTCTGAACTTATTTGAAACATCTAAGGCATAAAAGAAGAATAAATGAGAATGTTATAACTCACTCGAGAGAGTAATAGATAAGCAAAGATTCTGGATCAAGACTAGGTTTGTGATTATTCTACTAATTATATATTTTCTTTATGTTTACTGAGATTTATTATAGAACGTACTTAGTATTACAACAAACAAAAAGGCCAAATTCAGCGTTTAGAATTTTTTCTAGTTGGACATCTTCTGCTTCTTACGCCCACTAATTTTACATTAGGTCTCATGTTGCTCCAAAATATTGCACCCTAATTACGAGGTCATTGCCATTCTGTCCTTCTCGTAGATAGGTAAACTTGAATGAAAAATCTTTTTCTAAGATCTTAAGACCATTAAGGCGATGGTTTTGACTTCGGTAGCTAGTCCTTTGTGATCTTGCTAATGCAATTGGTTCTCTTCTAACTTTGGAGGATTTACAATACAGAAGAAGTTAGCGACAAATCAGATAGTCTTCCTACAAAATAATTCAACCAACAGGGTGTTGGAAATCAGTCACGTGGACCTCCTTAAATCCACGGTAAAGATGTTTAGTATTACATTGAGAGACAGCATAATTGGATAACTAAAGTGTCCCGAAGCTCTAACAACAATTATACTATTTGATAATCTTCTCGTGAGGTTGCTGGATAGTGGTGAGAAACAAACAGTTTGGAAAGTTTTTTTTTTGTAAAATGCAGGTATTTCACTGAATATTAAAAGCTCTGCTCAGTATCACTCAATCTGGAAGATAGAGCAAAGAATTAAGTATGTGAAAATTCTTTCTAGCCTACATCGAAGCCTTCTATTTTTATGGTTGTGATTATGCTTTATAGTGTAGTTTTATCCTTTAAGGGGGGAAACCAGTTTGGAAGGCCGAAATTTTGGTGTTTTTCATGAATTTTTTAAACAGGGAAGGAATAATCAGAAATTGTTTAAACTTGGAAGGTATTTTATTCATTTACAATTTTTTCAAGTAATTTCCGTCGGAAATAGTGGCGTTAGAACGTGCTGTCCATGAACGATTGCCATCCGAGTATTTTGCTGGTGGGCATTCCTGAAGTCGCAATTTTTATCTGTAATCATCACAATTTTTTTCGTTAACAACATAGTTTCTAAGAGTATGAACTTAATTGTGATCAAAAAAATTGAAAATTGCGTGCTTTTGAGGTGTTTGAACACAATGTCATGTTTTTATACCACATTTTTTCACCTTTTTTGCATAAAAAAATATATTTTTAATAATAATATAATCCCAGAATTAGGTTCATATGGATTGGAATTGAATAAAGAATATTCACAACAAATTTCAGAACGATTGGTCAATAACTTTTTGAGCTAGAATGCCCACCAGTTGAAAAAAAGTCGTTTCGAGAAAAACGCGTTTGAAACAAAATCTAGCGATAATGAGAAATTCAAGACTGTAATTAATTATATAAACTGCTCATCGGTTAATCAGCTATTCCAGCACCATATAGCAATCCCTCTTCTTGTTCATACGCGTTATTTCGGGCTTGCATCTCCTCTTGAAGAGCTATACGAGCTTTTTTCGTCTACAACGAGCTGCGCCTACTCTGTCTCGTCACGCGCTGACTATCCATGTTCTCGGCAAAATTGAAGCTCTGCGAGCCAACTACGAGTTGTAATTCGTTCATCACCATTAGAAGGGCTGAATTTCCTTCATTAAATAATGCAGTAGCTAAGAACGCTGCAACCTCGACTATTTTTAGGCCAGCATGAAGGTGCTTTGGAGCCAATCGCCAAACGGTCGAATTAAAACTTTCATTCGCGTTCTGCGTATGACCGCCTAAACATCTCGTCAGCAAATCGTTTCTCGATAAATCTTCGTATATAGGAAGAATTTATTTTTGAACGTCGAGGTGTAATGGAGCAGGGTGCGGTTCAGGCTCTGTTCCAAGTGCTTTAGCTTGCTGCCACTTGCACCAGCTGTCTTCTCCCTCTGGACAGTTGTCGTGTTGTGGATTGTCATCTATGGATATCATGTGGTGAAAAGTTGCCATTATAGCCTTCTTTGTCTTTGACGCTGTTTATATTTCTTCGAATCGCTAAGCCATAATACGTGCTGAGCTTCTTCACCAAAACCTCTGTCAATTTTCCTTTTGCCCCCAGTTTTTTAGTTTTCCTGATGTTTCGGAGCCGAGTTCCCATCCTTTTCTGAACATGGTCTATGCATTCACTTTTGACAACTGTCAGTTCATCACCGTAGGGATTCAAATTAACGATTGCTGTGAACGTTTTCGAATCTCCATCACCGATACAATTGCCGTATTTTACACCATGTAGTTCCTCCGATCTCAAGAACATCATTTTCAGAGATTCCACCTCCATGCTTCCTGCGGAGCCTTCATGTGTCTTCATGCAATTTTCTTCGTCATGATTGTCTTTCCATGCTAGATATTCTGCTGAATTTTTCGGTTTGTCTTTCCAATATATACATGATTGGCAGTAAGAGCTTCGTACAACCAGATCGATGACTTTTCCGATGTAATATCCGATGAGCGTTGTAACACCAAAACGTGATTTGAATCCTCGTTTTTGCCATGTTTCATCACCAGATATTTTCAAATTCAGAATAGGTCTCTCGCGTTTCTCGTTCTCTTTCTTTTCTTCTTCAAAAGCTTTCTTACAGCGGCGTGGATGTGAGTGCAAATTCCGTTGTAAGTTTCTTCAGCTATACCACTGCCGATGTCCATGTAATTACAAAATAAATTCAGTCCTTGTCTGCCAACACCTAAGAGCCGCATGACAAATACAATCCTACGATTTATCTCAAATCCAGTGTTGAGTAAAGGACCTGAATTGATTTGTTTCGATCCACAGTGGCAATTGACAACAAGCTTGAATCCAAGGCCACGTTTTCCAGCTTCTTGAAATTTCACTTTCTGTTTACAATCTCGACAAATAAGAATTTCCGACAAACCAGTGAATACTGTGAAAACTTCGATGAGCCTATAACAATGTATACGATTCACAATCACATTCTCGCTCGTAGCAGTCGAAAGTTTTTTTGCGCTCGCACTTCCATTATCTTCACTGACACTCGACTCACTCCTGGTGTGTTGATTTCCATAAAAAGGTCTCTTACGTGGTCTACCACGTCGTTCGTTAAACTCACGAGAACCTTTCGGATACGCTGACATTTTGACAACACTCGGTAGGAAAGCCGGAGCTGAACTAGCCAAACTCGGCGCTCTGTCGAAATATCGTAAACGTTCGAGAAAGTTCTACCCCAAGTCTGCGCGCTTCGGGGCTGAACCGACGGGCGCTCACTTAAGATCTCATAGCATCGGAACTAATGCAAATTTTGCTTTCAAATTTTGACCACATATTTTTGAGTAGTTATACTAACAATTTATGCAATAAAAAAGTCGATTTTTTGATCGGTCTAAACTGGCTTCCTCCCTTAATATCAATAAAGTTCTTCTTTAAAAAGTAGAAGTTTTGCTACCTACACTCGCTGAGGCTGCTTTTCTTGTCAAGGGTCAAATTCGATTAATCCATAACTGCTCCTCTAGAAAAGGAAGCTAAACGCATTTTTAAACGTCTTAACTCAAACGTCACCCTTAAAAGTCAACAGTCGTCTAAAGGTAGGTTCTCAGAAAATTTTGTTTTTGTGAAGTTTAGTTGAATATCAGAAGCTTTGCTTAGTACCACCTGTTCTTGCGAAGATTCTTTCTGGGTGGTAGTTCATTAATATATTAAAGTTTTGTGTTTTCATATCAATAACAGTTTAATACTAATAAAGTTCTGTTCTAAAAAATAGCTGCACTCATTAGGATGGCTTTTCTTGCCAGGGACCAAATTTATTTAGTCTATTTTTAGTAATATTAGCTCTACAATGCCTACTCTGCAATTTTTGGACGCGTTGATTAATATTGCAGTGCATTTTGATCAGACATAGCAAATTAGACACAACGAATGGCGATGCCAAGTACAATGCATCGCCAGCTTTGATGTCAGTCAAAATCTGCGCATCTTTTTATAACGTGGGTCCACCTGGTTTGCGGACGTCCTGTGGCTTTTTGCATATGTATTTTATAATATTTGAGTATCTAAAACACGTTTTAAACAACTTATATTTCTGAAAAATCAAAGACTTTCATAAGTTTAAGTTATCTATAATGTGATAATATATTTTTTGCTTTCTTAATAGTGTCCTTGTGACTTGTATGTATTGTGTCCTGCTTGTTCTCTTGGTTGATATTTGTCTAATTAATTCTTCTGGTTGTGTTTGTGAAGCTTTTATATAGTACTGACTAGACACTAAATGGTCGATAAATTCCTTTCATGACCAACAACAATACAAGACGTTGTTCCAGTCTCCCAATGTTCTTTGTGCTTTAATAAGTTTTTCATAAATCTGTTCTAGTATATTTATGATATGTGATACTCCACATTTGAGAACTTCGATTATTAATAGTATAAGCATGTTCTACATCGTCTACTGAAAGATTTCGTATTTCTGCTTACCTCACGTTTGAGACTTAATTTTTCTTTTTCAAATTTCGGTTTTGATCTTTGTTTCATATATTTTTACAACCCCGGTTATATGTTTTTCGCTGTTACTAATTCATTATTGTTGTCTGGTAGTTTTATTATTTTACTTTATCTTTTACTTTGATTTTAGAATATTTTTTATACCATATTCTTACTTACGTCACATAACATGTTCTCATGTCTATTGTTAGATTTAATGTGGTTTTGCTAAATTTCTGATTTTTGTTTTCTTATTGTTGTATTCTTGGTGTTGCTTTGGAGATTTTTAATGTCTTTAGTTAACTGTTGATAAGGTTTGTCAAAGGATTCACAGTTGAGGGGTTGAGTAAGTGCCTGTATTTGTTCTTAATGTTTCGTTGCCTTTATTTTCAGTTGCCGAATTTCTATTTTATGAGTTTTTTGTGTTGTTGGTTTTTATTTATATATTCTTTTTTTTACTTTAGTACCTACTATCGAAATTTATAAGTATGTTTTTATTATCAAATACTTTATAATCTATCTTGCTATTGGTGACTTTATCTGACTTTGTCAATTCCAGGTTGAAGGGAAGTGTTTATAATGTGTAAGTTACTTATGCATGCAAAGTTTATCAATATACCTCCTCTCATTTTGTTTACCTAATGCAAATGTTTTCTCTTTCCTATTTTTTTCGGTTTCGTCTTGGCTTATGCTCACCTTCTCATGGAAATTTCTAATTATTAGGAGGTATTTTGTCTATTGTTCTTTATTCGTTTTTGGTGGGTCAGGGTATGCTTGCACAGTTTTGTATTTATCTTATTCACTTATTTTAACGCCTAAAAACAACTTTATCTGATATTATTATATACTGAAAAAAAATGCAACTTCTATCACTTTCTTTTTTAAGTACTAGAGTGATGACTCGTAAATAAAAACGCAACCGATGTACGGACATATATTTTAAAATACGCGATGTGGCAGATATACGTAGACAAACTTGGGTAGGCAGAAGTGTGTGTTACCACGGCCATCTGCAATCTGAGTATTTTGTCGTTCTCAAATCGGTCGCAGGTAGGAATCGATCTTCGACAACGCTTGGTAAATGTAGAAAAGGAAATGACATATTTTTTAGAATATAATCAGGCAAAAGAAACACCCAAATATTTTGCTACCGGAATAATTACGGTTTGTGTGGAACCGGCTCTAAAAACCAATTAAGAATATGAACGCTATAGAAAACTTTCCAGTATGGCCACTTTTTTATAAAAAATAATTTTGTCAATTTGTATTACTAGTGCTGTTAAGTTGAATATGATCATATACATGCCTTTATTTTTTATTTTGTTTCGCTTGGTTTATAACTGTCGTTGTACTGCTGTTTATTACGGCCTTTTTTATATTATCGTCCCACTAGGCCTTTGATAATTTAGTAATTGAAAAAATTGCCAAAAATAGTGTGTTTAAGAATCTTCAAAAAGTTTTTCAGAAGTAAAATATTCTTCTGCTTCCTTTCCAACCCCGTCTGCTACTACGGCGTCGGGTTCCCCTCTATCCATTTTCTTCCATTGTTTCCTTGCGTTCCGTGCTACGTTCTTTCCCATTCTTCCCTAGGTCTATCTCTACATCGTCTTCCCTCTTGTCTCGCTTGTAACATCTATTTTGAGTATCTTCTATTACTCATTCTATTGCAATTGCCTGTTTTCAATTTTTTCTACTAGTTCTTGTCTGGTTGTCACGTTCTCAATTCTGTCCATTCTGATTTTGCAGCATATACTCTTTAAAAACTTTATTTTACTGGGGCTATTTTACTTCTTGTTTTGTCCTGTACAACTCAGCTTTCATGACCATAAATTAAAGTAGGTAGATAAACGCTTTTGCAGATTCCTAATTTTGTTTTGCTGTTTATTTCCTTATTCCTTATAATGGTCTTATGTAATGCGTACTAAATTTTACTTATTTTATTTATTCTATTGAAGAGTTACTGTTCTTGCATTCCTATATTAGTTATTATTATTCCTAAATACTCGTAACTTTCTACCTCTTCAATCTGATTTTTGTTAAGTGTTATTCTAATATTTTCTTCTGCTTCTGATCTTGTTGTGTTCATTAATTTACTTTTGCATTCGTTTATTTTTATGTCCCATCATTCTGTTACCATAAACTACTTATTGACGGTTTTCTGTAATTTCCGTGATGATTCTGCTACAAGTACAATGTCGTCTGCATACACCAAGCATTGTATCTACATTTGTACAAGATTCCGGTTTTCCTCTTTTACTTTAAGATTTGTTCTCTTTAGATTATTTTATAATCCGGTTTATAACTGCTATGAACAGTAAAAGCTCAAGGAGTTTCTTTGTTTTATTCCTCTGTTCATTTGAAAGCTTTCTGATTCTGGTCCTTTTATTCACACTCGTCTTTTAGTTTGTTCATATATTTTTTAATAGCATGTATTAGTTATGGTGTTGCTTTCAGTTGTGATAAGTCCTTCCATACGCTATCTCTGGGAATTCTGTGAAAAACCGATTTAATATCTAAGAACGCTAGAAATAGCGGTTTGTCTCTTTCTATTCTTTTCTTTATCATCATTTTTAGTGTAAATATATTGTGTCTGTCTTTGCTGTCTGTAGGCGGCTTGTTCTTTCGCCATTAATTCTTCAATCTTTTCCTTTAGTCTTCTTTCTAGAATCCTTAAATATATTTTCTGTATGGTCGAGGATAGACATAATGCTCGGTAATTGTTGCAATCATTTGAGTCTTCTTTTTTATGTATTGAGACTATTATGTTTACCTTCCAATTAGTCTTTTATTCGTTTTCAGAGCTGCTCTCTTCCGTATCTGATAATTTTAAGTGCTATGCCGTTTCTCTCGGCAGCCTTGGTTAGTTTGACCTGGTATATTGCTGCTTTGGCGTCTTCCATTTCAATGCTGTTTTCTTCAGCTTTAATTTTATGTTCTAGCTCTTTTTTGTTTTGTAATTCTTAGTCTTCTTCTATTTCCTTCTATTGGGTTGTCTTTCTTAAATTTGTGTTTGTAATGCCCCTTCCATGGCTGTAGAATTTCTTTTCTTTAGTTTTATTACCTCTTGGTTATTTCTTATATTCTATATTGGTTTTCCAAATTTATCCCGCAGACTTTTAATAGCCTTTCAAAAACCTTTTTAATTGTCCTCGTTGTATTTTCTCTCTAGGTCTTTTACTTCGTTCTGGACTTTAGTATTCAACCATCTTATTTTCTTGTGGTTTTCTTTTATCATCTTTCCACATGTTTTTCCGACTGTTTTGATATTTCGTTCTTCATTTCGGTTCACTTTTTTTCCAAGATTATTATTTTGATTAATTTACAATTTTATGACTAATCAAGTTTCAATAAAATTTTGGAAATAATGGCTATATTTCTTAATATAATTAAAGTCTATATCTGACTTGTGTAAACACAATTGGTTGTATCTTTCTTAAGAGTAAAAAGGCTTTGCAATATGTGAAACATAGTAACACAGGATCATACTTGTACTGCAGCTGACAAGAAGACCTCTTGTACTGTGGCAGCGACCAATGCCTTGGTTAGAAACAGAATACTGGGAAATTTTGCGCTACAACCTTAGACTCGTTTTAAATAGTCATTAATATTTTAAGAGAATATTTACATTCTGTCCTCGTTGCTGTCAGAAAAACGCTAGAATCCAACAGTGGCCTATCGTCAGATAAAAGAGTATTTGAACATTCCTACACCAACAATTTATACCGTTCAGCATATTCAATTAAAAAAACTTTCTTTTGAGTATTTGATGTCTTAAACAATAAGCAGATAGCACAATTTGTTTTGTCATCCCATGTGATGCTCAATAAATTTTAAAACAGAAGATCCCGTCATATTAACAGCATCGTAACACAACACGACACTGTATTTTTGACGTTTTAACGAGGGAGATTATATTTTGCTATGGTAATTTAGAGTTTATTTTAATTTAATTTGATTTAATTCTTTAAACAATGTTAAGATTTCTAAAAACTCTATGTCGTGTTATATTGGTTGTAAAGAACTTAAACAATATTATTCTAAAGCTGAAGCACTTTTTTCCATTCTAGTTGCCAATCTTTTCGATACTTTGGTAGTGGTTTGCTATTTGAAGTTCTAGGACATGTTTATGATAAACATCACAGGAAAATAATGATTATTGTTTTGCCACTGCTTCAATTATAATGCAACAGATTTGGCTTTCTCTTTCTTGCTTTTTATGGCCACAAACTCACGATTCACTTTAATATCAGCTCGACCAGTTTACTTCTATTTTTTCTCCAATTTTCAGTTACTCTGTAGCCCCAAATCGATAGCTTTCTCTGGCAACCCACCAAAGCCCAATTTGTGTGCACAACTAATCTCGTGTCACCAGCTCGCATCATAAACGCGGACGCCCAGCCTCTCTGCTGCAGCTTCCCCCAGGTAAAATCGAGAGTGACGCGCGGCGAATTTAGAAAGCTAGCGGATGGGCTTATCCGTCACCGCTGATAAGGCTGCGCCGAAAGTAAATCGAGCAGGGTGAAGCCGCCCGCGACGCGCTGATTCACTTTCGCCGCGGATCTCCGCGACAGGCCGCCGCGGGCGCTCGAAAATTGAAATCACCCCCGGGCGGATCTCTCCGCGGCACACTTACCCACTGCGGCCGCGGAGAGATCGGCCGCTGCCCGCGCTTATGAATGGCGGCGAAAAGGCTGAAAATCCCGCAGATGCCCGATAAGCAGCAACAGTGGATTTGTTATGCAAGGAGAACGAAGCCTGTAACTAATGGTAATTTATTCGTATGCCATCGATGAAATCGCCCATAGATTAAAATGCCGTGTATTCGACATTAGGGAAAATCTGCCATACACATTCTGTTTTGCAACTCTTCCATAATTCCTCGGTATTTGTATGAACTTCGTTTCGTCAGCCATTCAGAATTTTTAGATTAACTCACCCTTCGTAAAACACTTTCTTTGTTACAATCGATAGTATTATGCAAATGAATCTCATTTATTCCTCTAGTGAATGTGGTACAACAGACACCAGGTAAATCAATAACAGAATGACCGTTGTAATATCGAATTAAAAATAGTTTTTTTTCTTTTATTGACGTATACATTATGAGCTATTGTGAAGTTATCTAATTGATCCAGTCACTCTCATCACTCATGATAGCTTTACATATTTTTTTCTATGCTTTAGAAGAGCTTTTCTGCACAATCGTTTGCCAAAAATTGTTATACCTTCTTAATTTGAATTTACTAATAGCTGCTTTATCGTTTAAATCTTCTTCTTCCCATGCTTTATCCGTTCCGGATGTTAGCTATCATCAATGCAATTTGTACTTTGTCTACTGCTTTCCGGAATAATTGTACCGTGGACATATCGAACCATTGCCGCAAGTTCTTTAGCCAAGATATTCTCCTCCTTCCTGGGCCTCTTCTTCCCATCACTTTTCCTTCTAAAATGAGTTGCAAGATTCTATATCTCTTTGTGTTTCTCATTATGTGTCCTAGATATTCTAGCTTGCGAGATTTTATTGTTATTAGGATTTCTGTTTTTTTATCAATTCGTTCCATAACTTCTTCGTTAGTGATATGCTCTGTCCATGGTATTCTCAAGATACGTCGGTAGGTCCACATTTCAAATGATTCCAGTTTCTCCTCTGATGCTTTTGTTAAAGTCCATGACTCAGCTCCGTATAGTAGCGTCGAGAAAATACAGCATCTTAGGATTCTAATCTTGGTTTGCAGGCTTAGGTCTCTACCGATTAAAACTTTTTTCATTTGAATGAATGCGGCTCTTGCTTTTTCTATTCTTGTTCTTATTTCTGTCGAGTGGTCCCATTGTTCGTTTATATTGGTTCCCAGATATGTGTATTTGCTAGTCCTTTCTATCTCAGTATTATTAATATATAATGTTGCTGGTACCGTAATGTTCTTAGTTATTGTCATGTATTTTGTCTTGCTTGTGTTGAGGGTGATTCCGTATTTCTCACATGTTATATGTATTCTTTCCATTAATAATTGTAGACTTTCTACGTTTCTTGCCAATATTACAGAGTCATCTGCGTATCGGATGTTGTTGATTAGTTCACCATTGATTAATATACCTTCATTCACATCATGTAATGCTTCTTTGAACATCTCTTCCGAGTAAATATTAAACAGAGTCGGTGAAAGCACGCATCCTTGGCGAACCCTCTAAGGATTTGAATTCCTTCGGTGGTATTATCTTCTATTTTTACATTCGCGTTTTGACTCCAGTATAGGTTGGCTATTATTCTAGTATTTTGTCGTCTATCCCGGTTTTCTAATATTTTTAGTAGTTCATGATGTTTTACTTTGTCAAATGCTTTGCTGAAGTCTATAAAACATAAGTGTACGTCACAGTTTACGTCCCTACATCTTTGGATCAATACATTTAAGGCAAATAGTGCTTCTCTTGTTCCCAACGCATTTCTAAACCCGAATTGGGTTTCAGTCAATTTTGATTCGCATTGTTGATAGACCCTGGCGTGTATAATTTTCAAGAAGATCTTAAGGGCACAGCTCATCAGACTTATCGTTCTATAGTCTTCGCATTGTCTCGGTGTTGTTTTCTTTGGTATGGTTATAAAAGTCGACTTAGTCCAGTCCATCGGTATCTCCTTCAGTGTCGTATATTAGATTGAATAACCTAGTGAGTGCATTTATTCCATCTTCATTTAGGAGTTTTAAAATTTCAGTGGGTATCTCGTCTGGGCCCGTTGCTTTCCGGGTTTTCGCCTTTTCTATTATTTTCTTAACTTCATCTTTTGTTATAGGAGGTCCGGTTTTAGCCTCTTTTATTTCGTGTTTTTCTGGACGGTCGTCTGCAAATAACTTTTCGATGTATTCTTTCCAGGTTTTTAATTTTTCGCTTATGTCTGTTATTTCCTGTCCTGTATTATCTATTAGTCTGTTCGTTGTTTTTCTTCTAAATATTCCAGCAGCTTCTTTTATTTTTCGATGCATATTAAAGCTGTCGTGTTTGTTTTCTAGCTGTTCTATTTCTTGGCATTTATCTTTCAACCATTTTTCTTTTGCCTTTCTTATCTCACCTCGTATCTGTCGTTGTATCTCTCTGTATTTGTTCATATCTTTATTTTTCATTAATCTCCTTTCGTCCATTAATTTTAAAATGTCTTCTGTCATCCACTCATTTTCTTCTCTCTTCGTTTTTGTGGAACGTATTCTTTTATAATACTTTGCAGATTTTGTTTGATAGCGTTCCACCTCTCTTCTATTACTTCCTTTGTTGAGTTGTTTTTGTTACTAAATCCAGTGGTAGTATTATTTTCATTTTAAATTTCTCCTCCAACGATTTTCGAACTTGTTCTTCAACATCTCCTTCACAAAGAGCCCTTATATTATGTTGTTTTTCATTAGTTTTTCTCGTAACCCTTTTAAGTTTTAGTTTACATTTACATATTACCGGATTGTGGTCTGATCCGACATCTGCTCCGGGATAAGTTTTTGTTGATTTTATGCAATTGCGGAAACGGTGATTAATAGTGATATAGTCAATTTGGTATCGTATTATATTTTCTTTCGTATCACCTGGAGCCTTCCATGTATATATTCTTCTGTATGGGAGCTTGAACATGGTGTTCATCACTACAAGTTCTTCCTCTCGGCAAAACTGTATGAATCTATCTCCTCTTTCATTTCTAGATCCTAATCCGAACTGTCCAATTATGTTATCTTCTCTTTGACTTCCAACTTTCGCGTTAAAATCCCCTATTATGAGAGTTTTATTATTATTTTTTATTATTATTAGATTTCGTATATTTTAAGACCTTTCTAAGCTGTTCATATAGATCTTCTATTTCTTCATCTTCGCTATTCGCAATTGAAGCATACACTTGGATAACGTTTAAGTTAAATGGGTTAGCTTCTATTTGTATCATTACAATTCTATCTGAGTGCGCTATTACTTTTTTGACAGAGTCGTTAATTTCCTTAGTTACTATTATTCCTACACCATTATAGTGGTGGTCGTCATCGTTGCCAGAGTAGTACACAACATGATTCAATATATTACAATTTCCTGAACCCGGCCATCGCATTTCGCTGATCCCCATGGTGTCTACCTTTAGTCTAGTTGTTTTTTGAACAATATTATGGATTTTCGCACCCTCAAAAGCGCTTCTGACATTCCAGGTACCAAATCTAATAGTATTTGATTTCCTAAGCATTTTCAGTTTGTTGGTGTCCTTGTTCACCATCACAGACCCGGAGATTCTTCGCACCCTGCCTCATTGAAGAGGCGCCGGTACTCAGGGCCATTCTTGATTTTGTCTGTCATGATGTTTGATGATTGTTCTTGGAATTAATGTGTTGGTTTCCCTTGCCTTACACATCGCAGTTCAGTGGCCGATGGTGACATATTTTTGTCGTCGCTCATTGATGTCTACTATGAAGCAGTACTGATATTTCTTATCTCCCCCTTCATGTAGTTATGAAAGCGCTGCTGCTCACTTTCATTATCACTAAAACCATTAAATCCAATATGTGGAAGTTGCTTTCTGTGACCCCTCACTTAGTTTCGCCTGTGTGTCGACACAGTTACCAGGGTGTGGCATTTGGAGCCATAAGTGAGAGTTGGGATCGCCGGAGGACCAATGCCCTGAAATGACTCTAAAGTCCGACAATCTCAGAACTAGAGGTACTACCCCTCGGCGACCCTACACCCCATCGTCTACATAAGCTTTGCTTTAAACTTTGTTTTTGTATACGACCACATATTTTTAGAGCGATTAACATCTGGAGGACATTGGCGACTATTCCATCATACTGACATTATTTTGTTATCTCTACGCAGTGGACAGTTCGTTATGTTGTTTAGTGTCATTGCCTTCGTGCAGCACATAACTTGTTCTATTAATATAAAACTAAAAAGACTTTTCAGAAGACTTCGGCAAGCATTTCTGGTAGATGGCGCACATTTAAATTATCCATAAACAGAAAGAGGTTACTAAAACCGCGTTTACAGCACTCCCAAATGTGCACCTTTACAGAATGTCTTACTGTGCGCTGAAGTATCTTGTTACTCTTGGTTGACTATGCTTTCGATTAGGAAGACCATATTCAGAAAGAAGACTTGTCCGTGATAATAAGATTGGTCCAATCTCACTCCATTTTTTTCGTCCGCGTCAATCGTCTTTCTACGTGCTTTTATTATAATAAAGGTTTCTTTAAAGTTAATCGAAAAAAACATTTTTTTATGGGGGCGACCTTGAGTCGTATATAGAGAGACCTGAGTTCTTTTCTTGCGGAATTTCATTTAAGCATAGCGCAACGAAAGGCCTGGCTTACCTTCAAAGGGGCGCAAGATTGCTTTATCGTTTTTCATTGTTGTGATGCAAGCTTTTCTCTCTCCAGTAGATCTACATCTCCATCCTTCAAATATTGCTATACCAATTTCTTAACGAATACTGTCCATTTTTGAATACATTTGCAGTTAGTTTCGGTCCTTTCGGGTGATTTATTGAAAACACTACTTCGTATCACTTTAGAAATCTTTCACTCGTTGTAAAGGTAACGAATTAACTGATATCAACAACACAATGTACCGGAAAATTATATACTGCAAACAAGGCCACTTTCTTGTCATACAGACTGTATGTAGTCATTTTTCAGAATTTCAAATATTTTGTAAGGATGCAATAAAAAAGTGGACCATTTTTACTTAGCCTATATAACGGAGAGTAGCAAAATCTGAACTGGCAACCAGTTGACAAGCATCTCAGCTTATAATTTTATCATTGAACTCGATAAAGCGATTGTTTCAGCAGAAGTCCAGTGTGTGATCCCATCATGCTGTAACACATTATTAACTAAAGAAAATTCTATTATTAAAGATAATTTTTTGGTAAGATTAGTGTTATTTTGGGGTGCTTTAAAATCTATACAGTAAACTAACGACACATATAACAGTGACCACCTGAATAAGGTACAGGGAATGGGGAGAAAGAAGAAGAATATAGAAGTTTGAGAATTGCCCAAACCTTCAAAATGTGGGAATATTTACATCAAGAATATATTTTTTATTCCTTGCACAAGGTAAATGTGTAATATTATTGAATAATAGCTAAACCACCCACTCCAAATTTTTATCATGCAGAAAAATTTAGAGGTCTGTTGGTTGATTATATTTAATAAACATTTGAGCAGAAAGTAAACAAAGGCAGCTGATATGAAATGTAGCATGGTTGAGCTCTGAGCGTTTGGTTGTCTATCTTTAAGATTGTTTGCGTATCTTACTTTCGTAAAGTCACCGCACCGACTTATTCCACTGTTATCATTTGTCAATAAATTGTTCCACGTTCCCACCTTGCAAAAATTTGAGCGAAGGTGGGTGAAAAATTGTCAGCCTAGAACACCAAAAATACCTTTTTGCGGGCAACGTCCCGTTAACTATCAATTCAAGAATACAAGATACAATTGTCACATGATGGTTATGACAATTCATTGTTGTGCAAGTTAAATGTTTAAAATTATTTTATTTGTTTGCAATTTTGAATTATTTTGTGTGTTAACATAAAACTGCGGCACCTCTCACTCTTTAGTTAAGCCAGCACCATCATTTACAGCAGTATCCCATTGTGCAGCGAAGTGTAAACATCTCTTCGCACTCCACGGAATGCACAATGGTTAATCATTGTCTCATTACTTGGAAACATTTAACAGCAGTCTCTTTCACCAACAAAATATAGATGTGTTGTTATGCGCCTCATTTATTTTCAGGCTAGCCTGGCGCAATCAGATACAGTTTATCGAGTTTCACTGTAACAAACGATTTCTGTTGAACGCAAATCAATTCAGTGAGTTTTATAATTCATTTGTGAAAATGCAGCATAACTACTCATAATTGTGGTAGTTACAGGTAATAGAGACTATTCTGGAAAATTGCTGTAATGATAATGTTGCCCATTTTAGTTTTTTAGTCTTTTTAAAATTTCTACATTAGTTTATTTTTAAAATTTAGTCGTGTTTGATATTTATTTTAACCGAAAGAAGTAAAAAAAAAAAATAAAATTCTGGTTGAAGTTCCTTCATTCAATAGAATTTTAAAAAATCTTAGTTTATGTTGCCTTTGAGTTTTTGCCATTTTTAATTTTCTTAGTATTTAGAAATTGCTTTTGTTTTATTTACCAAAAATAAAAGTAAGATGAAATTTGTAAAGATGCTTCTTATAATTTTAAAAATCTTAGTTTTTGTGTTGGAGCTTTTGCCATTTTTATTTTCTTAGAAGAAATGCTTTTGTTCACCAAAAAATAAAATGTAGTAAGATGAAATTTTAAAGATGTTCTTTTTATTATTATAGTTTAAGTTGCTAATTAGCAAGTCCACAGACTAAAAGAATATGTTTATTGCAAAAAATGCTATTTATCGCAGTCCCTGGCCTAAATACAGTTAAACTAAAATTATGTATTTATGGCTGAATTTTAAGGTAATAATATAGTTCTATAATTTTCTTGGCATATATTAGATCTTCTATTTCTTTATCACCACAATCGTAATTTTAGAAACTGCTGGTCTGAACAGTTTGCTGGTGATACATCCGAATTACTGTCTGAGGTTTTGTAACCATGATATTCCTTTTCTTTCCACATTCCTTCTTTCTTGAATTTTGCTCTCTATTATTAACTGTAGTTTTGATATGTCCAAACTTTCATTTATTAATGGTGTCTATTAATTCTTTACACTCATTCGTCTTAGGACCCTCATGTTTGTTATCAATTCATCTACGACATTTTAAAGTTACTTCTGTGCACCCACATTTCAAATACTTCGATTTTTTTGAGACTTGTTGCATTTAAGGTCAAAGTTTCTACTCCACAGAAAAGAATAGTAAGGGCAACATTTTGCTAATCGGGTCCTTAACTTTAAAAGCGAATCTTTGCTATATAAGACTAGTTTTATTTTAATAGAATTTGCTTCAGTTTTTTCTATACTTGTCTTGATTTCGTGGGTATAGTCGTTTGTCTAATTCGTCATTGTACCAATATATGTGTAGTTATTGACTTGTTTAATGTTTTTCCATTAATATTACTTCTTGTATTCCTTCTGTAAGTTTGGATATTAGACTTATTAGATTTTGCAAATCTTTAATGTTTTCTGCCAAGATAAGCGTATCATTGGCATGTCTAATGTTATTAATTGGTGTTACAAACGACTGAAATAAAAGTTATTTTGTTCGGTTTTTCTTTGAGGGTTTTTTAAGGATCTTTTCAAAATATGTATTAAAAAGAGTTGGCGACAACATACGTCCTTGTCTGACAAATATTTTTATTTTTATCTTTTCTGATATTTGATGTGTTGTAGCCTCTAGGCTAAATTAGGTAAAAATATATTAACTTATTGTTTCTCCAACTTCAACTTCCTAAACATTTAGATATTAGAATAAATTTTAAGTTAGCGGAAGTATCACTGTAGATGACGCTTTCCCTCTGCTACTTCGTGATGTAGACTAAAATGTGTCCAAACAATCAGAACCTTTAGATTATATTCGGATACAAACGATCTTTGACAGGTTGACATACCGTGCAAAGATAATGTCTAACCACAAGTCACCGCAGCCTCTTCAGCTAGCTCCTCCATATACGCCGCAGTTCCACTCACTGCACTCCGACTACTGGGGTTGGACAACTATTGCAAATTGGTTCCAGATGTAGACTTCCTTACATTCTTAAACAGCCATCCACAATATTGTGGTAGCCATCAAAAACTGGTCTAAAGTCGTGCCCAGAAGACGTCAGTGTCATCATTAGCAAGTTTAGAAACCACGGAACTCTTGGAACGCCATTCAATTTTTTGCCGTTCTAGAAGCGCCTTAATGGCACATAAAACTTTAAATTGAAGGATTTTCAGAAGAAAAATGAGATAGCAGAGCCAAATATAAACATATAAAAAAATTAAGTGTTTGGCTTAGAGACGGAAGTCCGACGACTGAGCAATAGTTTTGTCTGATAGACAAGCGTTCGATTGTTCTAGCGCCCCTAGGCGGTCACCTAGTGTCGCCTAATAGTAAAGCTGGCCCTGCTGAGATGTCAACGTCTAATAGTATGGATGCGAGTGTTATGCATAAATAAAGGCTGCTTCTATGTTCTAGTTTATAAGTTTGAATGTTTCTGCACAAATTTTCTTCACAACTTTATGCAAACTACCAGCTTTTGAAAACTTGAATGCCACATTTTTGTAAACGGCAGTGCAGTAAAAGGGCTACTTTATTTGCTATAATGTTCTGCCCTTGATGAACTGAATTCGAGCTCCACATGCTTTATCTGAATTAAAATAAAAACTAAATATTGCACAGTCGACAGAAAAAGGTTTGAAAAATTGTTAAAAGTAAATCTTTACATGAATAAATGAAAATTTGAAATCAGAAATTTAAATTTCATTAATCGTCTTATAAAAGACCAAACCTTGTTGAAACGAAATGTAATGTAAGCGACAGCACACGCGTCAAGTATTCAAAAACGGCCAAACATACGTTCGGAAACCGAAATTCGATATATTGCATTTATTGGGCGTAACATGCTAATTATTACAGAATGCTCACTGAGCGTTCATTGCACATTGTTGTATTATCAAAGTGTTATCATGTGTTTCAATTGCTAATAGGTCATTTATCCATTAGTTTATCCTTAAGCATATGATTTCGTTATTTAACTACAAGTTTAGTTTAAATCTTAAAAAAAATTGTCGAAAGTGACCTGTGCATAATTTGTTAACTGACTGGGCTTGCATTAAATGTAGAAAAAATATGTGGTATCAATGATACCAAAACCGGAAGATAAGGTAGTGATAGGGTTTCCAAAGGCAAACAAACCCCAATATTTGACTGATGATTGCCCTGGGTCATCTTTGACAGCTTGAGTATTCAATTCATGATTGAAAGAAAGATTGTAGCCCTCCTTAAATCTAGAAGTCTGTGAGAAGCACTTTTCAATGAAAACTTGTCCAAAAATCTCAACATAAGAATCAATAGTAAACAATGTCCCATGACAGGTAGCTTGGAAATATTTCTATTACTCGATTTAATTGTGGATGATTTAATGAACTGCCCAAGCTAAAGAATAGATTATTTGTCGAGACAGAACAGCTGAAAAATACTTAAACGTCTCGAGACGATGAAAGAGAGTAAGGATATGACTGATTAAAATCAGTCTAGTTAGCGAACTAGACAACATATTGCTCAAATAGAGCTCACAATGTAGCATCATAGAAGCTCGTGTTGTATTGTTTTAAGAAAATGGTAAAACATATCAAAATTTACTGTTGGTTGAGGCAATGTCGCCAGAAACTTAAAAGCTAATCTGAAGCTGCTTGTTTTCTTATTTTAAGTGATTGTCTAATTGTGTGCCTCATTGCAATTTATAAAATGCACAAAAGTAACCATCAAATGAAGCCTAACGCGACATGTACAGTAGTGAGAAAGGAACACACCTTGTCAAAATGATGAACGTAACTACTACTGATGGCTATGCTATCGTGTAAACCAAGCTATAGCCAGCTGCCTTGAATAGTACATTTATAACGCAAAAGCTTATGGTTCGTAAAGAATATCTTATAAACAAAAATATGTAGCTTTTATACTCAATTCTGTTTCAGCTAATCAGAAAACCAATTTATAACAAAATTCATATCTTACTTGAAGCTTTTATGCCTATTTTAAGAACTTGTTTCTTTATAGCGTGAGGAACAAATCGCTGATATGAAAACTGATGTTCCATTGCATATCATGTACTGCGAGGAAATGGGAAATGATGTATGTGAGGTGACAAAGATGTAAAAATGATTGAAGCAACGTAAATATGTGTACAATAATTTACTTAATTTGGGTATCAAACGGAACGTTAACGAATCTTAAAATTTCCCAAAGACTGTTGAGTGTTTGGTTCAGACACATATACGCTATCGCTCGTGGAAGGTAGAAACACAATCAAGACTTCTCAAGACATCTTCTAAAAAGCAACAGGAGGAATCATGGATATATCTGTTTTAGATGGATTTAAATTGAACTAGACAGTCTACTGATTCGCTTAAAATAGCTGTTATATAATATAAAATTCTGTAGCACATTCTCAAGAAGCTTTAGCTTTGAGTTTTATTTGTAAAATGGGTGTCAGGGCGAGTTTTTGTTGCGCACATTGTTTGGATGGTGTATGATATCTTGCTTGTGCAAGATGTAATGCCAACAGTGTGAAACTCACTTAAAAGATAGAAGGTGAAGATAAAAACATTGAATAAGTTAGTTTTGTAATACGACTGGGTATGATTATTTCTACTTGTATTATAAAAATTCGTATCATAAGCTTGACTTATGTTAGAAATCGTGTAGTATAACTTTAAGTAATCAATAATTATGGAAAAATTCAGTTTTGGTTAACAAAATCAATTTACAGCTATTTTCGCCCTTATTATGTTTTTCTAAAGCACTCGTCTTACCATTCTTTTGCTATTAAATTTACTAGACCATTTTTATTAAACTAGTACACACATCTGCCTTTATATCCCCAAACAATTATGCTGAACTCCTACTTGTCTAACAAAAAAATTAAAACAAAGTATGCTTGTGAGATTTTTTGAGACAATAGCCTATTCTGGTTCACCTTAAACAATTTTGTTTTACATACATGTTTTCATGTTTTAAAAAATGTTTTCATGTAGGAAGCTATTGGAAGTAACTAGTTTTTGCTTTCTGTTTAAATATTCTGATTAAATATGAAAAATTGTTTGCAATCTTGGTTTTCTTTTCACAGAACTTTCTATTACAATTTCTGGCCAATTTCATCGATTTTTGTGCTTGTGGTTATAAACCATTTGGGGATTGCTGGCGTAAATTATGTATTAGTTGTATAAATGAGTTCTCAGCTTTTTTCTGCAAAATTAAGTTTTATTTAAAAACAAACAAAAAAAGCTTAAGTATCAAAGTATTCTCCGTTGGCATCGATGACCTTTTGCCATATTTCGAGTAGCTTGCGAATTACCTGGTGATAGAAGCTCACCGGCTTCGAGACGATAATAAAGTCATCGATGCATTTTCGGACTTCTTCTTCTGTTTTGAAGTGCGTATCAGCCAAGTGGTGCTGTAACGACCGGAATAAATGATAATTGGAAGGGGCCATGTCTGGGCTATACGCCGCATGTGGGAGAAGTTCCCAGCCTAACGCGAAGATATGTTCTTGCGTCGTTTCGCAACATGTGGTCGGGCATTATTATGCAGCAGGATGACTTTGCGACTTCCTTGTCCAGTAAATGGCCTCTTTTCTTTGATTGCGTAGTTCAAATTGATGAGTTGCTGTTGGTAGCGATCCGCCGTAACCATTTCACCTGGTTTCAAGAGTTCATAGTGCAGCACAGCTTTCCAATCCCACCAGATACAGAGCAAATTCTTTTTGGAGTGGATATTGGGCTTTGGAGTCGATGTCGAAGGTTTTCCAGGTTCTACCCATGATTTTTTGCGCTTGGGATTGTCGTACAAGATCCATTTTTCATGGCCCGTAATAATTTTATGCAGAAAATTCTGTTTTCGGTTCCTTGAAAGCAAATGGAGTACGGTGTCACGCCGTCGATTTTTGTTGTCTTCGGACAGTTTATGCGGAACCCATCTGCCTTCCTTTTGTATCTTACCCATTGCATGCAAACGTATGGAAATGGCTGGCTGAGTGACGCCAAACTGTTCTGCAAGTTCATTGCTTTAAAACCGCAAGAGGGCGAACTAATGTTGCGAACATGTTGCGTCCTGTGAAATCTAAAGCTGAGAACTTATTTATACACCTAATATAAGGCAACCCAGAAAAAGAAGTTACGTAATGTTAAATAATAAGATCCTGCTGGCTAGTTCAAGTCGGCGTTTTGTGAAATTACACGACCAAGAAATTATTGGTGCAGTAAACCGAGTGTTGTTCAAGCTATATGGTATGTGGCACCGTCCTGCTAGAACCAAATTTATTCCCGATCCATGTGGTCAAGCTTCTTCAAAAAGTGGATTACTATCTAACAATCACGACTGCTATTTACATTTACAGTATATCACGTCAAATACCCAAAATATAACTCAAACAATGACTACTTGGGGATACATAAACTTTATTAGTTAACTAAAGTTTTTTGAACCTTAAATGCAAAAATTTTGATTGTTTAACACCCCAAATTTGAGAATTTGCTTCGTTGCTAAAGATAATGTTTTGACTAAACGGGAAGTATACTTCATGATGCTCCAAAAATCAATCGACAAATTGCTGATGGTTAGGACGGTTAACGCACTTAAGCTTTTACTTCAATTTAATTTTGTATTTATGAAGAACGAAGTTCTTAGTAACTGTTCCCCGAAGAAAGCTTCTCAAAAAGTCCAGAGGTTATGCACCATTTGAAGTCAGTGTTTTCGGAGTTGTAACAGTACTTGGACTAACTAAAGCGCTATTCTCGTGGGATTTTATCACATACTGATACTCACGAGGTCTTCGTCCGTTACGGATGTATTTTTATAAAATTTTCTAACAAACCTGATGATTTTAAAAACATAGTTACTTATTACAGAACTTAAATTTTTCATATTATTTAGGAAGTAATTCCCATACCAAGTACTACCAAATCTTGGTTGCCAAAAATCAAATAAGAAACATTTTAAACCAAGGATTGCTTTTGTTTAATGCACAAGAGGTTATTTACATTATTATAAAAAAATTTCTGATTGAGAAAAAAATTGTTGCATTTCGTTAATTTATTATCTCAGACATTTTTCTAAAACAAAATTATAGTAAAAGTAATACTACTATGTTCAAAAAGTAAGGTAATTGTGTGACAGGAGAAAACGGCGTTCCCCAAAAGTACTAAAATATGTAGGAGGTAAATTGAGAAAAAGAATTAGTACAATGATAAAGAGAATATGACATGCAGAACGAATGTCTCAAGAATGAAAAAACGTCCTAAAAAAGGGAGACATAACTAACTGTGAAAATTACAAGGGGATTTTACCGTTTAACGTTGTTTATAAAATACTGACACGAATTATTAGAAGATTAAGCCGCTATCATGACAATCTACTAGAAAAACATCAAGGAGGGTTTAGAAAAGGAATATCAAAAACAGGCCAGATCTTTGCGCTGTAAAATAATTTTAAATCAATGTTAACAGGCAAAATCTAGGATTACATATTTTGTTTATTGATTCTGTGAAGGCTTATGGCTCAATACAAAGAAGCGACGAAAATGTTGAAGATCCCAAAAAAGCTGATCAGTTTAACAAAGATGACCCCGACAGACACGCAGAACAAGGTAGCAGCAGAAGAAAGAATATCAAACAGCTTCAGAGTGGCGACCAGAATTAGACAGAAAGATCCATTATCCACGGAACTGATTTAATTTAGTTCTAGAAGCAATTTCTAGAGATAGCTAAATATACACTCAAGGAATAATATATCAGCGAAAACAACAAGTAATTAGCTATCTGGTAGACGTAGCATTAGTAAATGGTAAGAGAGTGAACTATTTTGCGTATGTAAGGGTAAGTATGGGAGATAAAAGTGCTAAGTGCTGAGGAAAATATTAAGAGGAATAAAAAACAAAAATGTTGTATGGAGATGAAAAACAAATCAAGAGATAAAAGAATTATATGGACACAGTAGCATAGCTCAACACTTTAAAGTGCAAAGGTTAAGATGGTTAAGGCATGTTAGTAGAATGCTAGAGTGCAGATATAGCAAGAGAGTATTAGAGCAAGGAAAGGGGAAAAAGAAATGAGGAAGACTGCGGAAAAAATGTTAAATGCGGTAACGTCAGATACGAGAAGTATCGGCATAACAAAGTGCAATATAGAAAAAGACAATTCTTTTAATAGTTTTTATACCTTTTTTGAGAATGAATTCGGTTACGTATGTATTACGTATGTCTATTTATTAAAATTTGCGCATTGCTTTGTATTAATAATTTAAAAATTGCTTCGCTTTAATATGAACAGAAACTTCATGAAACATAAATTAGGCACGTGTTGCCGTGCCTTCTTATAAATATTAAATTTCGGATAACTTAAATTTAATTTTTTACCGGCCAAAGTTTATTAATTTTGCATCATTTAGGCAAATGAAGATAATCTTTGCCGCATGCAAATCGCGGTAATTTATAAAAAGCATCAGTTAGCATGGAAGAGGCGGTTACCTCCAATACTCGTCAAGGAAACTGACGTTAACACGAAAGAATTAGAAGTTGATTAAAGCGGCAGCATCAATTTCGAAGCTTTCACGTGGGGAATTCGCTTCCTGCTTGCGTTTTTCGCCAAAAAGTCGGAACTTTTCTCTGGACAAATCTATGCAAACGAATTCGGCCCGCGGCTGCAGAATTTACAAGCAGCCAAGGTCTATTTTCTAAGATGCTAACATTTCTTAATACAATGCATGTGAGCTGTAGCAAAACTGCTCCGTTAAAATATAAGCAGTCGCTCTATGCCCTGCGCGGAGCGCTTTACGCCTCATTAGAAACTAAATGTTAATTACAATACACTTAGCAACGCGATTGTTTAACCCACTTTCCAAATCTGAATTTATCTGCATATAAATTGCATTTAATGAGATCAATGCTGCGCCACCTGACGAGATAAGTTTTCAGGTTTAGGTAACGATCTTTGACGCCGACCTGGAATCTGTGAGACGTTTAGATAACAACGCGCCCGCGAGGTGCATCGCGGAAGCGATCGCTGCATATTTAATTTTCTCGTTGCTTTTCAAATTAGAAATTCGGCGCTGCTGCGAAAATACGCCGACTGGAAGCGTCTGCGGCTTTCTTCTTTGCATGTCTTAATGGGAACGCCTGACCTATTGCCGAATTGGCCTTAGCCTGGCTATAGCTGCCGCAAAGTCGCGAAAATAGGAGGAACGCGGCGTTTTTGCGGGTTTCTATTAAAGCGACATGGAGTTTGAGCCAACTGATCTGTTTCTCGTAACCGTGAGCAGGTTTTTGTTGCAAAATACCTAACGAGAAAACTACAAAAGCAAATATCTTTGTTTGGCACTTTCTAATAGTTTGGAAGAGGATAGCAGCTTTACTGACTAAATTTGATTGTGGTCTCTTTGGCATAGAAACATTAAATGCAATTTTTTATTAATGACAGCAATGTATTTTGCCCGATAATAAAACGACCACTGTAATTTTAAAAAGTAAAATGCAGATAGCTGTTTTTGTTTAATTGAAGTGTACATTATGTGTTATTGCACAATTACTAATATCTGGCCCAATTACCTCCATCACTGATTGTAGCTCAACATCTTTTATCTGTTCTGCATAATCATTTGACAAAGATCGCTATATTTTTCTAATTTGAAATGGCAGATGCTTTATTGTGTACATTGGGTTTTCTTTTAGCTTGATTTTTATGTACGGCCACACATTTTCAGTGGAGACGTAATCGCACTACATTATCTTTTTGCAGCACCCAAGTTGTTCTGTCAGAATTAAAGAACTTTTCAACAGACTTCCGCGAGTATTTCTAGTAGATGGTACACATTTTTTCGGTGATTAAAGGTTTAAAGAAGCTTCTCCAAACATCCCTTTTTGCAGGATGTTTAACTGTGCGTTAATCATATTACTCTTCGCCGGCTATTCTTTAGAAAAAAGACCATTGCCAGGCTCGTTCGTAAATATATTATTGTCTCTGTATTTTGATCTTAAATTTTTCTTTGCCACACCAGTCCTTTTTCCATGCCCTTTTCTGATAATAATGATTTGTTCAAAGTTGATGGAATAGAAAGTTTTTTTTCACACAGGCTATTTTGAATCGTATTTAGAGAGACTTGAATTCTTTTTTTACCGAGGCGGCGTACCCAGTCTTTAAAGGTACGCAAAACCGCTTTAACCTTCTTTGAGGCAAACCTCAGTTTGAGGTGATAATGTCTTTACAAGAACAAGTAAAGCAAATTTTAATTCTACTAAATTGTGATAAGAAATTATCTATTAGAGTATGTAGACCGCGAAGAAATGTTTGAAAAGCAAAGACACTTTTGTTTGCAGTAACTAAAGTAATATAGAAGTCGAAACACAGAGCAGTGGTATTTAGTGACGAGTAGTATGTTAGAAGATTTTTTAAAAGCACATTTTTACCAAAAGTGCAGTCTTTGCAATTTAACATTCAACTATTCTGATGGTATGAGAATACGTGTCTGTCTAAAGAAGTAATCAACCACATATTGTATCTGAGAATGCTACAAGATACCTTCATTTTAATGACATTTTATCTAGTGGGAAAGACTTGTTTGGAGATGAAAATTTTAATTTCAGGATGATAGTGTACGTCAATCTTGGACGACTGCCAAGAAAATTAACAGAATGAGCTGGCCAGTGCAATATTCGGATCTGAATTCTCTAAAAATGTAAAGGACAGAAAATATGATACCTGAAAGAAACTAATAACCAAAACGAAATTAATTAAATGTTTATTTTAAGGTTGATGTCTATTACATTTTAAAGAAATTGCAGGAACTGATAAATTCCATGTCTAAAAGATGTAAATTAGTTATAAAGGACAACAACTGACCAATCAAATATTAATATAAATTAAAATTTATATAACGTCAATATATTTCTATTCTATTATCCAGGCCAAATAATGTTGTAAGTGTAATAAATTTGTCTTTCAAATGTACTTTCTTAAATCATAGTTTTTGTTGTACTTTTTTTATAAAATAATTGTGGTTATCTAGCTGTGCAATGCAGAAAACAAGTGTCTAAAAATATTTGAAGAGGCACTTTAAGTGCTCAATTTTACTTTGAAGTGATACAAAACATTTTTACATCACTATGTTATTCGATGTTGGTAGATTTTATTTAAAAGCTTTATTGATTACCTCAGTATATTATTAATACAAAACGAGCATAAACTGCTTAAGTCTTTGAGTCTACAGCTAAAGCCAGATAAAGATTAACAAGAACATTTTTGTCTCATATTCAAAAAAGTTGAGCGAAGATAAAAATTGCAAACTGCATACAGTACACTGTTATGTCTAAATTTTTATTTCTCAATACATTCTTCAGTCGATTTATGTTGCAAATTTCCATTGAAGGAAGCTTTTGTTGTTAAATGCTTCATCATCTTTTGGAAAAGTGACGATCAGTATTACTACAACAGGTCAGTGCCTATTTGGTAGTGAGATTATTTTGAAAATACAATTGCTTCCCCCAAAAAGCTTTATTTTGTGAACAAGCAAATTTGTTCTGCGTCGATTGTATGGGTAACACTCCAGTTGTAGCTTTAGCTTTGTTATCTTTTGAGGCATACAAGAAAGCGATCTTTACGTGGTTTGTTATTTTGACTTTAAGATTGGGGCAATTATCTGATAAAAAGGACTAATTTGAACAGTTATTCGATACCCTTGGTAATTTATTTGTCAGTCGGTGACAATAATGTCAAGCTCATACTATGGGGATCAAGTTTATTAACTCAAAAGGTCGAGAACTTTCGTATAATCAGATAACACCATCAAATCATATAGTAGCTCAAACCTTTTGATTTTTCATTTGAAAACTGTCTAATATTGATAAAAATAAGCCCAAAACTCTAAGACTAGGCAACAAATATACGACTGGAATAAATTTAAAATAATATATCAAAGCAAGCTGGATCTAAATAAAAATTAAATATCAGTATGGACAACGCAGTAGATCACCTCAAACAATCTAAGCAGTAATTTAAGAAAATAAAATAAAATTCAATAATTACGTAGAATAATTAAAGATTAAGAAAAATATGGTATAGAACTCAAGCATCAAAAGGCAAAACAAAATTTAACTAATCTATAAACCATGAAAATTCTACTAAACATAAAAAATGCAGGGGTGTTTAATATTATCTTAGATACATCTCGGTCACAAAAGCAATTAAATAATAGACAAGACTAATGCCTTTGTTAACCATCTTATGACATGGAAAATAAAATACATAAGTATCTGCAATTCTCGTATTACCTTGAATCACCTTTGTCAAGATTTACTGTAAATCAAATTCAAGTATAATTGTAATTAAACTGATTTTTAGTCCCGTGCATAAGACCTTATTGTCCTGAAAGTTTTAGAGGAGGAGGTTTACAGTATATTATTTTTCAGACTTGCAGTGCGATCCTATTAACTGTTTTTCCCTCTATTGTGTAATGCATTTCAATGGTGAGGATTTTGGAAATTTGTTTGATCTTGCATTCGATTACTCCTTAATATGGGTAGCAATAAAAACTAAACTTCTACATAACATAAGTACAAATACAATACATTAAGGCAACTAAATTAAATTTTAGAAAATCCTCTGTATTACTCTGGGAAACTACCAAAACTACAGTGTATGGTTCAGATTTACAACACACTCTTATTAATGTTGTTTTTTTGTGAAAAGTAATCCAGATTATTTTAACACGAAAACCTAGTAAGCCCCCATAAAAAATAAAATCTTATAGACCGACAATTATGAAAATTCTGGAAAGAAGAATAGAACCAATGTAAATAAAGTGCCTAAGCATTAGTTCGGCTTTAAATTGCAAACCCACAACTACCGAACAAGACCATCACGCTTGTATGTAAACAGTAGACAATTTTTAGAAAATAGGAAATACCATGCTGGAGTCTTGCTAAACATAACACAAATCTTTGATAAGGTTTGGCTTAGTAGCCTCTTTTAAAAAATTAGAAAATATCTTCCGCATAATTGTTTTACAATCCTTCAGTTATTTTTGCAAGATTGGCTTTACCTTAACTTTCTATCCAATCACAGTTGGCGTTCCTCAAGATAGCGCGTTTGGACCCGTTCCTTAACTTAGATTTACATACTACGACGCCTTTAGTGCATCATAACGGTTAAAATCAATGAAACTAAATATATCCAAGTCACATTTACTGTGCATCTGTTAAGTTAAATGGAAACCAATGACATCAGCAAGATGATCTCGATAGCAAACAGACCTAGAATATTCACAAAGCGAAGATATCTAGACACAAACTAAGCAAACTAAATTAGGTAATTGAAGAGAAGATTACAATTATTGCTTAATAATAAAGTCTTCATTTATAAAATCTATGTAGTGCTATAGAATCTATTACTGAAATGTTTGGAGCTGTTCTAGTCAGAACAATAACGTAATAAATCACTTCATAGCATACAATTTTCAAACTATAAATGCCAAAGAAGAAATAACTGAATATGCCTAGAAGTATGAAAGCAGACTACGAACCTCATGAACCAATCAAAAACCAGAAGATACAAGAAACTTTTCTCTGTAACCTGCTAATTATATTTTAAATGTTTTCTAGACACGCCCACTGTTGTTAAATCGTGTAATACTGAGAAACTTATCCTTTATGTTAGCTGCTTCTCATTTAAATATTTTGCATATATTAAATTTACAAGTCATTTCTTCATTTATATGTGCAATATCGAGTTGTCGTTGCTTTTATCAGCATCACAGTCCTGTCATTATGTTTACTGAATGTATTATTGTAGGTTCAACTATTAACCCTTGGAAAACTATAGTGATCATGGAAATCACGGTAATAACTATAACATTACTTAATTTCGATTTATAATTTATTTTGTAGTGATTTTCTGTAAGACAGCAATATATAGTTTTTTGTTTAGTTTCTGCATGAAGAACAAAAAGAAAAATTGGTGATCGTGATCTTAAGTACCAGTAGACAATTTACTACTCAAAACAGTTAATTATTCCTGTAACTTTAATTTTTGTGTTCGTGCACGTAACAAATCCTGCATAATAACGTAAATTGGGAGTCGCACCAACATTTCGGAGCTGTATGACAATGGAAGCAACAAAAAATTCAAGGATATAAATATTATGCAGGACCGCAGATTTGTTTGAATTTTTCTCGTATTTATCACGCAGAGTAAAAACCAATTTGTTTACGGTTGAACATAATTTAAGTCGATTATAATTAGCTTATCTCGTTGAGGCCCATAAAATCTCCATCATTTTGATTAATTAGGAGGTGACACAGAATTACCCAATTTTCGTGTTGACCTCAACAAGAAAACTAGAAATCAGAAGCAGAACTGTTTTCTACCAGAAGAATTTGGTGCATTAAGAGAGCAAACTTGAATTATCAATTTCTAATGTTCCCGTGAGAAGATGGTGATGGAACTGTTCACTGCGGTAGTCCCGCTTTGTTGCTTAATATTTTAATTTTGCGACACCCCACTTTGATTTTTAAATTCAGTAGATGTGTTATAATCTCACTCTCATTATAAACCATTTCCAAGCTACTTAATGTATAAGTTAATTATGACTATGACTGTCGCAATTGCTTATTTAGTATAATCAATTAAATTTTAATAATTTGTCCAATTAAATTCTAATATTCAAGTGATAATATAGCCGTAATAGCAACAGCACATTTACTAAAAGGTTTCAACTACACCGTTACATAACCCTTAATTTGTGCTCACACTACAATAGTCCATTAAAGTCCACTTTACTAGCAACCACAGATTCAAGTAGCAAAGGATAATTAAAATTAAATGAAGATTTTGTAAGCACACTGTAGAAAGTTATGGTGTAAGTAGGTCTTTGCAGTTATACAAGGACTGCTGTTGTAAACATTGGCAGCGCTTTAGAAACTTGCCCGTTTTTTGAAAACTGCCCTCGCCACGTGTCCCGGATCAGGTTACCACGTACTTTAAACTTCGAGTGGCTTTCGGTTGATCGAATGATCTTGTTTTTTACTATCTGAACATTAACCTTAATTTGGGGCAGTGAATTGGTGCTCACTTACTGTGCTTAAATTACTTTTTTGTGCCATGTAGTAGCCTTCTATCAGCATGTAATGTTAATTAAAGTCGAACCGTGCAATTACATTAATCTTAATTAAATGTCGATGCAAAACGAAAATAGGTAGTAGATGACCTTTAATGCAATGTGGTGTCATTACGAATTTAATTTCTTTTTGCTTTGCAGTCTAAGTTTAAAACAGAAAATGTGTGGGGTGGGGCTCATTTATACAAAATTTATATAAATATTGTTGGGATAAAAGCAGGTCGTTTAAAAAGTTCGAATAAAAAAGCGTATTTCCGCGGAGCTTGGGACAATTTC
Organism: Sinelater perroti; assembly: GCA_036346155.1. Lineage (NCBI taxonomy): Eukaryota > Metazoa > Arthropoda > Insecta > Coleoptera > Elateridae > Sinelater > Sinelater perroti. Next base: position 7,320,644 of record JARFIY010000174.1, read on the forward strand.
AATAAAAAAATTTTCAAAATGCGAATCAGGTAGCAAGATTTTCCTTCCTTATTTGGTCGGTGAGGATTTTTGAGTATCAATAAGATCAAAAATGAGCCATTTGCAATAGAGGAAAACTGGCAAGCACTGCTTCTTGTTTGAAGTTAAGACAGCTACTCAATTATTTTTCTGACTGAGTAGGCCACCCGCCGGGCATCTGAGCCCAGGATTGAAACCGGGTGTGTCTGCACCGCAACCACTTGCGCAATTTTTAAAAAACTCTCTGGTATCCTGAATGTCTATATCAACAATTCAAAAGCCACTAAAGAATACATTAAGATGTACCCTCCTCCCATTCATATATAAACCAAAATAGTCTGTGAAATGGTAGGAACATAACAAAAAAAACTTCTAACTGTTGGTTTAAAAACTGTTTATAATAAGTTGTAAAAAGTGCGTTAAAGAAATGAGAAAGTCGGAAAGCATTTTTCTTCAACCAATATAAGCAACGATACGGGAGTAGCCGTCTATGGAAGCAGCAGCTATTAAGTCAGGAGTTAGCACTTGATAATTTTTTATGGAAGTTGATATTGTCTTAAAAGATTGCACCTTGAGACAATTACCTCGTTTCGGCACCAGCGCCGGTAGTGCTTAGCGAAGGTTTTATTTTTGACCAAGGCGGCATATACGATGTCATTTTCTCTATGGTTTCTTAAGAAGTTGCTGATTATCTGGGTGACGGGTACTGTCGCCACATTTTCCAAAAACGTAAGGTTTATTCAGCGCATTGTATAGGTAAAAATTAGCAATATTATTAAGTAAAGTTTCACTGACCGGATCATCAATAAAAAGTTACAATTTGGAAACGATTAATGATAAAAGATAGATGTACCAAAAATATTATCGATTTCATCTATTATATAATTGTCAAAAAATTAACAACCGTGTAAAGCTAGATATTCGTAATGTCCATAAGATGTTATGTTGTAATGGAGTTCAAATGCATCTTTCTAAACTTTAATAGAAGCTCTGAATAGTTTCTGACTTGAAAGATAGTGAAAACCCTCGTAAAGATTGCTTCTGGCTACTTTTTCACTGCACAATGCAATCTTTCGCTTTTACCATTGTATGACTGTACAAAAGAACTTTTAAGCCGACAATGTGCTCAGTTTTGTTTTTCAATGATCATATAGCTTTTCTCTAAATTAGAGCAGACATCGTTTTCTTCATTGTTGGGAGTCCTACTTGAGTAGTCTCTTTTTAATATTCATACTTTGTGGAAATTCGTTGACTTCTATGAAGAACTAAATCTGTCATAATTGCAGCAACACTTTTATTTTAAATACTAAGGAAGGTTGAGCGTTTTTTAATTGCTATTTCCATAGTGTAGCGGCGAGACCAACTGTTTTAGTGTTGGAGTTTACTAATTTATGTGTATGGTCTCTTTTATTAAAAGCTTTGGATTACGCTAAGTTTTAAAATTGCAAGCCCAAAACGTTAAAATTTACTAGAGGTAACAATTTTAAAACACAATACCATTCATATTTTACTGCACTTGCAACATCTTCGTACCACTGAGACTTGGTCAACTAGCATATTTTCCTTAAAATTGGTATTTTGTCGGAATAATTTAATTAGTTAAAACAACCAATTCTGATCTCAATATCCCTAATTTGTGCTAACACAAATTATGGTATCCTATCTCAAAAGAAGAAGCTCTTGCACCAAGCAGAAGTAGACAAGTCTAAAGAGAGGTTACGTACAGAGGAAGTTTCTTAAATCTTTTCGGTATCTTTATGACTGATTTGTTCAAATTGGCTTTTAGGCACACAAAAATGAAATTTCTTTTTGATAATCTTATTAATTACACTTTCTGTAGGAAGTGATCGATTATATTAAAGATTCATTTTGCATGTGAAGACATTAAAATAAATCGAAATTGTTTGTGTTGACAAAGAATCTTTTTGCGCCTAGCAAAAATGTGAGGATACTAATAACGTATATATAGGAAGTGATGCACCTTAAAGCAATCATCTACATTATACCTGCAAGCATTGTCTACCATTGTCCACTATTTTTAAATTCAGGCTAGTGCCAGTCCAAAGGAAACTATAGGGTCAACGTCTAAGTTAATAACATTTATGTAGTCAACCAAGAGGACGAAAAACCAGGACAAATTTCTTGGTGACTAAAGAGCTTCTCAAACAAAGCAGTTAGATGTATCGATCAATTTAAAAATGTACGAATTTAATGATAATAAATTTGACTTGAGATAAATAAAAATGTTCTTGCGGATTCTTTTTCTAAATGGACACTATTTCTTAGTTTTCTTTTGTAATTTAGTCTATTGTTTACAATACTTTTTTCCACATCAATTTAGCATGAGAGGCATTTTTGTCCAATTATTATTAGGTACAAGATGCTAACGTAGATGAAGATGTGGCCCATAGAATAAATGTCGCCCGGTTGAAATGGAGAACCCTTACTGGTGTCTTGTGTGACCCACGGATGCCTATAAAATTGAAGGGAAGGTATATAAAACGGCAGTTAGACCTCCAATGCTGTATAGCAACGAATGCTGGGCAGTTAAGAAATCTCATGAACAGCAGTTATATGCTAACGAAATGAGGATGCTAAGATGGGCGGGAGGCGTAACGAGAATGGATAAAATACGTAACGATCATATTAGAGGCACTTTCAAAGTAGTCCCCATTGTCGGAAAATTGACTGAACGCCGTATTCGCTGGTATGGACATGTGATGAGACGCAAAAATGACCACGTAGTTCGACTTGGTGGTCAAAAATCACTAAAGACCTAGAGGAAGCCCAAGTGCCAAAGGACACAACCCAGAATAGAGCGTCCTGTCACAGACCCGACCCCACTTGACATGGGATAAGGGAATAAAGAAGAAGACAAGTAGTATTTGGATGTACGTCAAGTATTAAAGAGAATTGTAATTCTGGTGATATAAGTATTTTACTAAAATCAAAGTGATCGGTGATCGGTAATTTCCTTAGATTGTTAAAATCTGCATTATTTGAATCAATGCGGGGTATTCTAAAGATAACCTGCTCAGTTGAAGGTTCGTTGAGATAGAAACGATTAACAGAAGCTTTAAAAATTCCTTGAATAATTTTTAATGAAATTCACATATACAAATTATACAAATATAATAATTGATGCAAGAATATTTTCAAGGCCAAAGCAATAGATCAACTTAAAGAATTATTAACTTCTTAATATGTCTTCTGTTTGAAAGAACAAAATATTTGGAAGATAATTTGTAGTTGGTTGAAGGTTGGTTGGTAGTTGGGAATTATGGCAATAAGCTTTACAAAGTTACTGTTAGATTTTAGATTTTACGCAAATTACGCTAATGTACACAAATGATATCATAACTGATGTAAAACTTTGTCGAAGGCTATTCCTAAGTGTGCAAAGTAATGTATTGTTCTGAAGATTTTTTACATCTTAGAAGGGAAAAATGAATTTTATCGTTTGTATTTTATTATAAGTATATTAAATCCATAATTGCTTTTTAATGTTGAGTATATTTCTTTGGCTCTTTATATTCTTTCTAAGTCTATGTTATAATAATAATTGGAAACTGGTTTAATTTGTAGTTTTTCAAAATGCACTAAAGTAAGAAGCCATAAATGGTTACAACAGACGAACTGGGGACATGAAATTGTAAGCTATGATGCAGTTGAACAAAAGAATGACCACAGTAAGCAATAAAGCGGTAGCAGATATAAAGCCGGGAGCATCTGGGGTTAATGACGAAGATCACAATAGTAAGAATGCAGAAAAATAATCCATTGTAAGTTTAAATACAAAATTAACTTGAAGTGAGCTACGACGAATTTTCTGCAATTTGATTTCGTATGAAGCTTCATTCTTGTAAATAATTTGAAGATAAGTAGAGTAAGAAAAACAAGTGTAGATGTTTCTGAGGTAAGCTGTAGATATGTGATGTTTAGGACATACAAAAATTTGAGGATGTATTCGCCAAATTCTAATGGTGCAGATTGAAGTGCAAAGGTAAGGTCTCTTGCAGATTTGACCTACTTATTAGAAGTTTTGTCGTGTAAACGTTGAAGATGACGCTTAGTTAAGATGTCGCCAAGCACTAAGAGATTTTGTAAGAAATAGAACACACTAAAACATTGGGCCAGACTTACGTGGCTATTTGAAGTTTCTGTCTTTCCACATACATTTTGGAATGTTGTAGTAATTCATCTAATTAATTTTTAATGGAATAACTAAGACACTTAAGTCAAGCTTACAGTTACGTTAGGTATTCAAATTTTAAAAGATGCAATCATTGAGCAATCCTATATTTATTAAAATATTTTGTTGATAATTTTCCATTTTTGTAAGCTTTCGTTATATATCAGCTTGTAATTGGGGTATCAAGATATTATAGATGTACTTTATTGTAGAAATTAAATAGCAACATACAGTTAATTTAACTACAGGTGCGCAACTTAGTTGCCAGCTTCTAACTTGAATCGATGATACCCGGTTCAATTAATATATTATGCCTGCCGTATAGCCATAGCGAAGCACCATTTGTTATTAGCTTTGCACTTCAACTGAAAAATGCGCTGATAAAGTCAGGCAAATGATTTGTTGAGCTGCAAAAAATGTTTCTAAAGGTATAAGTGTGGAAAACGTTTTGTACATCCAAAGAAAGTCGAAGCTGAAACACTGAAAGAATCGGAAGCAAACATTTTATTATATATATTAAATGTACAATTTAATTGTTGTCCCTCAAGTTCAATAGATTCAAATTTATGTGAAGTGTTAACTCTCAGCTTTACAACGCACTGCAAGAGGTGTTTGCAACACTGCTATTTCCGCGTTTCAACTGAAAAAGTGTGTATCTTTAGAAGAGAATGTTATTCTCTGCAGTACCCACAAGAAGTGGTTTTAATAATTTAAGAGTGGAAATTATAACTTGTATCTTAAACAGCCAATAAAGTCAAAAATGAGAAACTGAGACAACAAATAAATTTTGGTGCATGGGGTTAACTCGCAAAACGGCTCATAGAGTTATTTCTAAGCGTGTACACTAGTAGACGCTTAGGTGGTTCCCAATCTTTTTTAGCCATGCCACGTAGAAGTCTAAAAGGCCATTAACTATTAATACTTCATCCTAGAATTTCTCCTCCGTTGGGAACCACGGGTCTACACAAATTGCAGAAGATTCAATAGAGAAATCGTCGGTTTTCCCACGAACTTACAGCTGAAAATAAAAGTAGACCCTATGATGTGGTTTTATGTATCAGATTGTGGATTTTCTATGACTACCCAAAGATTGTGGGTTTATCCAAGTGGGCAGTCTACTCATTACTGCACAACCTAATATCCCCACCAGGAAGACATTGGTGTATATGGTGGGATCAACGAGCCGCCACATCATAAGTTGCGGTCACCTGATAAAACGGTACCAGCTGCGTGTTACCACCTAAGACGTAATCGTTGCATCTTAGCGATGTGTTGGACACAAAAAATCTTGTACTGGCAAGGAAAAAAGGAAAGTAATTTTGCCTTAGGATAGCATGCTAACACACATCGCCAAAATTATTCTGGATTGGCCTGGGTTGGCCAGACTTGTCCCTTTTAGATTATCACCTTTGTCAAAGATGTCGAGAAAAGTCTGGATGAGTTTATGAGTTCTAAACCACCCTCCTTTTTTTCAAGTGGAGAAACTTTTTTTATCTATAGGTGTAGTTGCGACAGGTTTTAATCAGATTCAAAACAATTTTGGATAGAAAAATAGTATTTTTACCAAAATCTTCACCACATACTTGTTCGTTAAGACGTATGGTGTATGGTGCAAATTGTGCATCCTGTAATTTAAAAATATGAAAGTATGGATATAGGAAAATTTAAAAAAATGCATTTTAGAAGTTAAAATCGTTATAAGCGGCTGAAAATGTTGGTTTTTGTTTTATTTTGTGATCCGGTTATCTTGGCACCGCAAAAAGCAGAACCGGTACGGACTGGAAACCCCGCAGCTCCGATACCGTCAAATTCTAGAAACCAGGCGCTTGCGACACCCGGTTTGTCATGACACCCATATTTCAGCGCGCGCCATTTTTCCGAGCGGCCAGTCGCGCTGAAACGCCAAAACTGTCCTTGTGACAGTTGCAGTGTAAGGCGCGCGGCACGACAACGCGCGGCGCATTCGGCCGCCGTCTGTGGCCCGGTTGCGGCCAGCCTGCGGCGTGTCGCGGCTGCAACTGTGTCAAAAAAAAGAACCCGCGAACTGGACTGTTGCGTTCCGGCGTAGCGGGACAACTTTCAGTTTCTCCTACGCTGTAACGCAGTTACGGCGGTATTGCTGGTTACATGCGCGCGTTTTCGTCCCGTGAAATGAGCTGGATGGTTCGTTCTCGCTGCCTTCGCTGCTGTTCGAGGTAATTGGGCTATGCTTTGTGCCGTGCTGTGCATGTGGTGCGTTCGGTGGGATTTGGCAGTCTGCATAAAACTTAGGGCACGACTCCTGCTTCAGAAGGATAACCCATCAAAATACAATGAAATTTAAGTGGTGTGCAGGCTTCGGCTGTGTGTTTTCGCTGATTTTTTTTTATATAATTGCTCGTACGAGCTTTAAACGGTGCTGAGTGAAGTTTATCGGCCAGGTGTTTGTAGTAGTTCCATGTTGAGCCAGCAAAAATTATTATTACCCAATGCACCCTTGATGAAGTTGAATTTTTGGTGTCCCCCAGCTTGTGTAATAATTGTGAAAAAATATATAAATTTTACTTTTGCATATTCAATTTATTTATATTTAATTGCGAGTCTTTGTCTTAATTCTTTTAAAATTTAAATGAGTCCACTGTTTGGGTGAGCCTTTCAAAGCCAATTCTACCTTCTAAACGCTAGATTTCCACCTTTGCTTGTATTTTCTAAAAATTGATATCTAGGAGGGAGCGGGCAGTCTATTTGTAAAATTTTTAAAAATATAATTTTAATTTATTTGGAACTTATGATGTTAGTTTTGCTTTGTAATGATAAAATGGCAAATAATAATATTCAAATTGAGTTACTATACGTGGTTTAGAAAATATAAAATATCTTCCAAGTACATTATATGCTCTATAAGCTAAATTTATATCCAATAAACTGTTGTATAAGCCTTAAACTATTACAATGTTGCATTTTAAAAACATTATTTTATCATCGCCTGGTACTATAGTTATTTTTATTTTTATTTTAGTTTGTTGACATTGAAATCATTTTTATATAAATTTATAATTTAATTGATGATAATTACAACATTCCTGCTATAACATGGCATTTTTACTTATTACCCCTTTGTGGTTGGCATTTATAATAGGAAATTACGCACCCATAAAAGCAAAGTTATTGCTTATAGTTATAGTCAGTATCATTATCGCTGTTACATAAGTAAATATGCTAATTGCTACTGTTATTTGCCTTGCTTAGAGCAGGCATAGAGTTGATTACGTGAACCATAATTTATTCCATCATGTCCACTGGAAAAAATAAATTTTATTTTTGGCTTATTGGAAATTATAGAAGGTATGGTCACAATATTTTGGAGAATGCTATGTACATGCACAATCATTTGGTAAAGTGTCGTACACTCTGTCACCTGAAAAATATCTTTAATTATGTTTTGCATGGAAATGATTATTATCGAATGTAGAACTAGAAGAGTGCTACAGATGATTCAGTTAAAATGTAGAGCAGAAATAAAAATTGCGATATTTGATTTGAATTTCAACAACAATTATAATTTGTTAAAACTACGTTACAACTAATAATTGGTCGACGAAATTGCTAATACAAGCAAATGTTCCTAATATGATTAGTTAAATAACTGAACATTAGTTATACTAATTGGCTACTCTCTTTAGTGTTACTGCGCATTATCGTGGTACATTAATGGGCATGGCTTTTATTTATCGTAAACCATCTAACTATAGATAATTTACAATGGTAGTAAAATTTAATTACTGATCTGCAAGTGGTTTAGATAAAAAATAATGGAGCTCTTAAATTATCGATGACAGAATACCTGCAAAAATGTGGCGAATGAGATGCTGCGAAACGTTTTATTAGCTGTTGCACAAATCCCGCTGGTGAAAGTTGAGTTACAGAGTCAAATCACCAAACAACGTTTTTCCGTGCAGATAAAACCGAATCTGACTCCATCAAACACGTAATTGCTAGGTGTAAAGCCATCTTGTTAAAGTGCCAGGTTTCCTTTCCATTTCGAAGCACGTGCGTCCAGCGGAAGATTAGTTATTTAAAACCCATCAGAACTAGGCCTATAACGAATCCGACAATTACCTCGGAAATGGGTGTACTTTCAAAACTAATAGACTTGCCTGGCGGCGACGAATTTTTAAAGACCTGTCCGTTTGCCTGCTCGAACGTAAATATTGACGGCCGTTGTTTGTTGCAGTAATAATGACCAAAAACTGGCGTTTCCATGGCTGTGGTGGTTAGCCATGCGATGCGACGATACCCAACATCGCCGCCCGGCAGCAGTTACTCCTCCCACTGCCTAGGGGTAAGTGCGGTCTCGAGCCGCTGTCCAGCGAGCTGATGCTATTTTTGGTGTAGGGTGAAGGTTCGTTCCAAGACACGTGGTCTCGTGACGAAGTGAGCGAGAGCTCTCTCTCTCGCTCCATGAGATACGCGGAGCCATGGCTTTACGGCAGTGTGAGGGCACCTGGGGGTCTTCTGCTGGCGCCAGCCCTCGTCCTTTGTTCCTGTTCAGAGTACCTTAACGGCACAAAACGGCCCAGCAAGAAGGGCCCCTCGTTGTGCAAGAAGTGCAAGGGCACCCGCTTGCCGCTGTCTTCCAGCGACACCTTGCGGGCAAGCTCCAAATTCGGCACCGTAAGATGTTACCCCACGACGCCGGCGATCGCTACGGCTTCGCCCCCAATTCGCCCAGGAACGATGCGTCCTACCAGTTCCTACACGAGGCCCTCCATTCTGCCGACCGCAGATCCCTACGAGCTTATGCGCCGATCCCGGATGTCTCCCGAAAATGGAACCCACTTCAGGATCAGGTCGACGTCCCCAAGCAAGACGAGCCGAAACGAAGCACCTCCAGCTCCCAAGACGCCCCCAAAGAGGTCGGCGGCCGAACAAAAGCTGCCTCATCAAACGGAAGAAAGCCAATTCTGGAGCGCGATATTAACCCCTCGTCAAACGGAAGAAAGTCGATTCTGGAGTGCGACATTAACCCCTACGACCTCATGTCGTTGGAGGATGCGAAGAAGGACGCGAACGTGGCCCTGGTCGGGGGTCAGAGGGTGCGAATTCGGCCGCCTCTCGCAGAACAGGTCTACGAGGAGGTGAAGGCGCAGCCGAGCCGGCAGCCCAGCCAGATACCGAAACTCAAAGGCCCGGCCGCAAACAAAGCAAAAGGACCGCCGAAATCCAACGAAAAGGAGTCTGAATCCAACCGGTTTAAGTCCATATTGAAGAAACCCACAACTTTCAGTGACACGGATTCTAGTGGCGGCCCCGAGCGCAGCCCCTCGCCCGCACAGAAAAGTGGGTCACACTTTTACCTACCCATGCCCATGAACACGCCCAGGAAAAAGGTACAATTCTTGGTTGAAAACGAACTCGTCTGCCACAAGCAGGTCGACCGGAAGGATTCTGCCAAGACTGATAAGGTCGTCGAACGAAACGATGACGCGCCACCCGAGGAAGAAGCTAACATTTACGAAGAGGTGCCGGAATGTGTGGAAGGTAAGCGACGCTGCTGCGCGGTTTTTCGCTATCCTACTAAATCATGCTCACCAATTTTCACTGCTTTCACATACGCAAAAGGCTTCATAAATAGAAATCACATGCGTCACATTTTTCATAACCAGACGCGGCGTTTTTCTTTTTGCATTTTCTGCATTCTTGCTAAATGTCAGCAGAGGTAGGTTGGCGTTACATCGCGTGAAGCTAGGTGTCATTTGACATCAATGCATGATATTTAAAGTAAGCAGCACCAGAGGACCTTGAACTTTTCGCGTTGCTAACTGCTCAGCGGCATTGAAAGAAAGCGTCATCATTTTAATCACCTCAACATGTATTTATTCTCATATCAGCAATTAGCATTTAGCAGTGCTTAAGGTTTTTATTCCCCATAACTAGTTTCGATAAAAGCGTCATCATACCTAATAACATTTTATCGGTTAGTTCCAGAAACCAACGAAAGGAAATCGTTTACACTGCGGAGAAGCGTTAGCGAGCGTTTAATCCAGGAATCCACCAAGGTGGTATTTCACGACACGATGGCACTGCGATCACGATCACGAAGAAGCGACTCGAGGAGGGCTTTTAGCGCGGTCACAGACCTGCAGAGGCTGGATGGTGTGGCATTTCAAACTTCTAGCGACAGCCCACCAGAGTTGGAGCCAACCCCGTCTTCACCCACTACAGCTCTCGAAGAGCCGTTTGAAACACCGCCAGAGAACCCAAAAGGAGGAAACACTGCTTTAAATGAAGTTACGCCTATAATAACAGAAGCTGAAATTAACACAACCAATAGTACGGATGATGCAGTTAATAATCAAAATAAATCGGTTGACACCACTAATAAAGTAAATGACACTTCTGTACCAATAAAAATAGAAGAAATTAAAAAAGCAGAAGTGGAAGAAGTTCTTGACACTCCTCCAGTAGTTCCGCCTAGAAAGAAAAGCAGTAGTAAGCAGCCTTGCGTAATTAAAATAGACACATCACCTAAGCGAGATGTGCAAACTTTAAAGGTAGAAACGCCTTCTCCAACACAAACTTTGGATTACCATAATAAGACGGTGGTGCAAATTCGGGTTCCTTCGGCAGTGCACAAAATACAAATCAGAAATGAATTTCCAGAAAGTTTAAACAATGTGCAAACTCTTACTATAGGTGATAATGCGCAGCGAAAAACGTCGATTATGATCAATGGTGATGATTGCTACTCGACCATTAACGTTAATGATGACGTTCCTATGTATCAGTCTTCGGTAGTGGTTAAAGATACGGGATCAGACATGGATTTGAAACTCAACAGAAGCAGTTCCGTATATATTTCAGGAAACTTTGTCAACGCTGTTCAGGATTCGCCCACAGTTCCTAATATAAGCAAGCAATTTCTTGAAACTCCCAAGTACAACTCAGTTATAGTAAGTTCAGCACAACCTGAGAAGTTCAACGAGCTTTCAACCAAAGAGTATCAGTCACCTGAAACGGCTTCAAGCAGTGCTTCACCACCTGAGTTGGTGCAAATAGAAACGCAAAAGTTGCTGCAGGAAGATTCAAGCATCACCGAAGAAGAAGAACTAAAGAAGCTTCTGAAAGATCCCGTGGAAGCAGTAAAACGCAACTTAGTCCCTCATGTCTGTGGAAGATCAGACGTGTCTAGGCGACCACGCGACAAGAAACTCAACAACTTTACTGCTTCCTTGCTCGAGAATCATGTAGAAACAAATATTGCAAAGCTCATAGAAGATTCCTTGCTGAAGTTAAGAAATTATGAATCAGTCGAGGACGACGATAGGGATATCTGTTCAGAGCATAGTTCTTCTACTCAATATGAAGCAATGGATCCCGGATCTGATTGCTACACGGATAACAGCAACAGAAGTTCTGTAACTGAAGAGGAACTTAACGCTCGAACTAAATTCTACGAATTGTTGGCAGACTCTGCTATTGCAGAGATCTCTGAAAACGAAGATCACCATTATGAAAGCATCAGACTAAACGCGGATCCTATTTATGAAGAAATCAGTCCCCCACCTCTTCCTTCAAATCCACCACCCTCAAACATCATCGATGACCTGCAGTTGGATAAACAATTTACTACAAGGTTAGTAGCTGCATAGTTTGAATAATACTCAATTAATCCCAATTCATTTTCAGGTCTATCTTTGAAGGAGCTTCCAAGTACGATATTCTTAGTTATTTGGTGGATGCAAAAGAACGCGGAATTGTTCAAGAAGATTCTTACAACTTTGGAAACACTGACGTAATCATAGAAGAAGATGTTAAAGAAGTTACTGAGCCGTTTCGAGTGTCTCACATGAGTTCGGTGAGCGATTCCAGCGAAGATAGCTCTCTAGTGATCACCAACGGGATGCCGGAAGACAAATTAGTCAAGTCTGCAGAGGTTGAACGCAACGATTCCGGAGTTGGCTCCGAAACAAGCAAGAGCTCGCTTATTCGTTTCAGGGCAAAATCCGAACTGTCGTTAAATTGTGAAGACTGCGAAACTACCATAGAGCCGTCAGAAAGTGACCCGCTCCTTTGTAGAAAGTGCGTTAAGAAGCGCTCTGAGCGCAAGGAGATTATCACGGAAATTGTTGAAACTGAAGAAAAGTACAGCAGGGATTTGCAAATTATTTTAGAGGAGTTCTATCAGCCAATGTTAGTTGCCGGTTTGCTGACGCCCGATCAGCTGTCGGCGATCTTTTTGAACGCCGAGGAGCTGCTAGAAAACAGCCAGGCATTAGCAGAGCGCCTTAGGGATGCTGTTGAAATAGCGACCGAGCAAGGAGATGAGGATTTATTAACAGTTAACATAGGTAAATTGTTTCTCGAAGCTGCACCTATGCTGCATGCCTTCGAAACGTATTGCATTCGTCAAGGAAACGCGAGCCTTCTCCTGGCGAGCCTAGAAAAGGATAAGGAGCTGCTGCGGATATTCCTGCGAGTGTCCCAAATGGAAAACACCATGCTGAGGCGGATGAATCTGAATTCCTTCCTGATGGTGCCGGTGCAGAGGGTTACCAAATATCCATTGCTGCTGACGCGACTTTATAAATCTACGCCGTCGCACCACGAAACGCGGGAGCAGCTGAAGGAGGCGCAGCACAAAATCGAGCTGCACTTGAACCACATGAATTCCGAAACGAAAGACGTGCCCAGCAAGCTGTGGAGGCGGATAGGGAGCAACTCGGGGCGCCGTTCCAGCTCGGAGATGGATCTCGTCAGCATTAAGTTGCGGAAAATCGCCGTCGATGTGCTGGAGTGGAATCACGACGAGGCGAAGTTCGCGCTCGAGGGGAAGCTGCTGTTTACACAGCCGACGGACAACAACTGGAGGAAAGGGCGGACCATTAAGCTGGCGCCGATCAACGCTCTTCTTGTTACAAACGGAAAGGTAAGTTAGAAACCTTTACGCGATCCGCGTAAATTGTTAACTTTGCTCTTTCCGACTTCTTTGCGAAGTTCTTGTGTCAACTTACCCGCTAACTAACTTTTCAAACTTAATCGCCTTTGATTAAAGGCCGCCCCTAAGTGTTCGTTAGATTCATGGCGCGGTCAAATAAGAAGAGCAAGAAATAAACTAATTATTTCCACTTGCTTTATTAGCAAACCAGCACGAACCGTACAGATGAGGAGGGACTATGTTTCCCCAAGAATGGAATTCGCGAAGCCGCCCTTCTGCTGGTGAGGGACAAGAACGGGCGGTATTCACTGTTACGGGAGCCCCTTTACCTGGATCGCTGCATCATCGCCACGGATCCTGCCTGGCAGAGCTACTTTGAGGTCCAGGAAGTTATTGGGAAGGATACCTTTATATTTAAGGTGGTCATATTCTGATTATTTCCGTAAACGGATAAAAGCTTAGCTGAATTTTAGGCGGAAGACGACGAGCTGACCAAAAAGTGGTACCGCCAGCTGCAGTACCACGCGCAAGGGTTGGGCGGCTGGAGGAAACGCAGGAACGCGCTGGCGAATATCATGATAAACGGAATGGGGCTGAGGTCGTGATCGGAGCTTCCAATACGTTAATTTCGCGAAATAAGAGCGCCAGGCCTTGACCACAGCCTTCCTAGTAACTCTAAAGCAAGTAACTACTACTATAACTTTGTACATAACGATGGAATATACAAATTGTTAGTAATTTAGCTGTGATATTTGGAAGCGGTTCTGGGAGTTACACCTTATGCTAGTAATAAATTAACAGAACTCTAAACTAGTTATTTAAAGCATAATTAGTTAACTGTGTATTATTATTTTATCCCTAATTGTGTTGTTGTATGATACCTTGTAATTAATTATATGCAGTTTTAAAAGTTTGTTTGATGTAATTAATTAATAAACCGTCTTTTACATACTAGGTGTTGTCAAATTATGCATGGGTGGCGTCCAAAATGTTTGGAATAGTAAATTGATAACTTTGAACCATTGCAGGACTACCTAGATAAAGGTTTTCTGGAGACTATGCTGTTATAGTAATTTAGTTTTTTTTTTACTTGGCAATAGTCGTTTGGTTCTAGTTTCTTCTTATATTTTTATTACTGAGGACTGAAGAATTTAGTTGATATGATGCCTATACTTTATGGAGGAATATGTTTTTCATCTCCCGAACGTTGGAAATCACTTTGGTGAATGTGTTTTGTTCTTTTGCTAGTCTAAATAGTTCTCAAGCGTTTTGGATCCCTCTCCAATCCGGGTATTCCCTAGCCATGAAGCACGACTTCTCCCACTCCTCTATGACCTTCTATATTACCCTTCAGTACTAATTCAAGCATATGCCCTAGGTAAGATAGTTTTAGCGTTTTTATCGTTGTGAGCAATTCTATCTATAGATCTTTGGTGGACTTGTTCGTTGATTCGATGAGCGGCTCAAGGGATTTTGAGTGTATGACGGTAAATTCGCATCTTGAATGCCTCAATATTGCTCATTGTTGACATTTTGTCTACGCTGTATAATAATACTGACCAAATACAACATTTTACCATGCGTTGTCTAAGTTTGAGATTGTTGTTGCAGAAAAAGGACTGCATCTTGGAAAATGTTGCTCAAGCTAATGTAATTCTCCTCTTTATTTCTATGTCTGGGCCGACTTGATCATTTATCATGCTTGCCAAATATGTAACATTGGTTCTTAAACTGTAATTATGATGTTCATTTCTATTGAAAACCATGAATTTAGTTTTTTCACTTTTTTTTATATCTACATTTGCTTACTTTGCTTATTTTTTAGTACGAAGTTCTTGTAGTTGTCTATATTCCTACGTGTTGTTTTAATGAGACTTTTTTGTTAAAACAGTGTCGTATGTTATCCCCTTTTTTCATACGACTCGTATTTTTTATTATAGGTTAATATGTCTGTTTTTCTTCACGAAATTGAGGTTGATGTCCAGCTTTTGATCTATCTTTTCCTTGGTCTTCCAGGGGCCCGTTTCTCTGCTGGCCTCGAAATACCTACTGTTTTGATCAATCCGCTTTCCGCTGCATTGTTCACGCGACTATTCAATTCGTATCTTCTCCTTTTACGAATTTTACAATATCTGTTATGTCCCATTCTTTTCTTATTGTTTAATTTCTAACTTTATCCCGTCTTGTTTTTTCTCTGTTGATCTTAGCGTGTTCATTTCGGTGGTCCGTTCCATTTTACTATTATCGGCGTGGGTTTCTTCTGCATAAGTTAGCACTGGTCTTATGATAGTTTTATAGGTTTTTACCTTGGTCTCTATGCTTAGATACTCATTCCTCCAAGTAACATCCCCGAAGCATCCTGATATTCTAGCTCTTTCATTGCTTGCTGTCGTACTTCCTTATAAATATTGCAACTACTTGAAACTTCCACTCCAAAATAATTAAGTCATAACTTGTGCTGTCATGTTATTTTCTATTTCCAATCTTACTTTTCTCGGTAGAAACAATCATATTACATTTCTTAGTCGTGATGTTAAATCTATGAAGAAGGAGTTGTAAATTATCTTCGAAATTTGCAAGTAGAACTGCAAATCGACGCAACTTACTATTCAAATTTGTTTATTTTTCATGGCGTATATATTTAATTCGTTAACACTTTCTATTAGTTTGTCCATGATCATACTAATAGGACGGGGCTCAGTGACCCCTTGTCTAATTCTGCTGTACATTTGATTGCCTCTGTAAGGCTCTTGCCTACTCGAACCTTTATTTTTAATTCTTTATTTACTTCTTGAATAAGTCTAATTATTTTTGTTTATATATCTCTTTTTGCTAGAATTGTTAGCCCGTCATTTAATCTTATCCGATCGAACGTCTCCTTTAAATCTACGAAACATAAGAAGGCCAGTGAGTTAAATTCGACGATTTGTCTTATTATGAACACCGCATCTACGATAGTTGTGATTGTTTTTATTTTCTTTTCTAAATGTTTGAATTATTACACTGACCTATCATTCGAGTGGTACGTCTCCATTTTCAAGTACTTTGTTAAAGATTTTACTAGTTCGTTTACTAAGTTTTCACCAGCATATTTGAGCAGTTTATTGCTTATCTCATACTTACTTGAAGTTTTTCTATTTTTTAACGACTTCATTGCCATTCCCACTTCTTCATTTGTTATTTGCATTTTATTCCACCGTTACTCGTTCATTATTCGTTTGTTGTTCGTTATCTTTGCATAGGTTCTTAAAGTATTGTTTCCACTGCTTCGTATTTATGGTATTTATTTTAAGTGTCATTGATATCTGCTTTCCTGTTGCTCAACAGCTTCCATGCCTTCTTCTGTACTCCATATCTTTACGGCGAAGGCTTCCCAGTAAGATTCTTTTAATTGGCGAATATTCTGATTGGTCACATTTCTTATTCTTAGATACGCTTCCATGTCGCCTGGATTTCTAGTGTTGTTATACTTTAGATAATCTTTGCGTTTTTGTTTGGTAATTGCCATGACTTCTGGTGTGTACCATGGAGTTTATTGATAGGCTGGAGGCGTCAGATAACTTTCCGTTTTCCCAAGGCTTCTTCTGCTGCCTCCAGAATATTGCATTCATTTTTCCAGCTATTTTCTACGTCTCATGTATGTTTATTGGTGTTAGGTCTACTTTTTGTTGTAATCGGTTGCAATAGAGGTTTTTGGTAGATTAGTGCTCTAATGATTCTATGTTTATCTTCTCTGTATTAGCATAGCTATTCTTTTTCGAGGAGTGTAAGCTCAATCTTATTTTTTCCAATAGCAGTGCATGATCACTGTCTATATCTATGGAATTGGGGGCTATAATATCTAGAATTTGTGCAGGTGCAAATTTTCGATTAGTGATTATGTGGTCAAAATTTATTTGTGGCCTTGTGTATCCCGAAATGTGTATTTATATCTCCAGTTGTGATTAGAAAATGTATTGTTGATTCTTAAATTATTTTGTGCACAAAACTCCGTTAACAAAACCCCGTTGTCGTAAAAGGTTCGTAGAATCTTTGTTTCACGCCTGGTATTCGATTGTCTCCTATTCGCGCATTAAGGTCTCCCATTATAATCATTAGCATGTATGTTGTCAATTATTAGCTGTAGGTCTTCGTAAAATTTTTGTGGTGCCTCTAGTGTCTTATTCATATCAGGGGCATCTGTACTAATGAAATGTATGTATCTTTCAATAATAAAACTCTTAATATTTTTTTATCGATATAACCGATCTGGTCTATGAGTTGCTGTAATTTTCTGTGTAAAAGTAGTCTTGCTCCAGCTTTTATTTTGTGTCTATACTGCTATATATAAATATATAGTTGTCAATCTTTTGCGATTCTGCCTTTTTCGTTTCACATTTGCTACATATAATTCTTAAAGACTATAGTATTTATTATTGTGGTGTCTGATCACTTCATTCAGTTTGTTCCTTAATTGAATTCTAAGTCTTCTAGGTTTTTGCTGTTTTGTTTAATATTATTTAAGTTTGCGTTTATTTCCTGAGTAATTAATTAGTGCTTCATTTTCGTTTGTTACGAGATTAAAGATAATTTTAAATATTTTTTACTGTGACATCTTTTTCATCCTTGTTTTGATGTCGGCTACAAAAGGATTAAAGTCCGAGCCAATGTCTATCCCTGAATAAGTGAAAACTTGTTTGACAGCATTTCTGTGGCGCTTATTGATCAGAATACAATCTGCTGTCTAGCAGAGTTGCGATTACTGAAATCGTCTTTTGGTGCTTTTCACGTACAATCTGCGTTTTGGAAGCTTAAACCAAGTATTGGTGATGATCATATAATTCTCTTCGCAGAAGTCATAATGGCTGTCTTCTTGATCGTTAGGTAGCCTCAATCCATGCGGCCCGGCTATGTCACCACATCAGCTTTGTCCTATTTTGGTGTTAAGATCCCACATAATGTATGTAAGTTCGTCAGTCTTTAGACTATTTAAGATAATAGCTATTTGATCATTTGATTTCTATTTGTTGTCATATTTTTCATCTTCTGTTGGGGCGTATATTTGTAAAATGTTTATCTTTAAAGGTCCACTATTTAAATGTATTATAATAATATATCTGAAAATTGAACAACGGTGGTATAAATGTCTTGTATTTGTTCCTTGTCAATATGCTAACTCCGATTTTATGATGTAGTTTCTCCGTTTTACTTCCAGAATAATAAAGTGTGGTTTGGTCTCTAGTACAGACGCCTTCTTAGTGTATTTATCCGGAATAAATCTTTGTTACTTTGGTCCATTACTTTCTCTGCGTTGTCTAGTTTCTAGCTGTATACAGGCTTTTTATATTGCATGTAGCAATTAGGGAAAATGAATACACCGTGTTGCGCCTTTTGTCCAATTAAGGGCTACCTGGGATTAGGGACCATTATTCTTAGGTTTCTTACCATGGTGATGTCTTAAAGTTTAAATTTATCCAAAGTAGTATCCCGTTGCTTTTTCCGGAAGGTAGGGATTTAAGGATAAGACATGATTTCCCTTAGTATTAGAAGGTGAGGGAAAAAACCATGAGCTTGCATGGGTATACTAGGATCGTAGAAGAGTTTTTACTGGCTGTGCGCGCTTAACAATTCTTACCAGGGGTTGGAAAAAGTTGGCAGTGTAATATAAATAAAGCTGCATGATGTAGAAAAATGGAAGAAGGTATTTAAAATCAATAACAACGCAGTATATTCATATTACGAACATTGAATCGCATTTCTTACCAAGATAGAGAGGCACTTTTTGCAGCTTTTTTGATAGTTTGTCTTAAGATTATCAGTAATTAAGGAAGTCCTTATATCTCTACCTCTAATTATATGTTGAAATTTTTTATTATATAGTGATGTTGGAACTACAAATCTGGTAAAAGTGGTTGGCTAGGCCAATTTCTAATAGGATAGTAATATAATTATGTATCTTCAAATGATTACCAGATTGTGGCGCTAATTTTGCATTATGTTCTCGTATTTGCTACACTGTTTTGTATGGTGGCAACTGTTGTTACAAATTCTAATAGAGTATTACCAGATTTTTATTATCGGCGGCTTGTTTATTACAATTTAAAAATGTTCATAGACAACTCTGTTAAATGTTGCTTATTGATGTACTACTTCAGTTACATTTAGATGAAACTAAAAAGGCGAATTCAGTTTCACTGCACTAGAATGTAAGTTTGCCGTGTCTTTGAAAGATCAGTTATGTGGTACTAGAGAACTACTGCAGGCACGTTTTGTTTGGTCAGTTACTGCCTTAATTATTTTTACGACAAGAATGACATATTTTAACAATTACGATGCCGTGGTTATTAAGAGTTTTCTCTCTCAAATCTAACCAAAGCTTTTATCATCACTATCACTCGGCCCTTTTTTCGTCTATCGTTGAACACAGGCCTTTCTTAAAATTCTCCATGTAATTCTATTTTGTGCTTCATTTATGCAATTAGTTGTTTTTATTTTATATCGTCTGTTCAGCGCATAGATGGTCTTCTTTATGTCTTCTTATGGCATCTTTATGTCTATCTTCCTTCATCCCGCCGAAGTCCATTTTAGATTATTTATTCTTTTAATAACATCTGTAACTTGTGTTTTTTTTAATTCTTAATTTTTTCTTCTTAAATGTTAGTCCAGTTATTGATCTTTCCATTTTTCTTTAAGTTATTCGAATGTTTGTTGTTTTTTGAGCCAATGTCAAGGTCTCCACTCGATATGTTATCACTGAGAACACAAGCTGATAAAATATTTTTCTTTTGAAGTAGATGGAGATGTTATCTTTGAATATATTTCTTAAAAAGGTAAGTTAAGTATTATTATAGTTTTTTGGTTATTTCTATGTCTATATCCTTTGGTTTTGGCTTTTTATTAGGTACTAAGTTCGTCGTAAGCTTTTTTTTACCAGCGTTTATTTTTAAGTTAACCTTCCTACAGGTAGTATTAGGTTTAGTTATCATTGTCATGACTTCTCCTAGGTTACCCAATATTTAGACTCCGCCATCTGTAAAACTAAGATGATTTAGCTGTTTTCCTTCTATTGATATCTCTTCTGTATTACAGAGTTTTATACATTGGAAATGCGTTTGTGTCGAAACATTTGCTAAACCCGGTCTGTCATTTTGACTCATAAAAATCTAGTTTTATTTTAAATATAGTTGTTATTATTTTAATGAATAGCTTATGGGTATTTTTTATCACGAATAGAAATATTTACTGCATTATTCCGTTCAGTGGGTATTATACACCTATATAAGTGTAGATTAAACAGCTTTTTTATTATTTATAGTAATGTTTTTACAGCTTCTATCATAATATTGTCTTTGCCAGGAGCTTTATTTTTTTATTTAAGTTATGTCCTTCCTTAGTAATTTGTTATAATTTTTTCTTGTTCTTTTCTCGTCTGCTTCTGTATAACTTTTCATACCCTTTGTTACCATATTTAAAATCTCTTCTCTGTTTAATGTTTCGTCTTTTTGTTTTTCCATTTTATTATTTCTCATTTTCCATTGCCAAGTTTTATTTTGAGAACTTTAAAGCTTTCGTTTTCGTTAATACCTTATTGTACTTCTTAGCTTTAGATCTTTCAACATCTTTTCTGATGGGTTTGGATACCTTTTTGCTCATTTCTTGTAGTTGTTTTCTGTCTACGTTTCTGTTACTTCTTATCCTTATTCTTTCTTCTATTATTGCTTTTATATCATGACTAATTTGTTCGTCTTTTTCAATTTTGGGCAACATCTTTTCCGATCCTTCTTTATCACCTTCACGATTTGGTTATTTAAGGAATCAATGTTTGAATCTAACATAATTTTGGTTTCCAACGTGCCTCTATTAAATTGTTATTTGTCAATGCTTTTTGGATCGGCCCAGTTTGGCCTAGTTTTTCTTTGTCTTCATCAAGGTGTAACTTGGTCATAGCTTTCATTGTTCTGTGATTACTGTCCGTTGTAAATTTATTCAGCACAGTGACATATTTTAAGATTTGTTTTTTATTGGTAATAATGTAATTTTGTTTTGAATTTTGCCGCTTCTACGTTCACCTTCCATATGGTTTTTTTAGAAGAATCTGTTTATTTGGAATAAATTGTTTTTTAATAGAAAGCTTAGTAGAGTTGTCCCTCTGTCATTTCTGCTTTCAAAAGCAAACTATTTTATTGTGGTTTCTGTGTCTTCTTTTTTGAGGCCAATTAAAATTGTCATATACAATCGTGATATCAGAGGTTGTTTTATTCATTGTTTGGGTAGCATTGTCATTGAAGGTATCCACTTTCACATATGCGTGGTCACCTGTTGGTGCATATACTCATCCGTTTTTATGTTCAAACAAAGGTATAATACTCTCGTCAATATATGTTTTACCATAAAACTTATATAAGCGAAGCTGTGTATTATCAATACCAGAGTGGATTGTTTTGATTTGTTTACCCAATTCAAAAAACCACTTTAATTTGTAATATTTTTGATTAAGCAAATACTGTTTATCATTTCTATTAACTTTATATTGACCAGTGCCACTCTAAAGCGTAGCGTCTTAAAGCAACCGTCTCATTGCCTAGGAGCTAAACTCAGAATTGGATATTAATGGATTGCAATGTTCGGACAAATTGTATTTCTAAATAATTTAAATTTATTCTTATGTTTTTGTGTTTTTGCCTTTCTACCTTTACTTGATTGTCTAGCGTTCTAATGTATGTTTCTGCCTATAACCACTTTGAGATTGTACTTTACTTTCTCTTGGTAAAATATTTTAAATTGTACGCTTTGAAATTATATGGGTTGGACTACATAACCTTGTTGTGTAACAATAGTGCAATCTTACAGATTTTGATTTGTTTCTTTCTGGTTTGTTGACCTATATTTCTTCAGTTCTCTGTTGCACTTTTTGAAGATTAAACTACATTTAGAGTTATATTGTTAATGAGTCGTTTTAATGTGGCTTTTAATTATTTGACTTTATTCACTTGCAGAATCTTTATTCTTCAGCTCAGTTAAAAAGTATTTTTGTAGTTTTTTTACTTTGTTCAGTTTCTTATTTATTGTTATCTTGTGTCGATATCTTTATCTATCACTATATCTACTAGTTTTTGCATTGATTTAAACTTGTAGCCTTTTATAGGTTTTATTTTTGAGTTTATGATCATTTTTTTCTGGTTCGTTATGATATTGAAAATTTTTAACTGCAATTCTATACACTCATCTTTTTTTTACGGTTTCAAAGGCTATTATGCCTTTTATTTACTTTTTGCCATTATCCGTTTTAATTTATTACCTTTTAAGGCTAATTGTGTAGTAGCATCGTTTTTGTGCTCCATTTGCATAAGTGTTTATGTTTAAGTTTGTATGTGGGACGAATTTGTTTACACTTTTTTCCATGACGAGACAAATCATCGTCACTTTAACTCAATATTTTTAATATAGCAATTTCGACTATCATCAACGTAAAATAAAAAAGTAATTGGAAGCAAAATAAAGAACATCATTGAATCCTCATACACATTAATAACGTATAGGATTTTTTACTGTCATTTTAGACTATTTTATAATAAAGTTAATGTTGCCCTAAAGCGTGCGGTGATTGCCTTGCTGCTTAAGAGCTGGCGCCAACAATGGATAGACGAATTTTACATCACTGAGTCTGTTTTATTTAAAAGTTTAAATTTGCTTTTTTCTTAGCGTTCTTTTTTGAGAACCCGAAAGAATTTTTGATAATTTCAATTCATTTTTTTATAACCAATATTTGTACAATCTGCCAATTAATATTAGGCTATAAGTATTCTATAGGACTAAATATAGGTAAATAGTACAATAAGACATGTGGGGTAAAATTCCAGCGAAAACTCCCCTTACAATGTTTTAATATAATATTAATGAGAATGAGGAGTACAATGTTGTGCAAGATTAATATACAATGACAGTTAGAACCTAGTAGGTAGATCAGATGGCTTAAAACGCTTGAATATTTTGGGTTCGTTGTTATATTCCATAAGGTGCTGCACAGAAGGGTTGGTATGAGCGAACAGTCTGTCTTTATATCTCTCACTGAGCTTTTTAATTTCACTTTTCACTGTGGAAATTTGTAGGTCACTTAAAATACATTATTGGGGACGTACCATGGCGAGTCAACGATCATTCTGAGTATCTTGCTTTGGAAGCTATCAAGCTACGTTGGAGGTAGCTGCAATACCCCACAAGGAGATCCCATAGGTCCAAATGGGTTTAAGAAATATTTTGTAAATTAATAGTTTATTTTCTAATGATAACTTGGATTTTTTGCCGATAAGCCAGTATAACTTTTGGAGTTGAAGTCTGAGTTGCTTGCGGTTGGTGAATATATGATTTCTCCAGGTTAATCTCCTATCTAAGTGCAGCCCCAAATATTTAACTGCCTCTGTATGTGGTAGTTGATGACCACTGAAAGTTACTGGAGAACAGTTATCTTTTCTCATAGTGAATGTGATGTGTTGTGACTTAGATTCATTCACTTTGATTCGCCATTTACTAGCCCACAATTGAATTTTGTTAAGATGAGCCTGAAGTTATCTTGAAGCAGCTTGTGGGTTGATATGAGAGGCTAGAATAGCCATATCGTCTGCATAGGTCGCAGATGTCGTTAGACGAGATGTAGGTAGGTCTGCTGTGTAGATCAGATACAATATTGGACTCAAAGCACTGCCCTGAGGGACACCGGAGGAGATGGGGTGGATGTTTGTAGTTTCATCTTTATATTTTATTAAAAAGTGCCTATCTGTTAAGTAGGATCTCAGGAGTTCGAACATCTGATTTCAATTCATTGACACAAAAACAATTTGTTAAGTAAGGTCAAAATTTCCATTACATAAACGCTTGTTCAATAAGGAATGCGTGACGATCTATTAAACGGCTTAAAGTAACGGATGACATTTATGTAGCGGCGTGCAAATCGTTGCAAAATAGATGATAACAAGTGATTGATCTGTAAGCATAATTTATATTTAAAGATTTACTCTTGCCATTAAGGCATTTATTAGTTTTATTTTCGTCAAATTTAGAAGCATTACAATTTTTAAATTATAAAATATAAATATCCTAAGTGCTTTATCGATTAACTGTGCAACATTATAATTTGATTTTGCATTGAAAAGAGAGTGGAAAAGTTTTCTTAAAAACCGATAAATTACCTCCTATTGAAACGTGGACGTAATTTGTGGATAAATGCTGTCCAACATTAGGATCTTCAGACCTTAATTTGTCGTTTAATAAACCCAGCATCAGCAGACCGTGCAGTTAATCTTTGCGTTATGAAGTGTTTATATCTTAATTAACCAGCTCAATTTAGGTCCTGCTGCAAGGCAGGTCGTCTAATTTATTATTGCAAAGGAAAAAATTAGAATTTTCGATAGGACTTTATTTGAACTGTTTAAAAACTAACAATTTGACAGCAAAATTGAAGAGTATCTTTTAAATTTCTTTTTATTCCTCCTTTTAATACTTTAAATATAAAAATAAATAAATTATTACATGCAGGATCAAGTTTTCTAACTCCGATTATTGATCAATTGAAACTCGTTTAGTTCCCGTTTAGTAATTACACAAGAATTGCTGTTATGACCAGTTAGGTTGCTAAATTTTAAAATTTCGTCAATTATTTAATTAGCCAGGTCCAAATTTTTACATTTTGGAAAAATAAATATTTTATTGTATAAAATAATTTGCATAGGTCGAAAAACGTAGTAAAGGACTCAATGTTATAAAGACTTTAGGAGTTAGATCAATGTAATCAGAAGTTTCTCCTCGCAAAAATGGGCTAAACTCTAGAAAAAAAATTCCAGTGATTAAGAACGGCTTTTTCTGGTCGTGTTTAAGTATAGCTACCGTTCTAATGTAAACCTTTACAACTAAAAAGTTCGTAAATTAATAAGAAATCTACAAATAAAAAAGAAACATGAAAATTTAGGACATGTGTAACGAGTCTAGGTGTTTCAAAACGTGGTTTAACTAATGTATGCTATGAGGCATACCCCAAGTTACTTACGGCACGACATCAGCACCTGATCAAGCTTAAATTATGTTAAGTTAAAACATTACAGCAGGTTGTTTACGAGCAAATGACAAATTTTTATTGGCTTATTCAATCATATTAAATCAATTTTACGTAGATGATTACTGGCAGACATTTTTTACAAAAGTAATAACAATACTCGATCAAATAATTAATTACTTAGCTCAAGGTGGTTTTCAATTAAGAAAATGGCATTCACCCGTTCGCAATGAAAGTTAACAATTAACTCCACAGAAAATGCCATTCATAATAAACAAAGAAGTAAAACATTAGGTCTTTTGAAGAACATGAATTATAATATATTAAAATATGCACCAAAGGACATAACAAGCAACAAAAAGAATTATATTGTCGACAACTGTGCACATTTTCCTTCCCTAGGTTTAATTGGTTCTATTGTTGTTAAGGCTAAAATTATACAAAAATTATGGTACTTAAAATTAGACCGAGGCAAAATTATTCCCACATACATATTTATGGTAGCTGAAAGAAACTTGATAAAAACCTTTAAGTTATTTAGTTTCGACGTGGGAGCATAGTCTGCGAACTAAGAGGTTAAGTCTTCCATATGCTTGTGCCTGTTATCCAGCAGTCGGGCGCCATTTCTGATGGTATGGGACGATGTGCTACACACCGCACCTTAGGCGGTCGGTCGTATTATAATATAATATATTATTGGGAGTACACACAAGTATTTGATTACTTTTAATGTCTGAGTAGATCACCTGCCAAGCTTCTGAACCCTGAGTCTGCAGCCAAGTGACTCAACCTTTCAGCCTCACTGGCACTAATAAAATACTTTAAATTCCACCGGTCGTATAGTGCCTTCAAAGAAGTATAAGAAATGATAATTATTTAAAAACAATGGATTATTTCATCTAGTGAGTAGAACCTTCAATTAACGTTATTACCAAAATTAGAGTGGTGTGAAGCATAATCAATAACTAATTTGAGTAACAAAATATTAGACATTTATAGCAACACAGTTTTTTGATATTTTCATTGACATATTAAACTATAATTCTTGCTTGGTTATTGTCTATACATAACAGTTGGGAAATATTTATTCCACTGGAATTTAAAAATTAACTAGTGGGAAAAGAAGGCAACATCTAGAGAGAAAGGAGAATCCTGCTGACATTTTTTAAAAAGGCAAATCAATTGTCCAATTAGAAATTGTGTCTGGTAGTTGAGATGTATGCAATTAACTAAGGTTCAACAGACGGCGTAATTATTACTTCACATCTTAATCTACTTTCTGTGCTGTTACGATGTACAAACCGTAGATAAACTGGTCACGGAGTCACTCGTTGAGGTTCGTGAACTTGCACGTAGCGGAGTAGTTTGGAGACTAGGTCGTCTGATCTATCAGGTTGAACAACGTGGAAAAGGTGGGTCTCTCAATATTAGAGAAGAAGATAGCTCAGCACTGATCTGCTTCTTTCTTATGGTCAGTCACATTGGCCACTAGAAAATTGGAGTCAACGCTTATTATCAACTGGAAGTGGAGAAAACCTGCAAAAAATTCCTTGTCATTAGTATATACCACATATGGGATGGGATGGGAAAAGTGATAAGGATTCTTATCACCATTTCAATTGAAAGAGAAATTTCAGATTTAGAAATAAGAGTTACACGTTGGAAAGTCAAATGCCATCATCATCCAAGTGCAAGTCTTGTCCAAACTGTGGTTTAAAATCACACACCACAGCCAAGGAGTGTTCACACATGGATGTTGTCTGAGGTTCTTGGAGGAACTTCGGGCACTTCAAAAAGAACTGCCGTTAAAAACAACAACAGCAAGTTGGGGATAACCGTCATGTCTACCAAGTACAACCGTCTACTGAGGATTCACCCATCATGTTGAATGTTGAAGTCAACGGTCATCCTCATCAAGTAGAATACGACAATAGATGTAGAAAGAAAATGCTCAATAAAAATTTTTGGAAAGAAATTGGTTTTCCAAAATTGTATCAGTCTAAGTACACCTTCCGCACTTACTTGGGGGGACTTTCGACGCCATCGGAGATCTCTTGCAAGTTGAAGTGCAATGGAGTGGAAATCACAGGCTGCATTCCAGTGGTAAAACACGTTAAGAAGACTACAGCAAGCAACAGCAGCCTTACACTGAAGTCTTTTTTAACGAAGTATAATGACCTGTTTCCATCTCTTACTGGCTGAATCGACAAATGTGAAGCTAAAATCTCGCTCAAGGACGACGAAACACCACAGTTTTTGAAAGCTCGTCTTCTCCCTTTTACATTACGGGCCTCACTCGACTAGGAGCTTGAAAAAATGGATCGTCGTGGCCCAGAAGTCCAATGGATAGGTCCGAATCACGCGTGATTTAGTCATCAGTGAACAACTTCACGTCACTCAACACACCAAAGGAGTTGTTTTTTTCAATCCTGCAGGAGACAAGTTTTCCAACTTGGATGGAGCTTATCATCAACTGGAAGTAGAGAAAGCCTCTAAGCAATTCTTCGTCATTAGCATACACCGCAGTAACCAATAATATTTTTCTATAAATGGAGTTTTAAATAGTGTCTTGTTATTAGTTCTTTAACAAGAAGAGCAGTATAGCCGCGAGATAAAGGCCTCGGCCCGCCATACTAGCACACAGCGAGCCTGGGTTGGACTGCCTGGTCAAAAGCAACGGCAAACATCAAGTGCTCTCTAGCCGTCATACAAATAACTTTGGCGGTCATAAAATATATTCTTCTTCTTCTAACGGGTTGTACTAGCTACCAGCAACATGGCTCATAGTACTACACAAAATGTTCGGTTAGAAACGGGATATAAGAGTAGTAGAAGATGAAGAACTTTTGTAAAGACTATGACTTATCGAGACCGCCGAGTCTGCAAAGGTTAAAGCGGCGTCCTATGCATAATTAAAATTCTAAAAGTTGCTCTGGACATTTATAACCTGAAACAATAATAAAGTTACTAAATAGTTCCTTAAATTTACTGTCTGCTTCTCGTAATAATAAATTCTCTATTTTATTACCGTCGCATTATCACATCATCAAGATAATTTTTCGGAATACTCACGAAAGTCAAATGTATCATGATCACCAAAGAATGTTTTATGTTATGTAAGCCAGAATGATTAGCCCATAGCTAGGCAAAGCTTAACACGAGACGTAACTCACAATTGTATAAAATGTTTCCAAACAAGGCCAAAGAATAATCCTGAACAAACAGGTGACTTACCGCAAGAAATCAAACCACGTTGATCTTTTAGTGTTTATGAAATAGACCGCGCCGGCTCTATACCAGTTAAGAAAAGTCGCAGATGAGAAAAACAGTAAACAAAAACTAATACATCAATATTTGTATGTGTTTCAACAAAGGTTTTACATTTAAAATTAAAGTTTGTGACGGTAACGTTTTTTAATTTTATTCACACAATGCAATGAATTTCGTTGGGAGTTACATTAAGTTGGAGTGAATTTTGTATAACGCATACGTTACTTTAGAGGAGATAAATTAACTCAAATAGAGGAAACCGTTAGTCCACCTGGATATCTTTTCACTGAGGATGTATCGACACCTCCACTAGAAGAGAATCTTTTTGATAAAAATTTACATTATTTGACCTAACGGCAAAGGGTACAGCAACTAAAACAAAATTTTTAGCAATTATGAATGCAAGAATACTTTAGTATATTGCAACAGCATATACGAAGACAACGTAGGAGCTTCTAATATTATTACAATTGGATCAATCGTGACAGTAAAGTCAATTTACCACTGTTGAAGTAGCGATTATAATGAATAATCAAATTTTATTTAGGAAGCAATCAAAGGATTTATGTGGTGACTAAAAATAAACGTGGAAGTGTTTAAACTATTTTACCATCTGATTGTATAGCAATTAAGTTGTTGTATAATTGTTTTTAACTATTTAATTAGTGCAAATTCTATAGTTATACTTAGAGCAATACATTTAAGGCAAATTGTGTGGTAATAAAAATATGTTAGCACTTAAAAATAATCAACTCATATATGTTAAGCAATACAATTAGTCTGAACAAGTCTAGTAAAAGCAAAGTACAACCCACAATTTCTGCAAGGGATGCAGGTAAGGGGCAGTCCCTCATGGATCAAATTTAATTTTGTAGAACTTGTGTAAATCTATCAACAGTCAACATAAATTAAGTAAATGTGTCGTCTTCTCGAGGTAACTTAATATGCATCTATGCGCATTAATATAGACCGTTGTCAGAAACGTATAATTTACGTAAACTTGCATCTGTCACTAATCTTTTAGGGGTTTATTGTTACGGGTGACTCCTCCAGGTTAACCAACGGCCGGGGGCTATATAATATAACGCTTTAAGATAGACGACAAACTTGTATTGGTCTTAAACTAGCAATGCCTCTACTGTTTGTAGAAATGGCAGCACAAAAAAACTTGAAAAATAAAGACACGAACATAAATTTGTTTTATAAGACAAATAAATGATTAAATTTACAAGATATTTGTCCATAATCTTGTACATTTATTTAATGATGTATTACCTCGGGCTTTTGTAACCGCCTAAATTATTAATGGCACCGAATCAACGATTATTGACACGCATCAATAATTCAGCTCTTGCATAATGATATTCCAGATATTTTTGATCGGTGAAAGGTTAGGTAGGTGGGGAGTTTCCACTCTGTTTTGTTGAAGAAAGTTTAATGTGTTGCGTGCTACATATGGTCGAGTTATTTTGTTGAACGATTGCTCTGAAGGTAAGAAGGTGCCACGTTGACGTAGGTCTGACTGGTAATGTTGCCTCTAACTGTCTATTATACACCTATAGTTACCGTTATATACATTGTACGAAAGCAGTCGTCTTGTTCCCTTTCCCCACGTCTGCGGCGTATTAATATCTGATCTTCGTTTCGGTTTAAACAAAATCTGGATTGATCAGAAAAACGATTTTATGTCCACAGGACGCATTTTCGTTGCCCAGTGTAACATTTGCTGGCGGTGTAGAGAAGTTAGTGCTAGGTCGTCGATGTTGTGGGTAATCGACATCGAGCAGAGGAAGTAAAGAGTCGGTACCGTGTAATGGTCTACTATAGTTGTGCTAGGGTACTTAAACTCGCGCTACGGTCTATAATCCCAAACCTCTAAAGATTGTGATCTTTCCGGTTGATTGTACTCCACATCCCGGACTTTGCAAAATAAATATTATCTGTTTGATTACACATTAATCCATCTACTACAGGTGAACAAGTACAGGGGCCAGTAACATACCCTTAGGCCAATCATAGAAGATACTAACTACCAATTTTTCTACATGAACCAGTCAATCACAAATAGGAAATTGATGAGCTCAGTAGTGCAGTCAAAAAAAATGCGTCACTGCCCTTAGCAAGACATTTTTAAAAATTCCCCTTAACTCAAAGAATGACTACAGAACTCTTGCCAAATACTACCCAAATCCCAAATGAAAGGCCTCTTTTAGTGGTCGTTCCAAATGTGCCCTTCTTACTAACAGAACGAGATATACAAAGAAGAACTCGCCCCATATAATCTCCTTATAACTAAAATCACTAGACTTCTTAATAAAAACAAAAAACAAAATCTATATGCGTAGTGCGACTTACAGCAAATGAGAAGGCTAACGAAATTTACAAAATTAATACCGTATTCCATACACTTGTCACAGACGTTAGGAACACACCTCAGTGTCATAGATACTAACGCTACAGACATATAAAGAATTACTGTCATCTACAGCCAAGTTGTGTCAAATGCCTAAGTAACCATCATTACGCTGCCTGCGACAAAGACAAAAACACTGCTGCAATCTGTGTCAACTATCAATCGCCCAGAAAACTTTTAAGGCTGCCCATGTTTACAGGAACCTAATATAATAAAAATAAATCACCAAGTCCTAATACTAAACCCGCAGCAATAGATAACAACCTCTTTAAACAACAACGCCCATTTTCCACTTCTTCCAAATACTATCGGATCAGCAAATCATAGCCAGCCACGGAGTATTACAAATTATAAAACAGAATCGCTAACTAATACGATCTTAATAGCAATTCATAACTTAATTCAGCCATACTTAGGACAAATCAAGGAATTTTTATTAACAAACTTAATATCTATATTTCTTAAGGGGTCATAATCATATCAAAACTATTAATCATTTAAAACTCTTTAACTGGAACGCAAATGACATTAAAGCACAGCGAGCAATATTTTCATCTAACAATACATGACTGCTTTAAATTTCGAGTTACTACTGCTACAGCACAGACACAAATGCAAAGTGCACCTCAAAAGATGTAGCCATCCTTGTTAAGTGCAAAATTGACCATAATGAATTATTACAAACCACTGCAATCAATGCTAATACACAAGAAGAAAACTATATGAAAATAATAAGTGTATATCGCCAATCTAAAAAGAAATCGTCATCTATACAATCTTTAACTTAGGAACTGATTGGAGATCTACATTTTAAAAATATAATTTGGGAATGCAGAAAAGATAACTCATCCGGATTAAGTAGCGTTGGAACAACCGACGTACTGGATATAGTTGTACAAAAGAATACAGAACTGGACCCCGATTATCTGTCGGTCCTAATCTCGATTACAATTTTCCTATACCCTGAAACCAAGTTAGATAATGGGATTGTAGACAGAAACTATTTTCGGGAAAAACTTGACGCAAAGCTAAAATATCCCATTGATTTAAAAATACCACAGGATTTAGATGAAATGGTAGATCTTGTTAAAACACGTGTAACCGAAAGTCTACAGCAGCTAAAATTCCCAAAAATTGGACATGGTAATTTTAATAACACATCCACTACTACATATTATTGACCTAATAAAACAAAAAAGCCAACTTTGCAGAGAATGACAACATATGAGAAATCCGAAAACAAAATCCTAGTCAATAACTTGGGTCTATGGTATTAAAAAGGAGCTAGAGATGTATAAAATAGAATCGTATCAAAAATTCACCAGTATCTATAAATATGATGGCCCAGGCTTTCGGAAAACGTCCGCTACAGGAAATATCATCTATATCCACGCAAAATTGCGTGATACAAAAAAAAATGTGAAGCTTTCGCCGATCACCTAGAACAAATAGAATTGCATCAACACCAATATTTAGGGTATGATAATATAATAAACAGACATATAGAAACACATCAACTAATAGGCAACTGACTGACTTAATAAAAATGCTTCCAGTTAATGAAACTCCATGGGAAGGCAAAATAACCAACTTCATACTCAAAAACCTTACAAGAAAAGCGTTGGCCACACTTTATAATGCATGCCCCAGAGTCGGCTATTTTCTCAACAAATGGAAGCACGGAATTATACTAATGTTTCCTAAGTCACAAAAAACAAATACCAGTTAGCTTTCTAACTACAATCTCTAAAGTACTTGAACAAGTAAGCAAGATTTAACAATTAAATTGCCAAATAGGAACTCATTCCCACGTTTTAACTTTGGTTTAAAAAGGATAATCCATCTGTAACCAGCTGCAATGCATTGTCGAAATAATAGAGAAGGGCTATGAGATGAAGTAGTATACAACTGCAGTATTTGTAGACTTGGCTCAGGCCTTTTATAGAATGTGGATTGAAAGGCTTAAATACAAAATCTCTAGAGTAAGCATTCCGGAATATCTAAAAGCAATATTATTCTCATATCTTGAAACCCGCTCATTTGCAGTCAAAGTACATACAGACATTCCCTCAACAAGATTTATTAAAACAGGGGTGCCGTAGGGTAGCATGCTGGAGCGTGTTTTATTTATTATCTTCTTTTATGACATTTCTAACACCAATGAAAACTTTGCATTAGTTGCTGACGACATTGTGCTATTGGCTAAAACATTAACCTATCAGAGGTTATAGTACAAATTCAAAACGCCACGAATACTATAGCAAGATGGTTCAAATTTTAGAACTTGATAATTAATCATACAAAAGGCGCTACAAAGATCTTGAATAGCCTGGCGTTACTACGCATGAATAATTATGATATACCATAGAATACTAATGCAGAACCAATTAAATATTTAGGTATTTAGTTTAAACACCCACTTCACGTAGAAGTACCACTTTAATAAAAAGCCGAATGAGGGTCACACTTATCTTGATCAATCATCCTTGCAAGTGGAATGTGGCACACTACTTTATAAATCCTTAATACGGCTATTGGTCTTATATGGATGCACAATTTGGGGAAACACTTCAAAATCAAATCTAAACAGAATTCAAGTACCACAAAATAAAGTTCTAAGGTTAGCAGTTAATGCCCTTTGGTGTATTATGAACAAACAACTACATTATAAACTAGGGATGGCGACCTATCAAGACCACACTAAGAAATTCACTAAGAACTTTCATCTAAATTTTAATAACAGTGCGGGAGTAACATTTTATATACGAGGGTTACTTTTTTTTCAATGTCCGATTGGTCGCTAAATGAAAATCACAGTCAGAATCAAGAAAATTTTATATGGAACAATGCGATACAACATTAAGCTACTTTTCGACGTAATCGTTTCGATTCATACATTTGTCGTAGCGTGGTACCAATTTTCCAATACCTTCATCATAGAAAGCAGCCGCCTGTGTTTTTAGCCAATTCTGTACCCTGGTCTGCAGCTCGTTGTCTGTGGCGAAAGTTTGTTCTCTTAGCCAGCGTTTCATGTGGGCAAAGAGATGAAAATCTGAGGGAACCAAGTCAGGACTGTATGGTTGGTGATCAAAAACTTTCCATCCAAAACGCTGCAGGAGGATCGTTGTTGCAACTGCAGTGTGCGGCCGCGCATGGTCATGAAGAAGGACAATGCCTGACGACAACATTCCTCTTCTCTTGTTCTGAATTGCCCTTCGAAGACGTTGAAGAGTCTTGCTGTACAAAGCTGCAGTGATGGTTGTGCCACGTGGCATGAATTTCATCAAGAGAACACCTTTACGGTCCCAAAACACTGTAGCCATACACTTTTTGGAAGAGAACGTGCACTTGAACTTCACTAGTTTACGACTCGGGGAGTGCGAATGCATCCACTATTTGGATTTCTCTATCGTTTCTTCAGTTTCGTAATGGAGCTGTGTCTCATCAACTGTGACAATTTTGTCCAAAAACTCATCTCCGTCGTAATGGTAGCGCTAAAGGAAGGTTAATGCGGCGCATTTGTAATGGTCAGACAGCATCTTGGGAACCCATCTCGCGCAGAGTTTGCCGTACTCCAGCCTTTTACTCACAATGGTATAGAGAGCTGACCATGAAATTTCCGGAAACAAATCACTCAACCCAGAAATTGTGAACCGACGATTTCCGCGAATCGCCTGATTCACGCGCTGAACAAGGTCATCGGTTGGCACTGGCTTCCTTCCTTGGCCGCCTGAGTCATGAACATCTGTGTGTCCAGCATCAAAGTTCCTGCACCATTTCCGTACTTTGCTGTCACTCGTTCGTCTATGAATTTCAGCTGCATTGCTTCCTTCAGTCTGCAGAAATCGAATGACTGAACGCAATTCACATTTGGCGAGAGACCCTATTTATCGAAGCATGTTTATGTGCTCCCTACGTACTCAGAAATGACAACGGCGAATCGACGCGTTCCCCGAGCCAACTACAGTCAGCGCACAGACCTAACGGATTTTCCCCGAAGCTTTCCTTTAGCAACCAATCGGATCTTGAAAAAAAAATAGCCTTCGTACTAGGGCGGATAGAAACCCACACAAGAATAAAACCCAGACAATAAAAATAAAAGCAAACAGTTGACAATTTAAGATAGGTGATACTTACCCCCCTATTTTCTACTACTGTTACCCTAATTAAGAACTCCACCTTGTATAACGATTAATTGTTGAGCTGCTAAAACTTCAAAAAATATATATTAAACACGATTAGCATCTTTGTTTACACTAACATCAAAATAATGATAGGAAAAAATTACAAAAAAAATTCTGAAAGTATTCGCAGCTGATACGCTGGAGTCTGACGAATTCAGCTCGTTTCAGTTGATCATGTAAACTACCCTAGCGCTTTTGAAATCAAAGTTGACATTTTAAGTGTAAGAGGGTTTCTTAATATAATAGCAGATGGTACCACATACCCCAATTTTGCACTATAAAATGACTTAAATTGGAGATGTACCGCACTGAGGCGTTTGGCTTAATTTGGTCGCTACTTATGCACAATTGAGCAGAAAGACCATGCATTTTTATTTATAATATACTAACTGCTATAGGTGTGGTACTGTATTGCTGCTCACTTAGTGTCAATCAGAATTTAGTTCGCCAAAGCACAGAACAGCTCAGTGCAATATAAAATAGTTTTTCTAAACAAGGCCCGACAGCCCCCACAAAATACTCAAGAATCTTCTTCGGAGAGCCATTCTGCCCCGGCTTTGAAAATCGCAAGGCCGCCGCTTTTATGGGATACAAATATGGCTCGGACACCGTCTACCGCCAAATCCAGCTATCAAGCCAGTTTTAAATTGGAAAGCCGCGGCCGCAGCCCTTATCCAGCGCAAAACTCCATTTTCCGGGACTTCTCGTCAAAGCCCCGTGCAAAATGTGACGAACATATCCGGCCGCTTGCAGGAAGTATCAGATAGCGGCGGGCCATCCTTCTGCGGCCGTTATTTATTGCGCGCACTCGTCGGCCTGACGGGGACCTGCTGCGGAGCAAACATTTTAAAGGCGCCGTATTTTATTTCGCCGGTGCAAACATGGGCGCCCTAATTTCCTAACCGATTTTGGCCGCAGCGATAATTTTGGAACTTCGTTTCTTCATCCGCAGCGCCGCAGAAGTTCCAGACGAACGGAGTCACTAAATTAATGCTTATTTATAGACTCACTCCAAACGCACATGGATAATATTGGGTGGCTGCTGCACCTGTGATTTGCAGCACTGCAGCATGCGATTACAAAACAAGTGCCAGAACGCATCTATGGCACGCGAATATATTTCTCTGGCTGCATCATGTTTCACTACGGCGAAATAACGGATGGCGGGACGTTAATTAGAAGCTGACACTGAAACTGATCGCAGAAAAACTCTCTTTACGGTTTTAGCATTGTACATGCATGTCTGTTATGACACTATTGGAATTTACAATCAGTGAAA
Source organism: Sinelater perroti (assembly GCA_036346155.1). Classification (NCBI taxonomy): domain Eukaryota; kingdom Metazoa; phylum Arthropoda; class Insecta; order Coleoptera; family Elateridae; genus Sinelater; species Sinelater perroti. The sequence goes on from JARFIY010000174.1 coordinate 7,356,942, forward strand.
TGCTGTAGCGTCAGTTTATCCTACTTAGCTATCAGAACTGTCAATGTAACGCAAGAAGTATGGCTTCAATATTAGTAGTGTTACTTTAAGTTTGTATGGAACTACAGAGGTGTTTTAAACTTCGTGGCTCATATTAAGTAATACAAGGAACGTAATCCTGTCTGTAACAAGATTACTAGAGTATCAAACTTGAAATAAGGAATTTTGCTATTTCATCTTTCAACTGAGCAGCGTCTCAGATTACAAATGTAACTCAATCGCGTGTAAGCAGCATGTAGTTTGAGAAGACATTATACCAGGGATGAAGGTAATTTTTGTATTTAAATTTGTAGTTACGGTTGTGAAATTTTTGTCCTGATAATTCAACGCCTTTTAAAACTATTTGGTATTAGTGTAATAGGATTGTCTACAATCTGCAATTATAATTGTTCTATATATATATTACGTCGCTAATATCATTAAAATACGATATTTACTAATATTTTTACCTTTAGAAGCAAAATACTCTTAAAATACTCGTTGAGCTTTTTTATCAAACAAAAGTTCCTCATTAACCAGTTGCAAAGGGTGGCCCAAATTAAAAGCCAGATTTAAATTTTAAATACAACTTTTGAATTGTTTTTAATGAGTATTAAAGCACACAATCCGATTGAATATCTTCGGCTTCGGTTGTAAATCTTGGTTCTTTTCACAAAAATTTTTACTGCAATTGCGCACGTCTTCTAGTCAATTCAATCGATGACACGTCAGATGTCGTTCTTGAGATCACTAATTGTTCATTTATTGTTGAGTAGTCCTTGGATTTCAGGTAGCCTCACAAAAAGAAGTCGCGCAGTGTTAAATTACAGGATTACACGCCCAGGAAATGATTGGTGCAGCCAATCGTTTTTTTTAGCTGCACGCAGGGTTGCCGCTTTTCTAGAATAACGGCGAGAGTTTTAGATCCACGTTGCCCAATTGGTTGTCAAAAATTGTATTATTATGTAATGACAACGATCGCCATTCACAGTTACACCATTTTCAGCATCATCTTTGATGAAAGTGGTTATTTGACTTCCGAAGAGTAAACATCGTCTGCTACGCTCTGTTATCTTTGAAACTGTCGAGTGCCACGCTATCATTTTGATAAATGTCTCAGCTACAAAGCACGCATTTACTGCAGGGTCTCTATCCTGTATGCGCATTTAGTTTTTAACTTCTTATCAACAATGTTAATAATACTGAATATAAGCAAGTCAATCGCTTAGCGATATTTTCAGCGGGAAACGGCTGCGGTCCGGACTCGCTCGGCTCATCAGGCCAAACTCCTCGAGAAAACTGTGAGTTTACTTTTAACTTACCTATTACTCAAGGATATTAATACCTATTACAACAAAGTCAGTACACTATCGAACTCACTTCACAACTTCCATATGTAACACAAAATCAAACATTAACACCACCTTATGTAATAAACCCTCATGCGACCATTTTCGCAGGCTATGCAAAACAGCACAAGTCAACACAAGCTGCCATCAACTTGATGTTACGGATATAAACGAGCATGATTAGCCTAACGAAGGATTCGAAACAAATTCTATCAATTTAGAGAACGAAACCAATCATTAAAACCAAAACATGAATGGCAAATAGTCAAAAAAAAGAAGAAAAAAATCATTCTCAATTGCACACGACTTAACAACAATTTTCCCAAACAAGCGTCTCTAATAGATACCAGGCTTTAGCACAAAGTAACAATACAAACACTGAACAAATACTTAATAATCAATAACTGGAAATAGCAAAACCTCGGCTAATCTATATTTATAGAGTAAATAATTACAACGAGATGATTGGCAGCATAAACAATATGTTGGAAAAAGAACAATATTATACAGCGACGTTAGCAAATAATACTGTTAAAATCAATGTGATCACAATAGGTGTGTAAAAAAAACCTACTAAACATCTTAAAGATAAAAATATAATATATCATACATACCAGTTAAATCAAGAGAGAGCATATAGAGTGGCTATTCGAAATCTCCATCACACTATATCAACGGAAGAAATCGTTAAAGTATTGGGTGGGCTCGGTTTCACAGTACGTAACACGTTATTAATATACGTCAACGTAGAACTAAGGAACCACTACCGCTGTTTATGTTTAATTTAGAACCAATAAGAAAGGAAAACAATAAAACGATATTTGGTGTAAAATATATAAGTAACATAATTGTCTCGATAGAACCACCCAGGAAAACAAATGCTACACCACAGTGCATTCGTTGCCAAGACTATAGCGACACAAAAATCTATTGTAACAAACCCTTTGCCTGTAAAACTTTCACATACAAGAAATTCTCAAACACTCCAGCTAAATACGCTCTATGTTGTGGAAGCAACCCTGTTAACTATAAAGGCTGCTCGATATACCAAGACATACAAAGAGCTAGAAACATACCATATGTACAACAAAAAGTTCGCATTTGGGTTTCGGTGAATAAGGTTGTGCCTGAACGCTCAAAATATCAAGTGCTGTGATAACCTATAAGTGTGAAGGTCGCAAGGCCGCTGCAATCAACGTTTAATTCAAGTGATAAACAACTGTTTCACCTTTAAAAACCGTAAGAATTTATAATTTTTAAAACACATTATACCTCGCAAAGATGTTCCCAACCGGGAATGGGCCCGGTTTAAACACCAATATGTATAATTACACCCTTATGCAGCCACCTACATTACTTCAAAATCAAATACCAATTAAATCCAGCAGCTATAAATATGCAACTTCCACAATTTTACCAAAATCAAGTAACAACAGAACAATTCCCACTACTTCCTATTAACCTCACTCCTTTAAATAACATACAGCCTTTAATGCCGCCAAATAATAACTACAACGACACAAAATCAACGCAAGAAACTTTCGATTGCACGACCAGCGAAGACGAACAAATGGAGAATGACTCTGAAATTACAAACTCTCATCCCTGGCAAAGCGTCATCAACAAGAGAAAAAGGTTTAAGATCCAAACAGTCTCCGTAAATCCCTCTCAAACTATAACAACAAACAGATACTAGTATCATTCAAACTCATACTAACAATTCGAACAATATGAAGAACAATACTCAGCCGCAAGTCTCGAAACCATCCCCAATTTACGTTTATGGAGTTACCAATTACAAAGCTATAACCGAAAATCTATCCCTATCACAGATAACGAAACTTACTACACTAAAACCTTCCCAGATAATACAGTAAAAATAAATGCACGGACACTCGACACCTACAGAAAATTAATCCAGCACATGAAGGACGAAAAAATAATATATCATACTTACCAACTAAAACAAGACAGGGCCTATAGAGTTGTCATACGCGGTCTTCATCATTCAATCCCGTTAGAAGATATAACAACAGAACTAGCTGAAAAAGGACATAAAGTCAGAAATATCATCAACGCACGGCACAGAGTTACAAAAATCCGCTACCACTATTTTTCGTCGATATAAGTCCGCAAAGTAATAATAAAGAAATTTATTACATAGAATTCCTACAAAATACAAAAATAAGAGTTGAACCACCAAAACATAAAAACACTATAATACAATGCACCCGATGCCAGGCCTATGGACACTCCAAATCGTATGGTATGCAAGCATACAACTGCGTTAAATGCGGCAAACCACACGATTCAAAAAGCTGTAATAAAACCAAAGACACCCGGCTACCTGTGCACTATGTGGCGGAGGCACCCTGCCAACTACAAGGGCTGCACAACTTACAGAGATCTATTAAAGTCCAGAAATAAACACAATCCAAACCTCACAAATAAACCAATCCTCGAATTACATTCAAGTACAAATCCAGCTTTTCAACAGATAACACAACAGCCTCCTCAAACTAGAGGTAGTTATGCCCATGTAGCAGCAACAAGTAATCAAAATAAAAATAATAATAATAATGACAACCTTACTAATACAATGCAAAACTTTTTATACGAATTTAAAAACCTATTCAACCAGCTACTAAACCAAAACAGCATGATTCTCACCATGCTTACCACGGTCATAAGCAATTTGACCAAACAATGACCTCCTCAATTCGAATAGCTGCCTGGAATGCAAACGGGCTATCAAATCACGTTCCAGAAATCACCCTATATTTAAACTACAATAAAATTGATATTCTCCTAATCTCTGAAAGCCACTCAACTGAAAGAACGTTTATCAGAATCCCATACTACACCATTTACTAGACTCATCACTCTGACGGTACGGCGCATGCAGGCTCAGCCATCATAATTAGATCGACTATTAACCACCATGTTCTCCAACCCTTTAAAACAGCCAAAATCCAAGCGACGTTATTAAAACTAGAATCACTTCCTAGACCAACTACTATTGCGGCTGTTTACTCCCCGCCACGACACAATATCATGACAGAAGAAAATTTTCAACTATCTTGGAACACAATTTATAGCAATCGGAGACTGGAACTCCAAACATACAACATGGGGGTCCAGATTAATTACACCTAAAGGTCGCAATCTGTTCCGTTCAATACAACTAAATAACCTAACTTATATTTCTACGGGAGAGCCAACCTACTAGCCCACGGACAGGAATAAAATTCCGGACCTACTTGATTTCGCTATATCAAAAGGCATATCAAACACTTACATTGATATTAAGTCTAGTTTAAATCTATGCCATGACCATAGCGACATAATATTAACCCTCAGTACCAATGTTATCTACAGAGAGCCAATGCCTACCTTGTGCACAAAAGATACCAATTGGCAAATGTTCCAAAACTTAATAAATGAAGAAATCAGACTGGATCATCGTATCAAAGAGCAATTCGAAATCGAAGAGGTGATACAGCATCTAACATCTAACCGCCGCATGGAAAGCCACTCCTCTAAGGAACAAAGCAAACGAGGGAAATGATAATATTCCTCTGCATATTAAAAAATTGATTACAAAAAGAAGAAGAGCACGTGGGAAATGGCAAAGGTCAAGAAACCCTCAGGTCAAAACTGACCTTAACAGGATAACACACCAACTCCACTCTGTTTTAAACCAAGCCCGCAACGACACCTTCAAACACTACATCACGAATCTATCCCCCGAAGACCATTCGTTGTGGAAAGAAACAAAAAGAATTAAGAGGCCAGTAATACAAACCCCACCCATAAGAAAACCTGATCGAAACTGGGCGCAGTCAGACATAGAAAAGAGCAACGTATTCGCGGATTATCTTTCAAAAGTGTTCTCTCCAGTCTCAGACAATGACAACCAAGATGAAGAAATTGAAGACTATATTAACGCCCCCTGTCAACTATCACTGCCCGTTAAGCCTTTTACACCAGCAGAAATTCGAAAACAAATCAACAATACTGGCTGTAATTGTTAAAAATGCAATTGCTTATTATAAATGGGAATCTCATCAGACTAAAATACAAAGTGCTATTATAAAAGTTCAAGTTCTTCCTTATCCACTAACAATTTCAACAATCTATAGTTCACCCAGGTATGTTATTTCCACCGAGGAATATGAAGACCTTCTACGGCCGTTCGAAACTAGTTTTATTTTTGGAGGAGACTGGACCTTCAAAAATACTGCTTGGGGATCACCCCAAAAGAATGTAATCCCCTGCGTACGATACAAAATCTGATCTGCAGTTATCGTTCAACCGGAGAGCTTACGTATTGGCAAATAAATTGCCATATCTGATCAATTTATTGGTTTTTTGATGTATCAGAGTTATCATTACCCTAAACACAACAGTAGTCAGCAAAAAACTTCCCTCAAAACTCTGCACCCAACACCAATTGTGTTTGTTTACGAAGTCTACTCGAAAATGAAATTAAACCTTACGAATTAAAGACGTTCAAGATCTCAGTGAAGCAACATATAACCTTCCTCTTATAGACAAATTAGTCTCCTGTCTTTACTGTCCAAGATTTTCGAAAAGCTTCTCCTCAAAAAATTTATCAATTCGGGTTCCGACAACATCATTCCAGAACTCACCAAAACTATAGGATTGTTACCCATATCATGAAGAGTTTAGAAGCAAAACACGTAAGTTCAGCCGAATTTTTAGACATTAAGCGGGCTTTCGATAAGTATGGCATGAGAGTCTGCTTCTTCTTTTTCTTCAGTCGTTTTCTATCCATTGGATATAGGCCTCTCTCATGTTTGTCCATTAAAGTCGACATTTTTTGTGAGGTTTTGGCAATAGGTGCCACGCTTGCGAGTTATTTTTCAGCCGCCTAATGTAGGTCAATTTGCTTCTATGAGCCACCTGAAAAGGCGCCCGATGGGGGACTAGCAACAACAGGTCTTGCTTTATAAAATTAAACTACACTTTCCAAGCCAGTTTACTTAGTTCTAAAATCATACCTGACCGAGAGAACTTACCAAGTTAAAATCAATAATACAGTATCACAATAATATAAAATTACCCCCGGAGTGCCATAGGGAACTGTACTTGGTCCGTTACTCTATTCACTTTACACATCTGAGACACACCGAATACAACCAATACCCAATAGCCCTGTTCGCTGATGATACGGCTATCCTCTCAGCTAACGAAAGACCAGAAACAGCGGCAGTTCATTTACAAACCCACCTAGATATTCTGAAAGATTGGTTTTACAAATGGCGAATAGCAATAAATAGTGACCAATTTGGTTATGTCGCGTTCACCAACAGGCGTACTGTTTGGTCACAAGTCAGAGTTAACAATTCTAATACCCCAGAAGATCTAAATCAAGTATCTTAGACTTCATATGGACATAAACTAACATATAGTGCCCATATCAAAGCCAAAAGAAAGCAAATGGACCTAAAGGCTAAACAAATAAACTGGCTAGTCGGTAGATGATCTCAACTGTTCTAACTGGAATATAATAAAAGGTTAAAGAGTCTATCTGGGCCATGTTCTAATCAATTTTAAGTTCTGATTGCAATAAATCTTATTAGAGCTGACTGTCCTCTACAATTAGACATCAAGATCATTTTTGTACGTCTTTTCTAGCCGGCGCTATGACCTTTTTTTCTAAACGCCGTAAAGCCTATATCGCTTTCTTGGTACCTTCTGAAACTCACCGAATTTGGTGTCGCGAGGTTCTAGGCTTTTGTTTAAATCATCATTTGTCATGTGCGATTCTTCGTAATCTCACTATGACAGGTCAAGTACTAAGGTCAGTAGCTAAGACCAGATTCAGTTTTAGGTTGTGATCGTGATAAATCCTATTAGAGCAGACTGTGCCTTATCATTAGACACCGAGATCATTTTTGTACGACTATCCGTACCGGCACTATGGCCTATTTTTTCTAAGTTCTAAGGCCTGTATCTTTGTTCAGAGAGGTCGTATCGGGTGGTCCCAACCTTTTATATGTACTTCTTAATAATATGGAAATATTCTTTTTGTTAAAGTTATTTGGTTATTTAGGTATAGTGTAAACAAATAGTGGTAGCTAAATGGCGATTTGAAAACTTTACAAAATAGAAACAGCCTAACGTTCTTATGCAAAAAGATTTTTTATGCTTCCAAATGCTCAAAATAGCCCCAAAAATGCCAGTAATAATAAAATAAAGGATTTGGTTAGGAAAAATATAACAAATACAATTTAGGCCGTTATGGAAAGGAAAGTAGACACGATACTATATAGAAAACTTTAACAAAAAAATTGGTCTTTATCTGACTAAGCTAACAATTTCAAAAATTGGAAAAAACTGCTTTTAAGTGCATATAGGATTAATTTGTAAATTTGCAGTAAAATTTAATGTGCGGTAAAAAAAAGTTTGTCATTTTACAAACAACTTGTGTTGAATAGCGTAAAAAACAGTATCAGGATTTTAAATTAGAAGACCTGAGTATTTTCTATTTGAGAAAACAATACGGAATCTTATTTACACATTAGAGTGTACAATTTTTTTAAGTTCATTGGATAATGCATGCAAAAACACAAATTCGGTGCAGAAAAGATTTACGCCATTGATGAGACTTAACTTATAATAAATCAAAATAAAGTTTTCCAATTAATTTTTACTAGCAGAGAGAAAATGACAGATAGCTACTACTTATTTTGCTAGACAAGTTTAACAGTTCACGGTGTAGCACATGTGAGTGCCCCTCGTTTCTGATCATATTTTAAGAAAAATTATAAAACTCTTATATTATGAAAGTAGGCTATCTAAGTTTAACTGCTTTCAACTAAGTTTTTCCTTTACATTAAGACTTATCAGTTTTAATTTGTTTATGACCGTCGCAACAGTAATGTATTACAGTGAGAAATATAAGACAACCTTTCGAACTTTTCAAAGACAGCTCATGATACGACGAAACTTTTTGGAAAGAATTTTCTTAAAATTCAAATTGAAGAAATATACAGTGATGCAAATTTTTGTTATTATTAAATAACATGAAACACAAAAGATTCTGAATGACATCCTACAATATGAAAAATAAATGTAATTACAATATTAAGTTTTAATATAACCCCTTCTCCTCTCTCTGATTCTAATACACAAAATATGGAAAATAATTGTTTATACACTGCACCTTATCTATTGTTAGGTTGCCTCACTTCAGTAGAAAAGACCGTATTAGCGACTTGAAATTTTTATGGGACTTTGCACAGCCTCTAACCTCCATAGCTGATCGGACGATGTAGTTTATAGGTTCAGAAAAGTTTCTTCTGCACCGTGCTTGCTGAAACGTTCAACAATCATTACCAAAATATCCCTAGATTACAGATAATTAAAATATTCCAAAATTTATTTCGGTATGTATTTTGATTTACTTTGAGCTCTTTGAGTATGAAAATAAGAGATGTTTTACCTTTAAAATTATTTCATCATATACTATGGCAGATAATAGCATTGCAACTATTTTATTGTTTTTTTATTGCTAATAAGCGATTAGAATGAGAAAATATTAACAACAAAACATATGAATAAAAAACCATTAAATAAAGTTACCTAAATTAATAGTGCAACTTGTATATATTTACTAGGTAACTTATTGTTACCCTGTAGGTGTTAACAGCTTCCTAATGACAACTAAAAGCTAATTTTATAGTCTTTGAACTTAATCTTAAAAGATCATGTAGGTTTAAATTCGCTTAGTAGTTTAGAAATACGTAGATCAACCAATCGAAGAACAATTTGAAGCTTTTAAAAAGGACTGCACTTTAATTGTTACTAAAGAAGACGTTGCTCTTCAAAAGGTATTTTTGGTTTCTTAGGCTAATAATTTTTACCGTCTATTCTTAAATTTTTGAAGGGGTGAATGTATAAATTTTCAAGCGGATCGGCTTTTTTTCTGGATCCAAACGTTGAACAATTTAACTTAGCACCCATTCATAATAAACATAAGCTCACAAGAAATACGTAATATGTAAAGCTGAACCAATGCAAAGCTTATGCGCTCGTTTATAATGCACTTACGTCATTTATACGTTTTACGTTCAAACGCAAGAAAAACCCACAGCAGAAATCAATTAAAATTTATGTATTTCTTACATTTATTTGCAGTAACTTTTCCTTAGATTAATGTTGAGCTCTTTGAGCATGAAAATCAGGATGTTTGTTTTGATTTCTGATAATTGGCATAATAATAGCATTGTCGAACTATTTTGGCTTCGCTTTTAGCAACGGATTAGGAAACTATTACAATTTCTAGTAAATATGGATCTGTTCCTACATCATAAAGGTACCATAACATGTAAATGACAACATAATTAGGAAATTGCCCGGAGGGATTAATTGCTCATTGACAACTAGCTTTGAGTCTGAACATGCAACTTTCAAGTTTAACGAGTAGTTAGAATTACGTGCACATTATACGAAGGGCATTTGAACTTTTAAAGGACTCCGATTGGTGCTAAAAGAAAGCTCGGAAAACCGCTAGGTTCTGTAGCGCAGTTTCACCGTCTATGCGTTGTTCGTGTTGGCGGTGAACGTCGATTCGCGATTGTTGGATATTCATGTACGTAGGCACCCATCATAAACATGCTTCGAAAAATTAAGTCTGAAGCAATGCAAGATTGCTCAAATGCTTCGAACTTGCGTTCAAGATCCATGCGATTTCTGCATGCCGAAGGAAGCAATGCAGCTGAAATTCATAGACGAATGAGTAAAGTGCTCAGGAGACAAAGTGCAAAAATGGTGCAGGAACTTTGATGCTGGACGCACAGATGTTCATGATGCAGGCGGCCAGGGAAGGAAGCCAGTGTCAACCGATGATCTTCAGGATCAGACGATTCGCGGAAATCGTCAGTTCACAATTTCTGGGTTGAGTGATTTGTTTCCGGAAATTTCATGGTCAGCTCTCTATACCACTGTGAGTGAAAGACTCGAGTACGGCAAACTCTGCGCGAGATGGGTTCCCAAGATGCTGTCTGACCATTACAAAACTCAGCAAATGGGCGCCGCATTAACCTTCTCAGCGCTACCATTACGACGGAGATGAGTTTTTGGACAAAATTGTCACAGGAGATGAGACATGGGTCCATTACGAAACTGAAGAAACGAAAGAGCAATCCAAACAGTGGATGCATTCACACTCCCCGAGTCGTAAACCAGTGAAGTTCAAGCGCACGTTCTCCACCAAAAGTGTATGGCTACAGTGTTTTGGGACCGTAAAGGTGTTCTCTTGGTGGAATTCATGCCACGTGGCACAACCATCACTGCAGCTTCGTACAGCAAGACTCTTCAACGTCTTCGAAGGGCAATTCAGAACAAGAGAAGAGGAATGTTGTCGTCAGGCATTGTCCTTCTTCATGACAATGCGCGGCCGCACACTGCAGTTGCAACAACGATCCTCCTGCAGCGTTTTGGATGGGAAGTTTTTGATCACCCACCATACAGTCCTGACTTGGCTTTCTCAAATTTTTATCTCTTTGTCCACATAAAACGATGGCCAGGAGGACAAACTTTCGCCACAGACAACGAGCTACAAACCAGCGTACATAATTGGGTGAAAACAGAGGCGGCTGCTTTCTATGATGAAGGTATTGGAAGTATTGGCGATTACGTCGAAAAGTAGCTTAATGTTGTATCACATTGTTCCATATAAAAATTTCTTGATTCTGACTGATTTTTATTTAGCGACCAATCGGACCTTGAAAAAAAAATAACCCTCGTACATATTTCTTATGGGCGGCTTATGCTTATGTCTATTATGAATGGGCGCTAATCTCCGCTCGACGGAAGCAAATCAAATGGCCGTTGCAGACGCGCTTTTTAGGTACAGCAATGCAGCGGCCCGATGACAGCCGCGGCTGCCTGGAGGAGCGAGAACCTCGTGTAGATTAAGCGCTCAGAACGCGGCACGTTTAAATAAATATCAGCCATCTTTGTTTGCTTCCCGTTCAAATGTATAGGCTGTCTTTGTTTACTGCGCACGGATCTCCTCGTGTAAATCAGGGGCGTAGGGCACGCAGCATTTCTCTGTTTACTTTCTGTTCAAATGTATAGATAGATCTTTTAAATTTTTTTAAATTTACTATTTACTAGCAGACAATAGAAAATAACATTAAAGGTTACAAGGTTACAGACGTCTATCTTTTGATTAAAAAAAATAATTGAGTCTTTAGAAAATTGCAAAAGAAAAACTGAAACTAAACTGCAGTGTTGTTACGTGATAATTTACTTTTTACCACTTTCATCATTCATATTTTTAAAAATAACATAACATAACATTTAAAATAAGACGTATTTAAATTAATATGTAAAGACCAAGATACGAGGCGCGTTTTTTAAGTAAGTACCGTTTTGTTATTAAAAACTTTTCATATTGTACAGGAAGCTTTTGAATCCCATCCTCATAAAAATCAGCAGCTTGATTTGACAATCACTGCAACACAGCCGTTTTTTTAAATCGTAAACCGTCTTTTCTCTCTCACTTTTTTATCAACTTTTTGCACCAAATCTTCAGTGACGGCCGCAGGCCGTCCGATTTGTTCTTTATCATGAATGTTTGTCTGGCCATCTTTGAAATTCCCAACCTATTTTAGCACCATTCCATTACTCATAAAGTTTTCATCATACATTTCACTAATCTGCCGATGAATTTCAGCCGCTGTTACATTTTAGCACAAAGGAAACGAATCACAGCGCGTACTTAACAGTCGGGGAGATCACAATCGGTGGAGGCATTTTAACTGCTTCACAATTATAAGGCCAACACGGTCAAATTTGTTTGAACTGACGTCTGTGTGTGTTTGCCAACAGATGCAGGTGTACAGCGCGCATGCGCGGGATGTTGACCGCAGCGCTGCAGCGGCGACATTTCAAAACGGTACTTACTTAAAAAACGCGCTCGTACATTTTAACAACAAATCGAGTGAAAATTATTTTAAAATTTTTATTATTTAAATTGAACGCCCACACGGTTCAACTTCAAGCGAAATTTCAAATTTCAACTAATTATTTTTAATTGTCCGTGAGATAGTTTCAACAGTTGTAACTGCTGGTAGTTTTTCTGCTGCGAAGCCTAATTATTCTGCCATTTAATTCAGCTGTCCAAAGTATCAAAAAGGAAATTAAATCAAATTAGAAGCAGTTGGGCGTTTAGCGCCTCTTCTCCAATTTTTCCGCTACTAAGCCACGTGTTTCACTTTCCCGTTTCTGCTTAGATCCGGAATTAAGCGGACGCGCTGCTACGGCCTCTGGTACAAATCTAAAACTTTTTGCATCCCGTCTGTTATCAGGGCGCCGGAAATCGCTCGGCGCAATCGCTACTCGGATTAGTTAATTTCCGGGGAAGTTCAAGAACTAAGGCGAAGAGGCAAGCGCGCGGATATCGGCGCTGCGCCTAAGCTCGCAGGAAAGGTGGAAAATTGACTCGCTGATCTTCCTGCGATAAGATCGCTGCCGAAGCTGCATAGATTCAATTTTTTTATGCATGTAGCAAATTTCAGATCAGATTTTTTGTGTTAGAATTCTCATGTAAATTTACTAAAAAATCTGCATTTCTGGGGAGACATTTGTAGTTCTTGTTTATCTCTTTGTACTTATCTTAAAAATAAATTTAACTTATAAGTATGTAAAGAACGGCTTTTGGTTTGGAGTTACCCCAATTGTTTTCGTCTAATTTGATTGGGACTTATTCTCTCGAGTCTTTGAATTTCTTGTAGTTCAACGGAAAGAAGAATATTCGCATGTCCGAGTAATTTGTTTTGGTTGACACATATTCTTTCTCTTATAAATTGAATATGTCAATTCACATAAAATTATTGGTTTATTAATTACATCTTTAACATTCAGTTTTAAGTTAAGCTAGGGAAGATCCCTAGTAAATTGTTTTAAAAAGACCTCCGTGTTATAGTGAGTATGCTATGAAAACATCTAAAATCGAATATTCATTCAATAATTTAGGAAAACAAAAATAGTCTCTCACATTTTGACAAAGAAGGAGAAATAAATTGTTTAAAAGAGCCTGGTATGAAAATTCTTACAAACCTCTGATTTTCCGCCTGCCCCACCGGCGGGTGGCTTTCAATCCGACGGGGACTGAAGACTGATACTATTTGATTCGTGTGGTGGAAGTTTGACTTTAACTCACTATGCTGGTTAGACGGGTTGACGAGTACATGTTCACCCGTAGAAGGTATTTTATTTCCTTTTTATCCAACGGCAAGCAGGGTGGGTATTTTCTTATCCTTCACCTGAAAAGTTCCCCCTAGGGGTTACAGGCTCCCTAGAAGGATTTTGAGAAATTAAACATTTTACTTATCTGAAGTTTGATATAGCTCATGATAATGATATCGACTACAGGAAGAAGATTATCAAATATCAGTATGTGGAACAATAGTCGATACCTTTAAAAACACAATACTAGATACCCAAGTACTTTTCTATAGGAATTTGGCAGTTCCAGTTGCATTATAGAGAAGCCAAATATAGACACAAACAAAAAATCCTAGCATTAAAAATAAGTAAAATTTTTACGGAGAATAAATGGAAGATGAGAAAGGAGAAATGACTTACAATTAGTATTGTTAGAAGAAAAATCAGGAAGATACAAACAAAAATGCAAAACACATTTCAATAAGTTGGATAAAACTAGAATTTCAAAGATGATCTGAAAATACGACCCTAAAGGTTTACGAAGTGTTATTGAAGAGGAAGAAGTCCAAGGGTAAACTTTAAAAAGGGTTGGTACTTTTAAGGTCCTCGTTTAAATAAGCATAATTACTTGTTTTAGCTAATTCATTATACACGATTTTAACGTTGGTAGTCAAATTTGATTTGTCTTTTATAAGAGTATGCAACAAAAAATATAATTTTGCGTAATTTGATACCGGCTATAAACCCTCATTGATTAGTTTCTTGCATACTTATAATATTTTGTGTTTTTAACTTTTGGTGTTTGGCAAGTTTTCATTCTAATGAGTAATACTGGTTTTCTGTTGACTTTCATGATTGATTCTCTCGAGTTTTTAATTTCCTTATTGAATAATAAACGAACAATACACCATTTTATTATCGTGCTTTATAGCCTGGCATCTCAATTTGGCATACGCATGTAAGATCCTAAAATATTTTGACTCCCAATAAACCACATATTTCAATAAGTTAACAGGATTTTAAATCTGCGAGTCTATCACTAAGTATTTTTAAAACATGCTTGTCTGTGAACTGACTTCATACATATTTACACACCTAAGTTAGAGTTAAAAATTCAACATTCTTGCGATATTCATTGACTATTAAGAAAAACTTTTTTCTTTAATTAAGTACCCTATTAGTATTTCTAGTTAAACTCTTCACTGTTTTCAATAGTACCTATAAATCGTCAAACTTACTTATAATAAAAGAGATTGCAATTTAATATTTAGTAATATAGATGTTTAAAAGACATTATCATCTTTTTTCTTTTGTACTATGAGTTATAACGCTTAAGATTATTGGAACTGCCATTAATACAAGGTGGTTCAAATATAACCGCGACTGGTGTTTACACAAAAAAAAAAAACATTGGCAAACACTTACTTGCACATGTCAGTCTTCAACGTACTTCTCTCCATAATCAACATATTCTTCTGTTCCAAAAAGGATTTTGGTTGACGGCATATCCACTCCCGAACAGTCTCGAGGACAGCGTCGATTTGACCTATTCTTTACGTCTGTTGCTAGGAGGTCAGCATTGACTGTTCTGGTATTCGCCATGGATAATCCCCTGGCAGTCCCAGAAGAGCGTTGCTATCACTTTTTCTGCCGAACGGCTAATCCTCGCTCTCTTGGGTTTGGGAGAACTCGCGTGATGACTGCTGCCACTCGGGACTAAAGTAATGCATCGACGTTTCATCAGTGGTTACTATCTCCATCCGCATCAGCCTTTTTCTATCTTGTTTTAGATACAGTCCTCCGTCATAGTTTTCTATTTTTTCCTGTTCACAATCCAGCCGCCTTTTTGAGATCATCTAACCATCTAATTATGGGTCCACTCCTGCTTCGACTCTCAGCTCATGGTCTCCATCTTATTTGTTACACCATTCCTTTTGTTTTTACCCTGTTCCACTTCAAGTGTGCTACTCGTTCGACGATGTCGGCTACTTTTGTCTTTTCTCGAATCCATTAATTGGTTTTGTGGTCTTTTTGGCTTACTTTCGGCGTTCTTGTTTCCATTTCCCTTGGATTTACACAAAATTTGTTTATTAAGCTTTTGGTAAAAGTCTTCGTTTCAGACTCGTATGCTACCATCGGTAATATACACTACTTGTAAAGTTTTGTTTTTAGGTGCATTGGTATACACATTTGCATTGCGTCTTTTAATTTGCTGTATGCCGCTCAATCAAGTCTTGTTCTTCTTTTAACCTCTGCTGTTTGGTTTTATTTACTAATGGTCACCTGCTGCTCCAAATATATGTAATTTTCTACTTTTTCAGTGTTTTTTTATTCTATTCTCACCTCTACGTTCGCTTCTTCATTTGCCATCACTTTTGTCTTGTCTAACTTAATTTTAAGCTCCACACTTTTTGCAGCTTTATTTAAGTCGTTTATCATTGGTTATAGTTCATTTCTACTCTGTGCTATCATAACAATGTCGTCCGAAAATCGTAGGTTGTTAAGTCGCTCTCCTTCTACTAATTTTTTGCATTTCAATTTCTTAAACACACCATTCAGAGCCGATGTGATCAATTTTAGAGACATTACATCTTCATGTTTTACTCCTCTTTTTATATGCACTTTTTCGGTGTTTACGTACATTTTAACCTAAACAGTTGCTCTTTTATAAATTTGCTCCATGATATTAATATATCTGTAGTCAATTCTTGCCTTTTTTAGTGACTTTATTACTGCCCACATTTTGATGCTTTCTTAAAATCAATAAAAGATCCAGAGATAGATTTTATATTCCTTGACTTTTTTAATTAGTGTTCTAACACTAAATAATCGATGGTGCTAAAGCCTTTCTTAAAGTCTACTTGCTCTATTGGCTGGTGGAATTTTAGTTTATGTTTTAATCTGTTCAGGATTATTCTTAAGAATAGTTTATAAATTTGTGTCAACAAACTGATTGGTCGATAGCTTTTTTAGATTTTTAGTATCGCTTTCTTGTGAAGTAGCATCACTACGGTGTTCGCCTACCCCTTCGGAATTTCTTTTTTTTTTATATACATTTGGTAAATAATCTTGTTAGCTCTCTACTTAATCTGTTTCCTGCTTCTTTTAGCGTTTCTGGATATAGACCGTCCTCTTCTGTCTGGTTTTCAATTTTTTCTCTGCTTTAGAGTGTTTTTGACTTCTTCCAAGTCCATTGGCTCTAGATGTTCTGAGTTCAAGTCTATGATGTTGCTTTTTAGTTCTGTATTGTTTTGTTCATCATTTATTTGTGACGTGTATAATTTTTGATAAAATTTGTTTGTTCTAACTAGCAATTTATTTTTGTTTATTATAGATACTTTGTCCTCTCTTTTCAGTTTTGTTATTTTTTTTTATTGCTGTTTCTCTGCGGAAAATTTGCATTCCTTTACTTTTCTTTAATAGCCTTTCAACTATTTCCTATTTACACCTTCTAATGTTTCTTTTGCCATTTTCCTCGCTGCTTTATTAACCTCTCTATACTCTATTATTTATCTTTTATCCTTTGTTATGAGTTGTCTTTTTTCCAGCATTTTCTTTGTTGCTTCTCTTAGTTTATCTTTATTTTCTGTTTTGCCACCCACTGTCCCTTTAGGTGATTCTTCTATTATCTTTATTATTAATTGGTATGAGTTATTTATTTCTACTTTATTAAATTTTTATGGACTTTCATTATTTTTGGGCGTTTTTTTTTTAAATTTT
Organism: Sinelater perroti; assembly: GCA_036346155.1. Lineage (NCBI taxonomy): Eukaryota > Metazoa > Arthropoda > Insecta > Coleoptera > Elateridae > Sinelater > Sinelater perroti. Next base: position 7,374,233 of record JARFIY010000174.1, read on the forward strand.
TTAATATTTTGTTTCTGTTTTATTTTTGCTTCTATTATTTTTATTTCTGTTTGGTTTAGAGTTTGCATATAAAAAGGATAAATATATGATAACAGTAACAAAGTTCTTACAGAAAACTTTAAATAATAAGTAAATGGAAAAGTGACAATTCAGCTGATATAATTAAAATCACGTGTAAGACAATGGAAGTGTCAACAAATTTGATCAGTGAACTAGTTGTACGATATAGGAGAATTACCCGGTAATTAGCTACAATCTATCTGAACACTAAAGAAAAAAAATCGTACCGAAATTATAGACTTGTTAGTTTAATAAACCACTAGTTTAATTTTTAATATAATGCATTATTCATATATAAACAGTCCAAGTAAATCATATTTTAAATTTTGTAAAGCATTCGGCACCAAATGGGCTCTGTATTATTTGCAAGTGCTTACACAAAAATGTTTAGATTATTAAAAACAGTGTATATTTACTTTGTGGTTGCCGAAAAACTTTTGATGAAGGAAAACATGTAGAACGTGTTCGCACTTTAGAAAGCACAAAAATAGAGTGTAATGACCTAGGACTAATTAAGAAACTCTAATGGAATCAAACAGCTAGCCTAAAAATAGATGATCTAAAGACTGATAAAATAAATATTAACAAAGGCGTTAGACAAGGTTGTATTCTTTCACCAACCTTATTTAATGTTTATTACGAAATATCTGTTTGAAGTGTGTCTTGTTTAACAAACTAAAAAATACAAATTAACAAGTTTTATAATTAAATAGCTTTCTTTGATCAAGTGGCAACTGTATAAATTAAATTATACAATTAGGATAAGCAAATTTAAGATTGTGTTGCTAAAGCACAGTCCAAAAATTGTACCTATATATGTATTTATGACAAAAACATTAACGTAAAGTGAAAAATGTTGGAAAGTAGCTCTAAAACATGATAATAGCTAAGTAGTTTATTAACGAAAAATAATAAAAGCAGCAGTCAAAGAAGTTTTTTTTAGCTAAATATAATTACAAATATAAAATTACACTAATTTTGATATACATACAAAGGATTTTCCAATAAGAATGATATGATGATAGTGTACTTCGACGATTCACCACGGCTAAATACACGCTTCATGAATGTTTGGTTGTTATCCAAAAGTTTTATGAAAATATACGTTCTTTTGTGAACATTCAATGTCCTCTTCGCAAAACCTGTGGTTCACATAATCGCCCTTCCGTGCTTGCTACTCGTCGACTCAAAAAATTTGACTTTACTCTTCACGATACGAAAATACCAGCAAGACGCCAAAGTGCAAGAAATATAGACAAAATTGCTACTGTAAGAGATAGCGTTGCAGAAGCTACAAATTTATCGATTCGTTGTTGTACTTAAGAATTAGTTCTAGAACAACTTGGTGTATTTTGCAAAAATATTTAGGTTTACACCCGCATAAGATTGTGTTAACCGAAGTATTGAATCCACTAAACCATCGTAAGCGCCATGACTTTGTTGCTTAGGCTTTAAAGCAACTTGCAGCGGATCATAATTTTGGGCAAAAAAGTATCTTTTTAGATAAGGCCCATTTCTGGTTAAGTGGATTTGGTGACAAACAAAATTGTTATTTTTGGCGTAAAAACAATTTATAAGAGGTTGTGACTGTATGGTGTAATTTATGGTATGGCATCTATCAGTGCTTTTTTTTAAGGAGGTAAGAGATCATGTTACAGTGACTGGTGAGCGGTATAGATTATTATTAACAGATTTTTTGTGGTCAAATTTAGATAAAATTTATTTGAATACGTGGTTCTAATAAGACGGTGCCACATGTAATATTGCTTAGGCCACTACTGAGTTATTGCAATAAAAGTTTGGTGAAAGGATAATTTAAAAAATGCAACTGTTAGTTGGCCTTCAAGAAGTGGATTTAACTGCTTTAGACTAATTTTTGTGGAGTTATTTTAAATCTGTAGTCTACGCAAACAAACCATAAAATCTTGATGCTTTGAGATTGAATATTCAGCGCTCTATTCGGGACATTAGATCCGAGTTACTGCACAAAGACATCGGAAATTGGGTTTATCGAATTTGCTCGCGTGTACAAAGATGAGGCGAACACTTAAATAATGTGTTACTTAAGACATAATGAAATAAACTATGCTTCAAAATAATATAAACATCTTGGGAAACTTTATATACTTTTCTACAGGACTTTGCAACTATTTTTCGTTCTTCTAAGAAAATGTTGTATCATACATACATATTTCAAAATACCGGAAAATTTCATTTCGTGATTCTTAAGAAATTTATAATATTCCATTGCACAACGGACAAAAAGACCTCTTGTTTTGTCGTCAGAACCGATTACAGAAGTGGTAGCGCGAGATGTATTGCGGAGGGAATCTATTTCGAGCACTCCTACCTACAACGCTCATTGCCATACTTCATTTATTGTAATAAAACATGTGCATATTAATATGCATAATTAATGATTATAAACAAAAACATAAACTTAAAGTATAACCTAAGACCTGAAAAAATAATAATATGTTATAATATTATTTAAATATTGACAATATATTAAAATTAAAAGTAATATGGAAATGGGTAAATAAAATGTTAGAAACGAATTTGCCTCAATATTTCAAATATATGTAACTGTACTCAATTACTAGAACTATTTTGTTATTAAAATTACATCAAAAATTCATTGTAAGACTTTAGTGCAGACATCTTTAGCCTGCTATTCTTCATTAAAAAACTCTGTCAATATTATTATTTAAAAAAGAACGAAAAAATCCTAGAGATGTAAGATATATATTTCTATTCTTTATTTTAGACCATACGTACGGCAAATAGCGCTCACTTTATTTTACGACTTTTTTTTTTAATCATTTATTTACCAGCTCAACAATCAGTTACATGTTATACATGGCAATGCTAATAATAGTAAAGTAAGCAATAACAGTACGTTCTTTTATAGTTTATGAGGTAGGTTGTACCCTTACAAGTATGTTAACTAATTGTTATATTAACTAATCAATGTCGAGTTCGGTTAGATATAAATCTTGCGGTAATTTTCGTTTGAGTCTTTGGTGTATGTTTGGTCTGCCTAAGTTGTATAGAACTGCACCTTCACATTTATGTAAGTTTTCAAAGAATTTTTTGGCACTCGCGGCGATGTAGCTTTGGATTGTTGGTATGTCTAGTTCGTAATGTAGTTGTTCGTTCCGAATGAACCAAGGAGCATTCACTGCTATGCGGAGAATTTTGTTCTGTAGTCTTTGGACTTTTCTATGTTTGACTTTGCAGTGTTGCTCCAGATTGTTGATGCGTATAGCACCAACGGTCGTATTAGAGATTTGTACATCATAATGGTGCATTTGGGCTTAAGAGATGACTTTCTATTAATGAGAGGGTAAAGTTGTGCCAATCGCGCGTATCCTTGGTTTAACTTGTAGTTAATATGAAGTTTCCAGGTAAGTCGAGTGTCAAGGAGCACTCCCAGATACTTGATGGCGGCATCGGCGGGATTCCAGGCAATAGTGTTGTTGTTGATTGTTAAGCTGGGAGGGTTTCTAATTCTTCTGAGGAAAATATTTTTGCCTGACATTTGGTGTGGTTGATGTGCATATTCCATTGGTTGAACCACGAGCATATTTGGTTCAGTGCAGTCTGCTGCTTTTCAATAGCTAAGGTAAGGTCAGTGTGTTGGGTCAAGATTGCGGTGTCGTCCGCGAAGGTCGCTAGGGTTGCCTCTATGTTAGGGATATCTGAAGTAAAAATATTGAATAATAGGGGTCCCAGTACGCTTCCTTGAGGTACGCCTGCATGGATGGACTTTGTTTCAGAAGATGCGGAGTTTATGCGCACCGCAAAAGTGCGGTTTTCTAGGAAGGAGAAGACTATGGCTTTAAGGTAGTGGGAATTTTTATCTTGATGATCTTGCTTTTTAGGCCTTCGATCCAGACTTTGTCGAAGGCCTGGGCTATATCGAGGAGAACTACAACTGTATAACCTTTGTTTTCGTAGCCCTCTTCTATTTTTTCAGTTATGCGTTGGAGTTGGTGCTGCGTAGAGTGTGATTTCCTAAAGCCGAATTGGAATGCTGGTAGGATGTTGAGTGATGTTAATTCATTCATTAGCCGGGAGTGGATGATCTTCTCGAAAACTTTGGAAAGTGATGTCAGTAAGCTTATTGGCCTGTAGCTACTAATCAACTTTTTGTCTTTACCTGGTTTAGGAATCACCAGTATGTGTGCATGCTTCCATGTTTGTGGGAAATAACCTTGCTGAAGACATGCATTAAAAGTTGTTGCTAGATAGGCTAAGGTTTTGGTGGTGAGCTGAGATAATATTAGGTTGGTAATGAGATCGTGCCCAGGAGCTTTTCTTTTAGGAGACTGTCGATTATTGTTTTAATTTCAAGGGAGAAGAGGAGTTATCGGTTCTGTAACTACTGGGAGATGAGTTTCAACGTGATTAATTATATATGTTGCGTGGTTTGGAGCGCAAGTGACTGTTGGAGTGAATACACTTTCGTAGTGGGTAGCAAAGGCTGTTGATTTTTCTTCGTCAGTAGCAAGTAGTGTATTATTCACGCTTAATGTTGGGATGTCCTCTCTTTGCTTTAATATGCGCTTTGTAGCTCTCACATTCCGATGTCACCTGGTTGGAGATCTTCTATGTATTTTTGATATGAGTTGATTCTCAGCTCATCCAAGCATCTTTTAAGGTGTGTGTTAACCTGTTCAGTAATCGTTTTGTTTCCGGTATCCTGGTTCTCTGCCATTCGCGTCTGACTTGACTTTTCTTTTGATTAGTGCTGTGATTTCTCGAGGCAAGCTATGGTGATTAGGTTTTTGTTAGTTTTGGGCGCTAGTGTTGATCTTTGCACGCTGTCAGTTATTGATGTTGTTAGTTTGGATATGGTTAGATCAATGTCCTCGTGGTTGATAAGACCGGTTGGGCATATCAGCTGATCATCTAGGATGGCTTGGAATTGTTCCCAGTTAATTATCCCGTTTATTAGTTTTGGTACTGGCTGTACCAGCTGAGGTGAGCTAATAAATGTTATTATAACTGGTAGGTGGTCAGAATCTAGTTCTTCTACTACAGTTTGAAAAGTTGGTTTATCGAAGTTTTTTTGGAGTACTATGTCTAGTATGTCCGGCTGGTGATCACTGCGATACGGGTAGTAGGTATAATTCTCGGGGCTGTTATTTGAAGGAGTATTTAGTCGCGTAGCCTTCCATCTTGATTCCCTCGGGATTGTTAGCTCTGCATCCCCATAATTGGTTTTTGGTGTTGAGGTCTCCAATCATCAGGAGTGGCTCGTTTGTGTTGAAGATGGTTTTTATGTCGTCCTCCATTAATTTCTTGTTCGGCTGTCTGTATGTGCTGATTAGTGTGAGGTTTTGATCGTTTATTTTTATTTTAACTCCTATTGTTTCAAGGCTTAGGTTTTTTGTTTCGGGGACAGGATTGTGGCAAATTTTCTTTCTAATGAGGATAGCTACTCCACCAGCAGCTATTTGGGCGTTTCTATCTGCTCTGTGAATTTGGTATCCTGGAATTTTAAACGTGTCTACTTCAGATAGGTGGGTTTCTGTGATGCACGCGATGTCTATGTTATGTCTGGCAAGGAAGGTTATAAGGATTGATCTTTGAGTTTTGACGCCATTAGCATTCCAGTTTAGGATTGATAGTTTTTCGATGATTTTCTGCGATTTAGGATCCATTGAGGAGTAGAGGAAGGAGTGTACTAGTGATAAAATTTTTAATTATGGGGAGGTAAGGGGTAAGGAGATCAACAAGGATTTTGGCTATATTATTTATGTTAGGTGAGGTCATTGGATCGGTTGTCTGGTTAGGGTTAATAAGGGTGGAGTTGGTCGGTGCAGTGTTTCGAGCTTGATCTGCATATGAGCGGTTCGGATTGACAAAATAGTTCCTATTGTGTCTTGTGCTGGATTGGTTGAAGTTGCTGATGTTATTTTGTCGTTTTGTACTATCTCTAGGTGGTGGCTACAGCCGCGATAGCTTGCGGGTGTGGTCCTCCACAGTTGGCACTTTGGGTGTTTCTTCAGGTTTTTCTTGCATTGTTGATGCTGGTGGCTATCGCCACATTTAACGCAGCGAGATCTAATGTACAGTAGTTTTGGTATGCCCATAGCCTTGACAGCGGTGGCATTGTGGAATGTTTGATGGCTTTCTTCTCGGTTCTACTGTGACTATTGAGTAGTACATGCTTTTTAATGTAAAGATTTTCTTAGCGTTTTCGTTATCCTTCAGGTCGACTGCGCAAATTGGAAGCGGCTGTTTATTTTTGTAAGCAGGCGTGTGACTTTGATAACTGACAGGGTTTTGCTAAGTTCGGTGAATATTTCTTGTTCTGTTATGGATGGTGGTACGTTTTGATCACGACATTGAGGGGTTTGCCGACAGGGTTTTGGAAGGTATGAAATTTGATGTTGTTATCTTTAAGGTGTTTTGTTAAAATTCTGTAGTCGTTCTCTTCAGTTAGTTGATTCTTAAGGTGTTTGTGTTACAAAGGTCGTGAACTCGTTTGATGTTAGTTGTTTAATATCTGCAGTCAGGGCTGCGTGATTTATGGCGTTGTGTAGATAGATAGGCGGTATTTTGGGTTTAGTTGCCGAAGTTTCAGTTTTTCCGTTTGTGTTTTGCTGATTATGGTTATCGTAAGGGTTATCAACTGGGTCAACTTCTTGACTGGCAAGTAGATCATATTTGTTATGCGTTGGAATGCTTGGGGTCCATGCGTAGCGTTTTTGCACTTCATTAAGTAGCGGTGTTAATGAATCAGATTTACGCTTGTTTAGCGTTTGAATTTCCATTGGGTTATCATTATTAATGTTTTCGGTTATTTTAATAAATTGAAAGTAACTTACAATTTATGTTGCTTTTAAAGTTGATATTATAAGACCTTTTCGTTGGATAAATGCACTTTAATCTTTCACACACTTGGGACAGCGATAAAGCACGTCTTGACGCTTTGAAAGTAAAATGACGAATATATATTACGACTTTAAAATCAGCAAAATTATATACGTGTTTGTTATACAAACCTCAAGAGAAACTAAACAGAAATTGTTAGGTTAGTTTCATCGAACTAGAACAAAAATTTTTTAAAACTGCGATGATAATTTTAACAACGAGTGTATTGTTAACATTCCCAGAGTTTACAATAGTTTCAGATTTAGTACACCAATTATGAAAAGGGTTATTCATTTCGCCTGATCTAAAAATATTTTAGAGCTATTTATATCATAATTAGAAAAGAATTTGAACTAAAGAAATTACGTTATTAGGTGTAATAGAAACAGAAGCAATTATTCATGAGTAGCTTTTGATATCTTTTGCTAACAATAAAACTACAACTGGCTAAAACTTTATATAAGACAAGTTAATTTAGTATTTATTAAAAATTATTTTTATTCTGTTCAGAATAAAAAGAAGCATTTACTGTTTATTGAGAAAATATTTAATAATAAATATCAGCTCATGATCTCCAAATCATACTTTTTCCGGTCATTCAATAAATAAAATCAAGACAAAACAATTAAAAATTGCACACAAAATCTGTTTTGACCGATTTAACTAATTTTTATTTATTTATTTCCTTTACAGGTCACTAAGGCCTAGAGCATACATTACATTACGATCTAACTTATGCCCTACTTTCCACTACCCTTTTCTATGTATTTCGTGTACTGTCATTTTCCATTCTCTTCTGTAAGCTGCTCTCTCCTGCTAATTCTCAACCTTCACCGTTTTTAAATTTTTCTCCATCTTTTCCTCTACCTTTTCTTTTCTTCTGCATAGGACAAATTTTGTCAGCCTCTCTCCACTCAATCTTTCTACATGTCCTAGCCATTTTATTCTTTGTGCCTTAACAGTTACTATACTATTTGGGTTTTTAAACAGCTCCTCTAGTTTAGTTGTGGCAAATTAGTAGAAAGAAGCGCGCTAAAATCTTTAAATTTTTCTTGGGTACACGCATCGGGACGTTCCAGTGATTAAGAAGAAGTCTCAGAAAAAATGTTATCATATTTTTTGTTATAATGCAAAAGTGCATTTGTGCATGCAAAAAGTGCATTTATTTAACGCATTTTTTGTAGACCCTAAAAAATATTTTATTGCTCGCATAATATTGACCAAAATAAGCTCAATCCCGTCACTTGGAGGTTTTTGGAGTCGCTGATCACGAATATGATGCTTAGAAAGTGCCCCGATGTACTTGGCTGCGCAGAATACTGGGGCTGGCGGCAATTTTGGGGAATCAGCTCAAAGTTGTTTGTTTTTCAAGTTTTAATTACTTATACAAGGGTTTTGGGGTCGGTAATATCGATTTTGATTCTCAAATTAAGCTCCAATGCACCAAAGTCAGAAAATCCCTTAAAACACTTTGGGAAAATCTTTAAGCTGGTTTCTCAAAATTGCCTCCAGCCAGGTTTCTGTCCCGTCAAGTACATCGGGACACTTTTTTAGCATTATATTTGGGATCAGCCAACCCAAAAACCCATATATAGACAATTAAAACTCAAAAATAAGCAAATTTGAGGTTTTTCCCAAAATTGCTTCAATCCCCAAAAGTATGCTCCCCACAAGTGAGTTGGAGCACTTTTTGAACATCATTTTTGTTATCAGCGACCCCAAAAACCCTCATTTAGACAGTTTAAATTCGGAAAACAAACAAATTTGAGATGATTTTCTAAAATCGCCTCCAGACCCAGGATTATGCTCCCTCAAGTGCATCGGGACACTTTCTAAGCATGATATTCGTGATCAACGACCCCAAAAATCCCCAAGTAACAAGATTGGGCTTATTAAGCGAGAAATAAAGTATTTTTTAGGGTCTGCAAAAATGCGACAAATAAATGCATTTTTGTATTATAACAAAAAAATATATTGTAACATTTTTTTTGAGGCTTTTCCGAATAGGATGCGTCTTAGAATATCTCGATACGTGTACCCAGAAAAAATTTAGAAATTTTTTAATAATTTGCCTAGACTAGTTCTTGATGTTTATCTCCTCCGCCCCTCTTTGGTTCTTATTCCTTCATAGATAGCTTGTAACATTTTTCTTTTCCAATTTCTCATCTTTTCTGCTTTCTTTTTGTTCAGTACCTATGTTTTACAGACATAAGTGGCTATTGGCTCTACGACTAATGTAAATTTTCTCTTTTACTTCAATAAGTGTTTTTAAGTATCTGTATTATCAATTTTTCTTTGCATTTCTTGCTTCTGTTTCATGCTCTTCATGTCCTTTTTCTTCGGTTGTTACAGCTAAATGTAAAACTGTTTTGGTTCTTTCCGAATTGTATTTTTTTGTTATTTATGATTAAATACAGGTTATCCTCTTCTTCTGACATTTTCTGAGTTTGTTCCATATTATTGTTTCATGGTATATTTCTAGACCTTATTTTTTTCTTTAAAAAGTAATTATATTACTTTATAACACAATTTTATTTTAGTAGAGAAAGTCTTATTATTGTACTGGTTGTTACTGCAATAGTCGTAAGTAGGTTTTTCTGTTTATGCCTGTACATTTAGTATTAAGATAAGAGCTTTCTGCGTACCTGTAATATTTAAAATAATCCTAATCTACATAAGCAATTATAACCCTTCAATTTGATGTCACTTGGACTTGCTAGCTGACTCTAGTCAGTTTATTTTGTTAGTTTGTTTTAGTTAAAGCCTCTTTGGTCCACGTTTAGTGCGTAGCTTAAACTACGCGCCCAAAAGTACTACAATAAATTGTAAGTAGTTGTGTAACTAAAGGTCACCTAGTTTCAATAATATATAATTTGGTAATAACATTTTCTAGTCAAAAATATATGACGTACGTAAAGACCATGCTTTTATTTGAATTTATTTTTTTAATACAAGTTGCTGAACATAAAATGTGTTTAGAGGTCATACTGGAACTTGTAGTAACGCTTGATATTATCTATACTAAAACAGTAATTAATGCAGTAGAAAAACTGCCAAAAGATAAATAATTAGTTGCAAAGCTTTTAGCTACTATTTTTTACAATTTTCCGTCTTCTTTCTATTAAAGTGTTGCGTCTGTTTTTAATCGCTACCGAACGATGTTCACAGCATTTTCATTACAAAATTGTCATAAGTAAAATCATATTAGTTTTTCATTGCTTTTTATAAAAACAAATTTAAAACGCGCTAAAAAATTAAGGAGTTAAAAATAAAATTAGCAAGGCAATACGTTTTATATAAGTTTGTAAGGAAGTAGTGGCAATATAAGCTGCCTTAATAGTTAGTTTTGTAAAGCAAACCTACTTCTGGTGGGTTCTCTCTATGTAAAAGTATTTTAATTCTTTCAATAAGTAGAAAAATTTAAAACATATAGTAGAAAGAAGCAAAATTCTTTTTGGAAACCAGTCAGTAGTTGTACGAGTCTGAACCTTTTTAACCTTTTTGGTTGGTCACCTTGGACCGTTAGGTTGTAAGCATTCATTTTATGTTAAAGTTTTTCTCGTTGGATTTACATGTTGTTTTCTGTTTAAGGCAGCACAGTTATCTTTTTTTGTAGTACATGTGATACGGTCAGATTTAAATTTGTCAACTGGGGATTCTCCATAGTTTTAAAGACATCGTTGCATTTCGTCGAGCTGTGCTTGGAGATATCTAGATGCTAATTCAGGTTGTACATAGAAAGTTATAACAACTATATTATTAGCGAAATTCGGCAGGTCGACTGTGCACAATAAATATAGCAGTGGGCCTAGAACGCTGCCTGGAGAGTCTTCAGGGTGTATTGGGTAAGGATTTGTGATTTCGTCTATATATTTAACAAACAATTCGCTGTCTGTCTGGTAAGACTTTATGAGTTCATATATTCGGCGGAACAGGAAGTCATATCATTTGTAATAGAATCTCTGATGCCAAACCTCATCAAAACCATAAGTTTAAGAGTGTAGTGAAGCGATACCTGCTCTCTTCAAGGTCTTTAAATATCTGCTGACAATTCGGCGTACCTATTTATCTATTTCACGTTGTTTTCGAAAAACTAATTAGTGTTTTGATCTCTACATCTCTAAGATGGCTTTTATTTTAACCCAAACATGATGTTAACCTGAAGGTTTTTACAATCTAAAAACAAAGATGATCTAAGCTACTTTCTATATGTTTTAGAGGTACTCTGTTCTCAAAATAGCATTATGAGAACGAATTGCTTTGGTAGATAAATATTTAACTTTTTTGATGCTGATGCTCTAGTTTATTTTTTGTGTTTTGTTATAGTTAGCTGTTTAACTGGCAAATTTATTTAAAGTAGAACCTCCAGGAAATTAAAGTTTATCTTTTTTCGTTTTGGAAACTGAGCAACTCTCATTGTTGTAAGAATAATGCAAATGTTTTGCTATTTATTAAATATTTAAATCTGTCTTGGAAGATTTGTAAGTGGCATGAGTTGCTTCTGCTCTTTAATTATATGAGAGTATACAGTAATTAAATTGGTTGAATGGATTGCTGTTAATTCATATTAATAACGCTTTAGGAGAACGAACCCGAAATTTACTTAAAGTTTGTACTTGGCATTGAGTCCTTGTCCATAAGATACAAAAGTCAACAAGAGTAAAAAAATTATATGATAGATACAACGTGAACAAATATAAGATAGTTGTACCCTATGTTATGTATAAAAAGTAACGTATGGTGTTATTTTTAGATAATTTAGATAATTACTAGTGTAATAAAATAATAATAATATTATTTAATCGCGGTTCTGTGCACATGATTTATTAAAATTATTTCTCTAACTGCTTGCGCAACAAATTATTTAATAATTACGCTTCAGTGGCTGAGTTATTAATTATAACGTCCTGATACCTCGTTAGCGTAATACAGCCGTGCCGACTTTCTATTACCCAACAAATCAATGAAATTAGCTCTAAATTAGCATGAATTCAATGCAGCTGCCTTTATCTAGGCAATTTCTTCGTTGGTATTGCGCACATAGCCGTACTCAGCAAGTTAAAGGCCTTTTCAGGACGTACGCGTGCGGTGGCACTTCATTGTCCGCTGTTTACGCAACCATGCATGCATCTTAATTATCGGCAGTTACGACAGACAGGTTCGCTTGTAAAGGAATTACTGATTGCAGAAAAGTAGTAATTGCGCTTGCTCTTGCCTTGTTGAAAACGGCCTAAATTCCTTTAACACACCTGGCGACCCGCTCACTTTTTAGAAATTTTCTGCACTGGTCCACTTAACACAATGTAACTATCCTGAATTGGAGGGTTTACTATTTGAGGATTATGCGTTTGCTGTCTTTTGTGATAGAAATTTCCATAAATGTAATAGATTTTTTAAACTTATTTATGATAAGGACAAGTCAATCGAAACTTTAAATACCATATATGTAGCTGCTTTAGTGATGGCATTTTTGCAATAATACCATGTTTATTTTATTTTTTATTTTAACTAACAACACTGGTTACCTACCACAAATACAATGTTGCCTTGTAATTGGCCTTCTTGGATGTTTTTCTTAAATGTTATATCTTATGTGTGTTAGTTGTTGTTTTCTAGGTATTTTGTGATTCTTTTTCTTATTGTTTTTTGTAACTTTTACTATTTCTTTTTGGGGCATATTACTTTCAATGTTATATTGTTGTGTGATAGTGTCGTTAGTTTCTCGATTTGTGTAAGCTGTAAAAAGGCCAAAGGTGTTTTTAGGTGGCTGATATAAACTGAGATGTACAGGGTTTATATCTAGGACTAGTACCTCTTTACTCAACATTTTCGGACCCTCGGATTATTTTGGGATATGGTCTCTAACTCCTGGTTGGTAAGAACAGAAGTTCTAAATCCCACATCTTGAAAAGAAAAGTCTGCTTCGAGGATTCTGGGTGAGGCAAAAATTTGCATACTAAACGTAAAAACATCAAATCGTCATAGCAACATACAATTATATCAAGTTCGGTTCGAGCATTCAAACCGAGCGGATGTGTTATGCAGCCAGTTCGCGCTGTGTGTGACAAGTGTTAATTTGCTAGTGTTCAAAGCCTTGTGAGAACATAAACAATTTCCGGGATCGGACTTGCGACACGCCAAGGTGTGAATGGGGCCCAGGGCCCGTCATCAGCGTGGCCTAGGCCGCCTAGCCTGCAGCCTTTCACCGCCCTTCTTGCCTCCACTGCCGCCGCTCTGAGGGGAAGGAGTACTGCACCGGGTTCCTCGCCATCGCAGCAGAGTCGGGGTAAAACAGACTTTATCCCGTGTCAAAGAACAGGAACTTGCTATTCCTGTCAAATTTATATATATAACGGTTCGGACTTATTACCTGCGCTATTGTCTTGTTCGATAACGCGGCTGCGGCCGCCTTATCTCGTATTGCGCAACCTTCGAGTCAATTTAGTGCTACTAACAGCTGGTCCGCGTTTGAAATCCGAAGCGTAAAGAAGTGTCTAGCGCTGCGGTATCGGAATCGACTTGAAGTGAAGGCCGTAAGGCCTATCTACTTTTTGACTTGTGTATTTATAAGTGTTATCACTAAGCGCATTCAACTGCACACATTCACATGGCGTCCTCGCAGAATTATACAAACCTGCAAATGGGATCTATGCAGCAACCTTCAGCCTATAATCAAACTTCACATTTCCAAATGGGTCAACAACCAGGGGCGTACTCACAACATATATGCAAAATGGTATGTATTACAACCAACTGCCTACACCTAACGTACCTTTTTATAGTCAGCAACAACCAGTAAACATGCAATTTCCATCGTTATCGCAACCTATCGATAATGATTGGCGATTAGTAACCAATAATAGTAAAAAAAGAATAAGAACTTCTGAAGTGATAACAGATACTAATACAGATCAATCTAAATCGCATTACTGGCTAAGTAACCCGTGTCCACTTCAAATAGATATGATCCATTATCAGAAAATGCAGCAATGGAAGATGAACAAAATGAAACCCATCCAAACGAAAATAAACCTCCACCGATCTTTGTATCTCGCGTAACAAATATCAAACCGCTAACGGAAATGCTTGAAAACATCGCACCTAACAATTACTTATTAAAACACTCAGCTCTGAGCAAGTCAAAATACAACCAAAAACTAGCGAAAAATATGTAGCTATCGTAAAAGCCCTTCAGGAACGAGGCACCGAGTTCCACACTTACAAGCCCAAAAGACAGAAATTTCCGAGTAGTCCTGAAAACTTGCATTCTTCGACTAGCGAAGAGCTAATAAAAATGAGCTACTTGCCCTTGGGCACACAGCCGTCAATGTGTGGAACATTAAACATCGAGTGACAAACTACCATTACCCCTATTCTTTATCGATCTACAAGTTAAAGAGAACAACAAAGAAATCTACAATATCAAACAACTCCAAAACTCTATCATACAATTTGAACCAGTACGAGCTAAACGAGAAATTCCAATGTGCCAAGTGCCAACGATTTGGGCACACCAAAACTACTGCTTCCAACCCCCAGATGCGTCAAGTGTACGGGAAGTCATTCAACAGCAGAGTGCTTACGAAAAGAAAAAAGTGATGACGTGAAATGCACAAACTGTAGCGGAAATCACCCCGCTAACTATAAGGGTTGTTTTATGTATAAACAACTCCAGCAAAAACTTTACCCAAAGTTACGAAACAATCACAGTAAACCACCCACAAGATTTGTTCAACCTGGCCACTTATACTCCCAACAAATAACAGGTAATGTGCAAAGTTCGCAAGACACAAATAACTTCGCTCAAACTGCTCCTAGTACCCATGATCAACAATCAAATGAGATGCGCGAATTAAAAGACATGATGAAAAAGTTAGTTGAACAAATAGGTACAATTCTAAACCTTTTAACTACCGTCGTCGCTAAACTAAATTAATGGCTATCGCACTTACATTAGCCCTATGGAATGCCAATGGCCTCAGCTAACACACAGAAGAACTTAAATATTTCTTACAAATACATAAAATAGATGTCCTGTTAATTTCCGAAGCGCACTGCACTGAGAGTACTTACATTAAAATACCGAACTATTACGTTTATTGTACTAAACATCCATCTGGTAATGCGCATGGTGGAACAGCGATAATCATAAGACAAAACATTAAACACTTTGAATTACAAGCCTACTGCCACGATTATCTCCAAGCTACAAGCGTCGCCATAGAAGATAATTTAGGAACGTTTGTGGTGTCATCTGTATACTGCCCCCCTAAGCATAATAACAAAAGAGATAAGTTCGAGCACTTTTTCAGAACTCTAGGAAATAGGTTCTTAGCTGGTGGCGACTATAATGCTAAACACCCACAGTGGGGCTCACGAACTACGACAGCAAAGGGAAGAGAACTGATGGATGCAATGAGACGCAGTAACCTAAATTCCGTCGCAACGGGAGAACCAACCTATTGGCCAACCGATCCGAGGAGATTACCTAACGCTCTAGACTTTGCTATTATAAAGAATATTGACAATAAACACTGTAAAGCCGCATCATTGTTCGATCTCTCTTCAGATCATTCTGCTGTACTAATCACTATACACACCGATATTACCCACAAGCAACGACAACCCTCTTTATTTAGCTCTGCTACTAACTGGGATATGTTCCGAGGACACCTAGATGCGTCGATCCAGCTCAATGTATCCTTAAAATCTGCCCAAGAACTAGATAATGTGGTTGAGGCGCTTACTAGTGCTATACAAAATTCTGCCTGGCAAGCCACTCCTAATAGTAATAAAACGCAAATAAAAGACACATGTCCTATAGTAATCAGAGATCAGATAGCAACAAAATGTAAACTACGCAAAAGATGGCAACTGACAAGAACAGCAGAAGATAAAAGAATCTTTAACAAAGCTGCCAGAAACCAAGAATACCTCAGCAATCTATCTCCCACGGAAGCCTCTGATTATTCCTTATGGAAGGCCACACGCAAGCTCAAATGCCCACAACAACCTATGCCACCAATTAAAGATGCAACTGACAAATGGACAAGAAGTAATGCAGCAAAGGTCACTGCATTTGCTGAGCATCTTGCAAATGTTTTCCAACCATATCCGGCACAAATAGCCGCGGCAGAAGAAGCTGATATCCACAGGTTCCTTGAAGCGCCATTTCAAATGCACTTACCCGTAAAGAAGTTCACATCTACTGAAGTCCAGAACGTGATCTCCTCCGAACTTAATCCGAAGAAAGCACCAGGTTGGGACCTCATCACTGTCAAGGTGTTACAAGAAATAACCCCGAGATGCATCAAACTCCTGACCTATATATATAACGCTATCCTTCGTCTCAGATACTTCCCCATCTCCTGGAAATTAGCCCAAATCACCATGATACTGAAACCAGGAAAAGCCCCAACTGTAATAGACTCCTACCGACCTATCAGCTTATTGCCTGTACTGTCTAAAGTGTTTGAAAAGCTACTCCTTAAACGACTTAAACCAATACTGGAAAACGAACAGCTTATACCAAACCATCAATTTGGCTTTCGAACCCACCATAGCACCATCGAACAAGTACATCGAATTGTTAAAAAAGTAAGCAATGATTTTGAACGAAAACGCTACTGCTCTGCGGTATTTCTCGATGTCAAACAAGCCTTTGACAAGGTTTGGCACATAGGCTTATACTACAAACTCCAGCAAGTGTTACCACATCACTTCTACGAAGTCTTGCGATCTTTTCTTGAATACAGATGGTTTACGGTCAAACTGTGTGACGAATACTCGAATCTCCATCCTATCCAATCCGGCGTTCCCCAGGGTAGCGTATTGGGACCTGTGCTCTACTTACTCTTCACAGCTGATATACCAACCACAGCACTCACGACAATGGCAACTTTTGCTGATGATACGGCAGTCTTAGCGTCGCACACTGATCCTATCATGGCATCTGAAAATTTGCAACAAGCTCTCACACTAATTGAAAATTGGCTGCACAAATGGAGAATCCAAATTAATGAATCTAAATCCTCACACGTCACATTTACTACCAATAGAAGCACTTGCCCAGCAGTAACCTTAAATAATATTGAAATTCCGCAAACCCTAGACGTTAAATACCTAGGAATCCATCTAGACCGACGACTCACGTGGCGTAAACACATATTTACTAAAAGGAAACAACTGGGCCTCAAATTTCGTCAAATGTACTGGCTGATAGGTAGACAATCCCAACTTACGCTCGAGAACAAGTTATTACTCTACAAGTCTATTCTAAAACCTATATGGACTTACGGCTTGCAACTATGGGGTACTGCTAGTATCTCCAATATCGAGATCTTGCAGCGATTCCAAAATAAAACGCTCAGAACTATAGCTGACGCTCCCTACTATGTGCCTAATTTTGTGTTACACAGTGATTTTAAAATTAAAACAGTGCGGGAAGAAATTAAACAAAAATATATTAAATATCGTGATCGATTGGAGGTACACCCTAACGAGGTAGCCAACGAACTATTGGACGATAGTGATGAATTACGAAGACTAAAACGCTTTAAACCATCGGATTTAGAAAATCGATTTAATTAAGTACTGTCGCTCTACTAAATACTTCACGCGTTGTGTTTGTAATGTTCTTGTTGGTTTGTTATACGAATTACCTATCTTTTGGCTAATTTCTACAAGCAAGAGGATTATCAGTGGATTATCCTTACCATGTCAACCTTAGATTATATTTATTTAGAATGTAAGTCTTGTCATAACATTTACTTATTGTTTTATAGAAACAGATTGTAAATTTAAGTTGGAAAAAAAAAACAATTATATCACTAACATCTGAGACACAACGCTACGACTTAGAAAATGAATTAATTAAATAATGTTTGACGTTCTGGGATTTAGGGAAGTTAGAAGACGTAAAGAAAACTTACAGACGTTAAAGTCAGAAAATACCTTTTACTACAAGGTACACGAAAGTAAAAGCCAAGGAAGAATAGGATTCTTAATACACCAGTAACTAAAAAAAATATATGTCCGAAATTACAACGGAATATCAGATAGTGGCATACTTGGTACTACAACTATGAAAAAATGCAATGTAAGATTTATCTAAATATATGCGTCGATATCGACACATGATGACGAAGAAGTGAACATTACGTACGAAACAATGAAAAAACTATATGAAGAGATAAATGTGACCATGCTCTAATAACTGGTAACTTTAATGCAATCGTAGGAAGAAATTTATCAAAAAACGAGTTATGCATTGGGAATCATGGAATCAAGAGAGAGAAATGAAAGATGGCATAGACTATGTAATTTTTTGGAAAGCCAAAAATATATGTAATAAATACCAATGTTGTAAAACAACTTCAAAAGGAAGTGGACCTGGATGTGTCTAGAAAGAAAGACCAGACGAAATAGACTACATCCTTTTATCCATCAAAAGCTTCTAAAATACGTATCAGTTCTTAACTCATTTAACACCGAAAGCGACCACTGTTTGGTAAAAACTAAAACAGAAATAAAATAACAAAAACGTAGAAGAAGGAATAAAATAAAAAAAGTAATAAACGTTGGATTGGAAGATATTCCGGAAATAAGTGAAAAAGAAATACTACACGCCTTAAGTAAAATGAAAAATAATAAAGCTCTGGGAAGTGAACAGAAAGAATACTGCATCTGTACGCCATATTTTACAAGAGAAATCTTATATTTCTTTGGATTTTAACAATTTTAGTTAGTTATTGTTTTAGTTATTAGTTTTAATGCTGCTTTTAGTAAATTTATTCCTTAAGTCTGTGGGTTTTTTGGTATTCTTTTTTAAATGTTTAAATCATTTTACTTCTTCTTTATCTGTTTGGTATTATCATTATTACCCCTTGTTCGAGTGAATGGAGGTACTCAGTTATAACGATCGAGTTATTTTTAGTTTTAATTTTATCAATAGTATTCTTTCAGATATGTGTTTATCTTTTCATGTATTCTTATTATATGTAATTATACCTACTATTTCTCTTTTACTTAATTCTCTCTTTACAGCATCTGATTTGGTATGGATCTGAATAATTTATATACCATAAGTAATATGAGAATTGTAAAATTAAATACAATTAAATAGAATTGAAGGGAAATGCTTTAAATTTATAAACTTTCCGGTTAAAAATTATGTAAGCCTGGCTTGCATATCAGAAACAATTAAATTATTAGGTTATATAACCGATATGTAAACACGATAGAGTTGGAGCAGCAAATTTTGGAAATATTGACCTTATTATCGAACAAAATTATAAAATTTCAATTACCTGACACACATTTTATAAATATATAAGCTATACGACAATACACTTAACAAGATCTTAGCATATTGGAAATAATAAGAGTATTTTCGGTTTTAGATTTAAATAGTAAAAACAATAAAAATAATTT
The DNA here is from genome assembly GCA_036346155.1 of Sinelater perroti. Taxonomy (NCBI): domain Eukaryota; kingdom Metazoa; phylum Arthropoda; class Insecta; order Coleoptera; family Elateridae; genus Sinelater; species Sinelater perroti. Next base: position 7,393,610 of record JARFIY010000174.1, read on the forward strand.
AGATGACACAACTAAATATTTACTTCCTTATTACAAGCCAATACACTTATATTTAATTTTCCATGTGCTTTAACGTCGTTATTATATACTAAAACTTATAAATGTCCTCATTGATTGACAAGTTTTAAGAGTAGCATACACAAAAAACTAAATGTATCAAGAAAACTTAATACTTTAGAAGAGATTCATACTGTAGATTATTATACTCACAATATAAAGTATCTGTCAAGCAATAGTCACGTCAAAAACAAACTCGAACATTATAATTTATAGATTTGTCAACAATACTAAATTTAACAAAATATAAGAGCAGGATTCGCCATACATGTCAAAATATACAAGAATAACATTTAATATTATTAAATAGGCTAAATTGTTAAGTTTAGTGGCAATTAGACAGTCATAGAATAAAAACATATTATGAAATTTCTTCACGTGTCTTGTCAAATATCAGGGCTTGACTATCACCATGCCGACAATTTTTTTTTATATTGGTTTTGATCTTGTGTAGTATGGAATACCTTTTTTCTACTTATTCATTTTTTTCTCTTAATTTTTCCATTTATTTTAACCTCTTATTACATGTCCGAGGTATTCCGATTTTCTTATCTTTATTACCTTAAAATTTTTCGTTCCTTTTTCGTCATGTTTAACAGCTGTTCATTTATTTTTTTTCTGTTTAAGAACTAGTCACTTAATGTCATGTGCTGTACTAGGTCAGGTGTTTTTTTTTTACAATCAACAAGGCATACATATATTGGTTTGCGTGCTTTCTAGCATCGTTGTAATAAATTCTACGTACAAATTAAAGCTTTCCTTGTTTGAAATATTTTTTTAAACCCCATTTGTTTATTGGTTATAAATTCCTCACATTTAGAGTGAATTATTTTTTGTATCACTCTAAGCTCATTAAGCGTATTAAACTAATATTGCTACATGCTTCTTCACAGCTTTTCTGCAGAAGTGATATAAATATTGAGCAAAGCCCTTTTGTTAAACTTGTTCTTTTTGGTAAATATTGTTAAAACGTTTTATTAAATATTTTTAACCATTCAGGTAGAATTGCTTTATGACTTTTCTATTTTTGTGTTTCAGCTAACGTGCTTCTCTTTTCTTTATGGCTAGCATCAAATCATTTTATTATATAATTCGGTCCCTTTATCACTGGCATCAAATATAAGCTCTCCACCATAATTTGTTAATATATGAGGAAATTCTTTGAGTAATTTTTTATCACTTCCTTTATTTTCTGTACATTCAATTGTATTTTTTCTTTTTTTCAAATTTCTATACATTTGTCTTTGTAGATCTTTGTGTTCTTCTTGTTTCTTATGTTTTGCTTTTTTGAGTTTTTTAGGTGTTATATTATTTTTCAGCTATTCATATTTGCTTTGTTTGCAATAATTCATTCTCTATTTTTGTCATAGCATTTCCAAGTTATCTCTATATGATTGTTTGTTAAATGTCTCAAATTTTTTAGCATTTACTTAATTTTGATAGTAAGTTGTTCCTAAATGTTTTAATTTTTTAGTAACTGTTCATATTTGACTCGTTAAGCGATTGTGTGGTCTTTTTAAATATATTTGCATTTCTACTGCCAACAAGCTGTGGTCTGTTAAAATATTTGGCCCGAATAATTGTCTACCGTTTAACAATAATAGAATCAATTTGCTTATTATTATTATCCTATTTTGGCTATTTGTTGGCGTTTTTCAAGTATATTTGGCATTTTAAACTACGTAGTAGTTATTATTAATAGTTGTTTTTAACAGAAGCTTATTAAGTTATCACCCCTTTTGTTTTTGTCAGCCTAATCAATATCTTTTGTTATATTAGTTATTCTGTTGATTTACGCTTTTGCGTTAGTCTCCTTTAACAACATTCACTTTGCGACTTTTTATAGTTTCCATCAGGATATAGGTTGGTCATAAAAACTTATAATTTTTGCATCCCATTTATCTACAATATGTTAATATTAACAGAACTGCCGTAGAGTTGCAGTACAAAGCTTCGGAACTCCGCCTGCGGTAAACAAAGATTCATGGATTGAGTAGTGCATTAGGTATCGTTGCCGGTCCGAAGCCCGAAAAAGGGAACAGGGTTGATGGAACAGACTAGCAATCTACCCACCGTAAAATAAACAGTACTCATGGAGTCCAGTGACCCAACAAGAAAATTAGTAGGAATACGGAAACGATTGTACTAAAAGAAGGCCCTGGAACAAACACTGTAAACATTAATTATGGATTACAATAGATACACTGGCTTCCGAACCCAGGCGCTCGGCGAGAAAATAGACAGAGATGAAAGATAAATAAGAAGTTAATGACCAAAACGCAAATTAAAAAGAGACAATGGAGAGCAAATAATACAAGAGCAGCCACCTGAAACATAAATGGATGGAATACAAAAGATCAAAAAGTTGTAGTGGAAATTGAAAGAAATAAAATTGACATATGCGCATTAAAAGAAATGAAAAAGAAACGACGAAGTACACGACAATACAATTCATATATTTTGATCTACAGCATTGTTGATAAAGAAGAAAAAGGTAAAGACAAAATTGCAATGTTGATGCCTTAAAAATATCTAAACAACATTTAATAAATTAAACTGCCATCAACAGTGCTAAAAGTTGAGCGTGTGTACCTAAGAATGTAAAGCCTAAGCAAGAAAGAAAAGCTTTCTTTGAGAATTTTTTTTTAATTGTTATTTTAAATACAAAATTAAAATATACTTTTAAAATTATTGAGTATTTAGTAATCGTAATAGCAATGAAAATGTCATGAGAGGAGCATTAGCCAACACCAATCTCCCGGTGCAGGTTTTTCGGTCTCGATTCGGCCATTGTCATTTTAGTCGTCGTGACTTCTGGTTGACGGGTAAGTAGGTTTATGAGGTTGTCTGAGTGACCGTGTAGGTTGTTATTGTATGTAGTAGAAAACCTCTTGATTTCACTTGTTACTTAAAGTACTCCTAAGTCAGTGTGGAGGGTATCGTTGGTAACGTACCATGGAAAAGATACTTTGAGGAATTAAGTAAAGAAGTATCACATGTAACAGAAAACTAAAAAAAAATTATCTTAATGCGAGATCTAAGGTGCTCGAGTGGGAATCCACATAATAAATAAATGAAACAAAGATTTAACATAGATGCAATCAACCAAAATAGCGAACTGTTAATTCAACTATGTGCAGATTACAATTTAAGGATATGTAACATATATTTTGACCTCTCGGCTAAATACAAGAACACAACAAGTTTAAAGTCTATAATTGGTTACATAATATGTAATAGAGCAATAAAACCAGAACAAGTATTGACCATAAGGAGGACATAAGCAAGGGACACATATTATTGCTAGGAAAATTAAAGATGCAAACACCAAAAAAAAAAAAAAATTAATGACGGAGAACCAAGAAAGTGATGAAGAAAAACGGAAGATAGAGCTATTCCAAGACAACACAATTTTAAATCTGCATCAAAATTGTTTGTCGAGCAACATTATAAATAACAACACATTAATAACAGACAATGTCGATGAGGCAGGAGTGTTTTACTTTTAACTTATACCAGGGTATAAGTTAAAAACAAATAAATTACAGAGTGTGAAAGAGGCATTAGAAACAAGGATAAAACGTAGTAAAAAAATAAAGGGCAAAACACCATGTCTTTTTTAAGAGAAGTCAAGAGATTAAGTGAAGAAAACAGAAAAATATTCATAAAATACAATATTAACAGAACTCCATGAAACTACATTAAATATAAGACGGTAAAAATAAAGTCAACAGTAACGTTAGGAAAACTAAGAAAGACTATTGGGAAAATTTTTCCAAAAAATTGGAATTTGATTTTTATAATACTCAAAAGCAAATATAGAGAGTGATAAAGAATAGTAAGTCTGATGTAAAGGAATATGTAGTAATAATGGATAAATTTCTTCAAGAAATTATATAAAGTACCAGACACAAAGAACAATAGATAATAATTATAAATAAACAAGATATAAGCTTAGGAAAAATAAAATAATTAAAAACAGAAAATCTCCAGAACACAAGCGAATATACAATGAAGTTCTATAATATGGAGCTGAGCCATTTGAAAACTTCTACAACAGATATTTGATATCCAAAACATGTAAAAATAGCATAATTATACCAATATTGAAAAAGGCGATTGGCAGATACTGGGTACCTATCGTGCAATTATACTGTTAGACTCCTCACTTAAGCTATCAAGAAGAATTATAAAAGAAAGAATAGAAAACACCATAACTTTTACAAACAAACAAAGTTTTAGAAAAGGAAGATCTTGTACCGACGTCACCTTCATAAAATTATTTAAAAAATTATTGCAATATAATATACTAGCGTTTATGTGTGTAATAGATCTGCAGAAGGCTTTTGACACAATAGTATTAAAAGATGTGTTACAAATATTGAAACAAAATTAGTCGAAAATATGTAAACCGACAATAAAGTAACAATTAAGCTACTTGAAAAGTTCTTGGGACCTATATAAGCCACAGCTGGAATTCGATAAGGGGACTCGCTACACTCGCACATGATTAACATAGTGATGAACAAGGTATTAAAAGAGGGGGAAGCATTAAAACGATGTAAGGTGCAGGACGAAGACATAATAAATGTATGCTACGCTGATGATATTGTCTTAGCAGAGAAAACTAGTGGAAACTAATGAAAACTACGGAGATATGTGAAAGATATAATATAAAGTCATCAGCGCAATAAACGATATGCATGACGATAAGCAAAGTGCCTATAAAATGTAAATTACAAATTCAAAACGAAGTTATAGAACAAATATTTTCTTTTGATTACATAAGATTTAATATAACCAGCTATGGAAACAAACAAAAGCCAAAAATGTAAGACAAATTAAAATAGGAACAATATTTTATTATATACTATATATATATATATATATATATATATATATATATATATATATATATACCATAATATGGCATAACAAATACACAAATTCAGAGGTAAAAAGTCAGATTTACAAGTTTATAATACGAGCATATAGAGAAACAAAGCGAGATATACAAAAAACTAGATAGATGATGGAAGCAGCCGAGATAAACAATCTAAGAAAAGTAGTAGGAAGAACACGAAGATATATAAATAAGATGTGAGGACTTAAGGAACCAGTGCAATATGCAACCAGCAAATAAATGGATTTGAGCTAGAAGGAAAGAGTGAAATAATCATATCCAAAGAAGGAATGAAGACGTATTAATCCGGATAGCCAAAGATAAATCGATAGGAAAATGATCACCTGGAAAACCAGCTAGAAGGTCGAGATACTTACTATGATAATGGGGAGTAATCCTATTATGAAGAAGGAGGAAGAAGAAGAAGACAATTGTTTCTTCTGTAACTAATGTAACTTTATTTTGGTGTATATTAACAGATAATCCGGAGTAGTCAACGCAAGTATTAGAGCCGGGCTTTGGCCTGGTATTGAAATGTCTAGTTTACCTATTTTCACATTTTTTCAGGGGATTCGTAATACCTTTGTTCAATTTAAGGAATGTTAGAAACTCATGGTGGTATGATTTGGCGGTGATTTTATAATTCCTCTTGGCATAACAGTGTAGAAGTTTCCCATTTGCTTTCTGCACCATAGTTTCAGAATCATATTTGCATCTGAGTGTGCGTATACTGGAGATTAGCACCTTACTAATTTGTGTGACAGTGTTAACATCATCAAAAACATGTGAAAAAAAAGTTGAATCAAGGTGTGATATATAATACGTCACCGAATTATAAATAATAAAAAAACACTTTTTTCTAAATTAATATCGTACTATTTTAAATAAAGAAATTGAAAAACAAAATTGTCCTTTTTCTCGAATAATAAAATAAAGAAAATAATGAGCATTTACGCCCCACATGGGGCAAGGTCTGCCAACTAAGAGGTTGAGGGTTCCATATATTTGCCCTTATTGCCTGGTCGTTGCACACCACATTTGATACGAGGCGGTATGACAAGCAGCCCGCCTTAGACGGCCGCCATTATTACCTCTTGTTGGAAAATAATGCAGGCACTCATTTATTTTTACTAACCGAATAGCCACTCACTAGGCATCTGAGCGGAGAAATGAACACACTTAACCGCGTGACTTCACTGTCGTATATTTTGCTCAGTAGATCTTTGTAAATTTTTGTATTGATCATTCATGTAATGTCCACCAACAGCTTTCCACCACATTGGTATTTGTACAGATCAGTCACTAACTAATGTATAGTCTTTCTCTCTTTTTTACTTATTGTAATTATTATTAAAACTGCGTCACTTATTAGAACTACATCTGAGTTTTCCTCACTAGAAAACATTACGGTTTTCAACTGAAAATATTTGTTTGTTACTTGTATTTTTAAAAACCATTTCTACGAAAGCATTACAAGCAGTTTGGATCGCTAAGGTATACTTAAATATGGATATTTTGTTAGTTGTTTGAAACTTTATTCCGCTTGTCAGGACAGACTTAAACACTAGTGTACTCATTATCTCTATAAGGTGTAGCTAATATGGTACATATAATGGCTAATTTAATAAGACAACAACTGCGTTTTTATGCACTCTTTTGCTACATTTATGCAAGCAGTTAACATGTTTTTGGGTTAATAAATATGTCACTAAAACTGGTTATTATAAAATTTTGTCCTGAAGAATTATTTTTATTTTCGGTTAAAAATTTCGGTATTTACATAAAACAACTTTTTCAACTCTTGATGCTTCTTTTGCATATGTTTATAAAAGTAATAACTTTGAAATATGACCTTTTGCTAGCTGCTTTGCTGGTTGTATCTGCTTAAACTTCGATTAATTGTCATTTAAACATAATTTAAGCATTTTAGTTCTTTTTTGCATTGGTTTTGATTATATAAATCTTGTAGAATTAAATGCCCCCTTTTTGTTAAAACCAATGTATCGGCTAAAAACATCTAGGGTATATTTCTTCTTAAAATTGTATCCTATTTATCTGCTGATATTCCTTGTATAAATTTTAAAGTATTAAGCAAACTACTTAAGTAATTATAATGATAACCACATACCTATAAATATATAGTTGAATGTTTTTTTTAATTTGTTTCTTTTTAAAAAGACAAAAATATTTTTAAAAGAGAGTAGTAGTAACTATTAGTTAATTAGTCAGTAATGGGGATAGAAGCTTTGTTTTTAAATAAGAACTTTTAGTTCAGAAGCTTATGTTGGTTTTGCACAGCAGCATATTTTTTCAGGCCACCGTTTTTTAAAACTTTTGCAGCTTTATCTAAACATATTTAACAATTAAAGTTAAAAATAAAAATTCAGAACCAATTATTTTAATTAAAAAACATTTTTTTTGATAGATAGGATTTTAAGGTACCTATATATGCTTAGAAAGTATAGATTTTAATTTACAATTGGTCGAACGCTCGTCTAACGTCTAAAAATAGTGCAGAACACACTCGTTTTTCTTTATTTTTTAGAAATTGGTAATGAGAATATAAATATTCTATAAGCTAATGAGCTAGCACAGGACCTTTTAAGGCATGAGGTGAACTCATTTAACGAGGAGTTCTCGTACTTGTCACCTAAGGTTGATTAGCAAATATATTTTCAGTCTTCTGCTGTCGGGATTGTGTAAAAGTGGTCTTGGATGACCTCGGAAATGAATGAAATGCCAAAGTTAGTATGGATCGTTTGATTGGTGCATTTACTGGTTAACGAAAAATTTTGAACTGGGCCCGTTGAAGAATGTCTGTGTTGGATTTGCTAGCACAACTCCATATTTTGATACCATATGTCCAGATGGGAGTTATTATAGTCTTGTATAAGAGAAATTTGTCTTCCAGTGTCAAATTCGAGCCTCGTTCAAGTAGCCAATATCACTCTTTAAATCCCAGGGCAACTTGCTTCCTCTTCTTTATGATGTGGGTCTTACAGGTGAGTTCTCCATCAAGATATAGTCCTAAATAGTAAACTGAATAGGCTTTTAGTATGACGGCATTATTTGTAGATACTGGTGATCTTTTCTTAAAGTGAAAGTTAGTTGCGTGGATTTGGAGTCATAAATTTTAATTTTCCACTTAGTAGTCTATTCTTGTGGAATATTGAAATGATTTTGTAGGTATGAAGACGCTATTTCAAGCTTTTTTATGGGTAGTAAGAATCATTACGTATTGTTGACGAGGGTTCCAATTAAGGTAGTTGCTATAGTAGAAGTAGCTGAGGTGTACAAGAAATGAAATATGGGTCCTTATGGTACTTCGGATTTCATTAGAAAGAAATCTGAGGCTTTACCATTAATTTTTGTTCGAAACTGACATGTCTTAACTGAAACTTGTACAAATTGAAGTATGATGGCAGAAAAAACTTGATATTGCAGAGGAGGCATACCTTATCGAAAGATTGGCTTATATCCAGAAACACTGATGTACAATATTTTTTGGTTTTCAGTGAAGTATTTACTTTATATACGATAAAGTGGTTCTGAAAATCAAACTAATGATCAAGAATTTTATCTAGGAGTGGTCTAATTCTGTAGAGCAGGAGCTTTTCTAATAATTTGGAGATGGTTGATGGTACACTTATGGGTCAATATGATGAGAGGTTATTTGGATTTTTACCGGGTGTGAGAATCATAATTATCCCCGCCAACTTTAGCTGCTGAGGCTAGTATTGTAGTCGTAAGGCGACGTTAAAGATGCATGTGAGCAACACAATATCTTTTATTGGGAGTTCTGTTTACATCTTTTGGCATAATTTTATCGGGGCTAGGTTATTTAAGCAAATGACTTTTGTTTGAATTCTTTAAGGGTAAATGGGTCGATGGGATATGTTGGAGTTAAAAGACTGTCGAGAAATCCTTGGATTTCTTAGTACTTCATTAGGTGTAAACACTTCAGTAAAGCGATGGGCAAAAAGATCAGTCTTTTCTTTATTGCTTTATGCCCATGGACCAGGCGTTGGGTTGAATTTACGAAGTGGTGGATTTGGCTGAAGTGATTTACGTGCAGGTTTGATCGGTCGCCATATTCAGTTGTCGTAGCAATTGAGATTAGATATAAATTCTTGAAATGATCTGCGGTGTGCCTTCTTTAATTTGGATTTAAGTTTATTGCTGAGCTTGTTGTATGCCGTTTTATCGGTTGGAGCGTGACTTCGACGCAATTTTGGTCGGGTTTTTCTTTTGTCCACAATTATTTTATATTTAATAGAAGATTTATCATTTGAGCTCCAGGTGAGGCGCAGATTGGTGGGCTGCATGTATGAGAATTGATATTAAATTACTCACAGCTTCGTTTATCTCAGCAGGGGTAGTGAGTTTTGAGGTTTGTGGTTTCACTGATTGCATTTCGATACCAATTCTATTCAGTTTTTGTAATTTAGTTTTTGATTTGATGTTTATTAAAGTGGTGCTTAGTGTTGCTATTATTGGCAAGTGATCAGATGAGAGCTCAAAGTTGGGTTCTATATCCAGATAGGAGTTAGATATGTCACTGATAACAAAGAAATCTAGTAGATCTAGTACTTTATCCGTATCGGTCGGCCAATAACGGTCTTTACGACCAATAACCAAATATCTGGGCTTATTCGCTCAGCAAAGGATTACTGCCCCAATGAATCCCAAGGAGTGCATGAAATACCTTGTAGAGAATGCCAAAGCACCTACATAGGTCAAACAAATCGGCAAATATCTAGCCGAATATACGAGCATTCTCTGGCCGTACGGAAAGGCATAATGGTTCGGCACTTGCCAAACACAGCAAAGAAACAGGCCACAAATTAATTTCTGGGGCTAAAACCATTAATTACCCATTTCTCCTTATTTTACCAGCAGAATAGTACGTGAGGCATTGAAATAAAAACGCCCATAGTGCCTGAACACAATAGATGACAGCCAGCGTTTGCGTGTCATGTGAAGCCTCTATTGCTGCACCGCCAATTACGCAACACCCTTAATCCTACAAACTTTCCCAACCCAACGCATCTCCTGCCATAACTCCACTTCCAGCCCTATAAAGGACCAAGCAGATCACGAAAGCCAGCCTTATTCAAAGACTCATAGCTCTCCTTGGGGAGTGCAGATTGAGACCAGTGAAGAGCTATCCTCTTGAAAATGACATAAAAGCCGATGACGAAACGTCCAGAATTTTCCCAAAATAAACGCGGTTCATCCCGTGAACTTTGCGTTTCATCTTAAGAAAAACGCTGCTGAAGCCACCGAAATGATTTGTACTGCATATGGTGAGAATGCTTAAGTCATGCAACGTGCAAAAGTGGTACCAAAGATTTAGCGGAGGAGAGTTTAGTCTTGAAGATCAACCACGCGCTGGACGCCCTCAAACATTTGACACGGATGAGCTGCAGACGCGTTAGGCTGGGAACTTCTCCCACATGCGGCTTCCGATTATCATTTATTCCGCTCGTTACAGCATCACTTGGCTGATACGCACCTCAAAACAGAAGAAGAAGTCCGAAATGCATCGATAACTTTATCGTCTCGAAGCCGGTGAGCTTCTATCACCAGGAAATTCAAACAAGATGGCAAAGGTCATCTCTGCCAACGGAGAATACTTTGATATCTCTCTCTCTCTCTCTCTCTTTTATATATATATATATATATATATATATTTGCAGAAAATATGCTGAGAACTTATTTAATGCTATTGGCATATCATAATGCTATACGGAGGAACTTCACAGCATTTGTAGGACCATATTGTTCTGTTGAAAAAGTTAATTATACATGTTTTTGAAGTCTTCTAAAAATTTATTGGGCAGCTGACTCATTTTGTTTTCAATGTTGTTGAGTGATTCTAATACATCGTTTTTATTGTTATTAACTGGATTGGTCCATTTGTGTTTATGGAGTGATAAAGTTAGTGGAGTTTCTGGTGGCTGACGAATTAAGGTTGAGAGAGGAGTAACAGGTTGTAGGTTGAGAATTTTTTGAGTGTTATTGTAGCTTTTGTATAATTGATAGTAATAAGTACAACCTCTGTAATTTGTTGGGTGTAGTTTTCCACACAAACCACATGTGGTTGGGGTGTTTTACTACTACTACTGCATTACAGTTTTCCGTTTTCTGGGAGGTTCATTGTGTAAAATACAAGTGTGTTAATGTTAAAAATATCTTTATTGCTGTCAGCTGCCTTCAGATCACCAAAAAACATGTTCTATGGCGTTTTATGTTTTCTATTTAGTATAGTGACAATATTTTTAACTTTGTGCCTCAAGGCTGCAAGATCATTTGTAATGTCTTAAGTATCCATTGAATTGTGTAAGTATTTATTTACAACTTTGTAGGCTCTTTTCTCTTTTTTCTGCTTTTTTTTATAAATTTAAAGAATTTTTGGTACGAATCTGGTGTATTAAAATTTATTTTTACATCATCGTCATACTGTTCTACCACGATAACTTCCGCAAACTTTTTGTTTATTTCTGATTAGTTGGCCACTCCATATACAAAGATCGGGTAAAGTCTTAGGTTGTTGTTTTCGGATCGGCTTTCATTTGCGGTTTGTTATGCTAGAGGAGTTAAGGAGCTGTATTTATTAGACAGTAAAATGTTCTCTAATGCAGGTACTTTATTTGAGATAGTTTACCTGCTTTTAAGGCTTCTACATTCTTAAAATGGGTTTGCATCAAGTAGATTTTTAATTTATTTATCACTGGTTGATGACATTCTTTCTAATTGTGCGCTAGTAATTGTTGTTGCGACTGATGGTTATTTTCCGATTGTTGTGAAGTTTGCATTTGCATATACGTTTGAAATTGTTTCTGATTGGGTGAAAATATTTTATTTGTGACTTATGATAATTGCGGGCATTGCGCAAAGCCGGGTGCCGGTACATTTTGTGACATATTATTGAAAATTGGGGCCGTTTTCTATAGGAAAGATTTTAACCAGTTTTTCTAATATGAGTAGTTTCGCCTATGTAGTCTATTGTCGGATTTTTGTATCTTAATCCAAATTGATGATATGGAATCAGGTTTCTTCTCTCTATGATTGTTGTATTCTCTTTAGTTTTTTAAGTATTTTAGATATGACCGGTAATAATGACATTGGTTCATAAAAGAAAGCTACATGTGGCAATTTTGTGGTTTTAGAACCACGAGGCACTTTCTATAATTTACGTCTCTATTTAAATCAGAACACGACATTAATATTATTTAGTTTGACAAGTATTTTTCTTGGGATCTGCACTTTTTTAAAATTTATATTATATACCGGCGAGATATTTTCTTCGTGTTATAAGACAATTTCTCCTAGTACTTCTTATTGTAGGTTACGTGGTTGGTAAGTGTCTTCAAAGTAAACAGCAAAATATTCCGCCTTTTATTCATTGTTTTTACCATTTTCTTTATAAAATTGGCTGTAAGCCCATAATGGGGCTTTTTAATCTTTTTGTTAATTCTATAAGTTATTGTGAGCCAAAGGAACCTATTTTATGGTGCATCGTGTTGTTAGTTTTCGCGTTATTGGGCCGTGGTCGGAGTTCGGAACTCTTTCGTCCATAACTGCGCGAGTATGGCAGTGTGGAAGATAACGTGATCTGGCTCGCTGCTGCGTCAATCGAGTCGTTGCAGGTAATATTTCGGCATTTTCTGACTTTACTTGCTCTTTTTGCCCCCTAAGAGCGATAAACTAAGATCTAAGTGGATTGAATCCGTCGTCCCTGTTAAAGTTATTTTTATTTATAAATATCAACCGCCTTTCTGTATAATCTCGGATAGTAACTCCTATAGTTAGATAAAACTTGATTTTTCCCTTATTCTATCTCGTGGTTAGGATTTTCCAAAGTATGTTCAGCAACTGCTGATTTATCAGGTTGATGAATCAAGGTAATAAATGTGTAATAAATGTGTAATAAATCTGTATTCGTGATAATAATTTTACTTGTACTTACATTTATTAGATTTATTTGTTGATAAGAAGTGTTGTGGGTAATAAAGATGATACTTCAATGAGAATTACTAGGGTTTGAGTAGTCAAATGTTGCTATCATTTGAAGTTAAAATTTCAGCAGATTTGAAATTTGTACCGACATAATTCTCGGTGTTTGCAGCTTCTGTTACGTGTAGAAGAACAACATAATGGTCAGAAAATTTAATCCTTTAGATAAAGCGCTGCCGCGTCCGCCGTGTAGACAACTACCGATTGTCAACTCCTTCAAGGTTTGCAGTGACAGCAAATTATATGTTGTTATGCACGTCGGCTCCAGCTCTCTCCAAAGAACAACTCTCTTCCGTAGACCTACGAGAAAAGTAGGCTTGGGCTACAGTCAAGATGCATGTAGGCTTTCTGAAAGCAAAAATGTAGCAGATGGAATTTTCTTTTAGCCCTCTATTAGCTAATGACCATCGGTGGCTGACTTGCAATCTTACGGAAGCTAAAATATTTTACCACTTCTATCTACTAAAGGCAGACAAGCAATAAGCTTTCGTAATCTTGGATGCATCTGAATAGCACTCCAACTTCCCAGGGCTTCCTAGAGAAGAAAGAGCAGGGGTTTAGACTCGGAAACCTTGTATGTCAAGGATGTTAACGTCAACAACATCCTTTGGATAAACGCTGAAAGTCTGACAATTACTTGTTTTCTTCACTTAATTTTTTCTGATTCTGTTTTCTCAGTTTGCTGTCTTCCGTGTGAGGGTATGCGATCTTAGTGTAGAGTTTTCTGAATTAATTTGTATTCTTGATTTAATTTAAACCAGGCTTGAAGATCACCTTTTTAAGCTTGTAAGGTGTAATCATTTTAGAACCGATATTCAGATTTTTGTTTTCCACTTGTATTTCTACAGTTATTTCTTTTTTATCTTTAGATAGTTAGCTGTATTTATTGTTCAATGTGATATCTTGGCTTCTCTTGGTTTGTTTTATTTTTTGCCATAGGTTGCCCTTTGGGTTTTATCATGGCTAGTTGGGAACATTCTGTGGAAATGTTGATTATTGTTATTTGCTGTAAAGATGGGGCTGGTGGGTTCGCCAACTCTTGGAATAAATGCAAGTTGTTGATACAAGTATAATCTCACTCAGAATGGCAATTTATATACATCCTGTATAATACTGTTGTTTGAATACAACTTTTATTTGTTTTTGAAGGTACACAGATTTTTTTAATTGAAAATAATATTTTTAATTGCTAATTATTTATTTGTCGTTACCATATTCCTTCCTTGGTTTTAAAAAGAAAAATAATAATAAAAACTGTTTGTCTTACGGTCTCGTATTTGATCTGGGTCATAAAATTATTAATTTCATACACTCCAATATTTTTGTTACAAAACTTTAATGTGAGTTGCCTGTAAATGATGATAAAATTACCATTATTGTGATAATAAGACTGGGGTCATGCTAAATCTGTAAATCGACACATCGTTTTCCTTCAGTTCGTTGGTCAAAACCTTGGAAATTAATTTAGTACAAACTTTCTACATCTGCAATTCTGCCATAACGATTTGATGCCTATTAAATTTTAAAAGTCCCGCATTATCTGTTGTCAATCTAAGACTCAGCAGTCGATTAGAAACCAGGCATCCAGCACGTTGTTCATTCTCAACGTCCTCTATTTCTTCTCTGAACGCTTAATGCCACTTAAACATTTGTGCTTTTGATAAAGCATCCTTCTCGTAGGCTTTTCGTATCATTGCAAGTGTTTCGTTTAAGAATTTGTTGAATTTAACACAAAATTTTATTGTGCGTCGCTGATTGATGTTGTACTACATTTTAACTAGTGACACGACGCTCAAACAGCCATCTACTTTGCAAGCGATCTGCACTCTGTAAAGGCTCAAAGGCAAGTCACCAACCGCCAGGTTCAAAAACTTATCTCCTAACTATTCTGGTTAGAATAAAAAAAATCAGTCTTATTAATTTCCGGATATACTTCGTAATTATAAACGATATCCACTTGGTTCGTCAATTTTGCAGTAAATGCAAAAAATGCTCTACAATATGCATTATAAGCGGGTAGTCATCTAATATATTGAAACTTCTGCAGGAAACACGTCTCTATTGATTGTTCCAGTTCACGCATATCAAGTTTAAATTGCCGCTTTGCTTGAAGTACATTAGCTATTTTGTGTGATTGTAATAAGGGGTTGCCAACTGTGAGCTAATTACTGTACTTGTAGCGTAATAGCGTGAATTGTACGGTAAGCCAGACGTATAGAAACGTTGAGGTTTATGTAATATCTAAATCCAGGCGTACCTTTAGAGGATCAAATTAAATGTTATTATTTGGTCTTATGAACACGTGTTTTTTGTTATTTAATTTTACTTACAATATATTGGATATTGGATATTCAGTAAATTTTATGATACAGATTTGACACTAGACAACACAAATACGTTATTTTGCTTTAAATCGTATTCAAAATAAGATTAAAATGAAAAGTCAGCATTAAATAAGCCATATTAAATATAAACTTAAAATTAACAGCAAACGTATTAGGGCGAATTTGGAGGCGCTTCCTATGTTTAGCACTGTAACGCTTAGTCATGCTTTTTGCAGTACTTATCTGTAGAAGCTCAGAGCTGCAATTCCATAAATTTAAATAAGCTTACAATACGTTATTAAAGCAAGGCTTTGTTTCCAAGTAATATTTGCAATTTCCATCATATGAGCTTGCACATTTTTGAAAATTTTATGCCTAGTCGGTTGCTTAGTCATGATATGTGCGCCGTATCAGCCTTCTATTCAAGCCTAGAACTAGGTGCTTTATAACATCTTTTTAGAGAAATGGACCATTATTCAAAATGACAGGTGGACATGTTCGCCTGTTCATCGTAAACGTTATATGTGTAGATTTTGTTCTATTAGCGCGAACGCGCTCCTTTTTAAGCCATACCTGAATCTAATTTAAATGCTTCTGGAGGTTACGAGCCGCTGTTGTTGCATCCTTACTAGTTGCTAGATCGGCTGTCTAAAGCTGGCGCAGAACTGGTCCGAAGACACTGGCACGTGGGACACTTAATCTGATGGGGAAGATTGAGGGAAGTTTTACATCTAACAAACTTATAAATAATTTCCTGTCTGTTCCTTTTTTATATAAAATGTAAACGATGAACTTTTAATATTGCATGCGAGTCGTGGCGATTATTGGCGAGTGATCGAAAGAAAACTTGTCACTTTTTATATCAAGATAGTCGTGTGAAAAGTCAAGAAAGTCTGGTATCTTTCTTGTACCTGCTGGCTCATGTGTAATTTCACCAATAAGTAAATGTTGCAGATTGTTATATTTTATTATGCGATAGACTTGTCATCTTCTAGGGGTGATCAGTCCAGACTTCTATTGTGAGTTTTTTTTTTATTATAACCGTCTCTTGCGATTACCAAGTGTTTTATAAAAATTCTCAAATTACTATTTTTGAATTATTGGTTTAGTTGTGATGTGCAATTATCTGTCTTATACAAAGATGCTAATTGCTTGTAAATGATCAGCAACAATTTGAGGTGATTAACGATATTTTTTTGTAATGGCAGCTGTAGTTAGATGTTGCGTGTTGTGCATTGCATATTTTGATGTGATCATTTTCAGTTTTTACATTTTACTCTTGTCTTTCGTTAGCAGTGGCTGGTCAGATGATTATGGTAACAGAGGATTCTGGTATGCCCATATCTTTGGCATTTTAGACATCTAATCACTTTTGACTTTGCAATGAATTAACTGATCTACCTCATACTTGTCTTTGTTATTACGATTTGTTTTTAGCTTTATGTGAAAAAGTGGTAAACATTTATTGGTTTTGCTTAATATATTATTAATTTAGATTACTGTGCGACTTATTTTCAATTTTAGTTATTAGCTTAATCATATGCATATATCAATAAATGTTTCTTAAAACTATTTTAAAGAATTTGTCTTATTTTAACTAATAGATGAGTAATTCTGTTTCTTTCATTTAGGGTTTGTATAATTTGGATGTAGCTTTCTGTTCGTTAGTTGAAGCCGCACTTTTATTTGCTAGTTACTTGAGAATTTTAATTGAATAATCTTTAGCGGTGCTTACTAGCAATTCCTTTAATAACTAATTTAGGGTATTTGTCATTACCATTTTTTTGTGTATATATGGTTCGCCAATTTTCTCTAAAAAGTCTTTTGTTTATTGGTAGCACTAGTAGGAGTATTTATGTTAAAGACGACGTTTGTGGAGGCTGTTGTGAGTAAAATAAATTTTGCATATGTGGATAAGCTGAAATTTGTTATGCAGTGGTTGAATAAACAGGTATTTGATGTTTAAAAATGTTTTATTTGTGATAAACACTATCGACATGTATTGTGTGTTAGCAGGAAATGGCACATACTTTATTCTGATTGCACTGGGGTGCTAATGAAAAGACTAGTGGGTCACAAATTATCAATGTTCATTTGGTATCGCACACGCCAAACAAAACGGACTTTATGCCTCGATATTTAAATTAATACTGGCAGTGATTGTCGGATTCATTTACTTGGTTACTAAGTGTGCACTATTTATTAAAATTGAACCCGAATTGGTTTTTAATAGAATAATGTGTTTATATCTTTAAATAATGAGTCAAGTTGCAATTTTGTCTTGCTCAAAATTCAGTATATCTATATTAACCTTTTATAGTCTAAGCTTTTGTAATATATTACTTTTTTAGGGCATATAATAGTTTTTAAGTGTTATTTTTACAGATATATTCAGTTTTACAGAAGAGAAAACTTACTATTGTTTTTAAAATGTGTTAGTTGTCATAATTATATAATAAAGACATACCGTTTTGGGAAGGGTGAACTACAATATTGTTCTTTGGTACAAAAAGTCATCCAGAGATGATTAATTGTAAAACTTATTTTTTAAAATATCTTAAAGTTTGATCAAAAATTGGTTTGATTTTTGGCTTAGTCAGATAGGTAGAGCAAAAGGTAAGTTGATAAGCAAATAGATTTTGTTACTCAAAGAAAATTTTTAACACTAGTTATGAACAGCTTGCTCTTTTAATTGGTTTTTAAAAATATCAAAGAAATATTTCGACAAACACGATTTACATAAAATTTATACCTAAATAAGTAGTTCATACCCAAACCTGCAGATGTTACCTAATCGGTTTTATAACATGTGTAGAGGTTGTTCAATTTTTGAACTTTTCCTTTAATTTCTTTGATTTTGACAGTGCTATTTTTATAGATCTCTGGCGCTAATTACTCTCTTGACGTATCTTCCGCGTTTTCGTGTCTTTGGATGCTTCAATGTTATCTATGATAACCTTTCTTTCCATATTCGCACTAACTTATCCTTACCAGATAAATTCTTCTTTCACAATTGTGTATTTCAGACTAATACGTTGCTTAATTGTTTTTAGATTGGATATTTTATAAGATCGTCACAGTACATCTATTTTAATCGTTGTTAGCCGTTGTTTTTCCACTTTAGTCCATCTTCACATTTCTGCGCCATATAATGTTACGCTTTTTGTTATTATATTTTATATGTTACATTCTCTTTCACGTTGCAATGTGCTATGACTACTAAACTTTCTGAATTACTCGTAAGTGCTGTGCTGTGCGGTGCCCTTCTCTCCTACTAGCCATTTGAAAAATATGCGTTCTGTATATTTACGCTACCATATCCTATTCAGCCTGTGTATTGTTTTCTTTCCTTGCGCGATTCGTTCTCTAATCAGTTACTTATTTTTTTCTTTCTTATCCTATTCTTATATATTTATAACTCTCATATGTCTTTATATATTTTTATATGTTTTCTAATTTAAGGCTGATTGATGTTTTTCCTATTCACACTTTGCTTTATTTAAGTTTATAGTTAGGCTTGCTTTCTCAACCTTCTCTTTTATTTTCCAAGTCATATATTCTAAATATTCTTAATCGTGTGTTAACAAAACCTGGTAGTCAGCGAATTGAAGCGTGTGCATAGTTTAATTATTTAATGGTATCTCTATACATTTCTTTTTCAGGTTCTGAAGGTTTATTCCAGGTATATTTTAAATATCGTAAGAGACTACATTCCTGTTTGAGACCTTTATTTGCTATGTATTCTTTTGTTACTTTATCGCTTATTTTATTTTTAATTATAGCATTTCTAGGCTATTCATAGTTTTCTTACTGTCATACGCTTTAGTTAAATCAATGGATAGTAAATGAAAACTTTTTTCTGTATTGATTTTTTCCAATATTTGTTTCTAACGAAATAAATTATCTAGGTAGTATCGACTACAGCGAAATCCACTTTGTTCTTCTTATTATTGTCTATGGTAGTTCTATCATTTTCCATATAAACGACTAAATGTAATCGTTGTGGTTTTTCCTATCGCATTTTTTTTTGTTTGTTTAAGTAAGGTAACCAATTTTTCATTCTACGGGTATTATTTGAGTAATAAAGCAGATATAAAATAATGTTGTCATTATTAGATTTGGCTTTTCTGTCCCGATCTTAATTAGTACTGTTGTTTACATTTATTTGACCACTTGCTTTTTTGTTCTTCATGGCGCTAATCGAATAATAAACTAATTTCTAGAGTCTATTTGCATATTAATATGTATATATATATCATTGCTTTGTTCTCTGTTTTTTGTCAGTTTAAAAATTTTCAAGATAAATTTCCCGTTATGGAGTAGATGTTATTAATTTAATCTCCATATTTCTGTACGCGTTTGCCTCCAATATGTTTTAATTTCTCTGAATTTTCTGTTTGTCTCCTAAAACTAATTCTTTTCATTTTTACAATTTCTTTGGTATATTCATATTTATCTCTATCTTTTCCATTCAGCTATTTTAGGTACACTTGTTTTCCTCTTTTTTCCGTTTTGTTAGCCTACCATATTTGTATTTTAACTTGAATTGATTTTCAGGATTGACTTGCTGAGTAGTTCAAAACTGGTTCCAGAATGTATGCTAGGTTTCTTGTAAATATCTAACGATGTTCTACTGTTCCAACCCCGTAGGTGCATATCCAGCACGGCTCTATTTCTAGAATTTCTTATGTCGGTCGGTGATAGTTTGCGGCCGCAATGACGTTTTGCCTACGGGCGGTGTTCAGAAATTTGTTACCATGGCTCTTCCTTAAGGGTGATTTGTCTTGGATCATTTTCTTCAACGGTTGAATGGGTCATGAAAGTATTTGAAGTATTGGTCCTTTTTGGATCGAGACATCAGACAAAAGTAACAGTCTACGGTTTTCTGCAGGATTACCTATTTCTCCGGATAAATTTGAAAACCTTGAAACAGCTCTTTATCACATTCCTAACTATTCTCCAGTCAAGGCAATCTGCTTGCAAGTTTTAGTATTGTCAGATTGCAAACATTTTCATTCGACAAATTATCGCACAGCATCATCAGTGGTTTATCATTTGAAGATTTTTGGTCACAAGGTAGTAGATATTTTTGCCGCCGTGATGCATGCGTAATATCTTTCTGACTTCTATGCGCTGCTTGCTTAATTCTTCTATTAAACTAAACTTCACTCGAACTACACTGATGATTTCTCTGGCCACGCGCCACACAATGCGCCAGTGTATATTTCAGCGGTACTTGGATTAGGTTTTGTTATAGTTCTCTGGTAACAATACTCGCCTAGTTAAAGTCTTCGAACCCTGGTTCACACTTCAAGAACATCAGATCTCCTAAATGCGATGGTTCCTCTCCGTCAATAGGACACAGTTGATTGTAATGATCATTTTTCTCCTTAGGTTACTAACGTAGTTTTCTCCGATTATGTTTTCTTCATGTATCTGACCAGTAAATTTATGGACAGACGAACGGTACGTCAACCAGAATAGATGGAGCTACTAATCCCAGTCTCGTTGTTGGTCAGCGACAATTTTTGTCCTTTTCATATGTTTCATCATTCCGTCTGAGTGTACATGTAAAAGAGTTGTTCTAGTTTTTCTAATGTCTTTTCTTAATTTAAAATTCTGGACTAAATGTAGTTCTAGTGGCACTCAATCAGTTCTTTTCATCAGCACCCTAGCGACGGTTGTGACTTTTTAACTTGGTAATGCATAGGCTACAACCCATTTGTTAAAATAATCTATTGCCACTAGAATAAATTTGTTTTCTTGGAAGGACTTCCTACATTAAAATGTCTAATTGGTGCCTTCGGTTTCTTTTGCGAGTCGTTACTTGTTGCGTATGCCACACATTTTTCGCAATCTTTAACTTTTTACTTGAAGTTTCCCTAGTAAAACCTCTCGCAAACTTTTTTCAGTCTTTGCAACACCCATATAGCCACTAGATATACCATCGTAAAGTTGTTGCAACACTTTTGGAACTATCTTTTTTGAAACCATCAACTAATGCTTTCTTCGTTTTAAAGCTCGCGCTGTAAAGCATCATCTTCTACCGTGATGAAATCCTATTGCGCTTAATATGATTTTAATCCTGGCGCACACGGAGACTCTTCTACCAGTTAGATTTTCTTACAGCTTCTTTATATTCCCATACATATCTCGAATTTGGGTCTTCTTTTTGTTCACGTTTTAACTCGCTAGGTTGCCACAAGTCATTAGTCATAATCGATCTCAGCGCAGGGGTCATTTTCTCTTCTGCACGACTACAGTAGCTGCAGTCTTCTGGATAAAGCGTCGGCGTTGCGATGGCCACTCCAGCTCTATGCTCCGTCTCGAAGTCGTACCGCTGGAGCCCTTTAATCCAACTGGCCAATTGGCCTTCCAAATTTTTAAAATTCAAGATTCATTTCAGCGCACGATCAGTTCTCAAAAGGCAACTTCTGCTATATAAACATTTATGAAAGGATTCTACAGATTCGACAACACCAAATAGTAACTAGGAGAGTTTAATTGGCGCGTTGCTCCTTTGGCAAAGGTAAAGAAGTATAAATTCGGCTATTTTTTTTAATTCTTTGTTATTTTTTGGCGCATTATATTAGTTGTTTTTAATCTAATGTCTTGTAAATTTTATGTTGTTACATTTATTGAGATTTTTGTGGTTTTTCGTTGTTTCTTTGTTCCATTTAAGTTCTGAGACTGTATCCTGTTGTTTTTGCGTTTTGAGTTACTCTTACAAATAATTAGGTTGCAAACTCATCTTGCCCCAACCTTCAGCCTGGATGTCCAAAGATTTGATTTTACAGTGTCCCTCTCTTAAATAGGCAGTGGTCCCTAGCTAAGAGGCCTATCGTTTTCTACATATTAGATTCTTCCTCTACTTATTGTTGGGATTTATTAATTTTCTTCCATTAGAACTGTTAACTTTATTTCTTCTATAACCCTAAGTAGGGGCTTTTTTAGAGCCAGTTTAGCTAAACCTCGTATTTTTGAGATTGTTTCTCTTTATTTTGCCTTTTTGCAACCTGGTTTTGATAGGATTATTATTGTGTATTAATTGAGTAACTTAAGTAAAATAATTCACATAATTGTAAGTGTGGCCGCGTGTAAAAATACATTTTTTTTATAAAGTACGACAATGCCCAAACGCGCAGCAAAAAGTCGCTAATTGCAAATAAACCCTGCGTGCAGAGTAATGCATGCAGCCACTAATTAAAAATAGCTGCGCTCCAGGAAGCTCATTAAAAGTTCGCGTATGCATACGCTATCAGTTCGAATTAAATAACACATGCAACTTTCTGGAGTTTGTAATTAAATGCAGCCCGATGATGATGCGCGCACAAAATGCAGAGCCGTGACGCCGCTAACAATGCATCATTCTGTGAAAGGTACGTACAGAGTAAGCGCTCGCAGCGTGGGCCAATTTTGTTAGGCCGACCGGCCGTAATCGTCCTCATTTTTCGGCGTGTGCTGCATCTGCAACTGGAGATAATCGAACGCGTAATTCAATTGTGCATTGTTCGCCGGTTCACTAACTGGAAAGGTTAAGTTGTTAAGCTGCGCTGTCACAGTTTAAGGATCATAATTACATTTTAAGCGTTAGGGTGTTCCGTAATTGCATACTTAGAACGAAACAGCGCACTTGTATTTTTTATTTGTACGTGGACTGCACCGTATCTATTGTAAATAAGCAACCCTGTGTCCGCTAGGTGCTATCTGACGTTTGCTTCATACAGCTTGACATTTTTGACGGCATACGTACTCAGAACATTATATGTTTTGTTTTCAGTAAGTTGAAAATTTTCTCTCGGACAAAAAATGGAATTTACCTGTGAACATTTTTGTTTGATGATTGTTTACGACCTCTGGCATGGATTATCTCAACAACATTTAACTTTTGGTAATGAAGATCCATACAGGATCACTGCATATCGTTGGTTCAACGAATTTAATCGTGAACGTAGTTCGCTGACGGATGAATTTAAAGAAAGCCGTCAAAATAGGCTGCGGTGCCAGCAAACATCGTGTGCCGTGTGCAAACTCATAAAGCAAGATCATCATGTGACTTATGGTAAAATTAAGGCAGCCTTCGCATTAGTATGATTAGCATATATTGGATATTGCATGAACATTTAAGCATAAAAAAGCTGTGTACTCGTTGGATATTTAATGGATGTTTAAGAAATGCCATTGCGGTGCTTCGAATACCGTTTACAACTTCGTCAGAGGTCAAAAATCTTGAATTTATGCGTATGAGCCAGAAAATAAATAACAATCATTTGTATGGATCTTTTAAGATGAGCCAATACCAACAAAAGTCGTTCGCACCGAAGTACTTCGAAGCAAATGGTCGCCTCTTTCTTTTGGAAAAATTGGTCGCAACGTGGTTTTGGGCGATTATAAAATGGTCAATTCTGAATGGCGCACAAGCATTTGTTTTTCAAAAGTCCCCGGAGAAATAAGAAAAACGAATGCGCAACGCCGGATCATTCTTCACCATAGCAATGCGTGCTCACACACATCGACACAAGGAACTGGCTTTTGATGGATCCTTCGCCGTACGTTCCTGATTTGGCCCT
The DNA here is from genome assembly GCA_036346155.1 of Sinelater perroti. Lineage (NCBI taxonomy): Eukaryota > Metazoa > Arthropoda > Insecta > Coleoptera > Elateridae > Sinelater > Sinelater perroti. The sequence goes on from JARFIY010000174.1 coordinate 7,417,483, forward strand.
TAACAATTTCTGTTTGTTTCCACACGTGAAGAACAAATTGCGGGCACAACGATTTTCGACGTCGGAAGATGCGGTTGATTCGTTCAAAACCCATGTTTCAGAGGTACCTAATTCGCTATCGAAAAAATGCTATGAAAATTGGAAAATAATAAACATTAATTTTTATTACAATTTTGCGATAGATATACGCAGCCCACGTAGTATTTACGTAGGATATATTAAATAAATTACTTAAATGTTATTATTTTTACCTAGTCTAATGTATAGTGTGAAAGAAAAATGCATATGGTGTGAAGTTTATGATATGCCAACACAGGTTGTTATAACTTGTAACTTAACTAGAGAAATGTATGAGGTAGATCTAACGGTTTATCTATATTTAATTTTTGTGTATTTTTGATATGGTCTAGTAAGTTTTGAACCAAACTATATTAATAAATATGTTTTTAATCTTTTTAGACACTTATATATCACTTCTCTTACAGAGTCAACTTTTTTCTCTAAGTAAAGAACATCACACTTAACACGTAGTAATTTGGATTGAAGTGTTTCAATCATTTGGACATTTGAGTTAGATGCAATACCCTCCAACTGGATTTTGCAATTTCAGATGGGTGTGAAAACTGTACTATAGATAAGAAACTTATTAAATAGAAATAGTTTAGATTTTCTGCCAAGTAGCCAACTAAACATGATTCTAAGTTGTTTCACTTTCTTCAAGGTATTTTACCTCGGTCGCTTGAGTCGCTTATTAAATTGAAGTGAATAATCTCTACATTTGGTGGTGTAGTGAAATAATTTATTTTGTCTAATTTAACACGCCATTTTTGGTCCATTGTGCTAATTGATCTAAGCTTTATTGAAGTAAATCGCAGCGAGCACTAGATATTTATGTTTCGCCATAATTACTTCATTATCACCAATCATTACATTAAGGAAATGCTAATTTGTAGGTACGTCTTATGAGTCTTGGGGTACTCCTGATTTAATTGGGTGGAGCTCTGTTTGATATTATCTGGATATTTCCTCTAAATATGATTGGAGGATAGCATAGAAAATGAGAGGTAGAAATTTTTTTTCTTATACAGTAGATCTTTAAGGCCTTCGTTAAGAATAGTAGCTGGACAGTATTGTTCTTCTGTCAAAGACTGTTTAATGGCGCCTAAGTTACTGTGAATATGATATATAGTAAAGTGATGCTTTCGAAAGTAAGACAAGTTTTCTAATAGTTTATCTAATACAATAATTGGCCTGTAGGAATTTACTTAATTTGAAAGTTTAGATGGTTTGGAAATCTGTATTATTTGCCCTAGATTTCATTGTATAGAGAACAACATGATCAGCATTATTAAACTATGCGCCAATTTTTTAACTAATTACTTTGTAATTAAATTACAGCCTGAAGTTTTTTTAGGTTTGCTAATCAAATTCTCAATTTATCTGCGAATAATTCTATGGTTGATGCAGTGTTTCTAAGAAATTTTGTATTTATATTTTCTCTTTGATAGTTACTTGAGGTGGATAGTAAGATGTATGCCATGAAATAGAGTCCAACGCAAACGCCACGCTTCTAACACCACACACTAACGTACTTTAATTTGCAATATTATTTACAGTTTCTATGTATCTTTAACAAAACAATGTCCGTTAGCAACTAGAATCTCCCCTGTTTACCCAAAAATCCAACTTTACGTAAGTATACCCTGCACTCAGCTTACATTGGCACAAACTCACGACTGGAGCAAGGAAATACTATATTTACTTTCCCCCTATTTTAAAACTAATTCAAACTACACAGAATACAAAAAAATTTAATTGAAAAAACGACATGGTACAGGTGTTCTTGGTTCCTGTCTGATTCTTCATTTTTTCGGTGCGTTTTCTGGAACGCCTGAAACAGAAACTTTAACATCCACTTGATCTGGTTCGTCTAGGTGTAACAAAGAGTGTGCTTCTAAGATTTGGTTGACATGACGCTTCCACTTGAATTTGTTGCATGCCACAAGTTAAGTAACAGAATTCAGGGCTTATATCACGCTATTTAATGACCACTTGGGCTGGTGCTTAGAAAATATTTGCCCTCTCACTTTCTAGTTAATTTTCAAAATCCGAGATTTCAGACGTTTTTCATAATCCGTGAACTGCTGCTGTCGACCTTTACTGACTGGACATTCGAGCGAATGCAGTTCATCCGTGTCTTCAATTTTTTGTCAGTAGGAGATGAGAAAAAGTCATCACTCCTTTAAGAATAACCCCAGTGTGAGACTGCTTCTGCTTGATATAATCTTCTTAACGTGATTTTCACTTCCTTGTACTTGCACAAGATATCTCCGATATTGTTGAAAGCGTCTCCCAAGTAAGTACGGAAAGTGTATGGGCAGAACTTAGGAGAGCTAAGTCCTTTCCAAAAACCTTTATTAAGCATTCCCTTTTTACAGCCGCTTTCGTATTCCACTTGATGAGAATGCTCGTTGACTTCAACATTCAGCTTAATAGGTGGCACCTTAGTAAAAGTCGTACTTGGTAGACCGGACGGTTATCTACAACATGTTGCTGCTGTTTGGAACGGTAGTATCTTTTGAATCGTTCACGTTTCCCACAAGAATAACAGACGAGATTCTTGTGGGGACACTCCTTCGTTGGGGGTGTGTGACTTTGAACTACAGTTTGGACAGGATTTGGACTGACCATTGGATAAAGATGGCCTTGCCTTTCGCACGTGAAACTATTATTGGAGGACTTGGAAGAGTCTTTCTTTAATTTCAAATATTTTTTGGACTTTAAGATAGTCTTGCGGACTGTCTCCTTCTGTGTAAAAGCCTTTAATTGGCTATTACAAACGAGTGCTGCAATGGACTCGACAGAATGTACATGAGTGATTTGCCCCACTTTTTCCAATTTCACATCATTCTTTTCGACAACAAGCTTCCTGTGCTGCTGCGCTGGACAAACAGTAAGCCAACTAATCACGGAATCGCTCGTTGTAATTCGCAAACTTGTACGTAGTGGCCAGTTTTTGAAGTAGTCAGGCCAAATTAGTAAAGAAGCTCGAAATTTTTAGTGGATACACGTATTAAGACGTTCTAGGGCGTATTCGTGGTAATATGTGGTAATATTTTTTTTGAGGCTCTTACGAACCAAATGCGCATTGGAACGTCTCGATACGTATACTCACTAAAAATTTCGAGCTTTTAGAGTTTTTCTTACCAATTTGACCCGACTAAAGCTCCACCTAGTACCCAGGCTCTGATTCGTCTTGCTGCTGTCGGCAGTTGACGAATTTGAAACGTTCAGCGGAATCCTTAGGTGCAGGCTTGAAATGTGCTTTCAGGACTATTATGAGATCTTTGATTGGCTTAGAGACTAAGTCGTCTGATGCTACCAGGTTAGACAACGTGGAGAATATGGCTATCCTAATACTGAAGAGAAAGATAGCTCGGCACCGGTTTGTTCTTTTTTTCCAATCAGTCGCGAAGGCCACTAAAAAACTGTCGAAAACCTTGACCATGGTTTTGAAATCATCAGATGCTGGCTCAAAGTTCATTAGTTTTCTAATAATTAACTACTGAAAACTGACACAAAAAAGAAACTGTTAGTCGGTCATGCACTGATCTGAAGTTCACTGAGAAATTTGTAATTTTCGTATTGGTTCTTTGAATACTGCAATTTTATTTTCAATGTGTAAATTTAAAAAATTTTTATTGTTAGGATTACGTTTGATATCACTAAAAAACAGGTTTCTCTTTTATGTAGTTTCCTGTTAATGACATTATTAATATTTACTACTCCGTAGTGTTTTGCTATAGACATCTTTAATTAAATTTACATCTGTGAAGTGATGTATATCTTTCAGAACAAACTCTGAAGATCTTTTCTTTTTCCAAGCAGTAGGTGTGTCTCGCTACTTTATTTTTGTGCAAAACATTCCTAAGCCTTTTGTAATCATCAATACTTTTAGGTTGTAGTCCGACCTTATTGCCTTGCATTAGTTAATAATATTAATTTTTTTTTGTATATGAGAATTTACTATGTCTAACGCTGATTGTATTGCTGCGATGTAATGAATTATAATGGGGGGTAATTGTACAACATTATTTTTTCTGCCTTGTGTATTTGTTTGACATGCGGCTCTCAGTTCATCAGCGCCTCAAACCGATTAGCAGTTTTGTATTTCATTTGAATTTAGTTCTTATTAAGAATGGACTAGTATTTTTATGTTTTTTCTTAGTAGATTTTACTTTTTAAAAGTCGTTAATAGTAATTACTTCTGATTTATCACTGGTAATTGACATGCTGCCTTCAGTGCGGTCGGTAATTTGACGTTGATTGTGTTATTGTACAGTTTAAATTATAATCTGGTCGAGATGCTGCCGTTAGCATATGGGAGTTGGTAAATCCAATTGTTGTTTCTGCAGTTATAAATTTAGCTGAGGTAAAATTATGCTGTTCGGGGTTTCGTACCATCTAATCTGTGTAATATTGCCTTGCTTGTGAGTAAATTGGGGAGCAAAACTTTGTTGAGGGTGCTGCCCTTGCATTATTTGCGATAGTTGCGGCTGTACAGCATGCGAGGGTAGCCACTGCATTTGTGGTTGGGAATTAGTAAACATAGAAGTGCCGTTATGGTTAGTAGCTTGTTGAGAATAATGTGGACTTATATTGGATGAACTGTTAGTATTGTTGTTAAATATGATAAAATTACATTGTTAGAATTATTGGAAATGAATATTTAAAAGTTACCTGGTATACGGGTGGGACTGAAAACGCGACGCTGTTACCGATACCGCGCGAGGTAAACACTCTGATATCGCGCGTCTGCACCGAGCCGAATTTTTTTTTAAGTGTTTATTTCTCTGAATATTTACAATCTGTTAATTATATTAACATTCAGTAAATTATTTGAATTTTACATAACATGAGGAAGCAATACTCAAAAGCGTTACTTCTTATCTTATAATAAATTATGTGTGCGTAAATTTGAGATTAAACTAAACTTAGAAATTCTAAAAACTAATCTTAGGTAAACCTATTAACCAGGTCTAACGGGTCGAATCTTTGGAGTCGTTTGTGAAAGTGTCGTTCCAAAGAGCAGCAGCTAAATCATTGGGATGGCCACTAAGCTTTGCTTGGTAGTTGGTACTTGCACGGAGAATTTCTTCGTTAACTGAAGGAACAGGTAGATCTTGTTGTAACAGCCAATTAGGAACGTACCTAGGAGCATTGGCTATCAACCGTATTATCTTATTTTGGAATCTTTGCAAAATCTCTAGGTTGGAATTAGAAGCAGACCCCCATAACTCGATTCCATAGGTCCATATTGGTTTCAAAATTGTTTTGTAAAGTAGTATTTTATTTTGAAGAGATAATTGAGAGTTTCGTCCTATCATCCAATACATGGAGCGGAGTCTTAACCCAAGTTGTAATCTTTTCTTCATTATGTGAGTCTTCCAGGTCAAGCGTCGGTCTAAATGAATCCCTAGGTATTTTACGCTATCTTGTTGTGGTATAAGAGTGTTATTTAATGTTACTGATGGACAGGTTTCTTTCCGTAGAGTGAAGGTTACTTGTGCTGACTTTGATTCATTCACATGTATTCGCCATAATTTGAGCCATTTTTCTGTTTTTCTGAGATTGTGCTGGAGTATCTGGGATGCTGTTTGGGGATCATTATGTGATGCAAGGATTGCGGTATCATCTGCATATGTTGCTGTCAGAGTTTGAGGTGTTGTTGGCAAGTCCGCTGTGTATAGAAGGTATAGAAGGTATAGAACAGGACCTAGAATGCTGTCCTGGGGAACGCCTGCTTGAATTGGCCTTATGGATGATTGTGCGTCTTTAAATTTGATGTAGAAACTTCTATCCGACAGGTATGTTTTTAGCAGCTCATAGTGTTCTGGTGGTAGTGCCTTCTTTACTTTATATAACAATCCGGTATGCCAGACCTTGTCAAAGACCTGGCTAATATCTAGGAATACCGACGAGTAGTATCTTTTTATATGTAGATCATGATTTATTTTTCTGATTATTCTATGCACTTGTTCTATAGTGCCATGACCTTCCCGAAAGCCGAATTGGTGCCTTGGTATAGCGTTTCGTTGGTCTAGTATTGGTTTTATCTTGTGCAGAAGTATTTTTTCAAAAACTTCGGACAGGATAGATAGCAAACTGATCGGTCGGTATGAGTTGACCTCTTCTGGGTGTTTTCCAGGATTTAGTACCATCACAATTTGCGCCACTTTTCACTGATCTGGGAACGTACGTAAACGAAGAGTGGCATTATTTATGTAGATTATAAGTTTTGTTGCCTTTTAACTCTTTTAGGATTTTGGCTGTAATTAGGTCGTAACCTGGGGCTTTTCTTGAGTTAAGATCTTTTATAATAGCTCGGACTTCACTAACTTTTACAGGTTTTATAGGTTGGCAGACGTTGTTAGGCTCATCGAGGGTTTGATGTATGTGTTTCTTCATTTACGTGGCAGAATCTGTCGTGTGGTTGGAATACTAAAGTCAAGTGATTTGCGAACGTGTTCGCCTTCTCTTGATTAGTTCTTGCCCAGGAGTTGTCGTATTTTCTAATGGGTGGAACTGGAAACTTTGATGTTTTCAGTTTGTTCGTAGCTTTCCATAAGGAGTAATTGGTATCCTCTGTAGGTGTTAGCTTTGTGAGGTATTTTTGCAATTGTTGGTTTTTTATTGTGGACAGAAGATTTTTTAATTCCCGAGTAGCTTGATTGAGTAATGTTTTATTCCGAGGATTTCTTGTTTGATAATTGTTGGACAGGATTCTGAAACTTGTTGAGTTTCGTGGTCTGGAGTAGCCTCCCAAGCCGCATTTTGTACAGTCTGGTTAAAATGTTTAATGGCACTGTATAGATCGTATTCTGTTTTCAAGGGGATGTCTAATTGTATTCTTTCTGTAATTAATTCCCGAATGTAATTCCAGTTAGTGTTTCTAGCTGGCTTTTGGACTTTTAGTACTTCTGTACTATATGTAATAAGCACTGGTGAGTGGTCAGAGGACAAGTCCTAGCAAGAGTGAGCTCTTAGGTAGTTTGTTGAGACTCCTTTAGTGACACAGAAGTCTAATAGATCTGGAATCTTGTTGAGATCTGATGGCCAATACGTGGGTTCATATATACTTAGGTGGTGTAAGTTGTGCTCTTCCATTGCTTCGTACAACTCTCTTCCGCGAGTTAGTGTTACTCTTGATCCCCATATTTGATTTTTAGAGTTGTAATCGCCACCGGCTATAAACGTGGGCCCGTATTGAATAAGGGTGCAAATTGTTGTTTTTTAATAGTAGGTCGTGGCGGGCAGTATGCAGAAGAGAAGACGATATCTCTGTTTTTCTCATTTACTGCAATTGTAGTAGCTGGGAGATATTCGTATTGAAATTTTTGTAATTCATAATGTTTGATTGAGGATTTTATTATGAGTGCGGTTCCTGCATGAGCAGTGCCATCAGGATGAGAGGTCGAGTATATAGTATACCTTGGTATCTTCAGGTAAGAGTTAACTGTGGTATGGGCTTCTGATATTAGCATTATATCTATGTCTTGGACTGATAAGAAAAATTTAACCTCTTGGCTATGTTGAGCAAGGCCGTTGGCGTTCCATAGAGCAATCTTTAGTATATTAGGCATTGTGATTCATTTTGCTGATCATGGTGGTAAGCAGGTTGAGAATAGTGTCCATTCTTTCCATGAGTTTGGTCATAAGCGTTTCCAGCTTGTTATCTGTTTGTAGTTGAGATGGGATTTGCATGGGTTGCTGTGGGATATTTGTTTAATTGTGATCTGGCATATTGATTGATGTTTTTTGAGCATACGATACACCTTGTTGTACATAGTTGGACTGAGGATCAGACGGCCTTGGGCGCAAGGAGGATATTTTCTTCTTTGTATTTCTTTTGCAACTATGCAGACGCGATAGTTTGCTGGGTGGCTGCCCTGATAGTTAATACACTTCACATCCTGGCTTTTAACTTTTCTTTCACAGTTTTGCGTTTGGTGGGAATTAGAGAGTAAGGAAACGTATTAAATTTTAAATATTTGATATTTATATTATTTTTCTAAAAATGACTATGTTATAAATTTTTAGACGGCTCATAATGTTAATATTTTTGTATTAAATAAAATTGTTTCGTTGATAGTATACGTATAGCAAAAATGTTTCTTTGAGTATACCAATACAAGAAAATTATAAAAAATTAAGTAAAAAACATAAAAGACTGCTCCTAACGCTTGTAATAAGTTAATCAAAGCAATAAAGATTTAAAAAGAGTTCTACAGAAATAGATTATCTTGTCTGTAATAATTATTAAAAGTATATTTTTGTGTCTAAGATTTTAATGCTGCAATAGTTGTACAAATAATGTCTAGTTGGTTTCTGCCGAAGTGCGTCGTGTCGTTTGAGGGTTACATTTGAATTTTAAATGCACTCGGGTTCTGTTATGGTATTTAAAATTACCCTTGACATACCCTTAGAAGAAATAAAATTAAAATGCTCATTCAAGATTTATGCTTTCTTTTTTTCTCTTTCTCTCTCTCTCCTTTTCTCCATCTCTCTTTACCTCCTATCCCTCCTTCTATCTTTCTTTTTCGCAGCACAGCAACTGCATTAATGGTTGCCATAAATGCCTGTTAGTATCTGGTATGTAGCTGTACCAACATAACCTTGTTTCCACCTACATCTAGTAGTACCATAGCTGCTGCTGTCTTATTGTAAAAGTGGTTCTTCTGCCTTAAAATCCGTTGGAGTTATATTCTCATCCACCCCTCTAGCCATTGACCTTGTTTCACCTGTAACCCTAGGCAGGGGTCTTTAAGGATATTATCAACCAGGCCAGTGAAACCCTGATTTTTTAATGGGGTTGTTACTCCTCCCCTCCCTCATTTCTCATTGTAACTTGAGACAGGCAATGCTGAAGTTTCCCATTTTCTAACTGACTAAATATTTACAAGTATCAATGTTAAATTTAAGAAAATAAAAAAATTTTGATATACAGGGTGTCACAAAATTTCGTGTATCAACGTGGAGGGGAGGTAGAGAACATCATTGGTAATTATAATTGAAATGGGAAACATGGGCGAAGATTGATAGGTGGCGCTGTACGCGAGCTCTCAAGGTCTGCACGTGTGGTTTTCTCATTGTAGACGTCAACTGCGTGCGATCAACATAAATAAACAACAACAAACAATAAAACAACAAACGCGAGTTGACGGGCATCCATTTCATCTACGGCCTAGCTGATGGAAATGGACGCGCTGCTGTTCGGGAAAGATATCCAAATCATCAAACGTTCGCTCGTGTATATCAGAACCTTGCGAAACGTAGCTCTTTCACAACCACGATGCAGGATACTGGGCGGCAGCGAACAGCACGAACACCCATATTCAAAGAGGGTCTGTTGAATGTTGTGGACCGAAATCCTGGTACCAGTGTACGGGCGCTTGCCGCTACCACCGGAACTTCTCAATAAACTGCCCATCGCGTACTGCAGAGCGAAGCCTTACATCCCTTTTATCTTCAGACAGTTCAGTTATTGTAGCCGAATGATCAGCCACGACGTGTTGTGTTTGTACAGTGGTTTCAACAGTAAATTCTTTATATGTAGTGTAAGTTACATTTTTTTTGTATTCTCTATAATCAACCATTCACAAAGTCGCAGAGTAAATCCGGAAAATGACCAAACAATCAAAATAATATTGAAATATAGGAAAAATTAAATTTATTTATGTAAAACTTGTATGTACCTCCCGTCAGTGGCCAGACTTTTTCAATTCGGGATTTAAATCTGCTCCTTTCTGACACAACTTCCTCCTTATCCATAAATGTTATTATCGTCATTATAGAAGCTCTTAAACTCTCCTTGGTGTTATGATGGCTCTAATTACATTTGTCTCAACCACGCTTTACATGTAATAGCGGTAGTAGTGGCCATAAGTCGGAAAACCAGTAGTAATACAAAGTGTTGTATAATCATACCTAAGTCTTTCTTACCTTATGGGCTAAAACAAAGCTTTATTAGAGCACGCATTCTCACTTAGGGGACACCTGATTTATCCAGAATTATTTACAACATGTTAATATAAGCTGTCGGCAGTCACTTTCAGGTTTTCCACAAAGAAGTTGGGCGCTATCATATCCTCTTCGGTGTTTACAAGCCTCAGTACTGTTACAGAAGCGGAAAACTTTGTATGCATGACAATAGGAACTCAGAGACATCTTGGCAGGAAAGAATCTTAGGAAGGCAGCGCTGTAGTGTGCGATATCGTTCAGCAAAGCTTGGACCTTCAACTGCTTATCCATCTTGTTTTTTGCAACCCCCCCAGTTTGCGTTTTTTCAAGACGAAAGACTTGTAGTGCAGATCCTGGTACACAGTCAGACTGACTGCCAATTTCGCTACGTGCATTTCTTTTTGTAGATCAGTCATGCTTTGATCAAGATCCTAACGGATCTTTTCTTTCATTTCACGGACGAGTTAATCACTTTTTTGCGATTAATTTGCTCACTGTAAGTTATTCTGTTATTACTCACTTCTGTCGGTAATTTTTCGGCGTAAAGGGAAAGACGTAGCTCTGAAGCTCATACTGTCGACAATTGTAAGTTGTTGATTTTGTAAAGCGAACTTGTATTATCTAATATAAGATTGTGTATGTGCATAAGACGGACTTTTGGCAATTCTACAATACAACCTAAAAAATTCTAGATTTTTCTCTACGGTCCAAATAATACAAGCAACATTACAATTAATAATTTTTTTATACTTTGTTTATTCTTTAGTAACATATCTCATCCTCTCAAAATAAAGGTTGCTTAAGTCAGGCAGTGAGAGAAGTAGATAAGTATGTTGCAACTGTAACAAATGAAGGAATAGATAGATTTAACTCGAATGGAAGCAAAAAATTCTTGAAATAAAATAGTACGCTGAAAAATTTACTTAAAATTTTAAGTTTATTTACTATTAAATACTTATTTACAACAAGCCGTTATGTCTGTGCATTATTTTTGTTTTAACAATTTAGTATTCGAGTGTGACGCGCCATAATTATGGCCGACCTCTAAAATACCGGCTGGCAATTCCTTAACACCATTATCCGATTATTATCTCTGCGGGCGACGTGATTAAATAATCAGGCAGATGCCAATGCGCCCATCAATTCAGCCACTTTCTCCGCGCGACTTTTACTCTCCGGAATTTCTACGTGACTGCAATACCGAAGTCCTCCCATTGTCTTTGAATTGTAACTGCCAGACAGCATTTCTGTATTCGATTGCATAATGGCTAAATAGCTAATAGCTGCCAAGACCTGCAGGGCGTCTTTGCTTTCCGCTGCCTCTGGCATGGTCGGTTTCCTGCTTCAATTTTATGCTCGGAGGTGCCTTACTGGCATTCCTGGGCCATTAATCCCGAGGACCGGCCGCTTAAAGCTCGCTCAGACGCACGCTGTGCATTATTTTATTTACACGATTGGCGGCGTTATCGTCCACCATAATTGTGTTTCTGTAACTGGGCAACCTTTGTGCCGGTGATTTACTCGCCGGCTCGTATAAGTGCCCCTTGATTTATGGGCAGATAAAAATGTTGCCGTAATTATGGCTTGAAATTATAGGTAAAATTATTTATAGTTATACAATATGTGGGCTGCACGGAAAGCGTTTATCAGGTAATAAAAGGGACAAGGTTTAAAAAGCTTATTAAAGAATGAGTTTTTTTAACAGTCGCAACATTAATTTTAGAATTTATAGGATTTTATATATTCTCACAAATCATAGTAAAATGTTATTTATTTTTAGTTGGTTACTTGTAATTTGTACAAGTTGTATAGTTAGTTCATTTTGGAATTCAATTTTGTTTTTGACTGAATAAATAATTAATTAGATATATTAATAATGGTGACTAAAATCGTGAGTTAAGAAGCTGATTGGAGTGAATACTACAAAAAGTATTTTGAGGAATAATTCTTAAGAGGACTGAATTGTTTTGACACCTAAAAAAAGATAAAATTTTACTAAACTAGATAAAGGAGTTCGATAAAAACGTGGAAGGTGCAATATTATATTACATAAATCCTGCCAAACAGATCATAGAGAATTATCCAGTTTGCTTCTAAAATTATCAGCGTTGCTAAATATATCCATTAGAAGTTAATACATTTTTATATAGAATTAATAATAATTCCATTTTGTACTCTCATTGGTTATTCTGGGCAATTCAATCCTAAATACAATGAAAGTATGTAATAAAATGTGCTGTTTGTTATCTATTCTAACGTACTTTCAAGTAGCATCCTTGGACTGCTTCTATATCTAATCCAGGCCACCCGATACATCTACTACAGAAGAGAAAATGTTACACTTATCGACGACAAAGCCCCCCAAACATTAATAAATCATCTAAATGAGTTACAGAACTGCCACGGCAGTAGAATATTAAAGCAAATAATATGAAATTGGTATAAATTTTCTCCACAAAAATACGATGCAGCTGTTCCAATATAAACTTAAACGATGAACTGATCCTAGAAAAAATGGTAGCAAATATCTCGGGCTTTACCTTACTTGGAAAGATCACATTAAGATAAAAAAAACTTAAAATTAAAACAAATACCCTAATTACTTGATAGAAAATCGAGATTATTTCTAGAAAATAAGTTAATAATGTACAGTCGTCCCTAAACCGATTTGGACTTACGGAATTGAGGGTTGGGGTTATGACAAAGCGACCATTTTAATCTAAAACTTTCCGATGATAGTAGATGATAGTATATGTCTAACCAAACTCTTTATAGGTTTCTAAATTTCCTTTAAAACGATGCAATAACTGTGTTCCAACAATCCACAGAAAGAACGGATCATAACAATGAGCTGGTTGGTGAACGTTATAATCAACCCTTAGCAGGAAGATGACTCAAAAAAATGTAATCAGCAGACCTAAATAAAGATTAGTAAACAGTCGATGAATGGTACCTAACTCATTTCCTCCTCCCCTTCTGAAAATTTGTTTAATACTTTATACTATATAATTTTAGAGTAGAATGTAAGTTTGTAGTAACAATAAAAAAGGTGCTGTTGCAAGAGAGACGTTGATCTTTAATATAACCCTTGCCGATGAGATTTTGTTGTTTGGTGCGAGTACTTGAGTTTCTATAAAGCGTTAGCAAAAAAAAATAAATGGTCATTACATATGCATGGAATTTTATAAAAGAAAGACGCCTGATAAATTGACTCCCAAACTATAGCAACGGAATAATGAATGTACCATTACCACTATGCGAATAATGCCTCTCCAAAGGTTTTTAATTATTACTAGTATCCAAAATATGTGGTGTTTTAAAAAGGGAACAAATTCCAGTAAGTATAGCAGAGTCTTCGCTAGTTTACGGGAGGAAGGGAGAATTGTTGGACTCAAAAATTCTTTTTTCTTTTCTGTGCTGAAGACCTGCGAAGTGCAAGTGAACCACTAATCAGAAGCAACCTTTATAAGGCCCATTCCTCATGAAAATACGCAGTAATGGCTGAAGTGTTTTAGCAAAATTCGGAACGCGCTACCTGCGTTACACGAAATTAACATCAATGTACTACATGAGTATCTAATTTGCTGATTTTCAAGAGATTGCATGATAGAAGAATACAAGTAGTACTTCCTACCAAAACTACTTACTAACTATTCAGAAGCCATTCTAAACAGTGATACGAAGCACATTGGTAACTTCCATTGCTGTCTTTGTTAAAGAACATCTCAAATCAGAAATATGGACGATTATTTTCAAAACCCTTGAAGTAATCCACGTGCTTCTGGAGAGAAGATGATAAAGAAGAAGATGATAAAGAAGTGTTTTGTCTGCTACAACTTATGCAAAAGTGCGATACTGCTTAGTTCGGGTACAGAGATGCCATAAATGCACAAGTTATACTGTTGGCCCAAGTATGCTCTTGAGAAACCCCTGCATGTATGGTTTTCGTATTAAATATAAAGGCCTTAATGCGAACAGAGAACATTATATTTTCCAAAAACGAGAAAATTATTAGAATTAGGTAGGGGTGAATTCGGTGGATAAACTAACTTAAGACATTTGCGACACAGCTGCGTTACCTTCAGTGACGGTACAAATTTTAAGTACGAATCAATTATTGTCTTGTACTATTTATTTTAATCAGCTGCAGTGTTGGACTCATCTCGTCCTTATTAAAATAAAAGTTCGGAGACGAAGCAGCGCAGGCAACGATGATTTCCAAACGGATAATTATTAATTAGGATAAGGAAAGTCGTGTGATGTTCACACCAGATTTTTAGTATTTATAAAACTGCTTCTGTATATTGTTTGTGTTTATATCCTCCAGTCTTATTCAGGCATTGAATAAGGTATTCAAAAGTACTGGTGTTTTTTAAGTTTCTTAAGCACGAGGCTAGTTAGCAGGTAATGCTCAGGTGCTTCCTTTAAAGGTAGTGCTTTGATATAATTGTCCAGTTTGTTTAATAATGTTGGTCGGTCAATTTGTTCTACTCTTGACAAATTGGTTTCAATGTAATTGTTGGCCATTTGTGAGAATTACCTGTTGTGTTCTATTGTCGTTGGCGTAAAGATGTTCGCAAGGTGACTGATGAGAAGTTTACTTGTATTTTCGTGAGTACGATATAAAATAGTTTCTTTGTTTAATGTTGGGAACATATCAGCTTGTGTTATTCGTTTGATCGCTTTCTACGGTTCAGTGCTGCTTCGTTCAATATTTTCTATGTGTTTATAGCAGTCATTATTTCTATGTGGTTTCTCTTCTAATGTTAGGTGTTAGTTTCTTTAATGGACATTTTAATGGTGGTGTTCTCTTTTATTGCCGTTTTCTTCTAATTCTATTGTTTTGTTTAATTAAATTTAAGGAATTTGTAATGGTTGCCTGGAGATTTCTTCATTTGTGTTAATTTTACTTTTATTATTAATTTTACATTAAGGTCATGTACAGTTTAATTACTAAGGTACCGGGGGGGTTAGCCAGAGCCCTAAAATTTTGGATTGGGTTCGTTGTATTATTTTTATTTTTGTTTTCTTAGCACAGCCCCACAGGTGGACACTGTAAGTACAGATAGATTTAAGGCCATAATTGATTCCCAGTGTGAGTTTTGATTTTAGTTCAAGGAGCCAATACATTTGTTTAAACTTAAGGTCGATCTGCATTCTTTTCTTTTTAAAATCTTGATGCCCATTTAGCTGTCAATCGAAGTAAAGTCCAAGATACTTAACGGAGATAGGTTTGATTTTAGTTATTACTAGAGGGCACATACTTGGTTCTAGTAGTGAATAGGCTTACTTTCGTTTATAGCAATTTCCCACATATTAGTCCATGCACTTAGATTGTTTACGTGTATCTGCAGGTGTTGCGAAGTAACAACTGTATCATTATGAGTAGATAATATCGCAGCATTGTCGGTGAATGTTTCAGGTGATGTGTTTATGGTTTTAGGGATGTCTTACGACATTGCTCTGTGAAACCCCTGTTTTTATTAATTTAAGTGCTAAGAATTATGGTAAATTAAGTAATACTTTATCAACAAATCTTTAGATTGTATAACAAGCCGATGTGCTAAAATTTGTCGAAGACCTGTTTCACATTTAGGAATGCTGCAACGCAGAACTTTTTTACTCAATACTTTATGCTAATTGATTAACAATACAATTGACTTGTTGAATAGTGTAGTGCTTTTCACTATGTATTAGTATCTAGGAGTTTTTAAAATAATAGCTTGCCAAACGATTAGTGGTGCAATTTGTGCTGGTAACTTGTGATGTGAAAGTATGATGGAATCCATCTACCCCTCACCTGTCTTTTATCAGTATTAAATTCAGGTACATTTTTATTTATACTGTGTGTTTTGCTGTAGATTGGGGTTAAATACCAAGAAGCGTTTAAGATAAGCTGTGTGATGTGTTTTTCCGTATAGTCTAGTTAGTGTGCTTCTTTGATTGCAGGGCTTGAGATTAATATTTTTCTCCATATACGTAACTTTGAAATTTCTCCCAGTTAGTTAACTTAGTAATTTAGGGGTTAGTTTATTACTTCAATACTAAGTGTGACCGATGTGTGATCCGTCGACAAATCACAGTTTTCTTCAACAAGAAATTGATATAGAAAGAAACCCCCAACTACAAGAAAGTTAAGTAAATCTGAAATTTTAGCGGAATTAATAGTCCAATAGGTAGGTTTACTCGTGGAGAGATGTATATATTGGTTCTCTGTCCTTTACTAAGGGTTGTTCGGGATCTCCAGTAAGTGTTCTTTCCATTCCAGTCAGCTCCGGCAATAAATATTTGATCTAATGTTTGAAAAAGTTTCTATATTGTTGTGTTATAGTATGACGTAAATAAAAACAAATTTTAACATGTTTCTTTTGAGTTTGTACTGCCCGTTAACGGCGTCGACTGCACTTTCATAAAAGGTTGACTTGGGAACACACATTTTCGGTAAGAGCAAACAACTTCGACTACAATTTTGTAAATAATACTGGTTAATCTGGAATAATATCCAAACTATCTTTTAAAAATAAACCACTAATATATAAGTAGCTTGAAAGTCGATGTAGACCCATGGAACTTTCTTGTAGGGAACCAACTCATAAATTCTCGAATGGTTTCAGAACAATATCCTTAAAATAACTGTCAATGGACTGTGGTACGTCTCCAAAAAATGATACTAAACAATATGCATGTGCCTACAATAAAATGTGAATTTAAAATTGCGGTAAAAATCATAAAAAAGACTTTTACTTGCCTTGAGTTACTTACACAGCTTCATTCATACTTTTCTTATAAAATGTAACTGAAATAAAGTCATAATTACTTATTCATTGTACTAAATTACTGTAAAAAGAGGATTCACTGGACCTTTAATCTACATGATCAAAAATGTAATATTGCGTCATTAAACCCTACAAAATACTTATTACCTTGTTAAATAGTGGAGCTTGTAAAATAAATTTAAAAATAAAAAAGTTTTTGCAAAGTTTACTGTTTTTACATTGATATTTACTCTATTTCAGTAAATTTTTAGAACGCTTGCATATAAAAAAATAGCATTTAGCTTTTTCTATGCAATGCCGGATATAGACCTTCCCCGCACTTCTTCTCCATCCCAAGGCAGCCACTCTTTTTGGGCGATCGACCCTTCTCATCTCTATTTTATAGTATTTTACCACATCTATTACTTTTTTCCGAATAATAATCTCGTTTCTGTCTCGATATTTTAGTTTGATGTTCTTTTTTGCTTAATTTTCCATACTACTTCTTGTCAATGCGCAAGTTTGTACTTCATCTGTGAGGACCGGTAGTACACATTAATTAATCACTCTCATTAAATATAATTAAACTGGGTAAACAAAACCCGACAGCGAAGCAAATAGACGTACGCAACGAGACGTTCCTAACATCAATATTAAATATACATAAATTATTTTCAGTATTACAATAATCGATATTACAAACTACATTGAAAGCATTTAAATATTTCAAAGGCATCTGTCATGTTTAGGTCCTACTTAATACTCTGCCAGTATTTATTGCCTTCTTGAAGGGAATAATTTATCATAATAAGTACTGGCACAAAGATGACTCATTTTAATCCTTCTAGATTAGCCGAACGACAAAGAAGTATTTTTAAAGTATTCTGATTTGTATAGAACTCGTAAGAGTTCGCCAGGTGTGTTACGTTAGGCTTCAGGTTTCAGTTTCTATCCAGCGTAGGCGAAATAAAATGTGTCCTAATGTAAATGAAAATTAACAAAAGAATTAGTAGATAGAAAAATATCGCAATAAATTATAAGCTACCTATATGATAATACAAAAAATAAGAAATAATAAGAAAAAGCAGTTCATGGAGAATAAAAAACGCACATAAAAGTTTATATTAATTTTGAAAAAAATTGCAAATATAAAAATATTTTGTCAAGTGTACACGAAGTAAGTAATGCAACACAACTTTTCTTACAGCAAAACATGATTATTAAAAAGCAACAGGCAACTCTTGAAATAATAAAAAGAGAAAAAAGGGAGTAACATTAAATCCGATAAAGTCAAAGAAGTAATAGATGTCTGTTTAAAATTGTACCTTTTATTCAGATGGCAATTATTATGGTACGAATTTAAAACTTTCTCTAAGTGATTAAATAGCGTTTGCTACTTTATTGTTAGTTTAAACTATACTAAGAGAAAAAAGAAAGTAATAAACAATTCAGAAAAGGCCATTAAAAGAATGTTATTAACATACAAGAAAAGGTAAACTATAACAATAAGAAAAATATGTAATAAAGGTTTAAAAAGTTAAATAAAGAATTAAAAACTTAAAAAACTAAAATAAAATATAAGAAGTAGAAATATGAGAACAGCAATAATAGAAATGAAAACGACTGGAAAAGTAAAAGTTTGGTGAGAATGTTGTTTGGCGGGAGATGCATTAGGGGGGTAATTCTTGTTGGTTTGGAGGTTTTACAGAATAATGAAGGATTTCCATATGACAGATAAGCGTTGCTTATCGTCTCTTGTATTTAGGTGTTGAAAAGGTTTTTCCATTTCAATTGTCTCACGAATTATCCTGCTGGTGGGATGGGAAATGAGAGAAGTTAATTTTGTGGCATGTTTTTCTTTATTATGTTTCTGTACGGTTAAAAAGTGCCCATATATTTGACTAGATGTTTTCTGGTGCAATCCGCACAAATTATTTTATGTATTTATTGAAGCAATAATTTTTCTCTGAGCGGATAGAGTAAGCCATTTTGTTAATGAGTCATGAAGACTATACATATGTTTTTCCTCACTAATATGTGGCTTATTTTATCATTAATGTCTCTTATGTAAGGTAGGAATGCTTTTTGTTGGTTGGGAGGGTCTTAAAATTAGAAATTGGAATTTTTATTAATATTTATAACAATATAGGATAAGGATTTATTGGAATATCTGTTTTGTTATAGAATAGCGATAATAGTTTTGGGTTCTATTTGCCGATGGATCTGGTGAGGAAAGACATTGCAACTCAATGAATTTGGGCAGGGCGATGATGGGATTTGGTATTTAGGCAACGGTGATTATGAGTAGGTTTTCTATAGATAATATAATAAATGCTGTTTTTTGAGTGGTTTTTTGTTATAAATATGTAGAAAGGAGAATAAATTGTTTTTTTGGTTTTTATGGTAAATTTGATGATGTAAAATTAGTTCTGGGGAAAAGGAATTCGGAAAGGGCATCATATTCATGACTAAATAACAAAAGTATCATCAACATGTCATACCCAACAGGTAGATTTAAGGTAAAAACATGAGGAACTTTGTTTTAAAATCGTCAATAAAAGGTTTTGTTATAACAGGTGAAAGTGGGGAGGGAACCCATAAGTGCACCATTGATTTGGTGGTAAAATTTATTTCAAAAAATAATGTAGGTATACCGTTTCTTATATTGTAAGCCGATTTCAATAACTACAAGGTTTCAAGTATTGTGATATTGGCAAACAAGACACCAAAGTTGACCTTAGCATCATCTTTGGGTATAAGGAAAGCTTTGAGTATCTCTAGAAAATGGTAGGAGTTTCGTAGGTAAACTGAATTATCCATGATTCCGACTACTTTCAATTTTAAAACTAAATGTGTTAAAGTAGCTCCAGTTAGACGTTTCTATTTCTAAAGATTTTAGATTATTATAAATTAGAAAATTATAGTCGCTTTAACATGGAAAAATTTGACGAATATCAAAAATATCTTATTTTTGTTTTGAACTGTTTAGGGTAATAATGATATTTTTTAAAAATATTATATTAATTTGCTCTTATACTTTAAGATTTTTATAATCACTTTAATTTTTAAATAGTTTAAATTTTTCGCTTTTACAACTTTTTAAATTTGTACCCAAAACTGTTAATTCTAAAAGTTAATACATATTTTTCGCATTATGTGTTCTTTATATTCTCTTTTCCAAAGTCTGTTTTTACACTTTGTAACCCGTAATATATGATACAATTGTTCTTGGTAACACTAAGTTAAAAAGTAATGTAAAATCCAATAATGGTTTTTTTATAGTATAGGGTGATCCAAGACGATTTTAAAATGTTTTCCCAAATAAAAAGCAAAACATTGAAACAATCTAAATTTTAAATACGAAATATGATGTTATTCAAATGCCTTCCACGACTCTTTTGGCATGCAATCCTCTTTTTAGTAAAGTTGTCCATAATGCATTTTCTATAAATGTGGCTCTATTTTAGCCATTACAAATTTGATATTCCTATATAGCCTTGAAATCGTAGCAGTCTTTCAAACAGCCCAAAAGAAAAAGTTTAATCGAATGATCGATATCACCCCTCTGCGAAATAAGACAACCAGCAGATTTTGGTTTGACAAGAGTTTCACTTGCTGTGCGACATACGTTCTATCTTATTGCAACCACATGTTAATCAAATTCCAATCGGCGATTTAAAAATAAAAGAATTGTTTATCACCTCCCGATGGCGCACACCATTAACAGTAACAGCGTTTCTAGCTTTGTTCTTAAAAAATTGAGGGCCAATGACTTTTCTAGTTACATTTTTGGGAATGCCTTGGTTTTTCTTAAATGTTACTTGTATTTCCACAATATGCGACAATTATGACAAATTTATTTAAAAAATATTTTACAAAAATCAGCAACTACTGCTATGTTGTCTAAAAACCAATTAACAAATTTGCGGTGCTTTTGGTGGTATTTGGTGAACGTCGTCATGTGTTTAGGTTCCTATTGTACAAATACAAACTGCTAACGTTTACAAAACGCAAACAGAGCGTGATACAAGTCTTAAAGTTTAATTTAGGTTACCCTATATAAGTTTCTACTACAAAAATGTTACCAACCAATTTTTTTGAGTTTAGATTGTTAACAAATACTCCTTTAGACTTTCATTTAATATGCATCTAATCTTATCAGCACTGCTATTTTTGTTCCTTGACTTATTTCCAGTTATCTTTTCCAAATTATAATTAGTCCCTCTTGTTAAAATAAATTAATTACAAAATTTGTCTGATTATAATATTACTGTCTCTCGACAACACTAGCGCTCAGTAATTTTAATCTAGCAGATTACTATTAACCTATCAGTTTACTAATTTAACTAATCAAATAATTTTTGAACAGATAATATTTTTTAAGGTAAAAATTTTGCCAGTTCTAGACACTCTATGGTTATAATACAAAAGGATCTATAAATAGTTCTGAAATTGATGTCTGATCTATAAACTTTGATGGCATTAATTGTTTTTTTAATGTTTTACTAATGTTAGTATACACAATTTTTTGTTGATTATAATATTGAAAGAAAAGGGAAAACGACTGAGTTTTTATTCATGCCACTATATATGACTGATGTTAGTCCTTTGCGTTGAACACGTCTAAATGGTAGTTTAATTTGGTCCAGACACTCTGTAGTATGTCCTCATTGATGTTTTTCACAGCAGCACTAATGTCTATCCAACTTTGTTGGAATTGTTGACATGTCAATCAGATTTTTAATATATATATAAATACAACAAAAATCTTTTCTAGTACATCGCAACAAAGGTATGATGTACTCGCTCCAGTTTTTCACGAAAGAAAAAGGGTCCTTACACTTTTATTTTAGAGACTGCACAAAAGGCATTAAGTTTTGGCAAATTTTGATTCACAATGGTATGAGGATTTTCCGTAACCCATATCCGTAGGTTGTAGCTGTTTACCTTTCCAATTACATAAAATATCATTTTGTCAGAGAGTTATCAAATTTGTCGTCTTCCACAGTCATTTTCCGAACTGGCCTTTGTTGCCACCTGAAGGTTAGTGGTACCGGTCGTGCAGAGACGGTCGCCCGACTGACAAAGGTCCAGATGGGGAATGTGCAAGAAAACTTGCAAAATTCAAAAAGCGTTTAGTTAACGCACTGAATTATCCGTGTATTTGAACTGCATTGTAGATAATAGACCGAAAGTGCGGGCCGATTGGTATGAATTTGGAGTTAGCAAATTTCCATTACACAGAAAAAGATGACG
Organism: Sinelater perroti; assembly: GCA_036346155.1. Lineage (NCBI taxonomy): Eukaryota > Metazoa > Arthropoda > Insecta > Coleoptera > Elateridae > Sinelater > Sinelater perroti. Next base: position 7,439,514 of record JARFIY010000174.1, read on the forward strand.
GAACCGATTTGTTGGTTCTTTTACAGTCATTGGAAAAACACTTCTGCACCTAATCTTTAACCAACGTTGATCTTTCTTTGCAGAAAAAAAAGTAATAATGTTTAAGAATCGATTCGCTTCCAGCGACTGGTACCTGTCATGGAGGAATAGTTCGACCAACTCAGACGTCCAGATGGAGGGATGAGAGAAAATATTCAAAATTATTTGGGTAGTAGAATTGAATTATACATTTTAGACTGGCCAGTTCAGCTAGATTAATTCGAATTTGGAGCTGAAAGCTCCTAGCCAAGTAGAAAAAGATAACAGGACCAATCAGCCGGTTCTTTAACGTCCACTAGGAGACCGTACTACTGCACTGCTTATACCTAACCCTTAGCGAACGCCGACCTCTTTTGTAAAGAGGAATTACGAACGTTCAGGGTTGATACACTCCCACCTAAGTGGTACCGGTCGTGCAGAAACGGTCGCCCGACTGACAAAGGTCCAGATGGGGGATGTGCAAGAAAACTTGCAAAATTCAATAAGCGTTTAGATAACGCAGTGATTTAACTGTGTAGAACTGGATTGTAGATGATATATTGGGCAGTTCGGACCGATTAGTTTGAATTTGGAGTTAGGATATTCCCATTACACAGAAAATGATGACGGAACTGATTCGTTGGTTCTTTTACAGTTATTGGAAAAACATTCCCGCAGTGATTACACCTAACCTTTAACTAACTTTGGCCTCTTTTGCAAGGAGGGTTTAGGGTTGATAGATACCCATTGGAGTGAAGAGACGGTCGACCAATTAATAGAGGTCCAGATGGAAAAACATAAAACTATTTTTGGAATCCAAAAAGCGTTTCATTAATGCAGGAAATTGTGCACTTAATGAAAATAATTTGCAGATAATAAATAGTTTATTTTGGATCGACTTATTCGAATATGGAGCTGAAAGCTACTTCTACTTTCATAAAAAAAAAGATAATGGAACCGATTGATGGACTCTTTTACAGATATTGTGGGGGGAACATTTCTGCTTTGCCTATACCTAATCCTCAGCATTGATTTATTTTGTAGAAAGGGCTTACAAACGTTCGCGTTAATATACTACCACGCAAAAAATTCGATAATACAATGAACTGTAAATCAGTAAAATTCGGTTGCAAATAACGAAACAACTAGTCGAGCTATTGGGGTATGGATTATAACCGCCTCACTGTAAGTGCTACATTATAAGCTAAATTACTATTCCAATTAAAACATCATAAAGACTGTTGTATTTCTTCTTTAACTATCCACATTTTTGATGTCATATTTGATACCTGCAATTGTAAGTAACCCATGTGTACCACCAAATATGTGTAGCGTTACACAAATGCATATCTTTATTGCAAATCATTCCCAACCACCGACCATTTGAATATCCACGTTGATGAAATTTTTAAATACTATTCTTTTTGAAAGTGTGGGAATAATTTCCTTATCATGCATCCCATTATTAATAGAAAAATAAAAAACGACTTACCATTTGTTGAGTTGAGGGCTCTGCATCCACCTAACCCACAGCAAACGTTAAATTTTCTATTAGGTCGGGGAAGGGGTGTTTATGAACTCACTCGATCCGCTGGTGGTGAGAAGATTTGTTCCAAGCTGGGAACGGCATACAAGGAACGTCTCGGGCGAAACACCAAAACCGTTGTTCAAAAATTTTAATGGGAAAACTCGCGTCCACTCGCGCGCGCTGCTATTAACAACTGACCGAATATCTGCTATGCAGCTAACTTGAAGTAAAAACTTTGCTTTTTTGCAAACCGAACGAAGGATGCCATGACATAAGAACTACACCGTTGTTATCGAGTAGGTAATGATTGAATAACAGTTTTGTTTTTGATAACATTATGTATTGTATTGATATAAGTAGATTGAACTTAATGCAAACATGAGCGTTTAATTACACTTTATCTCTATATGCTATTTACAAAATATTAATAATTAATAGAGGCTTCCGGTCATCTACAGGAGTAGTCAAGCCAAAATATTTTCTAGTAATTTTCTAATCTATTTTTTACGCACCGTTTATTTTCTGCTCGTTAGTCAATAACACCGCATATTTTACGGTACGTAACAGCGAAAAAGGCATCTTTATATTTAGTACAGTATATATATATATATATATATATATCTACAAAAAAAATCTTTTCTAGTACATTGCAACATATATACATAACTGGCCTTTGTTGCCACCTGAAGGTTTAAAATGAAGTTTGTAAGTCCACATTAATTTGAGCGTTTTCTCTTTCTTTTTATCTATACTATATTATTATGTATGTAATACCTTGCCCAATGATTATTTTGTAGTAATGTTTTCGAAGCTATTCATTAGTTGTAAAAAGACAGCGGGCAAGTTAGATCTAACACTACTATATTTCTTAGCTGGAACTCTAGTGAATCTAAAATATACACTAATAAGTGAGATTTGCAATAAAACCAAACCTTGAAATAAAATTATAATTCAGAATAATTTTTATCTTACTGCTGTTTTAACATGAACAGAAAAATATAATTTAAATAAACTTTATTATTCAATTATTAGGTAATTAATTTTTTCTATTAAGAAACTATAATTTTTCAATCATTATTGTTGTGTTATTTAGGGTTATTTTTTGAAATTTTTTAAAACCAATTAGTCCGATACTCCAGTTCCTTGTCAATTAATAGATAGCATATGATGTTTTCCTTGTTTTTCATTTTATCCCATAACTGGAAAACACATTTTAAATAAAGCCATAAAGATATCAATATAACTATTGTTTTCGAAAATAATATAAAATAAAGTTCTTTATTAACATTTGAGTTTGAATAAAATTATGTTATGTTTAAAATATATGATTATCAAAAACAAACAATACAATCATTTAACGTAAACATTATCGGCCAAGAGAAAAATTATAGAATTTTGACAAACTAAGAAAGGAAATTTATTACAATCAAAAAAGGAAAATATTTCGGCTTTTATTTTAGGGAGTGAAGGCCTAATAAAAGTATAAGTAATAACAAACAAAGTTTTTTTTAATTTTTATCACTTGAGTAAAGGAGCAGCCAAACCCTACTAAAGTTTACAAGCTATTGCAAATTGGTCATATACAGGATACTTATAAGATAAATTAAGAAATTTTATAATAAAATCGAACTGCAAATATCTGCTAGATGCCCTTTTCCCTAGTAATAAAATATAGTTAGACTTATTTTCAATAATTTATTTTGATCAAGAACATTTGAAAGCAAGGTGGGACGTTAAATAGACCAACCCCCTATTCCTACTCCTTCTTGGTCAAAGAAGCTCTAAAATTTGACAACAAATTCCAGTTCTTGGGTACTGTACTAGATATAAAGATGCCCTTTTCGCTGTTAAGTACCGTAAAATATGCGGCGATATTGACTAACGAGCAGAAAATAAACGGTGCGCAAAAAATAGATTAGAAAATTACTAGAAAATATTTTGGCTTGACTACTCCTGTAGATGACCGGAAGCCTTTATTATTTATTAATATTTTGTAAATAGCATATAGAGATAAAGTGTAATTAAACGCTTATGTTTGCATTAAGTTCAATCTACTTATATCAATACAATACATAATGTTATCAAAAACAAAACTGTTATTCAATCATTACCTACTCGATAACAACGGTGTAGTTCTTATGTCATGGCATCCTTCGTTCGGTTTGCAAAAAAGTAAAGTTTTTACTTCAAGTTAGCTGCATAGCAGATATTCGGTCAATTGTTAATAGGAACGCGCGCGAGCGGACGCGAGTTTTCCCATTAAAATTTTTGAACAACGGTTTTGGTGTTTCGCCCGAGACGTTCCTTGTATGCCGTTCCCAGCTTGGAACAAATCTTCTAACCACCAGCGGACCGAGTGAGTTCAGGCGCGCCCCGGTTATGGAAATGGTGCGTAAACACCCCTTCTCCAACCTAATAGAAAATTTAACGTTTGCTGTGGGTTAGGTGAATGCAGAGCCCCTCAACTCAACAAATGGTAAGTCGTTTTTTATTTTTCTACTAATAATGGGATGCATGATAAAGGAATAAGGCTGAACATGTCGCTTACAAATTATTCCCACACTTTCAAAAAGAATAGTTTTAAATATTTCATCAACGTGGATATTCAAATGGTCAGTTGTTGAGAATGATTTGCAATAAAGATATGCATTTGTGTAGCGCTACACATAATTGGTGGTACGCATGGGTTACTTACAATTGCAGGTATCAAATATGACATCAAAAATGTGGATAGTTAAAGAAGAAATACAACAGTCCTTATGATGTGTTAATTGGAATAGTATTTTAGCTTATAATGTAGCATTTACAGTGAGGCGGTTATAATCCATACCCCAATACCTCGACTAGTTGTTTCGTTATTTGCAATCGAATTTTACTGATTTACAATTCATTGTATTATCGAATTTTTTGCCTGGTAGTATATTAACGCGAACGTTAGCAAGCCCTTTCTATAAAATAAATCAATGCTGAGGATTAGGTATAGGCAAAGCAGAAATGGTACCCCCATAGTATCTGTAAAAGAGTTCATCAATCGGTTCCATTATCTTTTATTTATGTAAGTGGAAGTAGCTTTCAGCTCCATATTCGAATTAGTCGGTCCAAAATAAACTATCTATTATCTGCAAATTATTTTCATTACGTGCACAATTTACTGCATCAATGAAACGCTTTTTGGATTCAAAAATAGTTTTATGTTTTTCCATCTGGATCTCTATTAATTGGTCGACCGCCTCTTCACTCCTATGGGTATCAATCAACCCTAAACCCTCCCTGCAAAAGAGGTCAAAGTTAGTTAAAGGTTAGATGTAATCACTGCGGAAATGTTTTTCCAATGACTGTAAAAGAACCAACAAATCGGTTCCGTTATCATTTTCTGTGTAATGGGAATATCCTAACTCCAAATTCAAACTAATCGGTCCGAACTGCCCAATCCATTATCTACAATCCAGTTCTACACAGATAAATCACTGCGTTATCTAAACGCTTATTGAATTTTGCAAGTTTTCTTGCACATCCCCCATCTGGACCTTTGTCAGTCGGGCGACCGTCTCTGCACGACCGGTACCACTTAGGTGGGAGTGTATCAACCCTGAACGTTTGTAATCCCTCTCTACAAAAGAGGTCGACGTTCTCTAAGGGTTAGGTATAAGCAGTGCAGTAGTACGGTCTCCTAGTGGACGTTAAAGAACCGACTAATTAGTCCTGTTATCTTTTTCTACGTGGATAGGAGCTTTCAGCTCCAAATTCCAATCAATCTCCTTAAACTGGTCGATCTAATATATACAATCCAATTCTACTATGCGAATAATTCATTGCGTTTGCAAAACACTTTTTAAATTTGAATGTTTCCTCGAATCTGGAGCTCTATGAATTAGTAGACCGTCTCTCCACAATAGGTACCACTGGCGTGGAAGCAAATTAGTTCTTAAACGTTATTAATTACTCCCTGCAAAGAAGGTTGAAGTTAGTTAAGGGTTAGTACTAAGCAGTGCAGAAATGTTCAGTCCCGTTATTTTTTTCTATGTAATAAGTAGCTTCCATCTTCGTTCGGATCAGTCGGCCCAAACGCGCAGAGTGCACTGTATTAACAAAACTTTTTTTGGATTCCAAAAGCTGTTTCATATTCCCCCTTCTGAATCTGTATCGGTGAAAATGAGTCGAGCCTAGCTAAGGATTATATATATATATATGTGAGAATTGTCCTTAATATTAAAAAACCAACTATTCGGTCGCGTTATGTTTTTTTTATAATTTTTTAGGTTTCCCAGCTTCAAATTTTAATCGGCCCGATCTGGCCGCCCTACAACCTAATTTTAATACACCAATAATTCATATATAATAATACTAGCATTATCGAAATGCTTTTTGGTTTTGAAAAGTATTTTTACATTCTCCCATCTAGCCGTCATTTTATCTCGACAGGTACACTCGCTTAGGAGTGTATCAGTCCTAAACGTTTATAATTTCTGTCTACAAAGAAAGTTTATATTCGGTCATTATTAAAATAAACAGGGTAGAAATAGTCTCATAGGCATTAGATCTGTCTTGTAAATCTATTCTCCGTAATTAAGAGATTTGAACACAGAGTTAGATTCAAATCATACACATTATAACTGCTTGATAACCACCCTACTACCTGTACTCCGATTCCTGAAATCCACCCCAATTTAGACTTTGATTGGTCAGTCGACCGTTCTCTCACGACAGGTACCACTTAGGTGGGAGTGTACCAGCCCTGAACATTTGTAATCCCTCTCTACAAAGGAGGTCGATGTTCTCAAGGGGTTAGGTATAAGCAGTGTTGAAACGGTTGCCTAGTGGCTATAAAGAACCGATCGATTGGTCTTATTTCCTTTCCAAAGTGCATTAGGCCTCCTGGGGATAGCACTTTAAAAAAAAAACGCACAAAATAGCTGTACCTCCAGGGTTGTGTGGAAATCAGCTAATCCCGACATTAATATTTTCTTGTATATTCAATAATTTTTTAAAGTTTTATTTAAGTATATTTATTCTTTGTAGATTAGGTATAAATTACACTAAGGTTCTATTATAGTCTGAATTTGGCTTGTCGTGGCTAGTGTAAAAAGTTTCCTAATGCTTTTATATTTTAATTATTATATTACGCACGCCGTCCGCATAGGCGATAAGTTAAACAAAATACTTTTTTAATTTATTAGATCTCCTTTTGATTTCTTTATATACGCGACAGTAGGATGACAAACTCATATTTTTATAAAGTATTGTTCTGTATATAATAACTGATACGTATTTTAACAAACTAACGTATTATGCGTGTTATAAGCGTTATACGCTGTATCGTGGTGAAAGTCACATCTTTTTATTTAGCGTGATTTGAAACTTGATGGTATTGTTATCTACCACCATTTCAAACATTCTGTGTATTATGGAAAAAATTTGTTTGGTAGCATTTGGCAAGTCTTAGGAATAATTGTGATGCAAGTTGTAACACATTGATAACTAATGTGTGAACACTCTCAACTTCGTTTTTTGTACCTTTAACTCGCGAAAACTGGTGAAGTTTCTTTTTTTCTGGTCTAGTTGTCGCTATGACACAAACAAAAAATTTTATCGTTCGCCACCACATCAAAAAGGGAAATCCAACAATCCGCAATTTTCCAAGGTATGGGCACACGAAGAGGATCTTTACGCATCAAGCCAGGTGTGGGATATGCGGAGCAAATTGCCCAACAAAAACGTGCATTAAAACAAAAGAAACTCAACCTAAGTGTGTTTTATGTAGCGGTTCACATTTCTTCAAACTATAAAAGGTGTCGAGTTAAAGAGGAGAAAACTTCCACCAGCACGTCCGAAAGCACCCACACCATAATCAAGTTTTACCCAAGCACAATTGCTAATCGACAACGAAAGAGCACACACAATTGTATCAAACGGGCAGCAACCCCCCCCCCCCCTCCCCAAGGAGATACACCGCAAATATCAAACATCGGGAAGTTAAAAAATATTATGATAAAACTAGCTGAGAATATCAAAACAATGTTTAACTTCCTCACAATCATCGTCGCTCAACTAAAATAATAAGACAAATACTCAATATTACGGAATGGAACATTAATTGCTTGTCAAAGCACATTCAAGAAATATAAACTTTTATTACCAATCATGAGTTGGATATAGTTCAAATCTCTGAAACCCATTTGACGACCAGAAGCTACACAAAATGATCTAAATGCTAAACAATGTCTTGACATGTCTTCGGATGATCATTCTCCAATCGTAATCACTCTACGTTCATAAATAATTTTCACACTTTAACAAAATCAAGGAAACTACTGTGGAATGTCTTATGGTCACAATTTATAACATTATATACTAGTTGAAATTGCAGTTACAAAAGCTAAAAAATGTATATTTTATTGATAACGAATTTATAATATAATCTTTAGTCACATGAACATTTGATTAATAAATTATGTGGCATGTATATGTAAACATGAATTATATTATCTTCAAACTGATGTTTGGATTAATTTTCTTAAATTAATTTATTATTTTAAAATTTTTCCAGATCTCCGCAAGAGATAGCGGGACGCGGTTTTCGAAATTCTTAGTTAGATTGGATTCTATTAAGACATTATTGGTGCGAGCGCACAATGACACCGAGTTCACCAAAAACGCGTTTCAAAAACATCCTGAAATTGTTTCCTCTGGTGAGCCGCTTACAGTTGAGGATAACTCTGGGAGTCTTCGTGGTTCTATATACCCTTTTGTGAAGTTTATCTCTGCAAAATTTAAAAAACCTTGACAAACGTTTAAGGGCTTTATGGGGATTGAAAAAAAAGCCTTTTTTGCAAGTATCGACTTGCCATAAGGACCAAGTCGTAGAACTATAAAGTGACTTCAAAAAACGCTTAATAACCCGGGTCATTATTCTCCCCCTTCCTGCCCAAAAACGGCCCCAAATTTGGAAAAAAATCACTTTTTCGCTTATATATCTCCGAAAGGGCAAGAAATACGAAGACAGCTCCTTTACCAAGTTGTGGAGCATAAAATTGGACATTTTTCTGTATAAGACTTTTTCATGGAGGTTGTACTGGGGGACCCCTATTTGGCATTTCGGAACCGGAAGCAATACAAATTTTTGCCTGCTCTAAAATTGTAAGCCGGTCTTAAAGCATATGTATATTGAAAATCATAATTCTACGAATATTTCTTCGGTCAGTATTCGCGAGTTAATTTCGGCCTTCCTGCCAAAACCGCCGTCCTAGCAGATGGAAGAGAAATTGCGACGGTGCCCGCAATAATTTTGTTTGCGCGTCACCTAATTCCGTCTCGCTCTGACACATTGATGAAATATGCGTTGCCGTTATGTTGACATCACAAATATATAGCAAAAATCGTTCGTGCCTTTCCGTGCCGACCCAAGCGCCTGCGAAGGACAAATTCCGGCCCGGCGGTAGGCGCGGCCGAGTATTATATTTCCGGAACCGCAAGCGACAGAAAATTTTCGTTTGAGAGCGGGTAATAAAGCACTCGTGTGCCAAAAATCACGTTCCTACGATTATTCGTTCCGTCAGTATTCGTGAGTCAAATTCCGCCAGGCCCGAGGCGCTGCGGGCCCTGCCGCGGCGGCTGCCTGCCGAAGTCCGCGCGGAAGCAATTAACGTTTTGTAAATGCATCTTGCCTTCACCGGTAATACGAATTTAACTTTGTAAATATATATAATAAGTCGTTTCGAAAATAAGAGAGAAAATTATAATAAATTAAATTTTTACTTGGCGACTTTCCAGTTTATAATTTTTTGTGTGGTTGGTAACTAATATTTTTTTAATGCATAATTATATACGGTTGGCAGCTAAATAGTAAAATGGCGTCTACAATGTTAGACAAACATTTACACTTCAAAAGTTTTCTTGTCAGAATCACTGGTGAAAACGTTATAATTTTTTAACCTTTGAGCGCCCGATAATGACACTTAGTTTTTCGGATTCTACTCTTCAATCTGAGTCGAATGACACTAGTCTGAGGTTTCTACGATATATGCACCAGTAGTTTAACGATATACAATTACTACTAGTTAATAAAATAAAAGTTAATTATTTTTGTAGTCAAAAACGCAAACAGAACAAACTGTAAATTTCAGCTCGGAAGCTGTTAAACATAATCATTTAAAAAATATTACACAATCCGTACTAATTAAATTAATAATTAGAACTGTGGGTGAGCATATATAATAGAAAAAGAAAAGATAGTTAAATATCTTTTAGATATTTTCATAATATTGCAGTTATGTGATGTATCTACTGATGTTAAATACTATTGTTAAGTTTGCGTTGGCAATTAAAACGAGTGAGAATTTAAAGAAAATTATATTTAAAACCGTTAAAATTATCTTTTGTTATTTTGCAATGAAACAGACAAGTATACTATTATAGGATAATGCAGTGTCGTCAAGGTAAATCTGAAATTTTTTAAGTGTATTGTAGGAAGGCCAAAACGCTGTGTTACGCATGTGCTGTTACATAAAGCAACACGCTAGTTTCAAATAATTAACTACCTATGATTGTTAACAAAATGAGCCAGTTGTTACATTAAAAAAATACAGAAGGCCCAAGTTTACAACGTAGCCAAAAAATACAGGGAATCTGACCAACTACAGGAGGTAGGCCACAGCAAGCGATTTGATCGTAAGTAAAGTGATAAATTCGTCTGCAAATTGAAAGACAAGATCGACCAAGATTCTGGGTGAAGCATGACTGACCTGGCAAAATAAATAAGCGTGGAAAAGACGACGGTAAATCTAGCAGTGCATTAGCACTTGTACACAAGTATTTTGTACTGGGGAACCACTAACTTTGCCTGAGACGACCAAGATGGACAGAAAGTTAAAGGCCCAATTACTGCTGAACGACATGAAATACGACAGCGCTGGCACCCTGAGAATCTTTAGGACAAAAAAAGCTTAATCTAGGAGAGGAAGATAAATTGCCAACATGACCGCTGCATCTGTTAAGATGTGCCTACCGTCATGCATACAAAATTTCCCGCCTCTGCGATGATGCTAAAGCTTGTGAGCAGCAAACATAATGCAACGGCGCTCCACTTCTTTGAAAACAGCTGGATAGAAGAAGTAGCTACTGAGCGGGATTACGCAAGAATTCGCTTTAGACCACAAGGCAATGAAGACACAAACATGACCATGTAACAATTTGTACTGCGACTGGTCTCTTGACTTTGGCCATCCTCCAGTCTCAATTGTAGTCCTTTTGGCTATTGCTTGTGAAGTGTGTTCAATGTGAAGGTCATTGATAGATATATAACACCGAAAATAACACAAGAGCTCACATCATAGAGGTAATGATATAAATGTAGACAAGAAGAAAGTTGTATTGGTTTGCAGCAGGTTTAGGTCTCGACTCAAGAAGGTCAATGCTATTTACTTTAATTGTGCTAGTAAATATATTTTTTTTTGTATTTGTAATGTTATTTTTATTGTTTTTTCAGCGACAACGCTATAGAACCGTTTTACAATTAGACTGTAACGGAATGTTAACCAGTTTATGGGAACATTGCCATGCATTACTAAAGGTCGCTGTTCTCCTATGGTAGAGTGACGCTGTATTTTAATATGGATCCAATACTAAAAAGTATTATTGGTACTAAGGTACTATTGTAAATCAAAGTCATCAGATCAAAATACAAGTGTTAAAACTCAAGGTAACGCAGAGTGCATTTGCGTGACACTTGAATAGAGATCGGCGCATAATATGTATATAACACCAGTCATAGAAGATTTAAAAACATTTTTTTGTAAATCACCTGAAAGATTTAAATTTTTATCTTTATATATTTCAGGTGATTTAAAAGTTAAGGGATATATGACCGCTACACTTATCATATTAGTACAGATAAATCAGCACATTTATATTTATATTCAAAACCTCTTATACTGATCTAAAAACAAGTATTAATATTCTTCCTAATTTTTTACTTGAAAAAGAATATTGGAATGTGGCGCATGTGAGAATATGTACATTTTTAAATATTATATAAGTCACCCTGTATATAGTAGATATAAGTCGAGCATATTTTGAAAATGAACCCCATAATGTTTTGCTGTTTATTACAAAAATTTATTACCAGTAGATAATTACCAAAACTTTTTTCTAGGGTTTTAAGTAAATCCACACACAATTTTGTCAGTTTCACCGTTGAAACGCAACAAATATTTTACAATTTAGATTGACCCTCAGATAGAAGCCGTTCTATGTTGACTTAGTAGTCAATATAACAATTGAAAGAAACTTGTACTTATTTAAATGCAACTTTTTTAAAAGAAAAGTTTAAGTAGCAAATTTGTATTTAGTTTTTATGTTTGGTAGACTAGAGAATGCTTTGGTTTATGCACAGATTTATTTAATTAAAAAAAAACGTAATACAAGCTCATTAAAAAAAGGAAAGGTTAGTTGTGATTATTGAAACAATGGCAATGTAACGAAAAATGCACAAGATGATTTTTAGGTAACTTTTCAGTTTTTATTTTTAATTAAAAAGAGTAAATATTCTTATCTGTGTATTACTTTAAGCTCTGAGAAAATTCAAAGAAAGACTCTACAAAAATTCTTAAAAAAATCTTAAGCTACTGCGCAAATTTGGTGCAAATTCTGAGAAAACATTGTGGAATGAATTTCTACTTTTACATGACCTCTCATAATAAAAATAGTCTGCAGAAGGTAATACCTACATACATTTATAGTCATTATTATCACATTTACATTTTCTACAACTCTCAAAAACGACCGTTTTGAAGCTATTTAAAAATCATTTATGTGGGATTATGAGTCAGATATAACTAACACTTTATTCTATTTTGTTAATTAAAACCGGAATACCTTCAGAGTTGCTTTAAAAAATAATTAATAATTTTAGTAACAAAAATGCAGTAGATCCAAATGGGTTACTTTTAATTTTTTTGAATTTGATAACTACATTATTTTTGTTTGTTTGACGTTTATTTCTTACTAACAATTTATAAAAAAATAAATAGGCAAAACCGTATCTTACTACTAATTAGTCAAAATTAGTGCAAGTACTTGGAGTGTCCAAGAGCGAAACCATGTCCAAGATGTCCAGCTCCGTAGCCGAAGTTAGAAAAGCCCAGGTTTCCGGCCCCGTAGCCAAGGCCGAAACCGTGTCCGGCATGACCGAGAAGACCTGGACCGGCAGCGAAGGCAGGAGCGGCAAAAGCGACTGGGGCGGCGATGGCAGCTGGGGCAGCAATCGAGCAGCGATGGGAGCGGCAACGGGGGCAGCTACAGCGACAGGGGCGGCAACAGGGGCGGCGGCAGTGATGGTCTTCACAATTGGGGAGCTGATGATGTCAGTCCTGCGGATGTAGCTGCGAGCGGCTGGGAGGGCAATGGGAGCCGGGGCGATAGGAGCAGCTACTGGGGCAGCTACGGCAATGGGAGCAGCAACGGGGGCGGGAGCAGCAAAAGTCCTAACGATCGGGGTGCTGATGATGTCCCTCCTGAAAGTTTGGCTATATCCACCGGTGGCTGGGGCGGCAATGGGAGCGGCAACCGGGGCGGCGATTGGAGCAGCGAGAGCTGGTGCTGCAATTCCAGCGGTGAGCCCTAAACCAGCGCCTCCAAAGTGGCCGGCAGCAAAACCTGGTGCGCCCATTCCGGCGGAGAGTCCAAAACCAGCACCCCCAAGGTGGCCGGCGGCGGCGACGGCCAGAAGAGCGGACAAAATAGCCAACTTGAACATTTTGGAGCTGTTTCTGCTTTGCTGCAAAACGAAAGTGATGCCATCTTGGTTGTACCTGGAGGTTTATATACGAATCCATCGTGACATTTAGAGCCCTTAGGTCATGTGTTAAAAAACTACTTTCGAACAATTACATTTATTATTGAAGTACAACATAATTTACGGTAATTATTTGTCTTTTAGCGGTTTTAAGTTTATGCATTACGATTAAAGTACAATAATCTACATTTTTATACTTTTACAATGACATCATTAAATACTTTTAAACAAAATTGCATAACTCAGTATATTCTACATGTATTTGTAGCAGTTGCGATGTTTTTATAAACGCAATTGTACTTTAAGTCACACTAGATAATAAATATTTATTGTTGCATCTAAAAAAACCGTAAGAACTTGGAAAATCGTTTAAATCCCTCTGAAGATGTTTATAAAAGTTGTTTATTAACGATCAAAATATAAATATACATTTTATGAACTAATTGGAGGACTTGTTTAATTAATTAAAATAAAGAGGGAGACACTTATGGTTTTATCCCTATGTTATTGTGTTAGAAGATTGGACACGTGTTGAATTTCTTCTTTAATAAATTTATTACTTTATTTGAATGGTTTTTTAGAGTATTGTGGTATTCAATTATTTTTTGTTTTGTAGAGCCCTTTATAAATTGAATGTCTAGGTTTAAATTCTAAGTCTATTTTTTCTTTTTTTAGTGTAATGTATCTTCCAAGTCAACTGTCTGTTAAGATGTAATCTGTTTTCGAACCAGGTTTGTTTAAAAAAGTGGTTTATTTTGAAGGATAATTGTTGACCGTTTTGTTGTGAAAGTGATATAGACCAAATTATATTATAAGTGAGTCTTAATGTGTAATTTAGCCAATAGTGAGGGCGCAAACAAACTGTCTAAAAAATACATTAAACAAAAGCAGCGTACTGTATTTAAAATTTTGTAATGTATAGCTATTATTGATGCTTTTCAATATCTTGTCTACTAATACAGAATGATATAAAAATAATAACAAACATTTTTTTAAACATTAATGATATTTGTGAAATTTGGTTACTTGCAACCTCAAAAGACACATAGAGCTGAAAATTCTAGAAATAGCAATATAAATTACATTATTATTTATAGTCCATATATAGTGGATATTATTTATAATTCATTGGTCGTTAATAAAAAATAGTTGAAATGAAAATATTCAATTTTGTTCCAGTGTACAGAGTTTGACTTGATCAGTAGTATACTGCATGATTGTAGATTTATACAGATTTTAAATACCTTCATCGATTGTTTCGTCTGGTACTCGCAGTTCCCGTAAATGCTTGAGATATTCGGTTGGGTGATAAAGAAATAATATGATAAATTCTCCAAAATTACAAAAAAGTTTTATTTAAGATATACTAAAACTCTGAATGAAAGCTTTTCCTAGAAAACTCGACATTTGTCCTGCTACTACAATTAACACTAAATTGATTTAACACACGTAAATAGACATCTTCCCACAAGATTGTTAATTAATCGCTTTGAAGCTAACTCTAGGGAACAAAGCGAACAGATTATCTCTGGTATTTTTAGTGCATTGTCAAAACCTTTGCACAACGCGGTAGTCAACAAAATGACATCAATAGCAGAAGACTTCAGCCAAGATCGACGATATAAGATTATTAAAAGAAACTACTAACACTAAAAAGTAAGTCTACTATTTATTCTAGTATTATTACAGAAGAGTATTAACAAATAGTGATAATCAGCAGGTTATTAAAACAACTATTAGAATTTTAGAATTGTCACTAACAGAAGGACTAATTTAGATCGAACTATTACGCTTAGAAAAATCTTTTGTTAAAGGTACAATGTCAAATTTGGTAACGTAGCTGTGGACATCAAATTTATCTAGACATTATGTCTAGAGAATGTTTTGAAAAAGCAACAGCATTACCTTAATCAGGAAGCAACTTTTTTAGAAAATAAACTTTCTCTTTATAAAAGTACTCTAGGTTAATGAGTTGCAAAATTGGGCATTTTAAATGATTCAAGACCTTCAACTTTATTCGTGTAATAAAACCAGACTATACCAAGATAAAAATTATCCTTACACAATCATTAGTCTAAAAAGTAGAAGATTTATAGTTCTTAGTAACATACAATAAAATGATTTTGCAAATTAATAATTATCCTGGTTTACTCTTTATTGTTAAAATTATATTGTTAAAGATACAGGCTTAGAGTTTAAAAAACTGGAAATAACGTGAGTAAAACTTGCCAAATAAGTTCAGTAGTAATTTAAAAAATTTCTTGTGGCAAAGTCTTCAAGAAGTAGTGATTTGGTGAGCATCTTATGAGAATTTAATGGGAGTTACGTTGACTTTCTTAGCAATATCGAAAATCCCGAATCCAGATCCTAACTTTCTTCATCTTCAGTGATCTCGCGTAGATGGTAGTAAGCCTACATTAGGCCTCCTCCGTTACATCTTGCGGGGGGACCAGAGCCCATAGATAATACAGTTACTGTGGCTTTTGACGATAGAAAACAGCCATGCAGTGCACTGGCAGATATACTTCTGGATGGTTAGCACGTCGCCGTAGCAATGTAGAACAGCGTTCCTGACAAACCAGGAAGCGCCAAAGATGGACTTTAGGACCTTACTTTGCATCATCTGGAGTTTGTTAATATAAGTTTTAGCACAACACCGCAAATTCAGCGTACATCATGATTGGACGGATGATGGTCTTATAGATTGTTATTTTATTGCAAAAGACACCTGGCTATCAGGATAAAGAAGAGAACCGATCGATGTGAGATTTCTGGTGAATTTTTGGTCCGTACATAGAAAATAAAGTAAGAAAGAAGAATATGTTAAAGATGGCAATATAGAGTTTAGAATTTAAACGACTGAAATAACATAGAAAATTTATTGCCAACATCTAACAAAGTAAATAAATAAAAATCATGGCTACTATTTGATAATAATAATAATTTTAAAAAATAATAAAGACAAGATCAAGGTAGGGTAGACTATTAATAAAAACTGTTTGAAAGTATTAAGATTTGAGCATGACAAAAATAAAATTTTAAAAACTAATACAGCTAAAAAATAGTAACAAAGAAGGAAAATATAATAAGAAAATAGATAAGGTAAATAAAACAGATAAAAACATATATTATGAAGATAAAGATAAGAAAAATTATAAAATAAGAAGACACGAAATGAAATAGCAAAAAAGATAAAGGATTGGATATATAGTAAAAAAAAGTTACTAAAAGAATCAACAGAAATACAAAAAGATAGTATAGATAAAACAGAACATCAAATAATAGCTAAAACCATAGAAGAATTAATATTGTATATAATGTAGCTTTATTTAACGCAGATTTACAATAAGGTTCGCATGCGCAAAAACAAAAATAAAATAAAAACAAGAGTATAAAAGGAAGGGATTCCAGTTCTAGTGATGAGAGACAGTGATAAATGGAGCTCCGCATTTTGTGTAACTTAAATAACACAAATTTAGAGTTGCTAACGGGTAAAAGTAATAAGTGGTAGAGACCGGGCGAGTGACAGTGCAAATAATAGCAAGCTAGAAATAATATTAGATCGGATTTAGTAAAATTTAAACCATAGTGCAAATAAGATTCAAGCCGACGACAGGTTGACCGGCGGTTTGACCCCGCGACAAGCCGTTTAAACGGGAAAAGACAAGACCGTGTTAGAGAAAAATGACGAGTGAGGGACAATCAACAGATTATATAAATAAAAGAAGAAGGCATTACTGAGATTATAAAGATGAAAAACAAGTATTTTAAAAAAGTAAATGATGACAAAAAACTCTGCTAAGTCACAGAGAGGTAATGATAAACTAATATTAAAGAAAATTAGAACAATGAGGCAAGAAGTGAATGAAGGGTTTTAAGTGAACAAAAAGAAAAGAAAAGCTAAAAAGAAAATAAAAGGATTTAAAGAAAAATAGAAAATATGGCAACAAGAAAAGCAATTGAGAAATGGGAGAAATCATAGAAAAACCAGAACAGAAATAAAAAACAACATAGTAATAAAAAGATTGAAGACCGGCGAAGAAAGATCAAAGAAAGAGATTAATTTTTTAAGAAAATAAATGTATAAGCAAGAACAACAGAAATATATAATGCAGGACAAATACCAGAAAAAAGAATTACCGTTGCAACAGTAGAAACATTTAAAAAAATGAATGTGATGTCAAATAAAAAGAAACTTAAAGCAAGAAATATTTAAAAAATATGATTTCACAAAATATAATAAGCCAAAGAAGAAAATCCAAAAGATAGTAAAGTAATAATTAGATACCAAAAACTAACAATAAATATCCAGCTGTACAAATAGAATAAAAAATAAAAGAAATTATAATATTGTAAAACAGATAAAAATGAAATACAACCAAAAAAACTGATACTGCAGAAGCAAAAAAAGCCTAAATAGAAGACGGCCAAAGCTATGAATGTGAACACTAATGGGAAGCAAAAAAATACAAATAACAAAATTAAAGTAGTAACGTGGAATATAAAAACAATTCCAGTTCCTGGGAACATGAAACCAAAACCAAAAAAATATAAAATGGATGTAGCAGCTGTCCGAGAAATAAGGTGCAAAGCACAAGATGCGATTTATAAAAGGAATTCTTACAATGCCATACTCAGGAGGATCAAGCAAGGTAATAGCGGCCCTGGGATTACAGTGAATAACAAAGTAAATATTATAAACTTTGAACCTATAATAGCAGATTATGCTGTTTAAAAATAGAAGAAAATCCCTAAATATATCTTTAATTTGTGTGTAAGTACATACAGAGACAGACTGATAGGAAGAGAATTGGAAAAGACTTATGAAAAAATACCAAAACATGATATGTTGATTATACTGGGAGATTTAAATAAATAAATTGGAAAAAAGAACTTTACAAGCAAACTAGCAGGAGAACATAAAGGACAAATTGCAATGGAAATAAAACATATAACTTTGCGATGCTAACAACAAGAAGAAATAAGACAGGCCGTACATTAATAAATAAAAACCAGAATTGGATAATTCCAGACGTCAGGTCATACAGGGGTGCAAACGCAAACACAGACCACTACTTGGTAGATGCAAAATGAAACAAAAATACAAAATTAAAAAAGAAAGACAAGAATATAAAAAATGGAATGTTGAAAACTATATACAGAGGAGGACAGAACAGAGACATAAAAAAAATTAGTAATCAAATAGAAAAAACGGAAAATAAAATGCACATTGAGAGGGAATGGAAGAACATTAAAAAATAATTGTAGAAAGTATTAAAGAAGTAACAAAGTGTAAAACTGGAAATAAGTGTTTGACAATAAGCACCAAGAAATAATAAACATAAAAAAAACAAAAAACAATTGGTTAAAAATAAAAGGAAAAGAAAACCTAGAGAATTACAAAAAAAAAGCACAAAAAGGACCAGATGGATAGCGAAAATTTTATGCGAGTCAGAACAGAATAGTAAAAATAACAGTACAAAAAGGTTTCATCAACAAATCAAAACACAGAAGCCGAAGAACTCAGTGAAAACGAGAGGCCTGAAAGACGAGCATGACAACGTAGAATATGATAAAAATAAGAAGAAATATATTTAGAAAGAGCATTTCCATAATTTATCAAATGAAATAGAAGAAAATATAAGGCAGGAGCAACAAGATATTTAGTCGGGTCAAATTAGACGTAAAAAGTGCCAAAGGTCTTAATTTAGGCGAATAGCACCGATTGATTTGCGGTTTTGTGCGAACTTTCCTGAACGTATTTAGAAAAAACCTGAAATATATATATATGATCAATATGTGCTTTCGATTTTTCAATTGTTACACCGGAAATTGGCCAACTGGCTGATTAGTTTTACTGCACGTAATACTGACCAGAATGGAAATGAAATGAAATTCCTGTAGAAATAATATTTTATAAAAATAAATTTTTTCCCAAATATTACGTTTCTATAGTACGAAACAATAAAAAAATGGAAAATCTGACTTCGGAATCGTGATCAGCGACCTCGAAAACCCCCCGAGTGGGAATTTCTAGCCATTTTGGTTCAAAATTACAAAACTTTCGTTTTATGGCCAATATCTGGCCAACTAATCGAGAAATGGAAAATCTGACTTCGGAATCGTGATCAGCGACCTCAAGAACCCCCCGAGTGGGAATTTATAGCTATTTTTGGTAAGATTTAAACATTTTGAAAATTTTCCAATTCTTTGGCCATGGCAGTTGGCCAATCTCCGGTGTAACAATTGAAAAATGGAAAAGCACATATTGATCAAATTTCACGTTTTTTCTTCATACGTTCGGGAACGATTTGCACAAAACCCCAAATCAATCGGTGCTATTCGCCTAAATTAAGACCTTTTTTGCTAATTTGACCCGACTAATTAATAAAAAATTAGACTATAATGAAAATACACCAGTAAAATAAACGTGCGAGAAAATTAAGAATATAAAAAAACTAAAAAGTTGAAAAGCGCCATGATGTGACTAAATAAATGGAGAGATATTAAAATATGAGGAGGGGGGTTACATAATAGAATACGTGAGACAAGAATATATGAAAAAAAGAAAAGATGCAGATAGAATGGGAAATGGGAATAATTGAAAGAATTTCAAAAAAGGGCGACTTCAAATCACATTGCTAAATATAACATACAAAGTATGTACGGAAATACTACAGAAACTCACAAAATACACTGAAAATGTAATTGGCGAAAGATCAACAATAGATGCTTTGCATGTTAGGCTTCAAATATTGGAAAATTGTTATGAGTATGATATTAAACTACAATGGTTATTCATTGACTATAATCAGGCGTTTAATAAAATTAAGCAAAGAAAGCTTTTACAAATATTGAAAAGAATGAGAATACCGGGAGAACATACCATACGTACAAATAACAATGGGCCAGCAGTAAAAACAAGAAAAAAGCAAACGGAAACATTTAAAATCAACAGGGAAATCAACCATAGAGATGCACTCTTTAATATGCCATTAAATGGTTAATAAGAGGAACAAAATATAGAAAGCATAAGGAAAAAAAAGAAGCACAAGTTATAGCTTATGCAAGCGACATAGTCATTATATCAAGGACGTGAAGTAAACTAAAAGAAGTTTTTATAAATTTGGAAAAATAGTCCGCGTTTGACTTTCATACCGTAAAGACGTCTGCTGAGCGATAATAGTGAAAGTGTGTAACGCGGTTATCGCTGACATTAGGTCAGCAATACGCTGGTTTAATCTGTGTGAAGTATAATAATTATAAACTCACATTTCGTAAAATAGTTATATGAAACCAATCCACATGCTACTAAAATGGCATGCAACAGCAATAATAATTTCTATATTCCGTCAACGCAATTAACACGGCAGCTAGCATCTCAATCACATAATAGCTTCGCTCCAATGGATAGCCAGGTAAATCCCCAATTTCCTATTATCAATACTCCTTATTTACATAACAATTTGACATATGTGCCAAATGTGCAGATCCCAAATTTACATTCTCAAATGAATACACAAACTAATCATACTTTTACATCAATGCAACTAAATAACATACCGACAAATAATTTATCAAACAGAATAAATACATCCGATAGTGATAGTGAAGTGGAATTGAATACAATGCCCAATAAAGAATGGCAATGTGTACAAAACAGAAAAAGGAAAAGAATAACAAAACAACTAGTACAAAATAAAGCAGTACATATCACACAAAATAAAGCAGTACATGTCACAAAAAATAATAGATATTCTGCCCTTAATAGCCTTAATGAGGATATTACTGAAGTCGCACCGGTTGTTCAACAAAATAAGATACCCAGACCACCTCCGATATTTGTACATGGAGTTACAGATTATAATAAAATGATAAATGTTCTAACAGCTGTTACTGAAATAGAACAATATAAAACAAAAACAATGGCTGATAATATAGTTAAGCTAAGTGTAAATACTCCAGACACATACCGTAAGTTAGTAATATTCATGAAGGAATCAGGTATAATTTACCACACATAACAGATGAGAGAAAATAAAGTTTATAGAGTTGTCATTCGTAACCTCCATCCTACTGTACCCTCTACCGAAATAGCAGAATCACTGGAAGAGAAAGGTTTCAAAGTAAGAGCTGTAACAAACATCAAACACAGAATTACAAAATTATCCTTACCAATGTTTTTTGTAAACTTGGAACCTGCTGAAAACAATAAAGACATTTACAACCTTAAATTCTTAAATAATCACGTTATAAAAGTGGAGCCGCCACGTAAAAATACATCAATTGTCCAGTGTACGAGGTGTCAACAATATAACCATACCAAAGCCTACTGTAACCCTCCCTACGCTTGCGTTAAATGTGGAGGACCGCATGACACTAAGACATGCAAGAAATCAAAAGATTTGCCGGCGAAATGTGCTTTATGTGGCGGTGATCATCCCTCCAACTATAGAAGCTGTACAGTACCCAAAGAATTACAAAACAGACTGAAACCACACACACAGACTCAAAACAGGTTTATCAATTCAAACCACTCACCACCCAGTAACAATAGACAACACTAAAAGTTCACACCCTCAACATACAGCCAAGTAGTACAAGGTGACACTGTACAAGCCAACAGTCAAGACACAATCTTACAAAAGTTCATAGAGGAATTCAAAATGATGTTCACCCAGCTAATGCAACAAAACCACATGATAATAAATATGTTGTCTACTGTCATAAATAAACTTGTCGTTAATGTCTAAGTCCTTACGAATATGTTTATGGAATGCGAATGGCATCCAATCAAAAATTCAAGAAATCGAATTATCTTCTAAACTTCATAATGTAGATATATTTCTTATATCAGAAACACATTTTACGGACAGATCTTATCTAAGAGTTCCGCACTACACATGCTATCATACGGAACATCCGGATGGTACCGCCCACGGAGGAACAGCGCTACTCATAAAGAGCTCAATAGTTCATTATGAACTACAAAACTATGATGATCCATGCCTACAAGCAACAACAATACAAGTTTGTAAATTACCAAACCCAATTATTATATCTGCTGTCTATTGTCCACCAAGACATAATATTACCAATGAGGACCTCAAACCGTTTTTCCAATTACTTGGCAGTACATTCATATGCGGTGGAGACTTCAACTGTAAGCACACCTACTGGGGATCTCGGCTAATTACCACTAGGGGTAGGGCTCTATATAACCTCCTACGAGAAGAAAAATATGGATACCTATCAACTGGAGAGCCAACATATTGGCCCACGGACCATAATAAAACACCTGATTTGCTAGACTTTTTTGTCACAAATGGAATTTCTTTTAACTATACGGATATTATCAGCAATCTTGACTTATCTTCAGATTATACACCAGTTATCGCTACAATCAGTATAACGATAATTAAAAAATCACCAAGACCATCACTCTATAACAATAAAACAGATTGGGACTCATACAGAGCCATTCTTCAAGAAACCCTACAATCAAATATTAGTTTAAAAACTCCCCAGGAATTAGAGCAAGCTACTGATGACTTTATCACTACTCTGCAAAATGCAGCATGGAAATCCACACCTACGATCACAAACAGCGTTCAAAGAGATATAAATATTCCTAATGACATACTTGAATTAGTTCGACAGAAGCGAAGAGTGAGAGCTAGATGGCATAGAACACAACATCCAGCTGACAAATCAGTGTATAATAGATTAGCAAATACCTTAAAGAACCAACTACACATGATAAGGCAGGAAACTTTTAACCATTATCTAACTACATTATCAAGAACAGATAATAGCATTTGGAAAATCGCCAAAGCAAACAAACGGCCACAAAAAATAAATCCCCCACTAAAAAAAACAAATAACGAGTGGGCTAGAACAGATCAGGAAAAGGCAGACTTATTTGCACGACACTTTGCTAATGTTTTTACGCCCTACTCAGATGATCCTGATGATACAGTAAACAGCTTCTTGGACATACCATTGCAACTGTCGCTACCTATCAAGAGATTCACCTGTGCAGAGTTGGAAGAAGAAATTCAACATCTTAACCATAAAAAAGCACCAGGGTACGAACTAATATCCGGTAAAGTGCTTGCTGAACTACCTAGAGTGGGTCTGGTGTTTCTAAGGAACCTTTTCAATTCTATCTTACGTCTCCTATTATTGGCCGTTACCACTTAAATTGCACAGATAATTCTCATACCAAAACCAGTAAACCTGTTGAGGAAATTACATCTTACCGTCCAATAGCTTACTGCCTCAAGTTTTAAACTGTTAGAAAAACTTTTAGTCAGGAGAATACATGAAACAGATATATTGGAAAACTGCATCCCGGACCACCAGTTTGGGTTCAGAAAGTATCACTCTACCATTCAGCAATGTCATCGCGTCGTAAATATGATTAACACAGCACTGGACTCTAAATCTTACTGTCCAGCAGTATTTATCGATATACAACAGGCGTTCGATAAAGTATGGCATAAGGGCTCTTATATAAACTCAAATTACACCTTCCAAGTGAATATTATTTACTTATAAAATCCTATTTATCAAATCGACACTTCCAGATAAAGTATGGCCAAGAATATTCTGCCATTCATTCAATCAACTCGAGTACCACAAGGCAGCGTTCTTGGACCTCTTCTATATACATTGTACACGGCAGACATACCTACAACAGTAGCTACAACTATAAGCACCTTCGCTGACGATACAGTCCTTCTCTCTCATCATACCAATCCTCAAACAGCATCCTTAAACTTGCAACATCATCTGTCCCTCTTACAAACCTGGCTAAACAAATGGAGAATACAAGTGAACGAAGCCAAATGCACCCAGGTAGATTTTACCCTTGGAATGCCCGCCGGTGCATCTAAATAACATAGCAATTCCTCAAGCAAATGAAGCCTGCTACCTGGGCCTTCATTTAGACAAAAGACTCACGTGGAAACTGCATATATTAAAGAAACGAAAGGAAGTTGATCTACGACTTAAAAAAATGTACTGGTCACTTGGTAGGAAATCGTGTCTATCTTTAGAAAATAAGATTCTACTTTATAAAATAATAATGAAATCTATCTGGACCTATGGCATCGAGATGTGGGGATGCTCCTGCAAGTCAAACGTAAACATAATCCAACGCATGCAATCCAAAACACTGAGAATGTTAGCCAATGCTCCCTCGTATGTTAGCAAACGACACCCTGCATACCGACCTGGAAATGCCAACAGTAGTAGAAGAACGTACTAAAAGAAGCAACAATCATTTCCTGCGACTTCAAGTTCATGCCAATGTCCTGGCATCCAGCCTGCAACATAATCCACCCCCTAGACGACTACAAAAAACGTGGCCCATTCATCTAAGAAGAAACTAACGGGATGACATCGATGGATGGACTCCCCTCTCGTCACTACTGTCATCTCATTAGCTCTGGTGTGGCGGCCTTTTCGCCCTTGAACCGCTTTATATCGCGGCGGCATGCGGGCCTTTGATATCTGCACGTTTTGCCATCGCACACAAAACGGCATATGGGCTTTTGCTCAGCCGACAAGTCTGCATACGCCGTCGGCGACACCTTTTGATATGAAAGGTGCTGTCGAATGAAAATTGCCCGCAAAGACCTACCGCCAAGCCAGGCGCGAAGCCCGGCGACATTAGCACACCGCAGCGCGGCCAATTCGGTCGCGTCTTAACACCCGCAAACATTCGCACTCCGCAGCGCGACCAGTCCGGTCGTGTCTTCACCCGTAAGAAACATTCGCATCCCTCAGCGCGGCCAATTCGGTCGCGTCTTATCATCCCGCAGATACCAGATCCGCAGCGCAGAAGTGGCCACCTTGGAATCGCCGACGAAGCCGAAGCCGATTCAGGTGAGCGATTTGGCAATATTCGTTGGTTGATATCGGTAGCCGCCCCCATCCGCTTACGCAACGGCCGTTTAAGGGACGATTTGGGCCTTCTCGGCTGACGTTCCAAACGGGCTGTACTACGTTTCCACACCGCACCACGAGAGCGGCTATTTACACGCCTGCCTCTCCAAGCTCACAGGACCTTATTATATGTTTATTATGTAAAATGGTTCTGATTGTTAATCTGCAAATAAACTTAAAAAAAAATTGGAAAAGTAAAGTAGTTCTCTAAGTAATGCAAACAAAACAAAATATATGAAGTATCAGAGAGGAGAAAAATACAACATTAAGGAAGTGAAGGTAAAAAAGTTCATCTTTCAAAAAATACGATCTAATAACTACTTAGGAATACATATAATAATGGTTACAGTGAGGAGACCAAAAAAATAATTCATATAGGGTACAAAGTATTCTATGTAAATAATAGAGGGAAAAAAACGAATACAAGCAAAAGACTGATAAAAACCTTCCAACGAAGAAAACTGATTGGAATATATTTCAGCATTATTTTGTGACCAAAAGAGACGATAATCATAGCTTCCTTCTTCAATCCTCCATCGTCACATTAATTTGGAAAACGAGTGACTTGGTAAATAGCGCATTAAAATTAACCACACTAAGTTGGCACAAGTAACCTTTATCAGAAGATTCAATATATATTTGTTTGTTACTACAATTTTTTGGCTTATAAAAAGAAGATTTAAATTATCCCTAAGATACAAACTACTGATTTACAAAAAAATTCTATGAATTACAAGTCTGAAACTGCTATAACCAATCTGGATAAAAACCATACAACAGTGACTATTAAGAACACTTTGCGCGACGATTTGTCTCTAACCTTACCATACATTAAGATCTATTTATCGAATTTGTCATGGTCATTGACAAAATCTATAAAAGACTCCAGAAACATCACCATGTGTTGGTCCAACAATTGTTAAATGCCCAATTGTTTTTATAAAGCTCGACCGATACTATCGTTATAATCTATGAACTTCCTGCCGTAGATGTACCACTGCAGTCTAATTCTCCTTTTTACCAAGTTTACTAAATACTCATTTGTAGAATACACTGAAAATTTATTGTAAATAAATTATAAGGATAAAGTCAAATAAAAAACAAATTTTAAGGGAGTTTTAATATTTTATTACTTAATAATTATGTTTACGCAAACCCTAGTCTATCTAAGCTAAAAGTGCCCTTGTTTCACACAACGCTGCTTAGATAACATAGAACCACATTAAAACGATTTCCAAGTCCAGACAATCCGTTACGCACAGCAACCAAGTGTCATAGGAAACAAAGGCCCAGTCTGACTGTCGGTGACCTGGACCATCTGGATCATTTCTATTCTTGAGCAACCAACCACATCGCCATTTATTGCCCACATGCGGCCAACTGCAGGCTGGACCAAAGATCCACATGAGTTCCTTCGACCATCTGGGCTACTTCCACTACTCGACTGAGAAGCTCGCAGCTGCAACCACCCAAATATGTCTTAAAAATGTTTTCTTGTCCGAGTAACCGTTGAAAATAAAATAAAAAAGTTGCAGGCCTTACTAACCTGTAATATTTAAAGTGAAAAGAGAATTGTGACAAAAACGTTAGTAGATAGCAGCCTGAAAATAATCTGTAATTAAGTGGTAGAATACCACTTATCTCTTTTTAGAAAAAATAATTTAATTATTATATAGTCAGGCTGTGTCTATTTAGGTATTATTAAAATATTTCTTTCTTCTAACTTGTTAGAAGACCTGCAGCAATCCTTTAACGCTCCTGCAATTTACCTCAGAGATCCCTATTTGGCTTCCTCGCAGCTGCCCGTAAAATTAAACGAAATAATCAAATAGCGGGCGCTTCCGACGAGCTCACTTATTTAAAAAAACATTCGGCCCGACGTCCGACTGCAGTTTTGCCTCGCAGGCAATTTCAGTAGATCGGTGAGCATCCGGCGCGGCTTTATCTCCTTAATGGAGGCACAACGCGCTTAATGCGGCCGAAATTATTTTTATTGCGCCGCGTCATTAGGGCCGCGCACGAATTTCAGGCGGCTCCTCCAAATTGCTTTATGAATTCCGTGACATGTTCTGATGCCTTGTAATGGATTTATGGCGCGTTTTACGCTGGTTATAAACCATTTTCCGTGTTCGCCTGTTTCGGCTGGCCCATAACTATTCTGTAAATGATGTTACGTAAATCGAAATTTATTACATAGTGAATTAGTGTGTACTCTGTTTGCACGCCACATCGGCTACAAAAAATGTCGTAGAATATTATTTCGAATTTAATACAGGGCGTATCAACTGACGGTGACTCTTGAGCAACGTAATAAACAATTAGCTAAGCCATCAGTAAAGTGGGATTACAAGAATAAACTTGCCGACGGTGGGCTGCAGCTTTCAAGTTAGTTTCGGTGTTTGATAATTAAGCACAGTTAAAGTAACTCAATAAACAAAACAGGAAATAAAACAAAACAGAGCTGTGTAAACTATATATTGGGCAAAAAGAAATTAATAACAAAGTAACAATTAATCAAAACAAAGAAATTGAGAAAAAAAACTACTATGATTAAATAACTTCCAATATGGTGGGTGGCAGGTCAGTTGTGTACTCTCCAGATTGCGGGAAAAAAGTGCTGTTGGGAACGTAACGGCTTTTGGCAGCCTGGACGGCGGACGTTGGAGTGCTCTTCCTTGGCGGCTTCAACCCGGGGATGGGTTTTCCTTGGCCAGTTGTACTAGGGCACCATGGACGAAGCGGAACGTACAAAAGGCAGCGACAGTGTGCAACCACAGCGCAATAGAGCACCTGATTAGCTGGCTGGCGACTCCGTCGCTCACGAGGATTCGAATGGGAATGCCAGGCGGCGGTAAAAATCCCGTTTAGTTGCGACTAGGGTGGGTTAGCGTACAATCAAGGTTACAGGTAGATTCGGTGGGATTCGGGACAAGGGTTTAGATATGAGCACCAAACATTCGGTTTGTCGAAGCTGTCAAATATTTTTGTGGGCTAAACAAGTAAAAATTTATTGTAACTAAATGAGTGTTATACTTACCAAAATCTAATTTTAAAATATGAATGTCAACGCTTTGTCTCAACAGCAAGAGAATATAGTTTAGCAATTATAATTTTTGCATAAGCATTCAATATGAACCTTTAATATAAGTCAACTATTAAATAGATTTGGTACTTTACAAAGGTTTCTGTTAGCAACAGCATCTTTCAGTCTTAATACGATCGACTGACTTATAATTCAACTATAGTTTGTTATATTTAAATTAATATTGGCTAGATATTTCATTTTATGAATTCCAATAGAGACTTTAAGTTTTTATCACTATCCAAAAGGTTGGAATCATCAGCAAATTGAAAAGTAGAGGTTTTATTGTTTATGCTTACTTTTAAATTATTTATAAACATTATAAAGAAGAGAATAGTTAACCACACGTTTTTGTGCAGAAACCTCTCTGAGTGATACAACTGGCTTTTTATCTTTTAATTTTAAGTTTGCGGACGAGAAGTTTATGGCAAACAGTGTCTGAGGTTCGACTAAGATAATATGCTACTAGAATAGTAAAGAAGCGAGATAATTACTCGGACAAATGTGTTCGTGTACGTTTGAGCACGTGAACATTATCGATTGGTAATGATAATCCAACAGCCGTTTTTCTGTCTTTTTCTCTACATTTTAACTCGTTTTCAAGTCTTTATCTTGTTTTTTGAGGCAATGGCACCGTCTGCTAAATGGAGATTCACGGTTCCGCCCGGTAGACATCAAGAAGCACCTTGGTGCTCTGCGATTAACCATCCATGACATCCATGCATCAAACGATACAAGAATCTAAAGACAAACAAAAATGTACTGGCCGTTGTCAAAACCATCCAAGAGAAAATCAAAAGATACCCTCAAAATTCCATGCACTAACTCGTCCAGGATTTTGGAATGAGCGATTTTACTGTTTGATCCATTGTCAACTCACGCTTGGGAATTTACTCTTGCCCTACGATCAAAGACCAGCGGTCAACTGACAGGCAAAAAGCAACTAGGAGGAAATTGGCCAAGGATTTGCTGACCCGGTTCCATCTAGCATGCTATTACGATATTATCTGGGCAGACGAAAACATTTTCACTGTCCAGGCGGTGGCGAAAGGGTGAACTACCTACTGCTTCTCTAATCCTGTATATGTCCTGATTTTCAAAGCCGATGAAAAAAACCTCTTTTTTATCGATCAGGGCGTCAAGATCAAGGCAAAAATATACAAGAAGAAGATCTTGCAGCCCATCTACCTCGACTGGGTTCCCAGACACTTTGGGTCTGGCCACTGGGTCTGGCATCGGGACGAGGTTCTCGAACAATGCGCCAAGATTAGGCAGGACTAGATACGCACTCACACCCCTAACTTTATCGCTACCAAGGAGTGGCCCCCTTACTTTCCCGAGTACAATCCAATGTACTATCTGTTTGGGTGGACTAGGAGAAGAAAGCCTGCGTTACTCTCCACTCATTTGTAGAATCTCTAAAGCAATCCTTTCTTAAGACTTAAGACAAACTCTCCATCGAGTGCCTGTGTGCCACCTTTTATGCTGTTCCCAAGAGACTTCGCTCTCTTATTTATGCAAAAAGAAATCGATTAAGGAACTGGTTGTTGTTATGTCGTCTTAAGACCGATAAAGTATTACTGTTAGGAGGTATTGCTATTGAAATAAAAAAACACCGACACAAAACCTTTGTCAGACTGATTATCTTACACCCTGTATAGTTACACTGTTCCAATTTTTAAAATATTTTTCTTAAGATTTCTTTAATGAGATTAGTTTTACTGAGATTCCCTAGAAATTCATAATAAGTTGGAGAAAGAGTTTTATTACAAGCCAAAGAAATCAATAAATATTTTCACATTACAGGTGTGATAGTAATAAAAGTTTTCAAAGTTGTCACGACGGTCATTTTTATGAATAGGCATAATTTTGTTTAGGTTAAGTAAACAAACAAGCATTAACATTTTACATTGTGAGCTGGAAGTTGGCATATTTCATTATCAACTGGAGTTATAGTTTATTACTTATTTTTTATCAGGCATCAAGTAATTAGTAGCCCATATATTTAGGGCTCATTATTAAAAATTATTAAAGGAACCAGCCGAAAAATTTACTTGTCAATTTTTACTCTTTTCGTTCTTTCTTTATGATTTTTCAACTTAATTTTGAGCTACTATTGAATTTAATATAACTTTATTGTGCTTTTCTATACGTAATTAAACTTTTTTGAATTTACTTGTTAAACATTTTCTAGAATTTATTTTGCGAAGATCTAACAATAAATCAAATTCTTCTTTTATTAGGCTTAAGTCGCTATTTATATGATTCTTATGTCTATACTTCGACATTGTCTTTATTTAAAGACAGAAATAAAGGTAGGTTAACTCGTAGACTGGTGTTGAAAAAATATATCAAATGGTGGTTAATAGATATAAATAGAATCTCAAGCTGTTTGTTAGGTGTGTGGAAAAAAAGGTTCAAACTTTATTAGCTTATATCTAAACAATAAAAAATCCATCAAAGTAAAGATTCTCTACCCACAGTGAAAAGCAGAAATTCCTGGAATTAGGAAAAGAAATATTTGACTTGTTTATTCCGACCTCATTTAAAATATAATTGATATACAGAAAGTCCATACAGACTTTTTTGTAAACTTTTGTTTTTAAAGGTTGATATTTTATTTAAACTTACTTGTAATTTTTTCTGTATTGATGTTTGGTATTGTAATAACAAAAATCTGCAGAAATTATTTAATTAATTGGAAATTGCATATGCTTGGTTATTGTTTTCAACATATTTATTTAGAAGTGTTGTAATTTGATCCAGGAGGGATTGTTAGCTGCGCTATAATATATTTTGTAGATAAAAATAAGTTTAGTAATGGCATGTAGAGGGTACGGACGATAATGATGAAGAATACACAGCTTCTTGCACCTAACTATTAACTTTATCTTTACGTCGGTAATGCTCTGATGACTGAGTGTAGTGGGATATCCGCTTTATTGAATAAAAGAGTAAATTATTCTATTGTAATTTTGTTTTTATTTCCTCAAACAACAAAACACTTAGATACACATATTTTTATTAGTTGCAGCCACAAGTGATATTCGCTTAAATACCTGCAGTTTGGAACTTATTATTTGAGCAATAGAAGCTATGTGGGTACTCCGATGGCCGGACAGAATCATAAACTGGACCTTCGATTCCACGATAAGTTGATGACAGCAAGGAGACTCATCTCGGTGACAGATTGTCTAGGCGTGAGAACCTTTAGATGTTAGCTTACTGCATAAGTATATTTTTAACGCTATAGAGATACGTTGTCTTAAACAAAGAGGATCTTTACCTCTGAAGTGAGAATATATATATCGACTAGGGCTCGCGTCCGCGTAGACATTTAGTAGGTATTGCTAATTAATAAAGTTTTACAAAACAGATTTCTTTGTTTTTTTAAATCTTTCTTTTTTTCGACTCCATCCTTACATTACAAATATTTAGCCAATAAAAATTTTAAAAACATTGTACCGAAAGCAAAGAAAAAACACTACAATAACTGTAGAAGATGCGACAGTAAAAAGAAGAAACAAAACTATTGTAAGTTTAAGAACGTGGAATATAAAAAAACTTTTAAAAAGACAACATTAGGAAATATAAAATTGAAGATAAAGAAATGAAAACACAAACTATTAGCAAACAATTCACTGTTGTTACAGTGACACTGTCAGAAAAAGAGAAAAACAAATATTAAAATACTAGACGAAGAATTCCAGGAACCTCCCTGTCTAGATATTAACATTAACTAAAATTTAGTTTTAATAAAAATTAAACTGTAATTCAAAAACTATCGAAAATTATGTGCAACACTTAAATAGAAGAAACATGGATGAAAGTGAAATAAATTGTAATAGGGACAAAAAAGATTAAAAACCGAAAAATATGTTACCAATGGAAGAAAAATTTAACAAATAGATGAAAGAAATACATAAAAAAAAATTTCCTATTTAGAACAAAAAATAATCGTTGAGAAAACGGAAAAGGAGAACCAATACCATAAGTTTACGTCATAAAAGGAACTAAAATGCCAAAGGCAAGTAAATGCTAGCATAAATCATCAAATGCGTGGATAAACGCACCATGTAGTCAACTATTTAAATTAACATCTAATTCGAAAAAAGGCGATACATGCGAATCTAAAAACCTCCGCACTATCAACTTACCTTCCCATAATTCAAAAATTCTTAAAATAAGTTTACACAGAAGAATAGAGGGAAAAATAGAAGAAAACCTTGGTAAAAATGAATGTGGGTTTAGGAGAGAAACAACAATAGAAACAAAATTATAAAATAATAAAAATAAATTTTATCGTTATTCTAGATATCCAGAAGGCTTTTGAAATGTTAAGGTATGCACATGATATTTTTTTCTAGATGTTATGTGTATTGGTAAGATACATCATAGAATACAAAACCTTTATTGCTCTGGCGTACTATGTCAACCAGTCCCCAACCGAAACGGTTCAACAGTACAAGAAAAATTTGGTAACCACTATTTTTTTAGACAATATGACTGTTAAAAGATAAGAAAAAAGTGTCGAATACGTTCATCTTGTTTTCATGATTTTTGAGACCCAAAGGTGTTCTGGAAGATATTGAGAAAATAAAGAAAAAAAAACACATAAGCAACAAAAACATCCAAAGAGTTGAAGAGCTCGTAAAAGATAAGGAAAGAATGATGGCAACCCGAAAGGCCCACCAAGAGTTGGGCATTAGCGGGTCATTGTTGCAAAGTATTATGAAGACTTACGACTGAAATCATGTAAGATACAGATAAACCAGCTAATTAGCCCAGAAAAGATTTTTATTTGCTAATTTAATGATCGAATTAACAGAAAAGGGATTAATAGGCGAAGCTCAGTTTTACCTTAAAAGTTATGTGAACAAACAGAAATGGAGGTTATGGAGGTTATGGGGAAGCGAAAATCCGTACTTCTCAGCAGTAGAGCTTTACCATTCGCAGCGGGCAACTGTTTGGTGTGTGGTTTGTGCAGATATGGTAGTATTTATATAATCGTAAACATAACTGGTGATCGCCACCTTGAAATTCTCAAAGAAGAAGTTTTTCTATATGTGATGGAACAGTTCGAACTAGCAAAAACATACATAAAGTTAAAGAGTTTGTAAAAGCAAAGAAAGAAATTGTAGCGACCCGGAACGTCTGCCTAGAGTTGAGCATTAACAAATAATTGTTCCAAAGGATTATAAAACAAAACTTACGGCTTAAGCCATATAACATACTAATAAACCAGATTAGAGAAAATTTCAAGTTGCTAATTTAATAATCGAGTTTATAAAAAAAAGATCAATAGATCTAAAGAAAATTTGGTTTACGAGCAAAGCCGACTTTTACCTTGAAGTTTATTGAAAAAGCAATAATCCACACTTTTCAACAGCAAAGCTCTTACATTCAAAACGGGTAACCATTTGGCATGCGATTTGCGCAGACATACTAGCAAAACCTATTTTTATAGAGGAAAACAAAACATAAAATTCTTTAGAAATAAAATTTTCCGTAATTAATGGGTTTGGGAAAGATTAATCCTAACTGACTCATACAGGACGGTGCGCAACCACAACGCACTGAAAAAATATTTGATCTTCTGGAGGAGTATTTTGGTGAAAAGGTCATCACATTGAATTCTGCAAAGTACAACCGACATGGTATTAAATGGTTACCGGATCTATGTCTCTGTGACTACTTTTTGTGGGATACCTAAAAAATAACGTGTGCAAAAAACAAATTTGTTGAGTAGCCTATCTCAAAGAAGCATCACAAAGCAAATTGAATTAATAACACCAGGAATACTATCAAGAGAAGTAGGAAATTGTGCAGCCCGTTTAAGGTATGTCAGGGCTTTAGAAGGCACGCACTTTTAAAATTTGTAGTCAAGGGGTTAAGGACAAAAATCTAAAATAAAATCTTATCTAGCATTCCCATTAGGCCACCCTGTAGCTTGATTATAAGGAATTGCTGCTTCACAATTTTACTAAAATGTTTTAACTCTACCCAGTAATCTGCTTAATCTGATTCTAAAACATGAAATTCGTAATTTTCGTCGTCAATAGGAACTTTTTATATTAGTTTCTGCAACCAAACTTAATTAGTTTTATATCAAGCTATTTTAATACTAAAAACGTTATATATAGTAAATAACTGAATATTAATACCTCTAACAATACAGAAGCTTAAAAAATGTTGCATAGGGTGTTAGTTACACTGGTTATTACTTTCAGCACGTGTTATATAGTGTACTAAACGCATTACACTGCAACGCTAAACGAAATGGAAATATTAATTAACAAACTCAATGGTAACGCAATCTATATAACGCTAAACAATAATTGTTTTTTAATTTTAGGTGAAAATTACAAACTGTGACTAATTTTAAAAGTTTGATTTCTAAAGAAACACTACTTTTGTGGTTATAAGGCGAGCTCGTTGATAGTGGGTCGCAGCGCAGTCTTGGACTCAAATTATAATTAAACCTTTGATGACTACTCGATGTCAAGTACGCGTCCAATTTTTGAAGTGTAAGAACATCAAACTAAATTTATCGGACCGAACAATAACCTACATTTTAGTATTTGTGAATTAACAGCCGAGAAAAAAAGAGTGAGACGTACTACAATAAACTCGACGTCTTAGAAAAGCATTACAATCCTTGAAACATACACAGCTAATTTATTCAAGTGTGACTACTTGATTTGGAAAGCAGTTAAAAAAATTAAGAGTTGAATAAGGCGTATATCACCGTTAAAAATAAACAACAATTGGGTTAGACCAAACACGAGTAAGTCACGATTTTTGCTGAACACCTAGCAAAAGTCTTCAGTCCTCTAAATCCTAATCTGAATAATATTGATAACATGATTCAAAATTTTTGAGGCACTTCTTGCTCAATGAGTTTCCTAATTAGTTCATGTTCTCGTTTAAAAATACAAAAAGAAATTTGTATTAAATAAAAAATATAAAACCGCAGAATTTGATCCCCTCACAGCCATTACCAAGAACAATAGTGTACTAAGATAAACATACCTTTCCATCACTTGGAAATTTGCGCAAATTATAATGATATACAAACCTGCAAAACCTTGAAAGTCGCCAAGTTCGCATCAACCTATCAATTTATTACTCTTTTTATCAGAAATATTTAAGAAAGCGCTGCTTAAAAGATTAGAAACTAAAATTAACTTCTACAAAGTTTTATTTAAACACAAATTCTACTTCTGACAGCAACATTTTACTGTATTTACAACAGTGGCACAGAATAGTCAATCAAATTGTAAAAATCCTAAAAGAGTCGAAGGTGCAGCTTTAATTGACATCGACATTCTATGGGTTTGGAATGATGAACTACTACTTAAAATTCCACAAAAATTACTACCTTATTTTTCTGAGCGTCACCTTCAAACATTCTTGTACTATTCAATACCACAGGATAAGGTACTCGGCCTATTTTTACAGCCAATGTTCCAACAATAAAAAATACATTTATTTCCACTTTTTCAGACAATATCGGCATATTATCTACCTACTGTGACTCGAAGAAGCGACAAATCAGCTACAAGTTCATATCGACAGTCTAGAAGATCTCCTTTAAAGCCAGACGTGATTAATACCCAAATGTTAGTATAAATAGCACCAGTATGTCTGTTAAAAGCAAAGTTAAATATTTTGACCTAGTAGTTGACTTTAAACTAATCTGGAAACCACATATGACTTCGGTAAAAACTACCTACGTATTCCCATGGTCCAATCAGAACGAAAAGAGCCAACTAGGCAAACCTCTTATAGTTCAAAGATGGCTGAAAGGCAGCAACCAGCATGCCTAAAGACAGAATAATAAAATACTTGCCTGCACGGAGGGTCATCAATAGACTTTTTCCCTCTAATTCATTTGCAGTCAACAAATTTGCTTATTAAGTGCTCTAATTAAACGAAATTCCCTTTGTAAGCAAAATATTAAGTTTCGAGAGATCCAAATTTCTAAAACTTTCAGATTTTGTAAAACCTCTCAAAACCTAGGATTAGCTTTTAAAAAAAATATACGGAAAATTTGCTGGCAGATGTTGTAAGGAAAGGTAGGAGAGAATAAAATGGCAAGGCAAACGCCAAGTTGTCTAAAACAACATTTTAACTAGTGCAAAGGGTTCGGAGAGGCAATCATCCAGGAACTGTAATGATTTGGTGGGAAGTGTAATATGGTGGAGTAATTGACATTTACTTTGTGAAAAAAGAATTCAAAAATTCGGTCGCTGTGTATCAACAGAATGTTTTGGAAGGTGTAGTAAAACCTTTGAATCGCACGCCTTCTTCAGGTGAGCCTTGGATCTTTTAGCAACCCTCCGCACCTACCCACAAAGCGTGGTTATTTCCAACTTGGCTGAGCAATAATGTACCTCTTTTTCTTACAGTAGATGGTTGGCCTTCTGGTAACCCAGATCTTAATCCATTAGATTACAAATTATAGGTAGTTTTAGAGAGCATAGTTTTCTCAAAAAGACACTAATGTTGATTCTTTGAAGCGAGCTTTGACGGCTGGAGCTAATACGTTTCCAATGGATGTACTGTGTTGCAGTAGACGAGTGGCCCGGACGTACAGAAGTTAAGGATGTGGCCATTTTGAATAAATCCGTTGTAATTATACTTACCAATAACAGTTTAATAAATGTTATGTAAAAACAGTTAATGGTTTTATTTTGTCGTTGTAATCAGTGTCTAGTAGTAGTTATGAGCATACTAAAAATAGACATGGGCAAAGATGTAAGACACAAAAATTTCATATAGTGCAATAACTTGTTAGACCTCTTAAGCTAGGCACTTTAAGACTTCATCCTTCTTATTGCGATGTACAACACAATTCAAATTAAAAAAACGCGCAGTTAGTTTGGCTTTAATCTTTCTGCGACATTGCTGTGGTTTCTTAAATTTTTGATTCTAGATTATAGCTATATATGCAAAATTTCTGAGAAAGTTTTATTATTAGCAGCGTTTTTTAAACAAATCACTAATTACAGTACGATGTTTCGTTTTCTCCAGGAAGTAAAACTCCAGGGAGTAAATTTTACCATAACACGTCCTTTGCCAAGGTTTCACATCTCAATCAAGAACATAGTAGTTATGAGTATCTAGATGATTTTCAATTCTTAGACTCTCAGCCGTTGTTTTTGTTGAATGCAGACAATTCGTGTTCAACATTTTTAGGTATTTTGTTTCTTGTAGGCCTTTTAGCATGTACATTTTTTTTAACAAATTTGTGGCATTGTTATTTGTATTGCGCTTGTTGTATTCTTGAATGTATTTTGACACATTCGAATAGTTTTTACAAGAGCATAATGTAAAATCATATGTAGACTCGTTGCTTTACGGGTTTGTTACTTTATTTTGTCTTCAATTATTATTTATTACTTACTTACCCACCCAATTACCGCTAGGTGTCGGGGTTAGTTTTCCACTCTTTTCTTCCCATTGCCCGTCTTTTGCTTTGTGCCATATGCTGCCTCTTGCCCTTAATATGTCACCTATTTCTTGGTTCCAGGTTCTTTTGGGTTCCTCTACTGTTTTTTATCCCATCCTACTTCTCATATTTCCTTTACTAAGCTGTCATTTCCCATTCTAACTAAGTGTCCGAACCATCTCAGTTGTCTTTCAATAATTTTATCAGGAACAGCTTTTACTCCTAGTCTATTTCTTATGACCCAATTGTCCCATTTGTCAAGCTTTGTGACCCTTCAATTATTATTAGTATCTTCATTTCCGCCACAGTATTTTTCCTTTTAATTTTTGGTTTAATACCCATGTCTCACTACCATATGTTAACATGGGCACTAAAACCGTATTGTAGATTTTCACTTTAGTCTTTTTACTAACTTCTCTTTTATTTATAAAGACCGATTTTAGAACGTTGTATAAACGTGTTGCATTTTTAATTCGATTATTAACGTCTGTTTCTATGTTCCCACTAGAATCTATAATTGATCCAAGATATTTTATATTGTTCACTGGGTTGAACTCATGTCCATTCAAGTTAATATTAATATTAAGTTTTTGCCCTCCTCTCGCTATTACCATAAATTCGGTTTTGTGCACATTGACTCTCATTTCATACTCGTCGAATAAAGATTTTCACCTATTAGATGTTTCTTGTAGCTCTTTTTGACTGTTTGCTACTAACATCAGGTTGTCCGCATATAGAAACTCTCTCACTATTACTGGTATCAGATGTCTAATCCTCACTCTAAATCTTTTTACAACATTTTTAGCTTTCCGGGCAATTTCATCCATCATTGTTATAAACAGAAGTAGGCTTAGTATTTCCCCTTGTCTCACTCCTTTGAAAGTGATAAATCCTTGGTATTTCCATTTACGGTCTTTACAGAATTTTTGGTATTGCTATATAAGCTTCTGATTGCTTTCACTAGTTTTTTGGAAGCTCTGCGATTCCTTAGAGTGTCCCAGATCCATTTTCTTGGTACAGTGTCATACGCCTTTTCTAAGTGAATTGCACATATGTAAACTTCTCTATATCCCCTAA
This sequence comes from Sinelater perroti, assembly GCA_036346155.1. Classification (NCBI taxonomy): domain Eukaryota; kingdom Metazoa; phylum Arthropoda; class Insecta; order Coleoptera; family Elateridae; genus Sinelater; species Sinelater perroti. The sequence continues at coordinate 7,478,416 of JARFIY010000174.1, forward strand.
GTACTATTTCAGCAATTTGTCTTATATCAGGTCTTGCGTACTTCTTCCGGCTCGGAAACCAGTCTGACTTTCCTGTAGTGTTGGTTCTAATACTGTTCTAAGCCGATATTCTAATATTCGTTCATATAATTTACCTACTATTGACAGAAGAGAAATCTCCCTATAATTACTACAAATTGAGGCGTGTCCTTTTTTAAGTACTGGTACAATTATTACCAATTTCTATTCCTCTGCAGTTTGCTTCTTTTCCCATGCGTTACTTATTATTGAGCGTAGTACATTAATCCCCGCATCTCCCATATATTTCACCATTTCTAGTTTAATATCATCTTCGCCGGATGCCTTCCTATCCTTCAGTTTTTTAAGTGGGTAGAGAACTTTTTTGAGCTGTATATTTGTTTCTACTGAAATTGTTCTACTTACATTTTCTTGAGATTCTATAGTATGCACTGTTTGATTATAACACTAGAACAATTTACTGAAATGCTGGTACCATCTATCCCTTATCTGCTCATTTGACGTTATTAGTTTTCCTTCCTTGCTCTTAATGTAGTGCTGTTTTATATTATTTTCTTGATTTAGTATTTTCAGCGTTCTGTATAACAGTTTGGAATTTTCTGTCACTGTGCTTCCATTTTCAGTCCAAAGTTTTCCAAGATTTTTGTTTTGCATCCTTAACTAATTTTTGGACTTGTGTTTTTTATTCTAGTCATTCTTTCTAGTCATTCTTTGTTCTAACCATAGTCGTTTCTTAGATGAAGGTACTTCTTCCATGATTTCTTCATTCTTTTCATCGCGTTTTGTATTTCTTTATCCTACCATGATGTATGTTTCGTTGCATCTCTAATTATAATGCCGTTAAACATATTCCAGCTATTTTCCAAATCTTTGTTTAGTTTACTACTTTTTCGACCTCGTATTGGTACTTTTCACCAATTTCTTCTGACTTCAGTTTATAACTCCTAATGTTCGAGAAATCTTTTGACTCTTTTCCTTGCCTCCACACTAATTATCTTGCTCTTTTAGTCTTACTTCAACCAGAAAGTGGCCTGACCCTATTTCGTAACCTCTTTTTACTCTAATGTCTTTTCTTATCTTTAGGTTTGTTCTTTTAATTAGCAGCAGGTCAATTGTAGATCTTTCATTTCTACTTTTTACCCCTCTGGTGTATTTATGAATGTCCTTGGCTGGACGGCACTGCACGTGTAAACCCAGTGTTTGGAGTGCTCCGTTGTGAAATTCGATTTTTCGGATCATAGCAAGCATATAAGAGCACCGAAAGCACTTGAGGGGACGAGTAAGTAGTGAGCTTAGCAAACCCGAAAAAGTAAAGTAGGAATAGTATTTACGAAAATAAATATTAGCGCAGAACATCAGCTGGTAGGTAAAATCCGTCCGAAAGGTTGAATTGCGGGCTTTACCTGGCGCTGACTGAAAGCAGTGGCGGCGCGTTGCAAAGAAAAAATGTGAAATTATTAAAGTAAAAAAATTATTATTTATATTTTATCCCAAAATGAGACGTTGTGCTTTGTTTAAATCACTAGCGTAGGTTTATTACCTATATCGCTTTATAACGAGTTGGGTCGCTCTTTCCTTCTATTTTTCACTCAACTATCAGATATAATAATTTAGAGTTGCTATATTTATACGATATTGGCAAAATATATTAAATTACACGGCTTAATCGTATTTAGAATTTCTGTTCGTTTATTGAAGCGACACTTCTTTGTTAGCTTTGGTTGTTTACGGCATTTTGAAACATCTTTTGTAATCTCACATCTCAAATAATTTCAATATGTCTGACAGTCTCATTGTCAGTAAGAGTCGAAGTCTGGCACTGCATACAAGTATACTGAATATATACAGAGCGGCTCAATGGGTAAGCTAGATAAGATTTTTATTTTAAATAGTTGTGTCTAACCAACCGGCTGACCACAAATCTACCGGTAAAAAAATTTCTCATTGAGCGCGGTACTGTTTTCCTGCTTTGAAGTTCAAAATTGAGAAGTATAAGATTCTGTGATATTGACCGGTCCAACGGGTACGTTAAACGACATGGAAACAATAAAAGCTTTATTTAAGTATTTATTTAGTAAATTAAATATTCAAAGAGCGTGGTTCATACAGTACGGTGCGCGACCACATCGCACTAAAATAATTTTTGATTTTCTAGAAAAGTACTCTGGTAAAAAGATCTTTGCATTGGATTCCGCAACATTTGAAGGCTACGGGAATGACTTAAAGGCAAGAAAATTGGGCACCACGTGAATTAAAGCTGAGAAACGTTCAAATACGCTTTTCCACCTGAAAACAGCTGCTTCAAAGGTATAAAAAAAGAGTTTTTGCATCTTATCGTGACTGGTAATAAAAAATAAATTTGTTACAAAAACCCTAAGTGCAGAAAAGTTAGATCATACAGATAAACATTGCCACCGACCTCAACATCGACGCTAAAGCGAAACATTGATAGTTCCAAGGTAATGCTCTGTATTTGGTGGGATCAGAAGGGTGTAGTGTTTTATGAGCTACTAAAATAAGGCGAAAGTATTTCTTTGGATTGCTACCGGCAGAAACTAATCAAATTCAACCGAGTGTTGAATGAAAAACAAGCGAATATGCCAACAGACACGATAAAGTGATTTTTCAGCAGACAGCGCTTGGCCACATATGGTAAACCAAGAGAAAAACTATTTTCAAACAATTCGATGGGATGTTTTACCTAACCTGACGCGCTTCAATTTTTTTGAGGATATTAAACAATGGGTGGATTAATGGATTGCATTACAAGGCGGGGAATCTACCTGTTGCCAGAAATATAAAAAAAAAGTGCTGACGATGGACGTTACTGTGAATAACTTGTGCTTTATAATTTTTTTTCAAAAAAATATTTATACACAAATTCAGTCCTCATTTGTCGCTGCCAATAGAAAAACGATCAGAAAAACTTATGTCTAACTTTCTAAGTAAACCTGGGTATTTAACATTCGAACTGCGGTTTCCACAACACTGTGAACTGAAACCCGCGCGTTACCTTTCGAGGCTGTTGCTCACAGACGTTTTTGCGCTGCCGAGCCTGCGAGCTTTGAATTCGTACTTCGCAGGCGCTTTCTCAGACAGATTTAATTTAAACGTTCTCGTGTCTAAACTCGCGGAGTTACATGGACTTGTCAAGTTTTTAACGAGACGTGAAATCGTTATTACTTTTTTAGCCGGCGAACGCGAAACCGACTGCGAAAACACAGACGAGCTCCATCTGGCCTTTTTTTGGTTCGAAATAGTTGCCGCAAACTATCATCCAGCTCCGTGCTTCTTTCAATTAGGCGATTTAAAGCGAAATTGCGCTTTTTGCGTTTTCTTTTCTGCTGCAGTTAGCTGTTTCGTGGTGGCGGAGTTCGTTTAAATGTTGGGGGTTACCTACATCGCAAAAAATGCGTAAAATGCCTAGCTTTGAACAATTAAATTTTAACATGTAAAGGGCATTTGCGAAAGTCAATATAATTTAATTGCTTGATAAAAATAGATTTTTCATGACAGAATTTTATTAATATTGTAGTTTAATTTTAAGCTCTAAAACACAGTTTAAATATTTGCTATAATGTGAAAATTAAAATTTAATTTTTTAATTTTGACTCGTTTTTAATGTATACATCTCGATAGTACAATTTAAAATTATAAAAATAGAAAACCTTTAAACAAAGAATGAAAGGAATAGAATAACCGCTGATATATTTGTCTTTTATTAACTAACATCTGTAATTAATCTAGAGCTTATAAATACATAATCTTTAGTCTATTTATATATTTGTAAGCGATTTTGGAAGTTTAATTTTCTGTATTCATTAGTTTCTTTAATATTTCTGCTCAAGTGTTTCTGTTTCGTACTGCTCATCTTGTTTTTTTCCAAATGATGAGTTTTTACCACTCCATATCTTCAATCAAAGTTCGTCTCGGTCTTTTTCTTGGCCTCTTTTTGACAATTTTTGTTTCTTGTACTTGTCTAACTAGTTACTCTTTTTACATCCTCATACCATCTTAATTGACATTTAATTTTTCTTTCTATTGGCATTACTTTTATTTCCTTTCTGTACATTATATTTATAATCTTATTCATTTTGGTTTTACTCTAAATTTTCCTTAAGTGTCTCATTTATATAGCTGCAATTTTCATTATTTGGTCTTTAGTTTTTTTTACATTTATTTAACAATTGTAAGTGGTTTAGTAACAACTTTTTTGAGAATTGCACTCTTGTTTTCTTAGATACTGCCTTTATTTATTTTCTGAATTATGATTCTTTCTTTTAATTTCATCTAGCTTTTATTACAAGTATGTCACATGTTTTTGTAGGCATAACGTTTTTATGTTGTCATAGTCTCCATCACATCAGCTGAATGAATCTGCGTGTCGAGCTATTCTGAGCTCTCGCTGCAGCCGCGCCTTCAGTCAGATTATCAGGGTGAGAACAATATATTATAAATGTATTATCACTTTCGCGTTATTTTATTTCCTAATATATAAATTATCAATAATCTCGAATAAAAAAGGAACCCTTAGCATAGGGTGGCAACGAATCAACGGTCCGCTCTTCACTCATCACCACCAGCTCAAACCCAAAACGTTTATCAATGACAGCCAACAACATTACTTGAAAGAAACCGATATTACCCACTAAGCCAGGTAGAAGAAAAATCATCACAATCTATAGAAACCAACACTGACAAAACCAAAAGTAAAATTCCTCCTATCTGTATAAATGGACCGTGAGATCATAAAAAGGCAATAAACGATATTTACAATACCATAAATAGCAAATTTGCAACTAGCTACTCCAGCAATACATTAAAAATAAATTTAACTAATGAAAATGATTACACAATGCTAACAAAGTATTACATTGGAAATCTAATTGAATTCTATACTTTCCGGAACCCCAGTTTTAAACCTCTGTCAGCAGCCATCAAAATGGTGCTTCCATCCCATACTGAAGAGGAAGTGCTAGAAGATTTAAAACAATACGATCCCCTTATAATTAAACTGCGGAAAAGAAAAACAACTCCTAGCAATTTGTGCTGTAGAGTTGATAGCAAACGGGCGCAAAAAATTTATAAAGTAACAAAACTTCTACATTGCGTTGTAACAGTTGAGTCACGACGAATTACACAAAACACTCCTCAATATTACCGCTGTCAACATGGATCACACAAAGAATTATTGCCATGCACACAAAATGCATAAAATGTAAAAGTCATCACTATACCAACTGCATCAAGACGAAAAATGATCTACCGAAATGTGTTAACTGTGGTGGACAATACAATAATTCAAAGAATGTCAATATATTTTGGAGGTGCCATCTAATCACCGGCCGATTCAAAATCGGCAGATCAATGCTTCAAACGCAAACAATTCAACAAAAATAAACGACCCAAATACAACTCGACCATACGCAAGCATTCTCAAAAAGCTTCCCAACAATTATTAGTCCCCAATCAGTACAAATACCAATAACATCGATACTTCTTCTGTAATTTAATTATTAATGCTTTAGAACAGTACTTTGAACAAAGATCTCATCATAGAAACCTTTTTTCCCAAATTTAGTAATAGACCTTACATACATTTCACTTAAAAACGTCAAAATATTAAATTGCAACGCGGGTGGAATAAAACGTTCTTTTCAGCAAGACATAATATTGATGCAGCTTATATCGCATAAACTCGCCTATTACTAGAAGAAAACTTTAAAATTCCTAGACACCAAAATATATCGTTACGACAGAAAGACACTTCATGCATCAGGAGGCGCTGTAATAATAATTGTTAAAAATAACTTAATCCACTCAGAAATGTCCACATCATCTTGTACTAACTTAAAAACAGTTGGAATTAAGCTAGTAATGGAAGACAATAGACGAGTAAACACAATCTGTATATATAAATGACCAAATAAATCCCTGTTAGAAACAGACTATAACATTTTTTAATACAAATGAACCTACAATTGCCTTTGTAGATTTGAGCTCAAAAAGCACCACCTGGGGATGTAGAAAATCAAATCCGTTTGGGGATAAACTTCTAAATATAGCAGCAACCCATATTCTTTAAATTATTGTCCTACTTATTATCTCTGTCGTTCGGCCCATGAACCGGATATCTATCTATACATTTGAACAGAAAATAAACAAAGAAATGTGGCGTGGTTCTCGGCCCTTGATTTACACTTGAACTGAAAGTGAACAAAAACGGCTGATATAAAATCTGGCGTGCCTCGCTCTGAGCGCTTAATTTACACGAGGAGGTCCGTGCGTTCGTACACTCACGTCGGAGTCGCTTTCGCTTCTCGCCGAATGGCCGGACGGCCTCGGCTATTGGGCCGCTGCATTGCCAAACGCAAAAAGCCATTTAGTTTGCTTTTGTAAAGGTTATTTTTCTACGTTCTCGATCCAAAGAAAAAGCCAATCACGCTAAAAATACCTTTTAGCGGACAAACCCTTGTTCTTGATCTTTCACTACAGAAAAATATGTGTATGAAACATTATTCAGATTGCGTTCTAATAATCGTTTCTTTTACAACCCCACCGGCTTATAAGGCACCATTGAATGATTTTAACAAAATGCATATAAACACAATCTCTAACAATGTATAACGCTTTGCATACCACAAATGAATTAAAACAATTATGGATACTATCACTACAATTATTTAAAAACCCACGGCACACTAAATAATTGTAAATCAACACCAAATCGCATAGCAACCTTAATCAAACAAAAAAGTGGAGATAGAATGGCAACGGACACGAAATAAAAAATATAATAAACAATTTGGCACTTCGAAATAAAACAAAGCTAAATACCCATAGAATTCGTACATTCCAGCATTAATTATCCAATATAAAACCAGGTGATTCTGAAACGTGGAAGGTCACTGAAAAAATATTAAGAAAACCCCAAGAAATACCTACAATAGAAACAAATAACGCAACCTTAACCACCGACAAAGAAAAGCAGAAACCCTTGCAATACATTTCTAAAATACTTATAATCCAATAGTCAGCAGTCCTATGCACAAACTTTGTTGAAAACTATGTAAAAACCTATATGCCATATCCTACTAATGTCATTCAACTAACTTCCTCCAATGAATTAGCTCATATCATAAACGCTTACCTTCTAACAAAGCACCTGGTCCCGAATAGATCTCAAACAGAGCCCTAAAAAATCTACCTAAAATATCTATTCTTTATATCATCTATCTTCAATACATGTTTAAGATTAGGATATTTTCCTAAAACATGGAGACATGCTCACATTCTCCTGTTTCCAAAACTAGGAAAAAACAAATGCGCATTAACAAATCAGTTTATTGTCCACCCTTTCCAAAATCCAAAAAAGTGATATACTCTAGGATAAACTCTGAAGTCCTAAAATGAAACATACTACTACCATTCTAATTCGGCTTTAGGAGAGGATTTCCACAGTTCACCAACATCGGCGGTTGGGAAATCTCATTGAAAAACGCTGCTAAACAACAACACTCTTTTTGAACTTAACTCACGCTTTTGATGGCATTTGACTGCATGGTCTTAAATATGAGCTGTTTAAAACAAACTTACCAACATACCTACAAGGTACTTGCCTACTTTCTCGATGAACACAGCTTATGTGTATGAATACATAACACATTATCGCCAAATAAAGAAATATCGGCTGGAGTACCGCAAGGTCGTGTTTTAGACCCTCTTTTGTTCAACAAATATATGCATAATATTAAAACCAAAGCGGCAAGCTTATCTATGTTTGCGTATGATACAATGCTACTAACCCAAGATGAATGCCTAAGTTTAGCAATTTCAAGATTACAAAAAAAAACTGCAGGCCTTCAGCTAAAGGGTTAAACACATGGAATCTTTAAACTAACCATAATAAGAACGTGGCAAAAATATTCGCTTTAATTAAAATACAAAATCTTGCATCGATCAGCATTAACAATACCACTATTTCCTGGAAAAATCACGACGAACCTGTAAAGTACCTTGGCATTTATCTTAATAGTAAATTAACATAGAAATTGCATATCCTACTAAAACTAAACCAAGGATATACAAGACTCTCCCAACTTTTCCAAATAATAAACAGAAACTCGTTAAAAACAACACACACGTTTTTAATATATAAATCACTAATACGATTAATGATCATGTATGGCAGTATGATATGGGAAATATTGCAATATGCCATTTAAACAAGATTCAAGTGCGTCAAAATAAAGTTGTTTGAATAGTTGTGGATATTCCTTGGTTCATAACAAATGAACAGCTACACAGAGAACTAGGTACTGAAATTGTAAAAGAGTATATTAAAACAACTACCTGCAACAGTGTTGAATTATACAATTTGGGTGAACGCTCCATTCATACAAAACTAATACACAAACTACCTACTTGGATCAACCTGAGGGAAGCTAGAATTGCAACTGTGTAACTATAAGGTGAAGAGAACCCTCCACGCAATCATTTTATTGTACTTTTGTAATAATAAATACTTCTTTGAAAAATCTATTTTTTATTCCTTTTTGCCTAACTTTGATTCATATCCCACTATTAATGGTAATTATTCATTTATGTTTCTTCGCATTATCTTTTTATTTTAAAAAAATTAAAATGTTTACCTTTTCTATCTTCTCGTCTCTAATTATGATTCTTTCTTTTAATTTCATCTTAGCTTTTATTACAAGTATGTTACATGTTTTTGTAGGCATAACGTTTTATGTTGTCATAGTCTCCATCACATCAGCCTTCAAGCTGAATGAATCTGCGTGTCGACCTATTCCGAACTCTCGCTGCAGACGCGCCTTCAGTCAGATTATCAGGGTCAGAACAATATATTATAAATGTATTATCACTTTCGCGTTATTTTATTTCCTAATATATAAATTATCAATAATCTCGAATAAAAAAGGAACCTTTAGCACAGAGTGTTAACGAATCAACGGTCCGCTCTTCACTCATCACCACCATCTCAAACCCAAAACCTTTATCAATGACAGCCAACAACATTACTTGAAAGGAACCGATATTACCCGCTAAGCCAGGTAGAAGAAAAATCATCACAATCTATAGAAACCAACATTGACAAAACCAAAAGTAAAATTCCTCCTATCTGTATAAATGGACCGTGAGATCATAAAAAGGCAATAAACGATATTTACAATACCATAAATAGCAAATTTGCAACTACCTACTCCAGCAATACATTAAAAATAAATTTAACTAATGAAAATGTTTACAGAACGCTAACAAAGTATTACATTGGAAATCTAATTGAATTCTATACTTTCCGGAACCCCAGTTTTAAACCTCTGTCAGCAGCCATCAAAATGGTGCTTCCATCCCATACTGAAGAGGAAGTGCTAGAAGATTTAAAACAATACGATCTCCTTATAATTAAACTGCCTCGATTATGCAGCAAAGAAAAACAACTCCTAGCAATTTGTGCTGTAGAGTTGATAGCAAACGGGCGCAAAAAAATTATAAAGTAACAAAACTTCTACATTGCGTTGTAACAGTTGAGTCACGACGAATTACACAAAACACACCTCAATATTAGCGCTGTCAAGATGGATCACACAAAGAATTATTGCCATGCACACAAAATGCGTAAAATGTAAGTCATCACTATACCAACTGCTTCAAGACGAAAAATGATCTACCGAAATGTGTTAACTGTGGCGGACAATACAATAATTCAAAGAATGTCAATATATTTTGGAGGTGCAATCTCATCGCCGGCCGATTCAAAATCGGCAGATCAATGCTTCAAACGCAAACAATTCAACAAAAATAAACGACCCAAATGCAACTCGACCATACGCAAGCATTCTCAAAAAGCTTCCCAACAATTATTAGTCCCCAATCAGTACAAATACCAATAACATCGATACTTCTTCTGTAATTTAATTATTAATGCTTTAGAACAGTACTTTGAACAAAGATCTCATCATAGAAACCTTTTTTCCCAAATTTAGTAATAGACCTTACATACATTTCACTTAAAAACGTCAAAATATTAAATTGCAACGCGGGTGGAATAAAACGTTCTTTTCAGCAAGACATAATATTGATGCAGCTTATATCGCATAAACTCGCCTATTACTAGAAGAAAATTTTAAAATTCCTAAACACCAAAATATATCGTTACCACAGAAAGACACTTCATGCATCAGGAGGCGCTGTAATAATAATTGTTAAAAATAACTTAATCCACTCAGAAATGTCCACATCATCTTGTACTAACTTAAAAACAGTTGGAATTAAGCTAGTAATGGAAGACAATAGACGAGTAAACACAATCTGTATATATAAATGACCAAATAAATCCCTGTTAGAAACAGACATTATAACATTTTTTAATACAAATGTACCTACAATTGCCTTTGTAGATTTGAGCTCAAAAAGCACCACCTGGGGATGTAGAAAATCAAATCCGTTTGGGGATAAACTTCTAAATATAGCAGCAAGCCATATTCTTTAAATTATTGTCCTACTTATTACCTCTGTCGTTCGGCCCATGAACCGGATATCTATCTATACATTTGAACAGAAAATAAACAAAGAAATGTGGCGTGATTCTCGGCCCTTGATTTACACTTGAACTGAAAGTGTACAAAAACGGCTGATATAAAATCTGGCGTGCCTCGCTCTGAGCGCTTAATTTACACGAGGAGGTCCGTGCGTTCATACACTCACGTCGGAGTCGCTTTCGCTTCTCGCCGAATGGCTGGGCGGCCTCAGCTATTGGGCCGCTGCATTGCCAAACGCAAAAAGCGTGTCTGCCACGGCCATTTAGTTTGCTTCTGCCGAGCGGAGCTTCAATTGTAAAGGTTATTGTTCTACGTTCTCGATCCAAAGAAAAAGCCCATCACGCTAAAAATACCTTTGAGCGGACAACCCCTTGTTCTTGATCTTTCACTACAGAAAAATTTCCACCACGAGGCTGACCAGACTATATGTATGAAATTTTATTCAGATTGCGTTCCAATAATCGTAATAATTTCTTTTACAACCCCACCGGCTTATAAGGCACAATTGAATGATTTTAACAAAATACATATAAACACAATATCCAACAATGTATAACGCTTTACATACCACAAATGAATTAAAACAATTGGATGGATGGATGGATACTATCACTACAAATATTTAAAAACACACGGCACACTAAATAATTATAAATCAACACTAAATCGCATAGTAACCTTAATCAAACAAAAAAATGAAGAGAGAATGGCAACGGACATGAAATAAAAAATATAATAAACAATTTGGCACTTCGAAACAAAACAAAGCTAAATACCCATAGAATTCGTACATACCAGCATTAATTATCCAATATAAAACCAGGTGATTCTGAAACGTGGAAGGTCACTGAAAAGATATTAAGAAAACCCCAAGAAATACCTACAATAGAAACAAATAACGCAACCTTAACCACCGACAAAGAAAAGCAGAAACCTTTGCAATACATGTCAAAAATACTTATAATCCAATAGTTAGCAGTCCTCCTTTATACACAAACTTTGTCGAAAACTATGTAAAAACCTATATGCCATATCCTACTAATGTCATTCAACTAACTTCCTCCAATGAATTAGCTCATATCAAGAACGCTTACCTTCTAACAAAGCACCTGGTCCCGAATAGATCTCAAACAGAGCCCTAAAAAACCTACCTAAAATATCTATTCTTTATATCATCTATCTTCAATACATGTTTAAGATTAGGATATTTTCCTAAAACATGGAGACATGCTCACATTCTCCTGTTTCCAAAACTAGGAAAAAACAAATGCGCATTAACAAATCAGTTTATTGTCCACCCTTTCCAAAATCTTAGAAAAAGTGATATACTCTAGGATAAACTCTGAAGTCCTAAAATGAAAAAAAAATGAAACATACTACTACCATTCTAATTCGGTTTTAGGAGAGGATTTCCACAGTTCACCAACTTCGGCGGTTGGGAAATCTCATTGAAAAACGCTGCTAAACAACAACACTCTTTTTGAACTTAACTCACGCTTTTGATGGCATTTGACTGCATGGTCTTAAATATAAGCTGTTTAAAACAAACTTACCAACATACCTACAAGGTACTTGCCTACTTTCTCGATGAACACAGCTTATGTGTATGAATACATAACACATTATCGCCAAATAAAGAAATATCGGCTGGAGTACCGCAAGGTCGTGTGTTAGACCCTCTTTTGTTCAACATATATATGCATAATATTAAAACCAAAGCGGCAAGCTTATCTATGTTTGCGTACGATACAATGCTACTAACCCAAGATGAATGCCTAAGTTTAGCAATTTCAAGATTACAAAAAACTGCAGGTCTTCAGCTAAAGGGTTAAACACATGGAATCTTTAAATTAACCATAATAAGAACGTGGCAAAAATATTCACTTTACGTAAAATACAAAATCTTGCATCGATCAGCATTAACAATACCACTATTTCCTGGAAAAATCACGACAAACCTGTAAAGTACCTTGGCATTTATCTTAATAGTAAATTAACATAGAAATTGCATATCCTACTAAAACTAAACCAAGGGTATACAAGACTCTCCCAACTTTTCCAAATAATAAACAGAAACTCGTTAAAAACAACACACACGTTTTTAATATATAAATCACTAATACGATTAATGATCATGTATGGCAGTATGATATGGGAAATATTGCAATATGCCATTTAAACAAGATTCAAGTACGTCAAAATAAAGTTGTTTGAATAGTTGTGGATGTTCCTTGGTTCATAACAAATGAACAGCTAAACAGAGAACTAGGTACCGGATTTATAAAAGAGTATATTAAAACAACTACTAAAAGATTTCCTCGGAAGATCAACACCTGCAACAGTGTTGAATTATACAATTTGGGTCAACGCTCCATTCATACAACACTAAAACACAAACTATCTACTTGGATCAACCTGAGGGAAGCTAGAATTGCAACTGTGTAACTATAAGGTGAAGAGAACCCTCCACGCCATCATTTTATTGTACTTTTGTAATAATTATTATTTTTTTACTGTTAATTCTGCCATGTATAACACTTTTTTTGATCTAGCAAATACATATATTAAAGGAAGTTTTTGTTCATATTGATTATTGAGTTTTTCTAATACTTCTCTGAATACTTCTAAGTTCTTGTTCGCGGTCTACGACAACCATGTCGTCTACGTAGCGCAGTTTACTTGTTTTAATTTGTCTTATCTTTCAATAATACTCACTTCTTATTTCGTGTTCTTAATCATATTTATTTTAGTTTGTGTCATTAAAAACATTTATCATTCTACGAATCTTTGTATTATGTCTAAGACATCTTTAAATTATTGTTATTTCGATTTTTGTGATCACTGATTCTGCGTAATTCTTATGTTTTCTATGCCTCTTTACATAATTTTTATTAATTTTATTTGGCTTTTTATGCATTCATTTTGAGCACAGTTGTTCCTTATTTAATTGTTTTCTATATTTAGCCTATTCTCTTGTCTATAAATAATATTAAATTATATATCAATTTTATTTGTGTTTAAATTCCAATATTCACTAATTTATTTGTGCATTGTTCTTCTAATTTCCAAAATGTTTTTTCAGAATTAATAATCTTTACCTACTATCTCTTGGCCTTTTACATAACTTATATCTTAAAAATTTAATAACCATATTTTCTGTTATTATTGCCACATTCTTATTTATCTACACGTTATGTTATTTTCTCATTTATCTTTCAAGAAATATTGGTTCCAATTCTTAATGTTTTGTCCAGTCAAAGATTAATAAGTTCTTCTAAATCTTTCTTCTATCCTTCTTTTGCTCTAATTGATTCATACTCCCCTTTAGTATTTCTTTGTTCTCTTCCTATCTAACTCTATTCTAATAACTGTACTTTCTATCTTTCTGTCTTATAATTTTCACCGATCTTACATTTTCTCATTTTTCTATTAGTAATATATTATGGTCGTTTCTAGGTATTTTGTAATATAATTTTGTTAATCTTATAGTTGTTTAAATCTTATTTTTATTTAACCATTATCACTAAATTTGATTTATATCCCACATTAAGGTCAATTTTGATTTTGTTTTTACTGCTTATTTATTATTTAAAACTAATTCTTGTAAATTTGTCTTACGTTTTCTATCTTTTGTTCTAATGATTGACACTCTTGTCTACAACACTATTTTGAGTTCTTTTTTTACATGATTATTCCATATACGTTTAATAGTATTTTAATACCTCCACTTTTATTTCTGTGATTCTTATGCAGTGCATGTTTATTTTTTTTAGTTTGTGTATTAACATTTTATCATTTACAGTATTTGTATTTTATGTTCCCAATTTAACAATTTTGTTATTCTTTTGTTATTTACTGCGCTTTTTATACATAATTTTATATTCAACTCTCTTTCTTTTAATGTTGACTTATGTTTTTTTTGATCTATTGTTCCTTATTTTTTGTTTTCTATATATTCGAGCCTATTCTCTATGTCTACAGTAATCTAAATTATGTATATCATTTTTTATTATCTTTTAAATCTTTTGCCACATACTTTGTGCTCTCACTAAATTCACTATGTTGTGTTGTTCGCTTGTAATTTCCCAAAAATTTGTGGTTTATAAGGAGCAGAATGTAATCGAACTTTACCACTATCTACCAGAACCGCCTTTTAAAAGAACTTATAAATCTTTAAAAATTTTAAAAACATTTATGATTTCATGTTTAATGTAATAAAAATTGCCTTATTCTTATTAAATGCTAACGTTATGTTGTGTGTTCTCGATCTATTAATCTGCGTTCGAAGTTTGGAAACTTAATGTTTTGGTCGCAGCAAAAGCTTCAAAAAAGTTTTCTAAATTTAAACTACTATCTAGTACGCTTTAGCTTTTGTACTCAGAGGGATGAAAATTGGATTACTTAAGGTAACGTACCCCAAAAATTTAGTGATGTTACTGGTTGTTCTGGTTCCGTAATAGTAGAAAACCAATATCTAAGTAACTGAAATTCATCGTTTGTGTTAAAATTATAAATTTTCACCGACTCTGTACGTCCTCTTTTGCTATATTATAAATAAATTATGTGCTTTAGTTGTAGTAGTGTAAATAATTTGTATCATGTATTTGTTTAGAATCCTTACTATTTTATACTTAAGCCAGTTGACTTCTTCTTCTTCTTCTTTCTCTTCTCCCATTTTACCTCACGGTGTTGGGGTTTTGAGCCATCGGTTGTAAGCGTTTCTATCCCTTGCCAGGATCTTTATTTGTTCTATGGTCTTGCTTCTTTTCCTTGCCACTTCTCTGATGTTGTCTTCCCTTACTTTTCTAGGCCTTCCTCTGGAACGCTTTCCTTAATTGGATTTTATACTTTTCTATTTCTTCAATTATTTCAGGTTCCTTCCCAGTTAAAGATGTTACGTTCCATATCCCTAATCTTATCCTTTTTCCTGCTTTTAGTCGTCTTCGGGTTGACCGTCCATTTCCGAGGCTCGTTGAATTACTCTGAATCATGATACCTTGTGTGGGTGATTAGCCCAACGACAAGGGTAGAAAAGTTTTTAATACCAAGGTCAATTTTGATGGTGGTTTGTATGGGCATCTGTTATGATTTATTACCTGAAAACCAATTTCTTGTAAAATTTGCTCTGCGCCTTTTAACTTTTTGTTCGATAACTGAAATTGGCACATTCTTTGTCCTCGATCCAACACTATTTTCAGTCTTCTTTTTTATGTTGGAAGATGATTTGACTAAGCATTAAGGTAACGATGTATGCGTGGATTTTCTACGCAAAGTTTGTTATGCCCATTCTCCAATTATATATTTTTAGAAATATAACGATTTTTAGATTATAGTTCAGGGGGGAATAGAGGCGGCAAGCACGTGTGCCGGCCACTCGGAACGGCCCTGCCATGGACCACTCTTAAGTCGTGTTGTTGACAAAATGCACTTCAACACGCACGCTAACGCAACATTTTCGCAAGAATCAAACACACTACCATGTCGGCTGCGCACTTCGCACCTACACCTCTTTGGCCGTGCGCGACAAAAAAAAATTGCAAACATATCTAAAATAGACCACATAAGAAATGAAGATATAAGAGAAATGCTACAGCAGGAATCAATCTGTACGAAAATAGAAAATAAGCAGTTAGAATGGTTTGGACATCTTAGCAGAATGCCGAATGAAAGAATACCCAGGAAAGTAATGGATGCCAAAAATAGCAGAAAAAGAAAGAGAGGACGACCCAGGCAAACGTGGCTGGAACAAATTACCAAAATAGGAAAAAGCAGGGGCAAAACACTAATTGAAATGAAAGAGGACGCGAGAGACCGGAAGAAATGGAAATTATGGATAAGAAACTAACCCAAGGACAACCCGACACCCGTCTAGGGTAAAAGGGTTAAAGAAGAAGAAGAAGATTCTAGTTCACGATTTGTTTGGGTATATTGAGTTAAAGTGTTTAAAAATCTCTTTGCCGCGTGTCCATGTCATGAGTATATCATCAGCACGTCTTAGTCACACCTCATGTTTTAATATTAACGTATCAAAGGGAATATCGTCATGTACTAATTAGTGACTAGGATTTTTGTGAATATATCTGTCGTAATTGTGGACAAAACGTCAAGACTTTCTAAACATAGCATGTGGTCTAAAATTCTGAAAATACTCAACACGTTGTATTTTTTAAATTTAACTTTCAAATATTAACTCCGCCATTGCCGGTCCCAAGCCCGGATGAGAAAATGAGGAGGGGGAGGAGTATCAACCTCGTTAAAAAACCTGGGTTCAGCTGGCTCCGGCTGATAGCACCCAGTAAGGGCCTCTTCCTAGAGTTACAGGATGACAACCGGTCAACGGACTCATAATATACGAGTGCGGAAGAGCCATCAGCGGGAAGATTGGTCTCGTGAATCCCGTAGAAGATAGCCAATCTAAGGGAAGAAAACCCTGAGATTAAATTACTTGGGCCTCCAGGTTGGGGGTTGGGGCAATGGGCCAGCACCCCATTACTTGTAAAAATCTTAAAACAAAGTAGAATGAAAAATTCGTTTAAAACAAACAATCTCCGGGTGGTAATCCACACTTCCGATTACGGAAGGAGCCCCGTAGGATACGGAGGGGGCAATTCTACGTTTGTGAAGAGTAATGCCAAAAAGTTCAATATTAAGAAATCAGATGGAAGCCCAATACAACGAAAGAATTGGACAATGAATATAGGAACTTGGAATATACAAGGACTAGCAACAAAGACAGAAGAAGTATTTGCCGAGATAGAAGAAATGGGAATGGACGTAATTTCTCTGACAGAAACAAAAAAGAAAGGAACGGGAATAGAGGAAATAGGACAATACTTACACATGTGGAGTGGAGTCCCAAAAAACGAAAGAGGAAAAAAGGGAGTTTCTATGGCTATTAAGAAGAAATATGGAAAACAAATAAAAAGTTGGGAATCAGTAGACGAGAGGATTATCAAAGTTAACTTCGAGAGTTTTAGATATAGAATGACAATTTTAGGAATATATTCACCTAATGAAGACGATAGCCCCACGAACAAAGACGAATTCTATAGTAAGTTAGACGATACAATAAATGAATGTGGTACGCAACGAGAAGTTCTGTTACTGGGCGATTTCAACGCGTGGGTAGGATGCAAGACGAACGATAAAGTCGTAGGACAATTTGGTGATGCCAGAAGAAACAGTAATAGAGAAAGGCTTATAGGTTTATGTGAAAGTAACAACCTAAAAATCCAAAATGGTTTTTATAAACACAAGAAAATTCATACATATACTTTTGAGGAACGTGCACGACAACGAAGAACAATAATTGACTATGTTATAACTCGACAGTATTCTACCGGTAGAATCCAGGATGTTAGAGCTTACAGAGGCCCGACATGCGGAACGAATCACTATTTGGTGAAAGCCAAAATAGTGTTTTCACCCAAAGGGCAAAACAAGGTAGTAATACCAAAACAGACAGAGAAAATACAAGTCAGATACAACATACAAAGTCTACAATAAAGTAGCATACAATACATATATCAAAATAAATTGGATCAAAAACTTAACGAACATCTGTAAGGATCAAACACATAGATGTATGAACATTTAAGAGCAGGCCTACAGCAAGCCGCAAAAGAAGCCTTAGGAGAAGAGGTTAGAGAAAAACCAAGAAATTATTGGATAAACGAAGACCTAATGGAGGAAATACGCTACAAAAAAGAACTATATACAAAGTGGCTAAATACTAAAGAAGATGAAGATAGAGATGCCTATAAGATCCAACAAACTAGAGTAAGACAATTGATAAAAACTACAAAACAACAAACGTGGGAAAAAAGTGTAGCGAGATAGAAAGGTACATAGGAGGAAGAAGGACGACAGAGGTATGGAAATTCATAAGGAATATAAAAGCTCCACATCGAGAAAAACAATAATACAAAATATTCCTGCCGAAGAATGGAAACAATACTATTTAGAGCTACTCACCGAGAAAAGACCTATATTCCAAGAAACTACGATGACAGAAGGAAGAACGATAGATATTAACTACATAGAAATACAAGAAGAACAAGTAATTAAAGCAATTAAAGAAATGAGAAATGGAAAGGCTCCCGGTCCAGGAGGAATCCCCGTTGAGTTGGTAAAAAATGGAATACCGAAATTGTATAGTATGATAACAAAACTTATGAATAAATGCATAAATGAGGGAAATATACTCAATGAATGGAAAACAGGATATATATCTCCAATACACAAGAAAGGGAAAAGAGACATCTGCGACAACTACCGAGGAATAGCAGTTACAAGTACTTTTAGCAAAATATATGGACGAATTATTCGAGACTTAATTGAACAACAATATCAAGTCGAAGAAGCGGAAGAACAAAGCGGATTTAAGGCAGGCAGATCATGTTTGGATAACCTGTTCTGTCTAACACAAATTGTACAGAAAAAACTAGCAACCGGCAGAGAACTGCATTTAGCATTTCTCGACATATCAAAAGCTTATGATAACGTACCCCTGAAAAAACTGTGGGACGTAATGGAGAGCAGCAACATCAACAGTACATTAGTCAGGGCTATGAAAAACCTATATGACAATCAAACAGCGAGAGTAAAGGTAGGAGCGGAACTGACAACAGAATTTAAAGTTACGAAAGGTCTAAGGCAGGGTTGCTGTATCTCACCGACGTTATTCAAGATATATATATAGAAAAAGTACTCGAACAATGGAAAAGGAAAGGTATGGGAATGGGGATACCACTGGACGAGGACACTACATTATATACGTTGCAATTTGCCGACGACCAAATTATTATGGCACAAGAAATAGAAGACATTGAATACATGACAAGGAAAGCTATAGAGGAATATGATAAATGGGGGCTTAAAATTAATGTAAATAAATCAGCATATCTTAGTATAGGATATGAACAAGACGCTTTAACCTTAGAAACAGGCGAAACTATACCGACATGTGAAGAATACAAATATTTGGGAGCAACAGTAGGAAAACAAGGATTATATAACACAGAGGTAAAGAGAGAATAAAACAAGGCCGGAAGTTATAGGTGCGCTAAATGGTATACTTTGGGATGCAAATATAAGCAAAAGAATAAAAACAAATATACTCCGCTATGGTACAAAGTGTGGCACTATATGGAGCCGAAATCTGGCAACTCTCGGAACAACATAAAAATCAACTGAAAGTAATGGAAATGGACTATTGGAGAAGATCAGCGAGAATATCTCGAAGAGATAGAGTCAGAAATACAAGAATACGTGAAATAATGGATACAGAAAGGGACATCTTGGAAGAAATTGAAAAAAGGCAATTCTTGTCGAAAGAATGGGTAACAACAGGCTCCCGAAAAAAGCAATGCAGTGGCAACCAAGAGAAAGAAGAAAGAGGGGACGGCCAAGAAGAGGTTGGAATGAGGAAGTAGGAAGCCTGAAGCAAAAGTGGGATATCCAGCAAGGCGCTTGGATGAACAGAAAAGAATGGAAAAAAATATTGAACTCCGGAAGACCCAGATAGAGGTTAAAATACAGAAAGAAGAAGAAGAACTTTAAAATATTTACAATGAAGTATTTGTTATATAAAATTTTCGTTACATTTTTGTACAACTGTGCCTAAAGTTTCAAGGAATGCATAATACTTATCTCGGATATGCATATGGTGAGAGGACACATTATCAAAATCTGAATCTCATTAAAGTCTCTTTTTTATTGATTATTTTATTACATTTCTTTTGAAAATTACATATGCAACCACATTATAAAAATTACACTGTCAGTTGTTCGGATAACCGTTCCCCTAAATGCTACTTACTATTTTATTCATCAACATAATCGTCGTCGCAAAAATAGGGCTTTATGGAAAATAATTTTGGTCCAAAATTTAGTATGACTTATACTGAAGGATTATAAACATTAAATGTTTATTGCATAAATTTTTAATATTCTATGTGAACTTGATTAACTACCACTAATTTTGACGTTTTCAGCTTCCATAAGTAATCTTTTTAAATTGTAAAAGTAAGAGATTATTACAAAAATTTGGTAGCTTCTTATAAGGTAGAAAATTTACTGGTTAACACCTTTAAGTGTCTACATAAATAAATAACTTGTAAGACGATGTATAAGCAATTAATTACTATAAACTGCTGCTTAACCGAGAAAAATATTACTAATATACCTTTCTGATAAAATTTCGATCTAAAATTTTTAATAAACATTAAAGAGCAAATAAAAACTATTTCATTACCGTCGTATCTTCAAACAAATATAAATTTATATTGCTAAAAAGTTTTGTTTTTCTGTTGTGTCTGTGTTCTAGCTGATATTTCTACTGTTATTGGGCTTGGAACATTCTATGCTACAAAAAATTAACAAATAAAATTTAGTTTTAGTCTAAGAATTTTGCAGTATATACAATATATACTAATGTAATTGCGAACTACACGAGAGCGTTCGAAATTTAAAATGAAGCTGTTTTGCTACCTATTTCGAGCTGACGTTTTTTTTTATTGACTACAAGGTACAAAAGAAATTTTTACAAAGCGCGATCAAATACTAAGCAGGTCATTTATGTCTTAAAGAATGTTATAACATTTACAGGGTTTGCCCGAAAAATATCGGTAATAATTCTATAAAAAAGTACTGCGTGTAATCGTATATTTCTTTAAAATTCTCTAAAAATAGTTTTTTTGCATCTATACAGTGTTTTCAGCTGCTATGCTTTGAAGTCTTCCTAAAATGCAGAAACTGAAATGCTGTGTACAGCCTTGGTTACGGCAGTTTGGACCCAAAACGACCCAAAACGAATTTATTTCAGGCTGAACTTGAGTTTTGGGGGCAGAAATAATCAAGCAGGACCAAATCCGGGTTGTACGGCGGTTGGGGCAAATTTTATATATATTTATATATTATATATATTTATATATTTGTAGATCTTCAGACACAAGTTCATCTACTACGGTTTTTGGTAAATTCAGTTCATGTGCTGTCAATCGAA